>CM026298.1:2915545-3634962 GCA_014851415.1 Cnaphalocrocis medinalis
TAGCGCATGGTTTGAGCGCTGTTGAGACGTAAGGGTCGCGGGTTCGATTTCCGCACCGACACAAATGTTTGTTGATGAAAAGATTTGTGTTGGTCTGGGTGTTTGTAGTTACTTCGTTGTAGAAACAACCATTTCCATAGCACAAGGGAAAACCTTAGTTGGGACCAGGATAATGTATGTGATGTTGTCTCAATTTATTTAATATTACACCCAGACACTGAAAAAACACAAATGTTATCACACGAATATTTGTCTAGGGTGAGGATCGAACCACAACCTTATAACTAACGAATATAACAAATATTTCAGATGTGCAAAGGGAGTGACGGGCCGCCACTGCGACCAGTGCGCCGCGGGATACTGGAACTACACCAAGATGGATGTGATCGTGAGTATTCCATTACTTATTTCCAGAGGTCGGAATTAGGTAAAATAACAACGTAATTAGCTGTTTCACTAAAGTGTTACTACACTTTGACATCTCACATCAAAAATAACCAATCACCGTGTAGATGTGCCTCAGTCTAACAGTGCGTCATCTAGCGGATGTTTGATGAATCAAGGACTATTTATGTTGAACGTTCTCTTCTTACTTTTTTTCTCTTAAACAGGTAATTGTATTATATCTGTAGATTATATTCAGTTGTATTCAGTACTCACCGACACAGAAAGCTGCTTCTCTCTCCTAGTAGGTACTTGTATACCAGACACCGACACCACACTCCCCAATTGTCATGGGAAATCCAAAAATAAACACACAACTACACCGGGAGCCTCCCACAGGACGATGACCTCCCAAAACTACGCGACGAAGCGCTAGGGTTGGCACTTTCGTGTTTTTAGCTCATTATGTACCAGTAGCAAAACATAAGTAAATAGGTCTGTTTTGTGCTTACGTTATTAAAATTAATAAATAAGTAAATCCCATAGATTGATTGTACTCAAATCGATGTCATCAACAGTCGCGATGAACACTTTCCATTTTAAAGGTACGATATTGAATTATTTTGTGTAACATCTACCGTTTACCTATGCCACTTTTTTTATAAACCACTATTATTTATTGAAATAACATATTTTTTTTTTCAAAATTCGAAATAGGTATTTTAACAATTAACGCTCCATAATAAATTAAGTAATAATAAATTCATACAATTTTGATTTCATGCATTTCATTGGAAAATCAGTATTCGACATCAATTTCACAAATAAGCCACGTGTTACGCATATTAGAACACAGATGAATTTACAAATAACCACGCTCAAGTACTGAAAAAATACAAGACGTGTTCACCACACGAATGTTTGTCCTGAGTGGGAATCGAACCCACGACACGTTAATTTAAACAAAAGCGCGGGGCCGTGATTTGAGTGTCCCGGGTCGAGAAAAAGTATGTTTCAAATTTGCCTAACACAGCTCGAGTTTGCGATCACCAATTTGAATTAGGCAAGCGTGGTGATTTTAAGCCTAATCCCATCATAGTATCGATGGCTTGATTTTTATGCCTTGCAGTGGAACTTAAGGCTTGATACGTTACTTTTAATTTGCTTTATAGAGCGAGAAAGTAACGACTTCCTCCAATATCTACCTCATCGTTGACCCTAGAGAGCACTTGTGTTAAGGCACTAGCCATTCAACACTGTGGTGCTGTAAGGACGTGACCTATCTATGCTCCCTTAAACAGAAATACAAACAAGGGAACAGGAAAAGGGACAATAGATAGCGAAGTGATTGGTCCCGGATGACTCTCAGACTGCTTGCTAATCTAAAAATAGGGCTGCTACTTAATTGATTTGCGTTGTTCGGGAACTGAAATAAAAAAAAAGTGGTATTTTATGTGAAAGGTGGCCAGAAAAACAGACGGATCACCTAATGGTAAGCGATTACCGCCGGTCATAGAATCTAATCTAATACTATTTATAAAGAGATAACTTCTATAGACAACGACAAGGCTTATAGGTAAACCGAAAACACGAAACCCTCGCGCGATGTAACTGAGCACAGCGCCATCTATTGGTTCATCTCTGATTATGGTCCCGAAGCGAAGTGAGGGCGGGCCACTAGTGAAATATAAAATTACTAGCCCAAAAGTGTTGCTTTTTAAGCTCGTTCTTTCGCTCTGTCGTATTCAAAAACCTTATTTAATTGGCCTGTGTCTATCCATTGTAAGCCTACACTTCTCAATGTATACTCTTACATCTATGGCATGTCACGCTAAAAAACAAAAAAAATCTATACTATTTATAAAGAGGTTAATCTCAAAGTCCTCGTCGAGGCTTATAAACGATGCGCGATGTTATAGACTCCCAGCGCCATCTATGGGTACTGGTCGAAGTTAAGTATTATTATGTTATGTACTTATTATTTAATTAATTATATTCTATTCTTAACGTAGTCAGGGCGGGCCTCTAGTCAAAGATAAAATTATAAGCAACAAGCGAACAATAATTATTGTTTGATCGGCCAGCACCATTCTATTGTTACCAGGGCTGGAATACCTGGTTAAAATTCGCAACCAGGTTTTGCGCAGCTTCATACATTTTGAAAAGAGCGTTTTGATTTCGATTCCACTCGTTGAAACCGGTATTATTTCTGGTTAAGCTCGTAGACCGTTTAGGTTTTGATTCTGCTCCCAAAACCTGGTTAAAACCAAAACGATTTCGCTCGCTCCGCCCATATAATGAAAAGCAACGATTGTAAGGGAAAGAGATCGCAAGCATCGCGTCCAATCGGGTCGCGTCCTGCCCGGAGATAAAAAGAGACAAAATATATCGCTGCACTATTCACGCGCATCGTGGAATTAACCAGGTTTATCCCAGAAGCAATATCGCTCGCGAATCGGTTCCGCTCCGAACGAACCCTTACGAAAAAACCTGTTTGAGATCGATATTAACCTGGTTAATTAAAAACCGGTTTCCAGCCCTGATTGTTACACGTAGGCTTTTATTATATTTTCTACTTTTATTATACTCAGAGCGAAACAATAATGGCTAGCAGACTTCTTCAGGTGAGTCAATAGCACAATAAGTGTTAGGAAATTCTGTTCAAGTTCTATTTCATTTGTTAGAATTAAACAATTCCGTAATAAATCCGGTAAGTGTATTATGAAAAGTACTCAATATTCAATATCTTATTTTCATTTCACAGACCACGTACAGACAAGATCTTAACTTGTAAATTTATACAATTTTACATTACTGTGATTCCTGACGGGTAGCTAACTACAACAAAAATTAAAGAAAAGAAACAAGGTACACCGCTGTATATTAATTAATACATTTGTTTGTTTGTTTTGTATGGTTTTGTTTTTAATACAACATCACATACATTGTCCTGGTCCCAAACTAAAAAAAAAACGGCAAGTACGAAATCATCAGAATACAGAGTTTGCATTTAATTTTGTTCAAAAGTCATTTTCTGAAACCCAGAGTCTTGTTACAAAAGAACTCTTGATTGGTTTCACTAGGAAATCCCTCGAGATCAATTCCACTGATTGCATTAAGTAACAAGAGTGTTTTGGAATTCTTAATCCAATTTATTATTTTTCGCACTTTTCCTTGTGAAGCAACCCTATAGAAAGGCAAATGGCCGACTATAATGAGATTAAAAGTGCAGGCAAACAGCGAATACAAAGATATTGTTAGTAAATGTTATTGTGCAATAACGGGAAAGCCTCTCAAATAAGACGGTGGAATGCAGAATGCATTCAAAGTGGGATGCGAAGCCTAGCAGCGTTTGTTCTTCTAAAGGTGAGTACTGACTAGGTACCAATTCTCGTGCATTCGACATTAAAGTCGAATTCGAGATAGAAATAGAAATATTCTTTATTCAATTTAAGTCCATACGTAACATTTATAAATGCCAAAATTATGTAAGCTACCGTACCGCTGATTCGGAAAGTCGATTTCTGTCAAGAAGATCTAGCAAGAAACTAGAATTTTGTATGGACGAATATACGAGGTAAATTTCTGAACAGAAAAACTCACGTACAAATTTTGGCCCGACCCGGGGATCGAACCCGGAACCCCAAGCGCAATCGTCGCTTTAAAGTGCGACCCACTGCGCCACCGAGGCAATCAACATACAATAATATTCTAAAACTGGCCACTATGGATGCCCAAGACCATTCGAAGTAAAAGCAGGAAGCAAAAAATGTATGATGGTAAAAATAATAAAAAATTTGACGACCCGGTTGGTTCAGTGGTAGTGAATGCTGCGTCTGGGCCAAGGGTTCAGGTTCGATCTCCGCACAGTACAAACATTTGTGTGCATGACATATCTGTTTGTATTGGTCTGGGTGTTTTCTATGTATTATAAGTATGTATTTACAAAAGAAAAATATTACATGTATATATTTGTAATCCAACCAACCTTTTTTTTTCCTCCCATGGCCCAACACCGCCCCTTCCGGAAATGCCGACGCTGCTGGATTGCAACGCCAGCACTCCGTCAAGGGTGACTGCAGGCCCCTCTCAACAAACCCGCACCCTGCTGGCTGCAGGGCAGGGAGAGGAGAGGGAACCCACAGCTTTACTCCAAATCCCCGAAACCCGCCCGAACGAACATCCCCGCTGGATTGCGGAGACGGACGCCGGAACGGGGAAAGCGGGGGGCGGCAGGTCAGGCCACATCGCGCTGGCTGCGCGACACGGCAACAGACCCGCCAACACAAGCCCCCACCACAAGGGCGGGGGGGGCGCACACCCGAAGAGGGTACGCGACGGCATACCCAAGGGGTGGCGCCACACCGGGTGGGGCCTGACAAGGCCACCACCAAAGGCCGGGACCAAGAGTGTCCTGGCTGCCGACCTACCACGTCGAGACCGTAGCCCTACTACGCTACGGTCGGCAAGTCCTCAGGACGGTCCTCCAGCCCTCGGCGCGACAACGAGGACCCCGGAGCGGCTTGCGCTGAGCGCGGTCCGCAGCGTCGGGGTCGGTCCGCCGGATGTGTGCATCCGTTAGCCGGCGGGTGGCAATGTGGACGCATTACCACCCGCCGTTGCCCGGGGGACACCGGGCCCTTCCAGTTGCAGCCCCCACCACAGAGGCAAAGATACAACTGGAAAGGCCACTCGGGGAGGTCGATGCACCTTAGTCCCCCAATCCAACCAACCTACAGTGGGTTCTGATATCTGTAACACAGGTGCTTCAGCTACCTATCTCAGAGTCAGATCAATGTATGTATGTGATGTAGTGAAATATTATTATTATGATCGTTATACTCCGAGTATCACAGCTATTTGCTGGTTTTTCAGAAATGTTCGGGCCTTGGCCAAGTATAATTCCTACACTACGGATCTGATTGTGATGGGGGTGTAATTATAGTGAGTGTTGATGATTGTGATAATTGTGATGATTAATTATAATAATCCTAAATTTATCTTTGCTTTTGTTTCTACGTCTAGAAACATTTCCATTCCCATTTGGCTTAGAGTCCCAGTGCGCCCGAGCTGAAAAGGTTAAGCCAAGACTTCATTTCCCATCGTGTACGTGCTCGCGATATCGTGGTAATGACGCTAATGTACGGAACGTCGAACTATGTTGGTATAGGACCGGTGCTTAGGATGTAGGTACTAATTTGTATGAGTGGCTTTTGAGAAGGTATTGGAGGCAAAATTAAGTAGGTATCCTATCCATTCGTTGTTAATATAATGATCCCATCAAAAACATACATGTAACATTTTTTAGCCTAGGTAAAAAGTGTGTTCTGCCCTGTTACACACAAGTATGCTATTTTAAATTAGATGAGTTACGCGTAACCAGTGCGAAATACTCTTAAAAAGTGTGATCTATATGGCACTAAAGACAGTTTAAAAAAAAAGTGTATCAATGAGCCAGAAACTCATATGACAAATTCGTTTAACTTAATTTTTTATCGTTGCAGCCATGCCTAACTCATTCAATTTGAAGTTAACAGAGATAGGCATCATACACCAATAAATTCTGTTACTAAATCTAAATCTGTTAACTTGAAGTTAAAATAGTTACGCGTGGTCACTCGATGCGCGCGGAACAGTGGGCGGCGTGCACCTTGCGGCCATTTATTTCTTTACAGTTCATGTCATTCATCATCAGCAACCCACACTCGTCTACTGCTGGACATAGGTCTCACCTAATATACGTCACTGCTCCAGATTTTCGGCCATTCTCATCCAGCCCACACCAGCCAGCCTTCCAATGTCATCATCCCATCTTGTCGCAGGGCGTCCAACACTTGGCTCACCGAGTCGCGATCTCCACTCAAGGACTTTACGGCTCCAATGGTTGTCAATTCTGCGGCTAATGTGACCAGCCTATTGCCACTTCAGTTTGCTAATTCGGTGGGCTATGTCTGTGACTCTGGACTCTGGTTTTCTGTCGGATTACATCATTTCTGATGCGATCCTTCAGAGATACTCTGAGCATAGCCCTTTTCATAGCTCTTTGAGCGACTTTAAACAAGTGGACTAGTCCAGCCGTGAGTGTCCACGTCTCGGCATCGAAAGTCTTGACCTGGAGGACGCACTAGTTGAAGACTTTCGACTTAAGACTTTGAGGGATGGGCGATGAGAAGACTTGACGAAGCCTACCAAATGCTGCCCAGCCTAGCTGAATTCTTCTATTAGCTTCTCTCTCGAAGTTGTTTCTGCCTGATTGGAGCGATTGTCCTAGATAGACATATTCCTGGACAACTTCGAGAGGTACTCCATTAACTGTGACCAGTCCCGGATCAACGAGCTCGTTGAACATGACCTTGGTTTTATCCAAGTTCATCCGAAGACCGATGTGTTTGGAAGATTCAGCCAGGCTGCTCACCATCTCCTGTAGGTCATGTAAGGTTTCTGCCAACATGACGATGTGGTCTGCGATCGCAGGTGTGACATCGCCATTAATATTGATTCCGCGCTCTTTCCAGTTAAGCGTTTCGAACATGTCCTGCAGCGCAGCGGAGAAGAGTTTCGGAGATATAACATTTCCTTGTCTCACACCACGTCGCAGCAGGACAGGCTCGGTTTGGCCATTTTGGACTACTACGGACATATTAGCGGCGTCGTACACCTTAACACCTCGATATATCGCCAATCGACTTTGCATCTCTCCAAGGCCTCGAGAAGTTCTCGACGGAGTCAAAGCATTTTCTTAGTCCACAAACGCCATGCACAGGGGCTGGTTGTATTCTTTGGTCATCTGTATAACCTGTCTCACTGTATGAATATGGTATATGATGCTATAACTCCGTCGGAACCCGGCCTGCTCTGCAAGTTAAGCTTCGTCAAGTCTTCGTGTAAGGCGATTCGAAATGACTCTAGAGAACAACTTTTAGACGTGACATAAGAGTGAAATTGGTCGATAGTTCTTCATTAAGGTTTTGTCGCCTTTCTTGAAGAACAATACGACCAAGCTCCGCCGCCACGCCCTAAGAGTTCTTCCGGAGAAAAGTTCCTCCAGCACCGGCTTTCAGAAGCTCGGTTGTGACTCCGTCTTCTCCTGGGGCCTTGACAATGACTTTGACTTTATAACTGGCTATAGAAGGTGTAAACTTCCGAAAGAATCTCTGGCTTTGACGTGGTGACTTCTCCATTTGTTATGGTCAACTTTGACAGGTGGCTCCTTCCAAGCTGCTGTACGAAGACTTTGGGCCCCTGGTTCTGCTCAATTGCTCTCTGTATTGAGTGCATTGAAGCTTCGGAGGTCACGTCTTAACAGCTTGGAGATGGACTTATTCAGAGCCCGTTGTTCTGCCGAAGTGACTGATGGATCGTTCCGCCTCTTGTCCATTAGGCCCAGATTCTCTTTCGAAAGTTAGGACCGTTTGCCCGAACGTAACCTAACCACTCACAGAATTTTGCACCCTCGTCCCGAAGGATTTTCACCACTTGGTCGAGTTCTTCGGTCAGTGTGGTGTGGCGGCCTTCCTTATCCCGGAGATTCTTAGCACCCCCTGCCTGTCTGCCTGTCGTTAACAAAACCAGAATAGCAGGGCTGCCGCGAACTGGGGGCCGAGGCAATATTGTCTTCTTCATTAGGAGGATTTTACCATAACCCACCACGCTGGACCAGTGCGGGTTGGTGGGTGGTTCGCCAGGACCTCTTTCGTTGATTAGCAATCGCTTATTGGTTCAGCTAACTATTGGTCAAAAATACATTTCAGCGATATTTACCAATTTTTTAAGGTTTTTTGACAATTGGTTACCCACTAGTCAGAAAACAGGGCCTTTTAGTCAGACGCATCTAATACAACTAAATATATATATATATTTAGTTGTATAATATAATCTATGTTATCACATAGATAGGCTTTCCCTGCATCGTGTGTTTTGGTTGCACCCAACTCTTCTAACTTAAGTTATCACACGACGCGTAACCACATTTGTATGAAATTCTGGTTATGCGAAACTCGTTTATCTCAATTTAAAAATTAAGTATTATAAATATAAAAAAAAAATATATGTCAATATGTTCTAGAAGCATTTACACACCTAATCTGTCAGTTTCAATTATATAGCATGTTTCCTTAATACGCTACAAGTAAATGTTTGTTTAAAACTTCAAAGTCATTTTTCTCAAAACTATGTTTTTTGAGATAGCAGAGTTGTGCGTAACAGGGCAGTGTTGTTTATCGAGTTCAGCGTCAAAACAAATGATATCTAAATAGGTGCCAAGGTCAATGGTGAGACCTACTCGGCTAATTTTCATTTACGTATTATTTATAGATCTTAAAATGGCTTCCAAGCGCATGAATATAATTCTTAAATGACAATTAGCCAAGTAGGTCTCACCATTGACCTTGGCACCTATTTAGATATCATTTGTTTTGACGCTGAACTCGATATACAACACACTTTTTACCTTGCCTAAAACATTTCACATGTATGTTTTTGATGGGATATCATTACTTTTTCTAAACTATGTTAATATATTGAACATTGAACTACTTATATTGGTAGGATAGGAAGAAAAAACAAAATTAATACGTCCAGCTTATTCTGTGTTTATCAAATAGAGGCTCTCCCACGGTTGTTATGTTGTCGTATTCATAAAGCTACCATTGCTCCAAATCCTAAATCGATTATAAATGTTTATGAACCAAATGCCTTGAGCTAAAGCTATTAGTGTTACACTCAGCATTTAGACCTAATTTCCAAAATCAATAGCAAAATGCTAAGCACCTACGCGTGGTGCTCATGTAGCTGACAGTGTAAATAATCAGAAAAAATTGAAAACGTAAAAAAAGTAAAATATATATACGAGTACTGTCCCACGTCACGCTAAGTCATCGACCAATGCGTCCTCCCGGTCATGACTTAAGGTGCGACGTAGACATGCACGGCTGGACTACTCCACCAGTTCAAAATCACTCAAAGAGCTATGGAAAGGGCTATGCTCGGAGTATCTCTGAAGGACCGCATCAGAAATTATGTAATCCGACAGAGAACCAGAGTCATCGACATAGCCCACCGAATTAGCAAACTGCAGTGGCAGTGGGCTGGTCACATTAGCCGCAGAACTGACAACCGTTGAAGCCGTAAAGTCTTTGAGTGGAGACAGCGACTCGGTAAGCGTAGTGTTAGACGCCCTGCGACAAGATAGGATGGTGACATTTGAACGCTGGCTGGTGTGGGCTGGGAGAGTGGCCGAAAATTGGGAGCGGTGGCGTGCATTAGGGAAAACCTATTTACAGCAGTGGACGAGTGTAGGTTGCTGATGATGATGATTGTCCCACTGCAGGGCAAAGGCGTAAATCTTAGAAAACAAGTCATCGCTATTAAAATGGGATGAAGCTTAATCACGACGCTTACCTAATGCAGATTGGAGATCACAAACCTGATCTTTATTCTGAAAATTCAAAACATACTTTTTGCTCGATCCGAGAAGCAAACCCGCCTTGAGTTTACGGCAAGATACTTAGACCATGCTAAATTATTAAATAAGCGCAAATATTATTTATTAATTTAGCATGGTAACTCCGAATATTTTTGAAATCCCTTTATTTCTGTTAAAAATAAACTCATCCTTATATCTTCAAATACTTCTTTCGTCTTTCGCTCCCCATTGCAATCTCACTCCGTCTTCCGTTCATTCCTTCACTTCCTTACTTAGTCTCATCATTCCTTACATCTATTCTTTCTAGCATTGGACCACTCACTAATCCTCTAGTTTGGGGATGAGTTGATTCACTAAGATTTTTTTTATCTCGAGCAGACGGATCACCTGATGGTAAGTAATTACCGTCGCCCGGTAGGTGTCTATACACCTGCAACACCAGTAGCGCTACCATGAGCTGACATCTAAAACTGACATAACGTAAACTATTGCTCTGTCTCTTTCAAATGCGTCACAATGAAAGAGACAAAGCGATAGTTTTCGATAGCTAGGATAGTATTTAAACTCATAGTAGTGCTACAGATGAGTCACAATTGCGCCACCGACCTTTAAAAAAAATACACTTTCTTAATTCCATAAAACAGCGTTATTGCAAAATAACTGATTATTTGTTGTACTGCCACACTAATATAATCCACTTTTCCTGGCGGCGTTCACGGTAATGCCGGGTAGAGCGCGGAATAGCGCACAATAGCGGGCTTATGCCACAATAACCGCCTATGTTTTAAACTAAATTAGTACACTGCTCTGATTATACTAGTTTGTAATAGTAGACAACTTAAGCCGTGTGTATAGCGGTAGAATGCTAAATGAGCGTAAAATTATAATTAAATTTATATTATAATAGAATGGAACGTTTACTTTGTGGATGTTACGGTAAATTTTAAACTTAAGGTTTTACTGATTTGACCAGTTTTTTTAAGAGAAGCCAAATTTTACTATCAATTTTGTACTCAGGCTATGAAGGACAGCATTTTCTATTAAAGGTGGCAGACGAAGAAACAGATCACCTGAAGGCGCCGATTGCCGCCACCCACACAACACTAACCTTTCAACCTTTTCATTACACCTCCCTTCCACTCATTTGAGCCTTCGGTACCCTCACTCACTCGGCAAAATTCAACGCAGGCGCTACTCCACGCCGGTCTTCTGTGAGGCCGTGGTATCACTCCGGTAGAGCCGGTCGAATTCATTCATGCCAAAGCGTGGATGTCCCACACGCCAACGAGGCTCAACGAAGGATAAATGTCAAATATTTATCCTCCATTGCCTTTGAAAACGCGGATTTTCGTAGGTTTAAATTCGCAACGGTTTGTTCAAATATCTTTTTGAAGATATAATTCCTTATTTGGATTATTATCTCAAATCTGAGGATCGTCGGATTAGCTCGTAATAAATCTTTAACATATTTTTGGCTGGGTAAATTATGATTTATTAATATTAAGACGTTGAAAGATTCCAATTTATGGTTTTGTGAACAATTATGCAAAAGTCGAAAGGAATAAAAAGTATTGAATTTTATACATCGTTATTTTTTTTACCGTCAAAAAGCAACTTATATTTTGCTTAAAAAGAAATAAAATATCCTCGTGGTGTTACAGGATTTGACTAAATAACTTTTAGCATAAATCACAATGCTTTAAGAAGATTATGGACATAGTTTTGCGAACAAGAACCAACCCTCATTTTGGATGAAACCGAGCATAAATAATAGACTCTGTTTACATCAAAAAATATGCCGGAGCGCACCAAGAGGTTCAGCTCCTTGTTCCAGCCCCGAGCCATCAAGTCATCGAATGCTATCCAGTTCATGTGTTTCCTCCTTCTTACAATCCTGCGTTTTTAGTTTTTTTTTTTTTGGGAGAGCCACGCTTCTTTTTGAGCCCTTTACTGTGGGAGAGCCACGCTTCACGCCGGTTTTTTGTGAGGCAGTGGTATCACTCCGGTCGAGCCGGCCCATTCATACCGAAGCGTGGCTCTCCCACAGTTAAAGTGGCGATCTTAACCACTGAGCTTTTGCTTTTAGGCAAGACTATCAGTGTTTGAGGCTGTTTTGGGTATGCCACAGTCCATCGGCTATTGAAGTTAAAATTACCTCCCACCCCAGGTCTGCGCTAAAATTAGCGAGCGATGGCTGAGCGAGCAACCAGGTCGCAAGCATCAATAGTTTCGACAATAATTTGACCGAGATCTTGTTATATTTATCGCATGATTATGCTAACCTACCCTATGATATATACTGCGATTATAATTAAGCTGCTTTGCGCCCAATTTCTCTTCGGTCGTGTCACACTGGTTTTCCATCAAATTAAGAAGGTAGGTGACTAGAGAGCGTACCTGTGTTTGCGCACACATTTGAGCACTATAATAGAGGGTGTATCTGTGAACATTTACATCCCTTTAACCACGTGTTCTACCAACCATTCTAAACAACATTTGTTCTATGACTTTTGAAAATTCGCATAAAAATTTTTCATCTTTCCATACCAAGTCGGTCACGTGAATTGGTCATTTTGTATGGGGAGTCAAAAATTTTTTCGAAGAATTTGGAAAAGTTGTTGAACAAATGTTGTTCAGAATGGTTGATAGAACACGTGGTCAAAGGGATGTAAATGTTCACAGATACACCCTGTATATCCTGTGTACGTAACTGATCTTTAAAATTGGTATATAAGAATATATTGTGATAAGATTTTTTAATGCTATAGAGACTGAATGAGATATTTTTTTGTGTCTTATAACTGTGTACAATGGTTGGTTAAAATACTTATAATATACTTAGCTACAGTTAGAAACCCTGCCCGAACCTAGCGGGCTTCTCAAGTCGCATTGCTCGCTTTTTCAATTAAAATTTTATTTAGTCTAACAAAAGTTTAACACTTTTCCGCTTCCACGTTTCTTTTAGCAGAAACTTCTTTAATAATAAATAATGGATGTTCCAGACAGTGTAATGTTTTAGTCTCTAGTAACATTTTCTTGAGAAACTTGTTAAAGTTCATTTTTGTATTTCGTCGGCTAATTGCAAGAATATATTAAAGGTAACTTATTCGAAGAGTTAAAAGTAAAAAAAAAAAGGTATCTACCTATATACTGTCCCACTGCAGGGCAAAGTCCTCCATCACAGAAAGCAAGTCATCGCTACTATGATGGGATTAGGCTTAATCACCACGCTTGCCTAATGTGGATTGGTGCTCACAAACCCGAGCTATGTTCAAAAAATTCAGGAATCGAACCAGGGACCCCATGATCATGACCCGGTACTTAAACCACTAGACCAACGGGGCGTTACGTCAACGTCGCATACGTTGTCCACGTCGCACTATATGATTTTAATAAACGTCATAATGTAATCACCAGAGGACAAGTCGAGACAACCGGATTATCCGTACGGGCTGGACAAATCCGGATAATTACGGCCAGTCGCCGGGGAATTAGTTGTGAGCGAAAATCGGATCGTTACTGTAATGGAAATCCAAGGGTTTGTGGAGTCAGAAGGCAACGTGACGTGTTTATACTTAGCTAGTCATTCGTTTGTCTTACTTACTTGTTCCATTGGCTCAGCGACCAGGAGACATATTTTTGAATTGTGATCTCACTAAAAAATGTGTGACTCGCATGATTTTTGACATCCGCATTTTTTAATCATTCGAAAACGAGCGATTTGCAACGAGTGGTGTAAACCACTCGTTTCCGTGAGGCGAGTGGACGCATTTACGTCAAATATTAACGAGTTAACACTATACACATCCTAAGCGAGTGATTTCAACAATAGGGAAAATTATGAATCGTGCAACTTACGAGACGACGTGACTTGCAAAACGAGTAGTTTTGTTTGGACAAAGCGAAAATTCAAAAATAGGTCTCGAAACGAGTCTTGGCCTTCGAAACAAGAGAACGCCACTTTGGTCGATCCTGCACTACGTTGCCAGTCACCGGCCTGAAGTTCTCGCAGATCATTTTCGACGACGTCTTTCCAGCGATACCTACCGGGCGTCGGCCCAGTATCGGTCGGCTCTGGTATGCTTTCTTCACGAGACGATCCTCGTCCAATTTTATGCCTTAACTTGACATTCATCAATATTGCACTAAACTTCGTCCTTATTGCAATATGAATGTTTTAACGATAAGCGGAAATGGGTATCAAATGAATACTCGTGTGACTGTACTTATATAAAGGACATTAAATTTTCCTAAAGTCCTATAGTAAGAACGCTAAAGGTTAGAGCAGCGCACTTGTTGCATGTGTTCATGGGCGGCGGCAATTGCTTACCATCAGGTGATCAGCCTGCTCGTCTGCTACATATATTAAAAAAAAACGGTTTTCAATGCCCTCATTTGCTTTCCGTGAATATAGGGACTAAATAACCCTTTTGACACTGGTTGCTTTGCAAACGTGTTTTTCCCCAGAAAACTGGTATTAAAGCTGTATTTATACACTAAAAGTCGTGTTATTTCTAAAGCTTCTATAGCCCCACATAATCCCGTTTATACAGGGTTATTTGATAGCAACAACCATACTTCAGCTTAAATCGACGAAGTAAAAGTGTAGCTTTTTTATTAGAATAGTTTGTAACGGGATAGCTACCATGTACATACGTACATCCACGCATCAATATCGATTGAGGAAATTTGAAAGTGTGTGGTGGAATGTGCGGTATTTTTGAGTTTCCGAGATTTCGGCATTTGCAAGCGCTATGGACGTGGTGTAAATGAATTTTGAATTTGATTGAAGGCGCCACTGCCGCTTATGTCATGGAATATCGGAACCCCATTGGTTTATAAAAAAACACTAGTGGCCCGCCCTCACTTCGTTTCGGAACAGTAGTTCCACTGTCTACTAATAGATGACGCTGGACGTTGATTGTATCGCGCTAATGTTTCACCTTTTCGGTTTGTGTATATGGTTTGCCGGTGTCTCTTGAATTTATCTCTTACTCTTAAAAACTAATTAACTTCAAATCAATATTAAATCAATACTTCGAATACAAAAAAGGCCAAAAAGTTGTGCATAGTTATTCAATAAATAGTATAAGTGTTTGCCGAGAGGCTGGAGGACAGTGATAGGTAATAATAGATCCATCTTAGTAGCTATACATTTAAATAAATTGACGGCGCGAGAGTGGCGTACCCTTCGTTTTAAGAGCGTTTATCCGTAAAATTCAGTCTTCAGTCAAAATCGTTGATTGCCGATGGACAATAAAACGATAATCTATACAATTTGTAGATAAGATATTGATGTCAAATTATTGAAGATTTCATAATCTAGCGCATGGTCCACAAATATTTTCAAATGATCATTTAGTTTTCTCATTAGAACAGTTTTAATAACATCCCTTTTTGAAACTTGCGGTCGAAGGTCTACGCAAATGCTTGATAATAGTAAAACTATAAACGGCAAACTTATGACAATATTTCTATCAAAAGAACAATAACATTTATTAGTACATGACTCAGAAACAGTAGTGATTACTGTAAGTTTTCATACAAGAAAAGTGTACTCAAAAGTATCATTGTTAGTCACTTTTTGAGTTATTACACGTCTTAGTTTAGGATGAAATAAAAGGTATTCTTGATTTTTTTTTGACCTAATAATTGAAGAAATTTACACTTTAAACGTGGTATTTTTTTTATTTTAATAACTTGTTTTTTTATTTTACTATGAATCATTTAGTACTACTATATAATCCGCGCAGAATCGCACCAGCGCTCAGTCCCGGCCGAGGCCTTTCAGAGGTAGGACCTGTGTCGCTCCCTGTCACCGCGTTCTACGTAAAATTTTATTTTAAATTGGAGATTTTTTGACGCGACTGAGACTTATTGATACTTTTTGTTTTAATAATATTAATTTGTTTTGTGGAAGAGCCACGCTTCGGCATGAATGGGCCGGCTCGACCGGAGTGATACCACTGCCTCACATAAAACCGGCGTGAAGCAGCCCCTGTGCTGTGTTTCGCCGAGCGAGTGAGGGTACCGGAGGCCCTCTCGGGGAGGAAGGGGACAAAAGGTTGGCAGCGCACTTGTGATTCCACTGGTGTTGCAAGTGTCCATGGGCGGCGGCAATTGCTTACCATCAGGTGATCCGCCTGCTCGCCTGCTACCTATCACATAAAAAAAAAACGTGGTGAGTACGTATATTAAAGAAATGCAATTTTATTTTAAGAGATAGGGGGCAGACGAACGAACGGATTACCTGATGGTAAGTGATTACCGCCGCCCATGGACAACCGCAACACCAGACGAGTCACAAATGCGCTGCCGACCTCCTTTTGAGAAGGAATACGCTCGCTTTTTCCGGATCAACGAGCTCGTTGAAAATGACCTTGGTTTTATCCAAGTTCATCCGAAGACCGATGTGATTGGAAGATTCAGCCAGGCTACTCACCTGTAGGCCATGTAAGGTTTCCGTCAAGATGACGATGTCGTCTGCGAATCGTAGGTGTGACATGTACCCGCCATTGATATTGATTCCGCGCTCTTTCCAGTTTAGCATTTTGAACCAGTCCTGCAGCGCAGCGGAGAAGAGTTTCGGAGATATAACATCTCCTTGTCTCACACCACGGCTCGGTTTGGTCATTTTGGATTACTATTAGCGACGTTATACAGACACCTCAACACCTCGATATATCGCCAATCGACTTGGCACCTCTGTAAGACCTCGAGAAAAGACCTGCCAGGCTAAAATGCGCACCGCGACAAAATTTTGTCGACTCTCGTTCGCGAGAGCGTATCTTTCTATCCCGCTCCTCACCCTGTCAGGTGAGCGAGAAGCAACTAGCGCTGACGCAATACGAGTGTCGACAAAATTATCTCGTGGTGCGCATCTTAGCCCGGCAGGTCTCGACGGAGTTAAAAGCTTTTTCATAGTCCACAAATGCCATGCACAGGGCCTGGTTATATTCTTTGATCTTCTGTTTAACCTGTCTCACTGTGTGAATATGGTCTATGGTGCTTAAACTCCGTCGGAACCCGGCTTGCTCTGCAGGTTGAGCTTCGTCAAGTCTTCGTGTAAGGCGATTCGAAAAATAACCGAGTTAAATATACGCCAAAGTTCCTTCAACACCGGCTCGCCGGCAGATTTCAGAAGCTCGGTGTGACTCCGTCTTTTCCCGGGGCTTTTCCATTTTTAAGTTGTCCAAGAGAAGCCTCGATCTCCTACAAGCTGATGTCGGGTAGATCCTCCGTCGCATGGCGGGTTAATGTGGCTCTTGAATCCTTCTCATCCGGCGTAGGGTGGGGTAAGTGCGACGCGTATAACTGGCTATAGAAGGTGTAAACTTCTGAAAGAATTTCTGGCTTTGATGTGACGACTCCTCGATTTGTTTTGGTCAACTTCGACAGGTGGCTCCTGTCAAGCTGTTGTACGAAGACTTGGACCCCCCTGGTTCTGCTCAATTGCTCTCTGTATTGAGAGTGTATTGGAGCTTCGGAGGTCACGTCTTAACAGCTTGGAGATGTACTTATTTAGAGCCCGTTGTTCTGCCGAAGTGACTGATGGATCTTTCCGCCTCTTGTCCATTAAATCCAGAGTATAGACCGCTTGCTACTCGCAGAACTTTGTGCCCTCGTCCCGAAGGATTTCCACCACTTGGTCGAATTCTTCGTCGATATATACGTCAATTGTGGTTTCCAAGGCAGTGAATCGATTTTCCAATTTCATTTGGAAGGCATCGGAACCAGCGAGTGATTGGACCAGATTTGGCCGGAGCGTGGACTTCATCAACCGAGAACGTTCAAGCTTAAAATTGATATTCAGAGTGCCTCTGAGAAGTCGGTGATCACTTCCGGTTTTAAACCTATTGATCACTGAGACATCTCTGAATATTCGCTTAATGTCCGATATATATTATGAAGTCGATCTCATTCTTAGTCATAGTATCTGGGCTCTGCCACGTCCATTTCCTCTGGGGCTGTTTCTTAAAGAATTGATCCCAGAAAGAGCCGACCAAATTGAGGGTTTGCAACTGTTTTATAATGTATAAATACAACTGTTTATATTAAATGATTTATTAAACAAAACATGATATCTTTAAGTATTTAATTGCTTACCTGTCCTGAGTAAAAAAGGTAGGTAGGTATCTAAATGACATACCTATTTTTTTATTTTTCTTAAATCAAAAAATCAAAAGAATAACAATAAATCAACGTTGGATTTAACTTGCAATTTAATTTTACAACAATACAGTAATTTACTTTGCTATAAAGCGAAAGGATCAAAATTTGTCAGTCTAACTATAAAGAAAACGTACGCGGCAACTCTACGCAAACAGTACACATGCTTATGTGTGAGTGAAATTTTGCAAATCAAAACCGAAACATGACATTTCGCACTAGCCGAGAACGCTCTTAAGTGTTTGCAATTGTGTAAACTGGTTCAAAAAACATAAATATAAACTTTATCAGTAAATCGATTTTCTTTTTATACCTTCAATAAAAATAATTTTTACTCCCCAGTAGTGTTATATTATATTATTCAGTTGTGAAAATAAGTAAAAAATGCGCTGGGAACTGACGGTTTTTATAATTTATAATATTTATTTAAATAGTAAGTGATACCTTTATCTGATTAGAATACTTACCAGTTTATGTTCTGAGGGACCAAGACCGGAATCCGCAAAAAACCTTTACCAATCTTCTATACTATTTATAAAAAGATAACTTCTATAGACAACGACAAGGCTTATAGGTAAACCGAAAACACGCTTGCGCGATGTAATTGGACACAGCGCCATCTATTGGTTCATTTCTGAATTACGGTCCCGAAGTGAGGGCGGGACACTAGTATTTAATAAGAGTACAATTGTAGAACAAAACCAGGATTTTGTATAAGAAATAATAAAATAAAATATAGCAAATTATAGGTAGGTATGTGATCCCTGAGTCCACACACGGAGGTCTTGGACCAACTTACTTCTATTGCATATCATCATCAGCAACCCACGCTCGTCCACTGCTGGACATAGGTCTCCCCTAATGCACGCCACCGCTCCCGATTTTCGGCCACTCTCATCCAGCTCACTCCAGCCAGCCTTCGAATGTCGTCATCCCATCTTGTAGCAGGGCGTCCAACACTACGTTTGCCGAGTCGCGGTCTCCACTCAAGGACCTTATGGCTCCAACGGTTGTCAGTTCTGCGGCTAATGTGACCAGCCCACAGCTAGCTTAGCTATTGCATATATTTAGTAGAAAATGCGTAAAGTTCATTTACAAAGCCACAACAAGGTGGAAAATACAATAAATGTGGGAGAGCCACGCTTCGGCATGAATGGGCCGGCTCGACCGGAGTGATACCACTGCCTTTACAGAAAACCGGCGTGAAGCAGCCCCTGTGCTGTGTTTCGCCGAGTGAGTGAGGGTACCGGAGGCCCACCCGGAGGCCCACCCGGAGGGATAAAAGGTTGGTAGCGCACTTGTAACTCCACTGGTGTTGCAAGTGTCCATGAGCGGCGGCAATTGCTTACCATCAGGTGATCCGCCTGCTCGTCTGCTACCTATAACAAAAAAAAGACGAGGTTTTTACTTTGCTCCCTCAGTTCTCACGAAAAGAAAAACACATTTCGACAATTTGCTTAATTAGGTACTTCGATTAACCCGTGATTTACCTATTCCAAGTTTTAGTATACATTTTGAAGCAATTTGTAAAAAAAATGGTGCAAATCATCGGACCAATCTTGAAATATCCACGTGTAAAGCTCCTTCAGACCGCTAGAAGATATGTTCCGATAGTATTCGATGCTGTTAGAAATCACAATACTATCGATAGTATCGAGGTTTAAAATATTAATTGTAGGTATCGATACTTTTGCACTTGGCAATACTATCGGTATTTTGAGAAGTCAACTGCAGATAGTTCAGCAATATTACTGTTTCGTATTTATAGGGGTTCAAACGGATCGCAGAATTCTGGGAGGTCAACAACCTGTCTCAGATAAAAGGTTCATGGTAAGTAACGCCAATAATAATTAACATATATTAAAACAATAGTATGTATAGAATAGACTATGAATAATAAATCCATGACATGTTATTTCCACTATAACAAAAAAATCTGACCTAGGGAATTACACATTTGTAAGTTATGGCATTTTTTTTTTAAATAAATTCACACAACATTTCATACATTGACTAAGTAGCTTATGCACTTGTGTTACAGATATCAGACAACAGATGATCACAAATATAATACTTAAATACATATATTACACCCAGACACTGAACAAACACAAGTGTTCATCACACGAATGTTTGTCCAGGGTGGGGATCGAACCCACGACCTTTGGCGTATGAGGCAGGGTCACTACCATTGCGCCAACCGGCCAATTCAAAATAAGTTTTAGCCATCTCACGAAGGCAGTTAATCGTCTCGTCATAACACCAACTATCGCCTCTGTATCCTACAGGTGTACCTTATAAAATCTCAACCGTTAGACTTTGCCGACTCTTGGCTGTGTGGAGGCGCCATAGTGTCCCCTCGCCACGTCCTGACCTCGGCCGCCTGTCTGCTGGAGGACAGCCACATATACGTCATCGCGGGCTACAGGAAGTACGTGCGCTCTGATGACTTGGAAGATGATGAGTGCACGAGGACGAGAAAACAACGGGTTGTCAAGATATGCGTGCCTTTTGGTGAGTAGTGCCGAGGTCTGTTTTTCCTGACCACTATAACTTGGATATCTTTAAGGCAAGAGTGAACAGGCATCTTCTAGGCAAACGCGTGTCATCCTAGACCTCATCGTCACTTTCCATCAGGTGCGATTGAGGTCAAGCGTTGGCCTATAGTCTAATAAAAAAAAAAAAAAAAAGCAGCAGTGTCATCTCTCTCATCATTGCATGCCATTCCCGGTTCCAAAGCTGTCGCTTTGAAGCCCGCGAGACCATGATTCAGGATTTGGGGAGTATGGTGAAAACATGACATAATTACCTGTAAACTTAACTGAATCTTGTTGAAACGTTTCAGAAACTATCCAAAAATTGCAGGTTATCTCACCATGTTTTTTAATACTTAGGTACTTTAGGAATAATTTTCTTTGATTATTTTTACTTTTTAAAAGTGGCTCATAATATTTTTTATGTCGGGGGTTTTTTTAATTTTTTAGTTTATTTTATACTATGTATTTAAAGGTAAAAATAACTTTAGACAGTCGGACGGACGGACGGAGTGACGGACGGAGAGACGGACGGAGAGACGGACGGAGAGACGGACGGAGAGACGGACGGAGAGACGGACGGAGAGACGGACGGAGAGACGGAGGAAGAGGCGGTCGGAGAGACGGACGGAGAGACAGACGTTAAACTTACAACATCCCTCTTTTTGCGTCGGGGGTTAAAAATATTGTCCATAACTTTAAAAAAATACCGTTATCTTTCAGGTTACCACGTTAAAGAAAATGCATCCGCTTGGATTGAACGTGACATCGGCGTCGCTACAGTGGAAAAACCGTACGATTTCTCTGACAATTCGTATCGCCTTAACTGTGATTATGCCCCAAACAAGATTAGAATAGCCTTCCGTCCGTTTGATTTTTACAAAGATAATTCTGAATTTGCTAACGCTATGGTGTATGGCTGGGGATCCAAAACTTCAAATAGAGTGGTATGTATTTTACATTGTGTCCATAATCAGACAAATGTGCCGTGAAAGTACACGCACGCAGTTACTGCAATAGTTGGGCGCGCCTCTTTAGCGAACTCATGCGAGGCTTGTATGGTGCGCGCGCGCGGCGCGACCAGTAGGCCTAACATGCGCACCGCGACAAAATTTTGTCGACTCTCGTTCGCGAGAGCGCATCTTTCTATCCCGCTCATCGCTCAGTCAGGTGAGCGAGATGCAACTTGCGCCGACAAAATACGAGTGTCGACAAATTATCTCGTGGTGCGCATGTTAGCCCGGCTGCACGTTTGTGGGTACAGTTCCGTGCACAGGCCAGAGAGCGCGAGCACACGGCGAGTAGCTTGTGGATTTCGCACCTTTGGTAGAACAAGGGCACAATTACAGCTGTGGCAATTATACAGAAAAGCCCTTTTAAGATTTTTTTTGCATTCAATATTGTCTAGCTCTAAAGTGATTCTTCTTTGCATGACGTAAACATACTTTATTCTTTAAAAACGCGTTGTTATTGGCGCATTTGGTAGTGACCCTGCCTCATACGCCAAAGTTCGTGGGTTCGATCCCCACCTTGGACAAACATTCGTGTGAACTTGTGTGTTCAGTGTCTGGGTGTTATATATGTATTTAAGTATTATATTTGTGATCCTCTGTTGTCTGATATCTGTAACACAAGTGTTTATTTTCATCTATAATTTTGTTTTAAATTTATGTTTAATATAATTCTCTTTTTTATGAAAGCACATTAAGCAGTTGGTTCACATTAGGTCGTTAAGTACAGTGGCCAGCACATCAAGTTACTACAATCTGTCAAATTTCCTCAGTTGATATTGAACCAAACACGTTTGACATAAAAGTGAGGTTCGATTGAAGAAATTTGACAGATTGTAGTAACTTGATGTGCTGGCCACCGTACATAAAGTCCCGCTCATACTCTAAGAGGTTACAGCCAGGCGATCCCGGAGACTACAATTCAAACTACCTTCAAGAAACTTCTACAAAGATATATAACAGTACTAATTGTAGAGATTATTTAACAAAAAAAAAAGAGTATTTTAAGACCACACCTAAATTCTTCGAGCTTTTGCTCTGTACATATGGCCCTGGAGACTTTGACGGGGAAGGATACAGCAAACAACCATATTTCGGAACCGAGGAAGAGGAATGTAAACCACAGTTTCGAAGAAAGGGCACAGTGAGTAAGATTCCAGCCTCGGTATATACTGCCCCACTGCAGGGCAAAGGCCTCTACCACAGAAATCCATCGCCACACTGATGGGATTGGGCTTAATCACCACGCACCAATAGGACGTTATTTTTGTTGATTTTGATAAAATTTCACAAAAATAAAGCGTAAATTTCAGATTACACACAGCCTTACTTCACATTTATTATTTATGTGTCTTTATTATTAGTATTATTATAATTGTATTTAGGTATATACGTTTGTCTATAGTTACAGGTATTTATATTATATTAAATCATTATTCGTATGTAGTAACCATTTCTTTAATCTGTGAATTGCATTAGAACTTAAAGTCCTCCTTTCGCCGCACCTTTGCCCTTTCTGCTTGACCCAAAGGTTGACTGGTAGAGAATGCCTCTTGGCATTAAGTTCGCCTATTCTACGAAGTTTTGTGCAATAAAGTTTTTAAATAAATAAATAAATAAAATTTGTATTTTATCCGAAATATCCTAACGATATTCTATCACGACGTGGGCAAAACCGCGCCGTGCAGCTAGTTTTCATTAATAAATCAAAAACTTTGTTTATTTATTTGGTGATACGGGTATCTATGGGGGTGACGGTAATCTTTTAACATCAGGTGATCCGCCTGCTCGTCTGCCCCTTTATCATAAACAAAAACTTAGCTCCGTACCGCTTTTCAAGCTACGTCAACCGATGTTTACACTAAGTGATATAACTTCTTTTAAATTCCTCAGACTGGATACTGCGAAAACAATGACTTTTTCGACTATATCGGATTGCAAAAACAACGAGATAAGCAAATCATATCTGGAAAATTACACTATATCTTCGAATAATACAAGAGTTCAGAATGAGACAGTGATAGATGAACGTGGACCACACTCATATACCTCAAGGAGAAGTAATGGCATATGCCAGGTGAGTCAATTACGTGCTGCATACAAACAACCGAATGCAGTGTGAGTGGGAGAATATCGTAAATAGTCGAAAGCCAGTAGACAGTCCAAGGTACCACTGGAGGGAAGAAGGCGGCCACTAGTTTGTAATAAAATTAAATCAGTCTCCTAAATTAAGTAAAAATTAAGATACGTCCGTCTATTCATCGACAAATTTTGTCTCTCATGGGATTTAATGTTTAGGGGTACTTTTATAAGTTCAGCATCAGCAAGAGGTTTCAAAACATCAAATTTAAAAATTTAAATTATTATTCAAATATCAGGTTCAAATTTTAAAATCACAATGTTAACACTGTAAATTAAGTTTAATTATTTTTATCACCTAAAATGCCAAGCTGCGATGCTTGTTGTGGTTATCAACTCTCCCCGTTTTAAATTTATTAATTGAAAATTCATTTCATCAGAATGATCATGGCGGCCCTCTGGTGGTGTGGATTGGTTCAGAGCAAATGGTAGTCGGTGTGGCTGTATCAGGAGTTATTGGTCATAAGTGGATGTGCAATGCCCCCTTCTTCTATACAAGTACCTTCTGCGCCAGTACCTTCCTTCGCTGTGTGCTCGCTGACGAGCTGAGTTTTAATAGGTAAGTAGACTAGCGAAGTTCCGTCCATGGAAACCGCTTAAAATGTTGGTCCCAAATGTGTTTTCTTTAGGTTAAATAATTAATCGACTTGGCAATTGATGCATTCCACATTTAAAGGTAAAAGAACTGCTTTTCGTAACAGGGCATGGGCTTTTCTACGCAATTTGACCCCTTTGCCACAGGTATGGAGCCCTGACTCACTTAACGTTAAGCGTGGCTCCTACTTTTTTCCGAAAAAGTCACGCTTGGGAGTGTAACTTCTTTAATTTTACCGTTCCAATCCCGACGTATTCTGTATAAGGTTGAATCGGCTATAGTCAAGGGCGACTTAATTATTACAATTAGGGAAATCAAAGCTATATATACGTCCGTGTATGTAGTTATATAAAATGCAATGTTACTTTTATAATTGTTGCTTGCTTAAATCCTATTGAAGCTTGTTTGATTGTAAAGTTATGTTTTTTTTCCACCTTAGCCGAAGGTTTTGTAATGCCATGAAAAAAGAAGATTATACGATACTGAAGTTAACATTACTTGGCCTACACACAAAGATGGGTAGGTGGTAAAAATAAAAAATTTAAACTACAACCATGAGGTAAATTACTGTTTCCTATATTTGACTTCTCGAAGGCAGATCACGCCTCCATCTCCTTCCGGATGGGGCTGGTACAGAGATGGTTGCTTATGCTTCCTTTGATACTAGATTCGCTGGGGGGAAAGACTCCTTCCTGCCATGCGTGCAGCGCCAGGGAACACACGGCTCACCATGCGGTGTCTGGTGTACGCTCCGCAGCGTCATGCGCTCACGGTGAGGTTTGGCCATGACTTTTCCTGCTCTAGTGTAGTGAGATGTAGCGAAGGAGACCTAGAACGCCTTGTTGTTCTGCGAGCACTTTCTGGCAGAAAACGAGCTGGCAGAGAGTGAGTGAGAGGCAGATCTCTTTGCTAGCGTGTTCTGAAAGATGGGAGGAGTGGAAGAAGATGTCTAGATAATAGTATTCCTGTTCTTCATAGAGGGAGCTTTTTGGTGCTTGACACAGAGGTACGAACCCAACACTGAATAGACACCTACTGCCTCGTAGGGTCGACCCGATGCTCCCGGCCGTTTTTACCCCCTCTACAGTTCCTCCAAGATGTTACGTCACTTATAATTCTCATGTGTTATCTTTATTTACATTCTTTACAATTTCAGGACAAAAAAACCAAGTGAAACTTTTACTAAAAGTCAAGATACTTCAAACACTATCACTGGATTTGGTAGTTTAATTAAAACAGAAACTACAACACCGCCATCATCCGTACCATCGACCATGAAACACTTTTAAGGTGATGACAATTATATGGATGATATCTTTACGTGAATGATGCTGTCAAGAAAGCAGAGGAAAGAAACATTTATGTGGGTTGTATCAAGTTCAGGTCATCGACAGTTTAAAAATCTTGAACTTCAAATGTTTTAACGTATTGAAATCGCCACTTGCAATTACAAATGACAAAAACACAGAATAAGTTGGACGTATTAATTTTGTTTTCTCTTTTATTTCCACCTTCAATGACCAGAACACTGCCAGTGCTATGTTTGTATGCTTGGAAATTTGGCCGACCAATAGGCTTGTTTCCAAGGTTAGAGATTGGAAGATTTTTTGTATAAAATGGAGAAATAACGGTAAAAAAAAACTATATACAAGAATTTAGTTTGATATTTTTTGTCATCAGTCAATTAAAGTTAGATCTAAATTTGATACGTAACTTGATTTTAAAAGTATTACATTTACTAAATAATTATATACAATTAGATAATTCATGCAATTTTGAGCAACTTTTCTTTGAAACCATTTTCATAAACGCATTAGTTAATATAGCTATCGAACAAAGGTCTCCCGTGATCGTGATGAACACAAACTAGCACGCTGTGACGTCACAGCGTGGCAGGGCCGTTGAATGGAGCGTTTTGACAAGGTTTATTTTATGTGATCTTTGAATGGTGATATCTCGGAGAATATTCATGCTAACAGAGTAATCTTTGGCCGATGTTTCTACTTTGGAAAGCTTCTTTGATTACTAATCAGAAAAAAAAAAATAGGAAACAGGCCTATTAAGTAAGTATGCCGACCTGGATGACCATTCTTCCCCTTACTTATACCCACCTACTGGGCTTTTGTAACTTGCCCCTAATTATCGTTTTCTCATGTAAGTGACTGTTCTACGGTTTTCAATGAGAAAAATAAATATTCTTTGAACAGAGAATATGCAAAATGCTCAAGTCTGTTACCGTCTCACTTATCTATAGATAGAGAGATATATTGCACTTAAACAACCGAATCAATATAATGCATTACTTGTGAGATATATTTTGTTTTAATGTGATTGCCAAGTCAATAAATGAATAACCGACTTGGCAAAACATGGATCTCACCACTTTTTACGGTAGTTACGAGACTTGGTTTTTTTGACAAGTATTGTTTTTGATGGGATTTTGTTTAAACATTGTTTTCTTCTTAAACAATTAAGTAAGAATAAGAAGCAATAAACGATTTCATTAAGCACCTAAAACTTGTGTTACGTGAGTAGTATACAAGTTAGGTTTGGTACTCGATATGAAGTCTCTTTTAACATCAGCCGTGATCCGCCTGCTCGTCTGACCCCTTTATCATAAACAAAAAACTTAGGCTTCCGTACCGCTTTTCAAGCTTACGTCAACCGATTTGTTTACCACTTAAGTGATATAACTTCTTTTAAATTCCTCAGACTGGATACTGCGAAAACACTGACTTTTTTCGACTATATCGGATTGCACATAACCAACGAGGATAAGCAAATCATAATCTGAAATTACTACTATATCTTCGAATAATACAAGAGTTCAGAATGAGACAGTGATAGATGAACGTGGACCACACTCATATACCTCAAGGAGAAGTAATGGCATATGCCAGGTGAGTCAATTACGTGCTGCATACAAACAACCCGAATGCAGTGTGAGTGGGAGAATATCGTAAATAGTCGAACGCCAGTAGAGAGACAGTCCAATGGTACCACTGGAGGGAAGAAGGCGGGCCACTAGTTTGTAATAAAATTAAATCAGTCTCCTAATTAAGTAAAAAATTAAAGATACGTCCGTCTATTCATCGACAAATTTTGTCTCTCATGGGATTTAATGTTTAGGGGTACTTTTATAAGTTCAGCATCAGCAAGAGGTTTCAAAACATCCAATTTAAAATTAAAATTATTATTCAAATATCAGGTTCTAAATTTTAAAATCACAATGTTAACACCTGTAAATTAAGTTTAATTATTTTTTATCACCTAAATGCCAAGCTGCGATGCTTGTTGTGGTTATCAACTCTCCCCGTTTTAAATTTATTAATTGAAAATTCATTTCATCAGAATGATCACGGCGGCCCTCTGGTGGTGTGGATTGGTTCAGAGCAAATGGTAGTCGGTGTGGCTGTATCAGGAGTTATTGGTCATAAGTGGATGTGCAATGCCCCCTTCTTCTATACAAGTACCTTCTGCGCCAGTACCTTCCTTCGCTGTGTGCTCGCTGACGAGCTGAGTTTTAATAGGTAAGTAGACTAGCGAAGTTCCGTTTATGTTGACCGCTTATAAGGTGTTGTCCCGGAGTGGGCCAGGACATTGTACAGTATTTACAAAAAATCAAGAAAAATTTACTAATTGTTAGAAAAATGTAAAAAAAAACGTTTAACGTGTAGTATGGTGGTAAAAATGAAAACCATCAATCAATTCTCAGTAAAGCCACAGAATACTTAATAGTACAAGTAAGGCAGAATGCCCACTTCTAAAAACCGTTTATAGAAAAATAAACACCTACAATTATTTCATACCTAGAAGTGCGTTCTCTTTCTATCGCACGCAACTGTCGCGCATGCGTCGCTGCTCGCTCGTGATTTTCTACTGACTGGCCCCTCCGGAAGGGACGCCGCATGTACTTGCAAGTTTGATACTACACGCGGAGTGGGACAGGCCTGGTAACGCATATACCTAATATGGCATTTCACTTGTCATTGTCTTTCCAAGTTTGTTTTCAAACGCGATTTGGAAATTATCGAAAGTGACAGACGTCATAAACAAAATGTGAATGATGGAGAATGACGATGAGGTCTTGGATGACTCGCGTTTGCCTAGAATAGAAGATGCCTGTTCACTCTTGCCTTAAAGATGTCCAAGTTATAGTGGTCAGGAAAAACAGACCTCGCCAAGGAGTTGAATGTATGTAGTTATAGTAGAAATTGCAATGTTAATTTTATAATATTGTCGCTTGCTTAAAGTTATGTTTTTTTTTCACCCTAGCCGAAGGTTTTGTAATGCCATGAAAAAAGAAGATTATACGATACATGAAGTTAACATTACTTGGCCTACACACAAAGATGGGTAGGTGGTAAAAATAAAATAATTCAAACTACTATCATGAGGTAAATTACTGTTTCCTATATTTGACTTCTCGAAGGCTGATCACGCCTCCATCTCCTTCCGGATGGGGCTGGCACAGAGATGGTTGCTTATGCTTCCTTTGATACTAGATTCGCTGGGGGGAAATACTCCTTCCTGCCATGCGTGCAGCGCCAGGGAACACACGGCTCACCATGCGGTGTCTGGTGTACGCTCCGCAGCGTCATGCGCTCACGGTGAGGTTTGGCCATGACTTTTCCTGCTCTAGTGTAGTGAGATGTAGCGAAGGAGACCTAAAACGCCTTGTTGTTCTGCGAGCACTTTCTGGCAGAAAACGAGCTGGCAGAGAGTGAGTGAGAGGCAGATCTTCTTTGCTAGCGCGTTCTGAAAGATGGGAGGAGTGGGAGAAGATGTCTAGATAATAGGATTTATGTTCTCCATAGAGGGAGCTTGTTGGTGCTTGACACAGAGGTACGAACCCAACACGGAATAGACACCTTCTACTGCCTCGTAGGGTTGACCCGATGCTCCCGGCCGTTTTTACCCCCTCTACGGATCCTCCAAGAAGTTACGTCACGAGAGCATTTTATAAATAATAATACTCATGTGTTATCTTTATTTACATTCTTTACAATTTCAGGACAAAAAAACCAAGTGAAACTTTTACTAAAAGTCAAGATACTTCAAACACTATCACTGGATTTGGTAGTTTAATTAAAACAGAAACTACAACACCGCCATCATCCGTACCATCGACCATGAAACACTTTTAAGGTGATGACGATTATATGGATAATATCCAGTACGTGAATGATGCTGTCTAGAAAGCAGAGGAAAGAAACATTTATGTCGGTGGTGTCAAGTTCAGGTCATCGACAGTTTAAAATCTTGAACTTCAAATGTTTTAACGTATTGAAATCGCCACTTGCAATTAAAATATGATAAACACAGAATAAGGCTGGACGTATTAATTTTGTTTTTTCTTTTATTTCCACCTTTAATGACCAGAACACTGCCAGTGCTATGTTTGTATGCTTGGAAATTTGGCCGACCAATTAAGTAAGTATGCCGACCTGGATGACTATTCTTCCCCTTACTTATACCCACCTACTGGACTTTTGTAACTTACCCACAATTGTTGTTTTCTCATGTAAGTGACTGTTCTACGGTTTTTAATGAGAAAAATAAATATTCTTTGAACAGAGAATATGCAAAATGCTCAAGTCTGTTACCGTCTCACTTATCTATAGATAGAGAGATAAATAAATAATAAATAATTGAGACAACATCACATACATTATCCTGGTCCCAAACTAAGGTTTTCCCTTGTACTATGGAAACCAGAAACAACGAAGGAACTACAAACACCCAGACCCAACACAAATATCTGTTTCATCAACAATCATTTGTGTTGATGCGGGTATCGAACCCGCCCGGCGACCCTTACGTCTCAACCGTCGCTCAAACCATTGCGCTAAACGGGTCGTCATAGACCCATAGATACGCCATAACAGATAGATATTCTATATATTGCACTTAAACAACCGAATCAATATTATAATGCATTAGTTGTGAGATATATTTTGTTTTAAAGTGATTGCCAAGTCAATAAATGAATAACCGACTTGGCAAAACATGGATCTCACCACTTTTTACGGTAGTTACGAGACTTGGTTTTTTTGACAAGTATTGTTTTTCATGGGATTTTGTTTAAACATTGTTTTCTTCTTAAACAATTAAGTAAAAATAAGAAGCAATAAACGATTCCATTAAGCACCAAAAACTTGTGTTACGTGAGTAGTATACAAGTTAGGTAGGTACTCAGTATGAAGTCTCTTTTACAATCGTAGTCCAACTTAATTTCAAAGCAAAACGAGCTTTCGCAAAGCTTGTACGTACTTCAGCGAGCATCGATTGCATTGCACGTAGTCCGGTTTGAAAGCGATCCGTGTTGTACGCAATCCGAGTTGATCCACACGGACAGATTGGCATTCCTATAATCCCGTACTGGAATGAACAAAATTAAATGCTACATACTGATCACAGGGGGTACCATGCAAGCGAAATTAAAGCTTATCTATATCGATTGCATAAGATCTATATTCCTTTGTTTATGTCTAAACGCACAATTGACCGAATCTACGCGTTGGCAATGGAAAGTTCTAGAAACAACGAGAAACATCGAGATTTGTGTAGAAGTCTCTCGAAGCCCTAGTTGCAATATGCCCCCGAATAATGCTTTACAACAGCCATGTGTCCGCTTGTGACCATGGCTTATAAAACGCAGTCGAAACGTCAAGCAGTAAGTGCTATAATGTTACTTACTTATATTTAAATATCCTCGCGGTTAGTCCCGTTTATGTCAACTACCTATTTGTACGTACAGCCACACATTAAAGTATACAAAACTGTCAAATTTGTTCAATCGACTCTCGTCTTACTGTCATACACATTAGGTTGAATATCAATTGAGGAAATTTGACAGGTTGTGGTAACCTGATGTGTGGCTGACTGTACAATGCAACGCAAAAGTTTAAAAACAAAGTACCCAGTAACTCGTCCTTTCAAACACTGCTACTGTTTTTTCCAAACGCTCTCAAACTCGAAACGTTCGCTAAGTCCGCAATAACAATGTAGAAAAGTTCCGGAACAAGTTTGTGTCGCCTGTTGGAACATGTTGCGAGTTTGTGTGATGTTGTGTGGATTGTCGCCGACGGATGCGTGAACAGAGGAACATGTTTAGAATAAAGAAATAGATTGGATAGGATGCCGGATACAGAGCATAACTCATCACCTTCCCATAGTCCTTGATGGTGGTGTTGTAGTTTGTCTTAGCATACGGACCGAATCGTGAGAAACGCCATCGGTACTTGCACGGAGACATGAGCAATAAAAGTAACCGTGGGAGAGTCACGCTTTGGCATGAATGGGCCGGCTCGACTGGAGTGATACCATGGCCTCACAAAAGACCGGCGTGAAGCAGCGCCTGCGCTGTCTTGAGTGAGTGAGAGTCCTGAAGGCCCAAATGGGGAAGAGGGCGTTAAAGGTTGGGAGCGCATTTGTGACTCTACAGATGTTGCAGGTTTCTATGGACAGTAGTAATCGCTTACCATCAGGTGATCCGTCTGCTCGTCTGCCACTTATCACAAAAAAATGCTGGCCACGCCATCATCGCCGAGACGACAGTTGAGGTTTCTTATCTCATGTAACTCCCGATTGCTGGCCCCTTCCTATGTCTTCGCCAATTTATCGAGGCGGGAGAGTTAGCTGTCAGCTAACGAAGCAAAAATAGTCCGCATTTAGACTTTGTTACCATTTTTAGTGTTTAGTAAATATTAAAAACAAACGATGATCTTATTGTTAAGTAGCTAGTTAGGTGCAAGTACAAAACGCTCATCTGCCCTCAATGAAGCCGGTACCATCAGATAAAGCCTTCAAGATCCACGGGACGCCTATTGTGCAGCAAATGCAAGCTAGCTTCAAAAGTAGGTATAATGCAAATGCTATGATTATAGTTGTAAGGTTCAAGATTGCTCAGCAAGTGCTGAAGCTGTCCGTATAAGTTTACAATACCTTGCCGCTCTATTGTTGGTTTCTGGGTGGATTTATAGATTTCGACGTCTGTGGGAGTTTTCAAGAGGCGTTTGAATGAAATCATAATGTTCACGAAATATATTGATTTCAAAATCCGCACAGTTGACTTGTTGCAGCTTACGGAATAACTTAAGAGTGGAGTCTTTAACGTAACTACTTTATATATTTAAAAATTCTAATGACAAATTCGAAGGATAGATTTAAAGCAGGGGTCACCAATTAGTTTCGTTATGGGACTACGAGAAACAGTTCTCCCTTGTGGTCCATGGGATAAAATCCTGGGACCACGAGAAAACAGGGGAAATTATAGCGGTCCGCCGCACAAAGAAAGACGCCTACGACGGAGGGTTCCTGTAGGGCTCGCGATCTGCACAGTGTGATTCGGCGGTCCACCATTTGGTGACCTCTGATATAAGAGCCCGTGACTGATGATGAGAATGACCCTGTAGTTTTTCTATGCAACGTGGTCTACCCGCGACCTGCACTAGATCGTCGCTCCACCTTGTAATTGATTTATAGATTGATGTCCTCAAAAACATTGCTTTTACCTAACTTTAATTATTGAAGCTCAACTTCTTTTTAATTTATATCTCAATATAAATTAAAAAGAAGTTGAGCTTCAATAATTAAAGTTAGGTAAAAGCAATGTTTTTGACAATCAAGATGACCTCACTCCGCCTGATGGTAAGAGGCCGTGAGATCCAAATATGAGATTGACAGGCACAAAAGATCAGTCAAAGTGTCCATTGAGTCTGTCACTCTGCCTGCTGAGATTCCGTTTCACGCCCCGCCTAAAAAACCCAGGATTGTAAGGAGGAAACACTTGAACTGGAAGGGCATTCCATGACTTGATAGTCCGGGGCAGGAACGAGGAGCTAAGACTCTTAGTGCGCGCCGGCATTGTCTGGATGGTATGGGGATAGCAACGCTGTCCAGTAGTCCAACTGATAAGACTACAGGGAATAAGGGAATTGATAACCTCCTCCTTTTTGATTTTGAAGTCGGTTAAAAATAAATCAAGAGAAAATAAAATAAATAAGTTAAAGAGATCACGCATACGAAGTCGCAGGCGGACGCTAGTATTATCATAAAGGTGGACCACAGGCAATAAAAAGTGCCCGTGGTTCACCCAGGTGAACTTAGTAGGTGGACCACGACCCAAGACTATGATTATAGGTATGCGATTTTGAAACTTTACGCCTAAGGGTTTAAAGTTCTAGCCAGCTGAATTGTACAGCGACCATTTACGATTTACTCCACATTGAATTAAGTTGTAAGAAAACGTTCTAACCCCGTTATTTTTCCAGCTAGCAATAAAATTAACTTTGTAGCTCATTTTATGAATCGTTGGGCAACATAGTCGTGTTTATTATACCATAAATACTTGTTTTTAAACCTCCCACGCTTTGGTTCGAGAAAGATTGCTTCAACATTGTTGGTTGCGTTTACATCTCGTCTAGTATTTCCTACAAGTCTAGCAAGAATGAGTAACGAATGAAAATAAAACATGTTACACCCTTAAAATTGTATTTTTGTGATCGGAGTGATGCCTCGGCGTGAAGCAGCTCCTGTGCTGTGTTTCGCCGAGTGAGTGAGGGTACCGGAGGCCCATCGGGGGGAAGGGGATAAAAGGTTACCAGCGCACTTGTTGCATGTGTTCATGGGCGGCGGCAATTGCTTACCATCAGGTGATCCGCCTGCTCGTCTGCTACCTATCACATAAAATAAAAACCTCACAGAAGACCGGCGTGAAGCAGTGTCTGCGCTGTGTTTCGCCGAGTGAGTGAGGGTACCGGAGGCCCACCCGGGGAGGGGAAGGGGATTAAAGGTTGGCAGCGCACGTGAAACTCAACTGGTGTTGCAAGTGTCCATGGGCGGCGGCAATTGCTTACCATCAGGTGATCCGCCTGCTCGTTTGCCACCTATAACATAAAAAAAAAGAAAAAAAAGAAAGGGGGTTAAAGTTGCAGCTGTTGTTGCAGGTGTCTATGAATGGGCCGGATGGTAAGCGGCCATAGCTCCGGTGATCCGTCTTCTCGTCTGCCACCTATCAAATAAATTGAGACAACATCACACACATTATCCTGTTCCCAAACCAAGGTTTTCCTTGTGCTATGGAAACCAGATACCACGAAGGAACCACTAACTCCCAGACCCAACACAAACATCTGTTTTATCACCATTTGAGTTGGTGCGGAAATCGAATCCGCGACCCTTACGTCTCAACCGGCGCTCTAACCAATGCGCTAAACGGGTCGTCTAATCAAAAGGTTGGCAGTGCACGTGACTCTAGTGGTGCTGGCAATCGCTTGCCATCAATCAGGTGATCCGTCTGCTTGTCTGCCACTTATCACATGAAAAAAAAACACAATCAAAAGTGCCTAATATTTATTTTTCTTTACTCGGGGGACTGTCGAACTCCCAAAACACTCAAAAAGAAAGCTATTGTACTTTTTTTAGAATGCTTCTGCAGGAAATGGCTGAACGAAAATGCTTTCAGAACCGTTGAATTGGAATAGTTTTTTTTTTTAACTGGAAGCACTATCCATACTAAATATTATAAATGGAGTGGTCTGTCTGTCTGTCTGTTTGTCTTTCTATCACGGCAAAACGGAGTGACGTATTGACGTGATTTTTAAGTGGAGATAGTTGATGGAGAGTAACATAGGCCATACTTTTTGCCCCTTTCTAACCCCATTTATAGGATAGAACTATCTAAAATCGCAAAAGTTATCGCCATAATGGGCATTGACGTTAAATGTTGTGTTCCGGGTTTTTTAGGCAGGGCGTGTAACGGAATCTCGGTAGGCCTTCAGGGTGAGAGTGACGGACTCAATGGACACTTTGTCTGTTCTTTTGTGCCTGTCAATCTCATATTTAAATCTCAATTTGACCTAATTATGATCCTCAAACTTCAGAAGTTTGAAGTAGACACCCAATAATGCTGGGTAGGGTAATAAATTGAGTCTATATATTGTCGTTTGCCCTCGAACTTTGCGTCATGTTGGTGGGTTTCCACAGGGTGAACTAATTTGGTTTTGGACGCGTATTGTTGAGTTCCCGCTGAGTTTCAAGTATAACTTCAAGGCATTTGTGAATAACTCTCATTATTACCAATCTAGCTCATGTAACCATTATATCTTCGACTTAAGCTTAAATTGACATAAAATAATAGTAAACCGATATTTGATTTGTTCATCCAAACCGCTCAGTTAGTTAAATCTTTAGGTACTTTTTTTTTAAGTTACTCTTCTATAATAGATAATAGTTTACAAATATTATAGGAAGGTATAAAGTTTAAAGTTAATATGAATTACACGTATTGACATAACCCCCCTTTATTTTATGGTGGTGGCCATGGGTGTTCCCAGATTCTTTTTTACAAGCTAGGTGCTTATAAAGAGCACTTAAGCAAATAAGATAGCAAAAAAAAACAAACAATCCCACGAGAACACTGCCGACAAACTGTTTTGCAGTTTGGCAAAATGCGTGAATTATGATAATTGTAATATTTTTCTGAATAAATTAATTTAAAAATAGTAAAATCAGTCGGTGCTTTGCATGCCTACTCCCTTCTCTTGTTTCATGTATTGGAATGATGATAAAAAAGTCACGTGAGTCGTTTATTTCACACGTGATTGAAGCAAAACGAAAAAATAATAGATTTCATTTCACGAGTATTTTTAATTAACCATGTTTCAAGTTTAAGGTACGACGGACGAACAAAAAGGTTATAATAAACTAAGTTACTTAATTAACTTAAGCATGCATAAAATCAAAACTTTTAACTATGCAGTTACTAGGGTAGTTATCTTTATTGCATTATATTTTATTCATGGTAAGTATATTTATAATACCAAAAGTTTAGGTTGGAGCTGTACCTACTTACACTACCTTATCCCCCACATGTGACAAGGTGAAGAGGCCATGATGGTTTCCCAAGGGAAAACAAAAAAGATTTCTCATTCATTCATGCATTCTATATTTATTTTTTCTGAGTACATAAGCAACCTTTGTTGGTTAGTTTTATATGTAATGATTGCAGTTGCTACATCCAGAGTGTTAAACATCTCCAACGAATCATCATCAAAACCCAGAGAAACTCGACGGATCACGAACGGTCGCGTAGTGCACGGTGAAAAACGATTCATGGTGAGACATGTCATAATAATGGTTAAAGTATAGTATCACAAAAGTATATACTATCTCAATGCAGCGCAGAGAAATTTACCACAGTATCTGAAGACAATGCCAGTGATGACATACGGAACTGAAACGTGGCCGCTTATAATGGGCCGCTTAAGAAGGCTCAAAGTCACTCCTTGCGTGATCGTGTCAGAAATGATGAGATGCGCAGGTGATCCAAGGTCGCGGACATCATCATCATTTCCCTGCCATGTTCCCAGGTTATCTGGGGTCGGCGCAGTATGATTTCTTCTTCCATTCGTCCCTGTCATTCGTCATCGTATCATCCACCCCCTTTTCAGTCATGTCATTCTTCACACAATCCATCCATCTCTTTTTCGGCCGTCCTCTGTTCCTCCACCCACTTACATTCATACCCATCACTCTTTTGGTAACATGTTCCTCCTCTCTTCTCATTACATGGCCGTACCAGGAGAGACGATTCCCCTTTAGCTTATCGGTGATAGGTGCCACTTTCATACTACCTCTGATCAAGGTCTGAACAAGGTCGCGGACATAGCCCAAAGAATTGCGTGGCTCAAGTGGCAATAGGCACATTGCGAGGAGTAAACAGCCGTTGGGGTGGAAAGGTCCTTGAGTGGAGGCCACGTGTAGGAGGCCGCAGCCGTGGCAGGCCTCCCACCAGGTAGACCGACGATCTAGTGAAGGTCGCCGTGTCCCTTAGATGCGGGTGGCACAGGACCGATCTGTGTGGAGAACTTTGGGGGAGGCTTATGTCCAGCAGTGGACGTCTATTGGCTGAAATAATGATGATGATGAATGATATTCTTATGAATTTCTTTTTCCTTCCTCCTTTTTGAAGTCGGTTAATAAACCTATTTTTCTTTTCACCAGGTATATTTGCTAAAGGCTAAAGAAGACCCAAATAAATCTGCAGCATGGTTATGTGGCGGCGCGATCATTTCTCACCTTTACATTGTAACTTCGGCCGCATGCGTCAATACTGTTGAATTGATCTACGTCATCAATGGTTACAAAAAGTATGTGAACCAAGATTTAGCGGAAAATGACGAATGCATCACGAAGAAGCGAAAGAGAATCATGCACTCGTGTTATTCAAAGGGTGCGTTACAGATATTTTCGTTTGATATAAGCAATATCCCGACTACTAATAACTTAGACATCTTTAAGGCAAGAGTGAACAGGCATCTTTTAGGCAAACGCGTGTCATCCTCGACCTCATCGTCACTTTCCATCAGGAGCGACAGCTCACACACGCAGCGAAACACAGCTCATGCACTGCTTCACGCCGGTTTTCTGTGAGGATGTGGTATTATTCCGGTCGAGCTGGCCAATTCATGCCGATGCGTGGCTCTCCCATTGTTAAATAAGTATATTATAGTATTTTTCAAACTGGCTCGGGTTGGTGATCACCAATTCGGATAAAGTCTAATCCCATATAGTAGCTATGGCTTGATTTTTATGACGGAGGTCTTTGCCTTGCAGTGGGACTGTAAGTAACTATACTATTAGTATACTCGGTAAGCCTAGGTGTTGGACGCCCTGCGACAAGATGGGATGATGACATTCGAAGGCTGGCTGGTGTGGGGTGGCTGGCTGAAAATCGGAAGCAGTGGCGTGCATTAGGGGAGACCTATGACCAGAGGTGGACGAGTGTGGGTCAGTTGATGATGAAAGCCCGTCAAAATTTATTTACCTTTGAGTTCTTCATTCGTTCCTACAAGAGTGTAGATAAAGTATATTATTTGTTTACCTGTTTAGCTATCTTTCTCTTTGCTGCAGCCTTTGTTACTTCTTTTTTTTAGAATTCAGCCTTGACAATATGTACAGTCACTTGTACTACTGGAATTATGGGGACATCGCCGTAAGCAGGGTGGACGATCCCTTCGATTTCTCCGACATGAGCTACTACAAATACTGCTCATATCCCCCAGGCCCGATCAGGGTGGAGGTAGGATTTTAATGGATTAGATGAACATGAAGTAATCACATACGGGTGGGGAAGCAGGAAGTACTATAGACCTGTAAGTACCAGCGAATCGTGGCCAAATGGTCCCAGCTACTGGCTATTTTGAGGCCATTTTGTTCCTGGCTGTTTTTGTTATTAGCTTTTCTTACTTTAAAGCTTACCTTCCTAAGTAGGCTACTTTTTCACCAGAGCTGCGCGAAGTAGCTAAGCTGTGTGCGAGGAAAAAATCCGCCAATAGAATCACTTTATTTTTTTAGCCTCGCTCAGCTCAGGTCTGGTGGAAAAGAGTTCAGCGAAGTGAGGTCATTCTGCATACAAAACAAACGAGAAATGTGTGAGAATAATGTGTTGCGAGAAATGCGTTGCAAGAAATGTACTACGAAGAATAGGTTGCGAGGTTTGCGACAATTCCGTGCTAGCCAGTTAATAGACATTCATTTCACAGCTTCGCAATCAGAACGCACATTAATGCGCATTTTGACAGCTCCACTACACTTCATCGTACGACGCATTTTACTCGCACAGCTCTGGTGGAAACTCCTACACATTTTCACAGCACAGCTACACATCCTTGTACGACACATTTTCCTCGCACAGCTTCGGTGGAAAAGCAGCCTAAAGTGGACGGATCTTGTGACGGTCGTGGGTTTTTAGGTGCGAGCGGTACAGGACTAATCTGTGTGGAGACCACTGGGAGAGGGTTTAGCAATTGAAGTTTATTGACCAAAATGGGAATGATTTATATAAGTTTTCTTGCTATCGTTACTGACGTTTAGAGACCAGTAGCGCTACCATGAGTTGACATCTAAAACTGACATAACGTAAACTATTGCTCTGTCACTTTCAAATGCATCACAATGAAAGAGACAAAGCGATAGTTTTCGATAGCGAGGATAGTATTACAAACTCATGGTAAGGCTACAGAAAAAAAACGTTCATTTTGTTTACTTGCACGGCTATTAATGTATGTATATGTGTGATTGGTTTCACGCGGCTGAAAATTCCGGGCGCAACTAGTCATTAAAAAATGGTTGATTTTATTCTTTTAGTTTAACCTGACCCTTGATTTGAATGAGGAAAACCTGAGATACAGCAATGGACGAACAATTTCCATACAATCTTGTTACAAGAAAACTTTAACTGTACACCTTAAGAGTCATGCCAAGAGGTTCTTTATTTGCGTTATGAAGCAGGGTTCTTTAGATGAATACGGACGTATTGAAGATACAGACTTCTCAATCAACGAAGGATGTGAACTAAGCGATGTGCAGAGAAGAAATGCGGATGATACTGAGTATCGGGTGGGTACTATTCTACTTCCTACTTACCCCCCGTAATAACAAAAAAAAATAACAGAAAATAAAACCGCCTTCAAAAAACCACAATAAGTTTTTACAAGTGCTTTTATTTGTTTATTAAATATTTACTATAATCAGTTTCGTTTGGAGTCGGTGCCAGCTCATGCCAGTTCATACCCAATTTTCCACCCTTGGGGGTTGTTTTTTTTATTATTAAATTTAAATGGGTGTTCCCTTGAAGTATTTCCAAAACAAGATTTGTTCAAATCGGTTCATTGGCGGAGTTATCGCGTAACAAACATAGAGAAAAAAAATATACGGGTCGAATTGACAACCACCTCTTTTTTGAAGTCGGTTGAAAACGGGATAAAATGTGATGATATTTAAATAAAATTTTATTTTTGCAGAAATGTCTTGAAGAACAGGCACTGCGTGCACCAGTAAATGATAGTAGTTTTCTGTGGCTTGGCGGGTTTTGCCAGGTATTTATGCGCGCTTCTCTCTTCTGTTTGGAATTGGAGAGCTGGCGCACACTATAGTAACTTGTGGTCATCTGTGCAGTAGGAACGGCTGCTGGGACCCTAGCTACGCCAATGGTTTTGGGCACATCCCCCAATCCCCACTCTCATAAAACTAGAAATCTCCGTAAGCAAGCAAGCTGATCCAAAGTTAATGCCCAAACGTGTGACGTAAGAAGTCGTAAGGTTTTGGGCATGCCCACAGTACTCATTACGGTGAATCCACGCCTGACACCGGGTTTATATATAATTATTTACATTCCTTTAACCACGGCTACTACCAATCTTTCTGAACATCATTCGTTTACGGCTTATGGAAATTCGTTGAAAATTTCTCAACTCCCCATACAACTAAATTGTTTTATGCGTATTTTCAAAATCGATGGGAAGGGGTAGTAGAACACGTTGTTGAAGGAATATAACTGATTACTGCTGCATCCTGGATAATGTCATAATAAAAAATATGTTTTTATTACCATCTGAATCTTCGATGTTGATTCGATTTTTGTTTTTTTTACTTGGGTCTAGCTCAGGTAGAAAATTTTCATCTTACAGAACGACCACGGCGGACCTCTGGTCAGCTACTTTGGGGGTCACGAAATGTTGGTTGGAGTCAGTACTCTGTTTTGGGTGTCTATGAATATGGAATGTCGCGGGCCTTATATGTACACCAATCTTAAATGCATATCAAAGAAAATTGTGTGTCTCCTGGATCCATACTCTCACATTCATCTCAGGTAGCGTTAGTACTTTTGGACATGATTTTCTTGCTCGACATTTATATCAACACTATAATAAAGACTTTTCAAAGGAATTGTATAATATATATATTAGCGAATGGCCATGATTGTGATGACGTCCTATGACGTGCCCGTTGACCCGACGATAATGAGGATATTGTAAAAGTAGGAGACAATGGATGAAGCTGGCGGGTGCCGAAGGGAGTAGCGTAATAATATAGAGGCCTATACTCAGTAGTTGGTGGACGTGGACTGATATGAAGATGATGATGAATACTTTAAAACAACATTGTATCATTGCCCCAAACTAAAGTTTTAGTCAATACTGTGTCAACGGTTAAAATCTCAAAATATGAAGAAGAGACGGCCGTCTTACCAAAAAGCGCATATTTCGAAACCCCTGAGGAAATAAAAATAAAGTATTACTAAATGACGAAGTACATAGATTGAATCTACGAGTTTAATTGCACAATTTTGAGCATAATGCAGATTCATAGTCAAAAAATTTGGTTAAAATGACTACATTTTATTGCAGGGATTCAAGGAGACGACATGCGAGTATAGTATGTGATGGAATAACAGAAAATGTAGGGCTTACTGAGAAAAACTTTACATGGCCTGATAAACAGCCGTGGTAATTTTTTTTATTCAAATAATAATAAATAATTCACACAACATCGCATACATTGACCCATACTAAATAGCTAAAGCACAGATATCAGATAAAACTTTTGATTGGACATGTGCAGACGCCGTCAGGTCAAGTTACATGTCAACTTTGTACAAAATCTGTAGCTAGTAAATTTTGTACAAAATGTGTGACGTGCGGTGAGAGAATGACTTTGTATGAAAGGTTAAAATTATTTTTATGCGAATTTCTAAATGACGAAAAAAAACATGTCAGACTGATACACATTGTATTAAAATTTTTGGTGCTATCATTTTACACTCATATGTATCTACGTATTAAATATACGTAGATCAGAATTATTAAGTACTTGCATTGAATCAAATAATTATTTTTACAGAGCCTGAATCCAGATATGACATAGAAAGTTAACGGCCTGATACTTCTCACAGCAGAGCGAAGATTCGGTTTTGGCTGATGCCTTAGAACTATTTTTTATTTAACGGAAAGGATGGATATTACCATCATCTTCCTTGTAAAACGTGATCTCCAATTTCAAGAGGGAAATTGAAATAGTCGGTAATCAACCGACGAAGTCAGAACCACTTAATAAATAGTCAATTTTACCAGTCTTAGCTTTTTATTCCCGGTTGGGTCTAAAGTTCCCACTTCAAAGCCTTGAGTACGCTTAGACCACCGTGGTCAGTCCGCTTGTGACCAAGGCTGCTGCAACGTAGCCGATACGTCGAGCAGTAAGTACATAGGTGCAATGTACCTACTTAAAAATAAACGTCGCGTTAATTCCCGTTTTAATACTTTATAATCATTATTATTCTCAATTTTAATTTATGGTTATTAAGTTACAATACTTCTGTACCATCAGCTACTCTATCATAATCGATTATTTGTCCATATACATTCAAATCTCGTCCTTCATCTTTTTTACTGGCACCGAAAATGTTTCCCAAATCTTTTTCTTGCGACCGAGTTTCAATCATAGCTACTTGCTCATCATCACCATATAAATCTTCAATAATTGCATCAGATGAGTTATTTAATTGTTTTTCTTGGTCATGAGTCTCAGTCGTCACGTCGTAATGATCAGGTGGCTTGAACAATTCATAATCATTATAGTTATTTTTATCATCTCTGTTGGTTCGAAAAACATTTTCTGTATTATGTCCGTTGCCTATTTCTTGAGCTTCATCTTCAATTAGCACGACGCCATCATCATCTTTTACAATTACTTTAGAGAACGATTTATGTTTAATTTTGTTATTATACTGAGTCTTAATGATCTCGACACTATCGTCATCGAAATCTTTGATGTCTGCATCAAATAACGGTCCTGGTGATATCAGAAATGGTGGAATGGTTTGAATTGAAGAATTGATTTTTTTAGAAATATTTGTATCATCTTGGTTTTGTCTTGGAGTGGGCTCACTGAAAATAATAAATAAAAGAGTAATGATCGCATACTGATATATTATTCTTCTTTACTTACGTGTTTGAATGTCTTACAATTAATAATTATAAATGAATAATTAGTAAAACAAGATTCATCATCATCATCATCATTATTTCAGCTAATAGACGTCCACTGCTGGACATAGGCCTCCCCTAAAGTTCTCCACACAGATCAGTCTTGTGCCACCCGCATCCAAGGGACTCCCGCGACCTTCACCAGATCGTCGGTCCACCTGGTCGGAGGCCTGCCACGGCTGCGGCCTCCTGCACGTGGCCTAGACTCAAGGACTTTTCCACCCCAACGGCCGTCTGTTCTCCTCGCAATGTCCCCTGCCCATTGCCACTTCAGCCACGCAATAAAATTCTTTGGGCTATGTCCGCGTATGCATGTGTGTGTGTGTATTGCCGGTGATGACATACAGAACTGAAACGTGGCCGCTTACAATGGGCCGCTTAAGAAGGCTCAAAGTCACTCAGAGGGCAATGGGCTATGCTCGGAATCTCCTTGCGTGATCGTCTCCACGGGCAAACAAGAGTAAAAGAAAAAAATATATAAGAAACCTCAATATAATTTTTAAGGACCTAGGCATACACGTTTTGATGAAATATTTTTCCTTTGTTAAGAATGTATGCATGTGTGTCTTTCGATATCAAATAAATTGATTTCTATTTCTATCTATCTACGTACCATACCTGTTTGTAGACCAATGGATATCTTTTTCACGCATCGCCGACCCTTGTGACTTCATGCCATCACAATATTCCGATCGTCGTCTAAAATATAACAAAAATACTGTTAATTTATGAGATTAATTTTAGTTTTTGTTTATGAGATAGGAAGCAAACGAGCAAGCGAGTCACCAGTCCAATATATCCAATCCATACTAATATTATAAATGCGAAAGTAACTCTGTCTGTCTGTCTGTCTGCTACTCTTTCACGCCAAAACTACTCAACGGATTTAAATGAAATTTGGTATACAGATAATTTAGACCCTGAGAAAGGACATAGGCTACTTTTTATTGCGAAAAGGGGGTTGTAAGGGGTTGAAAGGGGGGTAAAAAGTTACTTTTCCACGCGGACGGAGTCGCGGGCGGCCGCTAGTAATAATATAAATAATGCGGGTGGCACAGGACCGATGTGGACCGAACATTGGGGGAGGCTTATATCCAGAAGTGGACGTTGACGGACGATGATGACACAACATATTTTTTTTTATGTGATAGGTAGCAGACGAGCAGGCGGATCACCTGATGGTAAGCAATTGCCGCCGCCCATGGACACATGCCACACTAGTGGAGTCACAAGTGCGCTGCTAAACTTTTATCCCCTTCCCCCCCGATGGGCCTCCGGTACCCTCACTCACTCGGCGAAACACAGCACAGGAGCTGCTTCACGCCGGTTTTCTGTGAAGCAGTGGTATCACTCCGGTCGAGCCGGCCCATTCATGCCGAAGCATGGCTCTCCCACAGTTAATATACATATACGTTAATATACATAACTCCGTACTAAGTAGGTTGGGCACGTGTGGCAGATATCAGACAACAAAGTAATTACAAATATAATTGACTGGCCCGATGGCGTATTTGGTAAAGACCTAGCCTCGGTTCGATCCCCACCCTGAAACGAAGGTATTCATCATACGAATGTTTGTCCAGGGTGGAAATCGAACCCTTTGCCGTATGAAGCAGGATCACTACCAAATGCGCAATTGGGAAAGCAATTGTTTTTTTATACTTACGAGTTTCCCCTCCCCTTAAAAGATAGAACGCATCGAAGGAAGTAGCTGTGGCAATGAGTGCCAGTGTAGAGGTACGGCGCGACACACAGATAGTACTTGTCGTACATGGGACTTGTAGCGACGCCGACTACCACTTCCTCGGCGCCCAGCCACGTCACCAAGGGACTGCCGTGGTCATTCTGAGTAACAACTTTATAAATCTTTAAATTCGCAGAGTGTAGGTCGCAGTTTGAAGCGACGGCTGCGCTTGGGATCCCGTATTGAGCCCCGGGTCGAACCAAAAATTTGAACCTGAGTTTTTCTAAATTCTTAGTATCAGCCCGAAGTCTGGAAGTTGGTGGTCTTGTACCCCTATGCCTCGGAAAGCACGTAAAGATGTTGGTCTCTTTGGTCATCATGTCACACTGGCGTCCCATCCATCCCGTCCCACCAATTAAGAGGGTAAGCGAATAGAAAGTGCACCTGTGTTTGCGCACACACTTGAGCACAATATTAAGTAATATATCCACTCACTACAAACAGCGGCGAAAGGCGAAATTCGAAGTGTACGGCGCTAGTAAGGAGTTATATACCTACTTACCCAGTTTATTGAATAAATAGCAAATTGTAAAACATGTATCACCAAAGTAGGTAGGTACTGCATTTACACTCATATACTCGTAAGTGACATACAAACTTTAAAAACAGGCTATTAAAACAATATCAACAACAAACAAAATTTTACCAAAAACTTTGACAGCAAATTTCTCAACTTTGCAATTTAATCGCCATTTTACCAGAATATCTCTTCACTAACCTGACAAATGCCCTGTTTTCTTGATCTAAAATATGGTTTGCGCACGAAAAAATTTGAATGATTTGTAAATACAGTGCGCAATTCAGAATCACTTTCTTCATTTCGCCTGACCTGCATTTGTTCCATGGATTCATAATCTGGACACTCTGGATCCTAGGAGGGAAAATACAAGAATATATTGATTTAGGCTACCTGTCTGACAATAGAATTGCATTAAAACTCCACTACTCGACAAACAAACTTCTTCTATAGGTGAAATTCACTGAGCTCCGCTTTGGTTGACAGGCAGCCTTAAAGCTGGGTACAGATTGGTGCAATGCAATATGTAATGCACCATGCAATGCAAGAATTTGACGTCCTCATCGATGCAATCTATCATGCAAGGTAACATACTCTGTAACAAATTCTCATGGTTTGGACGCCTCGCACGCATGAATTGCGCCTGGGTCTTGCACGCTCCGATCGAGCGTTACAACAACTCGTGCGCGGCTCGATTCAAGATTTGTCGGTTTTTGGTACGAACGCAAAGGGGCGCGCAGTGTGCGATGATTCATAGTCAATGCGCGTACCGCGCGCTACACGTCCAAGGCAGCAGAGAACCACCAATGTAAGGCAGAATATTACATGTTGCATCGCACCAATCTGTATCAAGCTTTAGTAGTTACATTTAGTTTTCTAAACTGCTTCGCGCATTCATTGGACCTTGACCCAATCTTTGATATAATCCTGTTGCCGTTGCCGTCAAAGATTCCACCTCCGAAGCAGCAGAGCATGAACTTATGGATGTTCATAGCAATATTGTAATGCTTGAAATGTTTGATACATTGTTCGTTGTCTACTATTTTTGTCGCAGCTTCCATTAAATATTTTGCATTGTAATTACCGGTATCACCTGGCTGCAATAAAGAGGTTATTATTGTAGATTTTTTTTATTTATTTATAACATAATTAAATACACATACAAGTTTGTCTAGATACTAATAGTTCTCTGTATATAAGTAATGCAACGTTAGTGGCGTGGCAGGGACACTTTGTCATCTATTGCCACCTAGCAAAACCTATTAAAAAAGGATACATCTATGTATACTAATTGATTAGAAAACAAATGTACGCGGTCGCCGGCAAGACGCCAACGCAAAAAACGCCAGTGCAAGGTCACTCTAAAGGATACAATACCACTCTCAGTCCCATCTGGTGTCCCCAACCATATACAACCGCGTCAATATGAGAACGAACTTCAGTCGTGACTCTAGCCGAAAAGAAGTTTACACGGATCTGCTTCGGAACGTAGTCACAGACCAAGCGATAAGTTTGGTCTGAGAAGTTGTATGGTTTCTCGACTATGGCGACGCCTATGTCGCGCTCCGTCCACGTGGTCATGTTTTCCCCATAGATGTAATCTGAAATTAAAAAACTATATCTTCTTTATGTGATATGTATCAGACGAGCGGACGGATCACCTGATGGTAAGCGATTGCCGACGCCCATTAATATCTGCAACACCAGTAGAGTCACAAGTGCTTTGCCAATCATTAACTCCCTTTCCCTCCAGTTGGGCCCCCGGTACCTACCCGCTAACTATTCATGCTAAAGCGATCTCCCGGAAAATTTTATGTTTAGCACTCCTCAATTTATAATAATACAGCCTTTGCCTGCGGCTTCGGCTACTAGAAAGGGGCAAAAAGTAGCCTATGCTACTCTCCATCCCTTCAACTATCTCCACTTGACACACAAAATCACGTCAATTCATCGGTCCATTTTGCCGTGAAAGAAAGACAGAATACGATACAGAATGGCAAGCTTACTGAACGGCAGCCAAGATTGGGACGACACGTCCTGTGGGTAGACCACCTGTTCGTTGGTGCGATGATATTTAAATGGCAGCAGGGAAACAATGGATGAGGCTGGCAGAGGACCGTAGGGAGCCTGATAGAGAAGAGGCCTATACTCAGCAGTGGGTGGCTGATATGATGATGACTCCTCAATTTATCCTCACCAATAGGCACACAAGTCCTGACGACTCGCTGTTTTCTCTCCCTCGTACAGTTGTCTCTCTCGACTGCATCAGATTGCACGTACTTTCTGTATCCAGCTATGACGTATAGATGATTGTCTTCCATCAGGCAAGCCGCGGAGGTCAACACGTGTCGAGGGGAGATTATGGCACCCCCACACAGCCAGGTATCGTAGTAAGATGCAGTCGATTTTATTAAGTACACCTGAAATGTTTAATGAAAATTCTAGTAATATTTTCTTAATTTTTTTGTTAATATTGTATTTTGTACTAGTTGTGCGTAAGTAATACAGTATTTGTCGTGCGCATCACAGTGATCTCTCGTGGTGTTCAAGGAAGACCAGCGTCGCGGCGTCAGTAGACGACACGACACATGCTGAGTGAACGCCTTTTTCACTGACACTTAAGATTGTTTGTTTCTTGCCTTTCAAATATTCATTGATTCAATTTTCTTTCTCTCTTTCTTTCAAGTCTTATAGTGGCTCAGATATTTAGCTCACGTCAATTGTTTAATTGTCGTTTTTGTCCCGATGCCCTCGTGATAGATAACACGAATAATACAAAATATAAAATGAATATTCACATGCAATGATGTAGAGAGCTGATTTTTATTTTGCCAATTTTGATGATATAATAATGTAGTGTCTTGGCCTCCAAAACTAGAGAACGTCATTTTACTTGATGCCAGTCTGAAGTTCTCGAAGATAATTTTCGATAACGTCTTTCCAGCGATACCTAGGTCAGCCAACAGGGCTACGTACTTTACTTTGAGAAATTACTTTACTTTAAATATGACTCTAGCCTCTTTTATGAGGATAACTTTGCCAATGTCAAATTGATATAATGTGAGTCAACTGACGAAGTCAGTCAAAGTCACGGTCACTCAATAGAACGTAGGTGTTTAACGTTTCATCGTTACATTATTCCTATTACAACCACGCAATCAGATTCCGAGCTTCACTTGTCATTGGTTTGGGTGGCTTTGAGCCTTCTAGCGGTAATTTAATATCGGCTGCGTTTTGGTTCTTTATGTCATCACTGGCTATGAAATGAAAATTACTAATGAAACGGTGGTAAGTCAGAAGAACTGTATAGAAAACATAATATGTACAGGCATCACTTACCATAAATCTTTTCTGGGAGGGAGCCGGTTTTCCCAAAATAATTCTCCGATTCATTTGACACCCTAGAAGATTCACTTTAATTTAAGCAGGTAACTAATCAAAAGACACGTAAAAACTTTTTTTAAATTATAATTAGAGAAAATGTATTTTACACGCACAAGATATTACACAAGATACAACGCAGTCAAACATTATATTAGTATCCATCCATACTAATATAAGGTTTGAGTGCGTTGACCCTAAATTGCTCTACCTATCTCGATCATGGCTATTACAATTAAACAAAATGGTCACGTACTTTCGAAATAAATGATGAAAATAATTAACACTGGAAGCTTCCATCGCATTTCACTTATTTAACAATTGAGTGAGCAATTGAGTAACTAACCCAGTAGCATTAAACGTACGACCATGCCATTGGATATGGTTTTATATCGGAGCTATAAAAGCATTATTTGTTTTATGGAATGTATGAACTAGATTCGAAATCATAAAAGTTAGCACACGATACAGGGTGTGTCTGTGAACATTTACATCCCTTTAACCATGTGTACTATTAACCATTCTGAACAACATTAGTTAAATGACTTAAATAATTCAACTTTTCATAAAAAGTCCGTCACGTCATGGCTTGGTCATCTATATAATATAAAGCTCGATTACCACTGACTTTATATATGTAAGTCGAAAAAATGTCGACGAATTTCCGAAAGTTGTAGAATAAATGTTGTTCAGAATGGTTGTTAGAACACGTTGTAAAAGGGATGTAATTATGTCTACAGAAATAACCTGTATAAACCTACAGATTCTCAATTCCGAGGAATATTCTTTTATTCGGTCCTTAAAAGTGTAACGTACTATAAAAATAATAATATTTATATTATAGATAACTTTATTACTATTTATAATTAGATAATTTTGATTGCATTCTTATATGTATTACTAAATTCTTATTAAGAGCTTAAACTACTTACCTATGTAGTAAGGAGTCAGGTCAAATATGAGGTTTTGTGTGAATTTATTTATTTATTATTACATTCTCTAATTTAGAGTACCTAATGATATCCTAAATAGAGTAGCACGTCTACCTATATAAGGTTACTATGTCACGTCATATTTTGCGTATAACAAACAATAATATCAAAGATAAAATTCTCAAAGAAATCTTTACACAAAATTATTTATTTTCCAATAAATAGGGTGATTACAATAATGTTGATGTTTACTGACAGTAACAATTCCTTGTGTTTGAAACTTAATGCTTGGAATTAGGGGTCCTCGGTAATTATCCAAAATCTTCTTCTATACTATTTATAAAGAGATAACTTCAATAGACAACGACAAGGCTTATAGGTAAACCGAAAACATGAAACGCTTGCGCGATGTAATTGAAGACAGCGCCATCTATTGGTTCATTTCTGAATTACGTCCCCGAAGCGAAGTGAGGGCGGGCCACAAGTCAATAATGAAACTGAAAAGTGAACTTACTCGACCCTGAACTTTTTTTTTTATGTGATAGGTAGCAGACGAGCAGGCGGATCACCTGATGGTAAGCAATTGCCGCCGCCCATGGACACATGCAACACCAAACAAACAAATAAGTTACTTAAGTTTTATTGATTTCCGAGAGAGGAGGAAGGAGGGGTGAATATTTTTTGCCTTGTAATAATAGGAGATTAAATTTAAAAAAGAAACAAATACAAAATGTATTGCTGTGTATAACATTATTTTTATTTTATATTTTACTTACATGCACATTACAGTCGTAGTACTTATTATTTTTATTTATTAATAATCCAGAGCTCTTTAATTACATTCACTTCTATACTACACTACTACTTCTATTTTACTTCTATTCTATACTATACTATGATAACCAAACTACTCTATCTTACCGACAAACAAAGAAACAGAATTATCCAACTTACTTATTATAAAAAAACGTGATACAAAGTTCTGCTTATATTTTAATAAACCTCTTTTTTAAACTCCTCATACAAAATGAACGAGTCACGTGACCAGATTTGTATGAAAAGTTGAAAATGTATTATGCGAATTTCCATGAGTCATAAAACAAATTTTGATTGGAAAAAGACGTGGTTAAAGGTCTGTAAATGTTCACTGATACACCCTGTACAAATTATATAATTATGTGTAGATAATTGCAACTGCATCTATCGTGGTATAAAGAGATAACTTCAATAGACAACGACAAGGCTTATAGGTAAACCGAAAACATGAAACGCTTGCGCGATGTAATTGAAGACAGCGCCATCTATTGGTTCATTTCTGAATTACGTCCCCGAAGCGAAGTGAGGGCGGGCCACAAGTCAATAATGACAACTGAAAGTGAACTTACTCGACCCTGAACTTTTTTTTTTTATGTGATAGGTAGCAGACGAGCAGGCGGATCACCTGATGGTAAGCAATTGCCGCCGCCCATGGACACATGCAACACCAAACAACAAATAAGTTACTTAAGTTTTATTTGATTTCCGAGAGAGGAGGATGGAGGGGTGAATATTTTTTGCCTTGTAATAATAGGAGATTAAATTTAAAAAAGAAACAAATACAAAATGTATTGCTGTGTATAACATTATTTTTATTTTATATTTTACTTACATGCACATTACAGTCGTAGTACTTATTTATTTTTATTTATTAATAATCCAGAGCTCTTTAATTACATTCACTTCTATACTACACTACTACTTCTATTTTACTTCTATTCTATACTATACTATGATAACCAAACTAGTCTTTTTTACCGACAAACAAAGAAACAGAATTATCCAACTTACTTATTATAAAAAAACGTGATACAAAGTTCTGCTTATATTTTAATAAAACTCCTCATACAAAATGAACGAGTCACGTGACCAGATTTGTATGAAAAGTTGAAAATATATTATGCGAATTTCCATGAGTCATAAAACTAATTTTGATTGGAATAAGACGTGGTTAAACGTCTGTAATGTTCACTGATACACCCTGTACAAATTATAATATATGTGTAGATAATTGCAACTGCATCTATCGTGGACTTGTTTAATGTGTAATTAATATTTATTTAATCTTCTATACTATTTATAAAGAGATAACTTCTATAGACAACGACAAGGCTTATAGGTAAACCGAAAACACGAAACGCTTGCGCGATGTAATTGGACACAGCGCCATCTATTGGTTCATTTCTGAATTACGGTCCTGAAGCGAAGTGAGGGCGGGCCACTAGTCAGTGATAAAACGAAACCTTATAACTAGTAAGACGGCAGCAAACTAAAAGTGGTTATGTTAAAAAAACCGGTTGAAGATTTTTGCAGACCTTTTCGACTTTGCTGGACCCGAATTTGTCGACTTAGTATTTAAGTATATTATTTATACGTCATAAGACCCAAAAGCCTTTTAAAAGGCATAAAACAATTGATTTTCCACTGTGTCTGCTGTCTGGGCCTTACGACCTTAAATTAAATTGTCTTTCATCAAACGAACCTAAAATAATTGATGGTTTAAATCCGTAAATTAAGAGGCTATAGGTATCATAAAACTACTTGCTTGACCTTACATACTTACCTATATTGAACGTGTATTCAGTTTTTATATGGAAAGTCAAATGCTGTTGCAAAAAATGATGTTGTGTCTGAATCTGCAATTATTGGTCAATCTACTATCACCTTTCTGTCAAACACATTCTGGTCTAATATTTTAAGACTGTTTTTACGTTCTATCTTTTTTCCATGTGATAAAAAACATGAATGTTTTTTATCACGTGGAAAAAACATACTGTTAATCAACACTAAACACGATAACACATTTTGATATTCTGCTTCTTTACTACACTTCCACTACTTCATCAACATCTACTTCATAATTCTTTGGTTCAAAGATGTCTACATCATCTCTTTTTTGTTTCCCTTCAATATCTTTGCTATTTCGTAAATTATTTTTTAAATCGTTACTGCTGTTTTTTACTTGTGCTTTCTTGTCATCATCATTCACATACTCGATATCACTAACATTATCATCATCACCATCAAGGTGTTTTATGGGAGATGGTACTGATGATGGTGGTGTTGTTGTTTCTGTTTGAATTCAACCATCAAATCCAGTGAAAGTCTTTGTAGTATCATGAGTTTCAGTAGAATTTTCACTTGGTGTTTTTATCCTATAAATGTGAAGATTGTCAACAAAGATAAATATTATAATTCAAAAATAATCTATCTAATAAGTCCTCGTGCACTCATCATCTTCCAAATCTTCAGAGCGCACGTACTTCCTGTAGCCCACGATGACGTATAAGTGGCTGTCCACCAGCAGACAGGCGGCCGAGGTCAGGACGTGGCGAGGGGACACTATGGCGCCTCCACACAGCCAAGAGTCGGCATAGTCTAACGTTTGAGATTTTATAAGGTTCTGACTTGGAAGATGATGAGTGCACGAGGACTTATAAGATAGATTATTTTAAAATTTTAATATTTATCTTTGTTGACAATCTTCACATTTATATGATAAAAACACCAAGTGAAAATTCTACTGAAAGTCATTATACTACAAAGACTATCACTAGATTTGATGGTTTAATTCGAGAAATAATAAACATGGCCACAAAATTTTTATTTGGCCACGCGCCCAAACTTCTAATTTAATAACTAAGCATCGGGAAAATTACTTAGCCTTTAATTAACTGATTCATCTTCTTTACAACGGCCACTAAAAATGTTAAAGAAAGCATCAAGTGAATATCCACAATTAATTTAACTTGTCCTTCTGATTTATATACTGCAAACTAATTTACTAACTCAGCCACGGAGTTTGTAACTCATCACCATATTAAGTTTTACAGCTTCAATACAATGTCCACAAAAATAATACATTCCAGCTTCAATACTCAACATCAAAATATTATAACTTAACATCTAAAATAATACTTCATATTCTTTTATTGAGAAAATAGCCACTGTACCTACGATTTGGCGCCAGTGCGTGACATGACAGCAACCGGCAAGCATCTGATCGGCCTAGCAATCAGACTGAAATTCGTAATGGCGCCATTGGAGGTAAAAGCACAGTGCTTGGACTGAAAAGAAAGCGTGGAAAGCCAACTTAAGCGCGAGCGCCATTAATTAGCCAGTAATACATATTTTCTTTTTCTTATAATTTCTGAATTACATACATATACGTGCTAATTTAAATTTATTACTTACTAAAAACGATACCAATAAAATTGATTTATTTTAATTGTGAGGATTATGAGATATATTTCAAAAATCCAGCTATGAAAACATAAAGGAATCCATTAACAATTTTCTGAAATGCGTAATAATATTTTTTACACGCGCCAAACATCAATAATTTTGCAATAAAAATCATTGTGATTTGTGGGAAGAAATTATAAAAAAAAAAACCATTTTGTTTTCATAGCGTGATTGTTTTTTAAATGTTTCTCATAATCCTCACAATTAATATAAATCAATTGGCGGCTAGTATCGTCGCGTTGTTGCCTTAAATAATTCATGTGTAATAATAATAGTGGCTTTAATATAATATTCGATGACAATTTTAGGTAAATTTAACGAACGAATAAATGTAGGATGAGTTACATTTTATTCATACTAAATTATGAAATTAGAAGCTAATATCATTATTATTTTGGTGTCATATATTAATAATTTAGAAGGTTGCTATTTGAATGCATACCACAAATTTAGATGCTAAAAAATAACTACCATGCTGAGTTATATTTACAGTGGCTTACATAAAAGATATCTAGTGGCTGATATGCTATTATTCAGACGCGCATTGGTTGTGGCTGACTTAGTAATTTAGAAGCTAACATATATTTTCTGAGGCGAAAAATGCTATTAAAAAGAAGCTCGTTTAAATAGTACCCGTTTAATTCAAACAGAAACAACAACACCTCCATCATCAGAACCATCTCCCATAAAACTTCTTGAAGGTGATGATAATTATATTGGTGATATCAAGTATGTGAATGATGATGACAAGAAAGTACAAATAAGAAACAGCAGTACCGATTTGAAAAATAATTTACAAAATAGCAGAGAGATTGAAATAAAACTTTTGTAAGGGAAAATCCGATTTCTTTTTCACAATTTCCACCGTTTGTCATCGGAATAGGGTTTCCATACACGGGCTGTACCTTTCGGTATGTTATACCATTTACCAAACAAGTTGTATAATAATGTGTAGTGCAAGCACTCATGTGATACTAAAATTATTTTACACCTATCGTAGCTATAAAAAGGAATGAAATTCGTTTTACAGGAGTTAGTACATGAACTGCATAAATGATTATTTCGTTTATAACCTGGCACTACATTTATACTACTGCAATAAAAAAAACAATTCGTTTTCTGTGAAGTCGGTTGACGGACGATAAGTTTATGTGATAACCTCATAAGAAAACAAGATTGATGAAAAATTGCATACTTTTGTCAAGTACACGCGTCCCATACGCTTGCCGTTAAAAAAAATACAAAACAAAAGGTCTTGTAGTAACTGTTCAAGTGTCAAAAATGAAAGTTAAGTGCCACATCGGCATACACGTGCGTGGTTAAAGACCAAGGAATCACAGGACACATGAGAAAACTGGACCGCAATAACCTTTGGTGAAGATGCATTAGACTGAAACTAAACACCTATGTACCCTGAAGTCTTGTTCGATTCAACAAAGACACAACACGTTAGAGAGATAAAGAGCTTAAAATCCTAGTTTTTCGAAAAAATAGAAAACTAGTTAATTACATAGAATATGTAACACCTACGTGATTTAACAAAAATCTATCGCATAACACAATGGAAAATAATATAGACTCGCCTTTATACCACTATCATCAACAACATCAAGGATACATGCCGATGGACCTGTCTTACCCCAACATGCCGTGCTACTTCGCAAACCATCAACAGGAAACTCATCAGCTACCAGCGACCAGAAAACGGAACGTGGATACAAACTCCCAGGACCCTTCCTTTTTCCCTGAGCCACGACGAAGCAATCACAAAACATCTATCAACACAACAGCAGAGCAGTCGCTAGTGTGAATAATTTATATTAGTAATAGTTTTACGATAGAATTTACCACCATTTATCACCACGAAACAACCACACGAGTCAAGATGGCCTCCCCAATTACACTCCTAATAGCGACTATTCTCCCCTCTAGGGGAGTCAAAGAAGTGAGGCAGGAGTAATGGGCCCTGGAGAGCCAATAGTGTCCCTATCTTTGTACTAATAAGGCAAGGCGAGGTAGACACAATACTTAAAAACTTAAAGCTAGTTTTAAGAAGTAATGCTATAATGTAAGTAGCACAAGAAGATTGTATAAGAACTTCGTTAAGTACTTTCACAAATATTGCACTAGCACTAGCTATTAAGATTAGATTAGTGATTGTATAGGTACATACATACATTCTACTATTTGGTAGAAGTTGTTAAAGAGATGTAAATCCGATCGAAACCTTTACATCCCTTTAACTCATAAAAACATATTTCCATACAACATCTTGGCCATTTTGTATGGGCCCAGAAAAAAAATGTGACTAATTTCCGAAATTCGTAAAAAAGTATTTAGACAGCATGGTAGAATACGTGGTTAAAGGAATGCTCACTGATACAACCTGTTTGTAACCATTTAATGTAAAGCTAAGAAAAATATTTAGGTATGCCAGTGCCTGGATCACTGGCATACCTAAATGCGCCAGGCTTGACGATCGACAATTCGTATTTGTACAATGGCCTCTAATGGGCCAAAAACTACAACAAGTACCTCAAACGTTCCAAAATACTTACCGGATTATACCACATAACACTTTGATGCAAGACATTTCCTGTTTGCGTCGGTAATGCTGCTTTTATGCAACAAACTGACATTTAGTGCATCTTTCATGGACTTGTTTAACAAAGAGAATATAATCACTCCGTTTTGTGTTTATATGTAGATTCTCGTATAGTTTAAGCGGGATTTCCCAGAATGTAGAGTGAGATAATTTTAGAAGTGACAGCACCAACAATGACAATACTTCTCATGAGTCACAACTCTACCGGACAGATGTGTCATTAGAGTTACCTAGTATTAAAAATAAGCGCTGGAGACAAACCAAAACGAGACTATCAAACTATTACTATCCATAACATAAATGCTTGAGCTTCTTAGCTCTAAATCAGGTCCGTGTATGAAAAATTATGTATGAATTTACTTTTTTTTTAAATTCGAATACCTACTGAATCAAAAATAACATTTTTTTCCTAAAAACATTAATTTGAATCAAGAGTTTTGTGAATTTCCAAAAAATATGAAGACCTTCTAAAACTGTTAAGTTGGCAGCACTGTAAACTAATCTTTCTAAGATGTTGGTAAGTCTGCAGTGCACCCGAGGTCGCGGAGCTCAGCCGAAAACACCAGCAGGGGATTAAAGTCTGCTTGCAGACGTTTTCTACTTTATTGGACCCGAGTTTTGTCTGCAACTTGCTGAATTTTGGTGCTTAACGAAATCGTTTACCTATTGCTTGCGTAATTATTTTTTTTATGATATAGGTGGCAGACGAGCCGATGGATCGCTTTTGTTTGATTGTGTTTTAAGAAGATCATTCTTTTTTTTAAAGTCTTCTTCTTAAAAGTTTTCTTTAATTATTTATCAAATTTATTTTGTGAACCAAAAGTAAAGCTTAAAATCTTAAATTTAACTCTGTAGGCCCAATTTCAGGCCTTACAGGACATTTGAGTTGTTTGGCCAACCTCACATTGGCCAATCTACATTTATTCAATTTTGGCACAAAGTCAAATGCTGATGTTTCTAGATCTGTATTTGCTTCTCAATCGACTTTCACCCTTTTGTCAAACACATTCTGGTTCTATATCAATTTAGGACTTAAATATTTTAGTGACCCGACGAGTACAGTAGGTTCACTCTTTTTTCAAACAATTTAGGTAATTCGACATAAAGAAAAAAAAATGTTTATTATTAATGAACACTAAACTAATAACAGTTTTTGATATTCTGATCCTTTACTACATTGCCACTACTTTACCAAAAGCTATTTCTTAATTCTCTGGTTCAAAGATGTCCAAATCATCTGTTTTTTTGTTTCTATTCAATATTTGCTATTTCGTAAATAACTTTTTATATCAGTACTGCTGTTTCTTTCCTCTGCTTTCTTGACATCATCATTCACGTACTAGATATCATGCATATAATCGTCATCACCTTCAAAGTGTTTCATGGTCGATGGTACGGATGATGGCGGTGTTGTAGTTTCCGTTCGAATTAAACTACCAAATCCAGTGATAGTCTTTGAAGTATCCTGGCTTTCAGTAAAAGTTTCACTTGGAGTTTTTGTCCTGGAATTGTGAAGACTGTCAACAAAGATAAATATTATAACTCAAAAATAATCTTATCTAATAAGTCCTCGTGCACTCATCATCTTCCAAGTCATCAGAGCGCACGTACTTCCTGTAGCCCGCGATGACGTATATGTGGCTATCCTCCAGAAGACAGGCGGCCGAGGTCAGGACGTGGCGAGGGGACACTATGGCGCCTCCACACAGCCAAGAGTGACGTGACGTAACTCCCTGGAGGGTCGGTAGGGCCGGGAGCACGAGTCAACCCTACGAGGCAGTAGAGGGGGTCTTCTGCCTCGTAAGGTTGACTAGGTCGGTTCAGTGTTGGGTTCGTACCTCTGTATCAAGCGCCGACAAGCTCCCTCTATGGAGAGCGGGAATACTAGGATCTCGTCATCTTCTCCCACTCTTCCACCTTTCAGAACGCGCTAGCAAGAAGATCTGCCTCTCACTCACTCTTCGCCTGCTCGTTCTCTGCCAGGAAGTGTTCGCAGAATAACAAGGCGTTCTAGGTCTCCTTCGCTACATCTCACTACACTAGAGCAGGAAGAGTCATGGCCGACCCTCGCCGAATTGATATTTGTGTTGTGTGAAACAGACATACGTTTGTCTTTGTTTAATGTCTAAATTATTTTTGAATATAGTGGGTAAATTTTGGAAAATACATTCATTATACGCGCAACCTTCTTTCAATCATACGCCACAGCATCATCCCTCACAGTGGTGACACCAACACGTCGAAGAACCATGGACGCCCCAGCAGGAACCAGCGATCAACAGGACAAAGTCTCCATCCCACAGACAATAGTTCCTGTCACGCAAGAGAGATCTGAAGTATCTGCCCTGTTCGTCGAATTTCGAATACCACCACTATGACTTGATTACCATGGTGGAGGTATTAGCTCAGCAGTGGGATACCCAGTAAAGCATTTTGATGAATGAAATACACTGAGAATAAGAATAATTTATTTGCATAACACAACACTACACTTCCTTTTACAGTTTTATAAAAAATATGTTGGTTATGCATCGATCCGTTCCAAGAAGTAGGTAAAATTAGTTTCGAATTATATCTTCAACCAAAACCGAACCGTCGTCGCACTGTGCGGATCAGGCCGTTAACTTTCTATGCTATTCTGGATTCAAGCTCTGTAAACAGAATTAAACGGTTCAAGTGCAAATAATAAATTTACGTACGTAGATTGGAAACTTTCTCAACAAAAAAACTAAACATTTGTAATGTTTGACCCAACCCGGGACCCCAAGCGCAGCCTACCTATTTACACTGAATGTGGCGACAATATGACGAACTCTACAAACTTAAAGCAAGTGGATTTTTCAAGACGCAATACAAATGTTTAACACGCGACAAGTAACAACAATGTTAATTATTGCTAAAAGTGGCCGTTTTTTGTTGTGCCACGGAGTATAAATATATAGATTACAAATTTACCATGGCATTTCTTCAGGCCACGTAATATTTCTCTCAGCGAGTCCTTCATTTTCTGTTATTCCGTCGCATTTACTCCATCCATCTCTCCTTGATTCTCTATGAATTAAAAAAAACTGTGGTAACTCAAAAATTCAAAAATAAGAATAAATTTTATTGAAGATAAATTGTTACAGGATGGCACTTCATATTTAGCTAACACGCAGTTTAAATATAATTACAGATGTATAGGCGGGTAGCACACTGCCAGAGTCGAGGCGGAGTCAAGGCACAGTCGAGGCGGAGGTGCAGAGCATCGTTTACACCCATTCAATATGTCGTCGTCAGAAGACGATGACAAAATGGCGGCGGGGTCGAGGCGGCCAGCGTGCCGTGCGCCCGCGCCGCGTCGCCGACTCGACCCTGCACCTCCGCCGCCTCGACTGCGCCGCGACTCTGGCAGTAGGTATGCGTTGACATATTTGATTGTATAAAAAAGTCAGAGGCGGTGCGCCTCTTGAACGCTTCCGCCTCGACTCTTGAGTGTGTGAGCGACACGCCTTACATACAGGGTATCAGACCGTAGGTCCCATACTAGGTTAAAGATAAGTTGCTACAGATGTTTCACAATGTGTTTGAAATAAAAGGGGAAGGAACGGCTTTACGTATTATCTGAGGCACGGGGGTTCAAGGCCACCAGCTCCCAGACTTCGGGCTGACTCAGAAAACTTCTCCAAAAAAAAACTCAGATACAGTCGACTCCAAAAATATGTATACACTTTAGGACCTTGTCACAATACATGACAATATATAGTGATAATGCGACTTTACTTTTTATAGACACATGTATTGTGACAAGGTCCTAAAGTGTAGACATATTTTTGGAGTTGACTGTACAAATTTTGGGCCCGACCGACATAGTATGTATGAAAAGTTGATATTTTTTTATGAAAATTTAGTTAAATAGAGAGTTCACACAGGGAGAGTTTATAGTGTTGAATTAATTTCGAGTCAGAAAGTATGTCCGAGAATTTGTTGTTATTATTAGTATATTAGATAGTATAATAATATGGAAGTTACCCGTGATGAAAATTGTGTGCATCGAGTATACACGAAATTTTCTTTGATATACATTTAAGGTTAGTGTACATATAAGGGCCACGACACTGCATATCCATAGACACCCAGAACAGAGTACTGATTCCAATCATCACCTCGTGACCCCCAAAGTAGGCGACCAGGGGCCCGCCGTGGTCGTTCTGAAAGATGCAAAGCAAGGTCTAGTTAGTCCCTTAGTAAGACCAGGCCTGTCCCACTCCGCGTGTAGGTATCGAACTTGCAAGTACATACGGCGGCCCCTCCGGAGGGGCTAATTAGTAGAAAATCTCGAGCGAGCGGCAACGCACGCACGACAGTTGCTTGCGATAGAAAGAGAACGCACTTCTAGGTATGAATAATTGTAGGTGTTGAACGCTGGGCGGTCGGAATTTCAACATTATGTTATGGTAGCCTGGTCTTTATTTTCTATAAACGGTTTTTAGGAGTGGGCTTTCTGTACTTGTATTATTAAGTATTCTGTGGTAAGACTAAAAAAAGGAAAATAGATCCCGCCTCATTTAGAACTATATCTGTCATGACATAAGAGCGAACACCAACTGAAATTTTTTGTTGACTTGTTATAAAAAAATGTTTGTTGACTTACTAGGTTTACTTTGTTTTGGGTGCAATAAAAAGTATATTAATTCCATTCATTCATTAACCCCTTAATGGGCAGTAGGTATAAATACACCTCATTGGTTTTGGACCTTATCTCCAACACTTAAGGTTCAAAATATGGTGTCTAACATATCGACGAGCCTCATAAAGGGTTGAGGGTTAAACGCCTAGCTCTACGGTGAGGCAAAGCATCGTGAGGAAACCTCACGTTCCGTAAAGTTTCTGAAACGTGTCATGATTCAGCTGATCTGTAGCGCTACCATGAGTTGACATCGAAAACTGACATAACGTAAACTATTGCTCTGTCTCTTTCAAATGCATCACAATGAAAGAGACAACGCGATATTTTTAGATAGCAAGGATAGTATTTCAAACTCATGGTAAGGGGACTAGTTCCCCTCATAAAGGGCTGCGAAGGTCATACGGTAGTTAGTTCTTTAAATTTTCGCGTTGCATTATAACTATTATTATTATAGACGGGAATTAACGCGACGTAATTTTTTAAGCACATAATTATGTTACTGCTTGACGTTTCGGCTGCGTTACAACAGCCGTGGTCACAAGCGAACTAGCTTGTGACCACGGCTATAATAATAATAGTCATACGGTAGTTGCTGGACATAGGTCTCCCCCAACGATCTCCACACAGATCGGTGTGAGCCGTCTGCTCATTTTGTTTGCTATAATGAAAAAAAAAATGATTACTTACTTACGCTGTAACAAGATTAGAAATATTACCTGACAAAATCCGCCGAGCATCAGAAAACTTCTATCTTTTATTTTTGAACGCATCGCCCGATTTTCAAGACATTTCTAGAAAAAACAAATCAAGTGTGGTAACAAAATGATCAGTATTAGAAGCAATGTCATAAAAAATACACAATGCAATGCAATAAGGTAGTAGGTGAATAGTGGTGAAATGAAAAAGTGTTTTTTTTTTACTTTTTTAAACCGCGTACTTGTTACCGTCGCGTAGCGCCACTATCGCCTTGGCGCCTGTGTGCGCCACTTCGCACACGACGCGGTCCCGGTAATCATTTCCATGATTGGTTCCTCTAAACCATTCAGTAGCTTTTGCAATAAACATACCTACCTCATCATCAGCCCTGAATTACCCACTGCTAAGTATAGGCCTCCTTTCTTTCTCGCCAAAGTACCTACCCGGACCAGAACTGCTCGAATCCAAGTAGGACCTCCTGGACGACCAAGATTTTGTTTACCTATTCTTAGGCACTATTCGGTATAGAGCTTACTTAACTTGCCATCACCTCGCCTAGCTAGGTGTCCTGCCGAATATCACTTAAGTTCCATCACTCAAAACATACCTACATCCTCACAAACATTCACGTTTATAATATTAGCAGGATTATTAGGAATTGGGATAGTACCCACCTGATTCTCTGTACCATTCGCATTTCTTCTCTTCGCTTCTTCTGGGTCACATCCGTCCTTGATTGAGAAGTCTGAATCCTCAATGTACCCATATTCATCTAAAGAACCCTTCTTAGTAACGCAGATAAAAAACCTCCTGGCATGATGGATAAGGTGATTAGTTTTCCAGGACAAATATGTGTTGTAACACGTTTCTATGGAAATTGTTTTTCCATTGCTATATCTCAGATATTCTTCGTTCAAATCCATGGTCATGTTAAACTGAGAGAAGAAATAAACTTAATTCACCATAGAGTAACTGCTGAGTTTCTTGCTGGTAAAAACACTACATTGCGAACCAGTGGTAAAACGAGCGTATTCCTTCTTAAAAGGTCGGCAGCGCACTTGCGACTCCTCTGGTGTTGCGGGTGTCCATAGGCGGCGGCAATCGCTTACCATCAGGTGATCCGTCTGTTCGTCTGCTCTTTATCGCATAAAAAAATATATATTGAGATTCATAAGCGTTATGCATGCACCTAACTTGAATAAACTATTTGCATTTCATTTCATTTTTTGACAGGCCTCATGGCACATTTGGTGGTGATTTAGCCCATTAATCCAAAGGTCGAGGCTTCGATCCCCAACCTGAACAAACATTCTTGTGATGAACACTTGTGTTTTTTCAGCGTCTGGATATTATATAAAATAATATTTAACTATAATTCCCCAGGTGTCTGATATTCGTAGTACATTATGTCAATAATACGAAATGTATAAACTCATTGTTTTTTTTTCCTAGCTGCGCCCCACAGATTCATCGCGTGAAACCGACTTGCGTCTTTAATTAGTAACACTCAGTAAAAATATGGCTTTGCAAAAAGACCAAATTAACGTTGTTTTTCTGGTTTCCATAAGACAGTTATAAAAATAAGTAAACTTAGAAATCATCATCACCATTTCGGCCAATAAAATCCCTCTGCTGGTCCAACGCCTTGCCCAATGTTCTCCACACAGATTGGTCCTGTGCCGTCCTCGCCTGAAGAATTCCCAATACCTTCACCAGATCTATCCACTTTAGGGAGGTAAACTTACTTACCTACTTACTACGCTGGCTCAGCGACCCGGAGTGGATTATGGCCTCCGACACGAGAAATCGCCACTTCGCTCTTTTTTCAGCCACCACTGCCAAACCAGCCTTTGAACGTTACCAGTATTTTTGACCTAGTCTATCCAGCGGTCTCTCTGAGACGCCCCATTGGGCACTTCTCAGAGGATCGGCCCATGTAAGCCCTCTTGGCAGCTCGATCCGACTCCATTCTCGAGGTTAATATAGAAGTAAAAGAAGCAAAACAGCCCCGTACAATCTGGCCTCACAAATTTGTTCCCAAGCCAGTAGCTGGGACGTTCTGATATTGTAAACCTGGGTATGCCTATGATTCGCTGGTACTTACAGGTCTATAGTACTTCCTGCTTCCCCACCCGTATGTGAGTACTTCATGTTCTTCTAATCCATTAAAATCAGTTTCCACCCTGATCGGTCCTGGGGGGTATGTGCAGTACTGGTAGTAGCTCATGTCATAGAAATCGAAAGGATCGTCCACCCTGCTTACGGCGATATCCCCATAATTCCAGTAGTACTTCTCATCGTACATATATTTAACATTGAATTCTAAAACAGAACGTTACAGAAGGTTCAAAGACAGAGAGAGACAGCTGGCTGAAGAGATAACAAAATTAATATGCTATTACTGAATGTTGAGTAGGTATAGCTTGCTGATAAAAAATTACAGAACACTCGCCTGTGAAAAACCGCTAGATGGCGTAGGTTTCTACCTACCGGGGTCCAAATAAACGGTGACTTGTTTTTGATATTATCACTAAACAACCAATGATCTGAATCTTGCAGATCTTTCACACGCGATAGCGTTTTTTTATTATGAGAATAATCAAGATGAACTCACTCCACCTGATGGTAAGCGGTCGTGAAATCCAAATATGATATGTGTCAATCTAATATTTGGAGATGCTGCATCCTGCTGGGATGCCGTTTCACGCCCCGCCTAAAAAATCTAGGATTGTGAGAGGAGAAAACACATGAACTGGAAGGGCATTCCATGACTTATACATAACATGATATACAGGGTGTATCTGTGGACATTTACATCCCTTTAACCACGTGTTCTACCAACCTTTCTGAACAACATTTGTTCTAAGGAAATTATCATAAATAAATGTCAACTTTCCATACTATGTCAGTCACGTGACCTGGTAATTTTGTATGGGAGTCGAAAAAAAATATTGATGAATTTTGAATAGTCGTTGAACAAATGTTGTTCAAAATAGTTGACAGAACACGTGGTTAAAGGGATGTAAATGTTCACAGATGACCTGTATTTAACGCACCTTTTGAAAAACATGAGTAAATGATTCTTTTTCTCTTCTTCATGATGCACTGGTCTTTTTCCGCTTTGTCTTGGTTCACATACTTATTGTAACCGTTGACGACGTATATCTTTTCGACAGTATGGACGCATGCGGCCGAAGTTATAATGTACAGGTGAGATATGATCGCGCCCCCGCATAACCACGCTGCCGATTTATTTGGGTCATTCTTCGCTTTTAACAAGTATACCTAGTAAAAAAATCAAAAGATATGTCTTTAAATTGGATAAAAGAATGAAAAGCTTAAGAAAAGAAGTCATCATCATCAGCAACCCACACTCGTCCACTGCTGGACATAGGTCTCCCCTAATGCACGCCACCGGTCCCGATTTTCGGCCCATGTCATCCAGTCCACACCAGCCAGCTTTCGAATGTCATCATCTCATCTTGTCGCAGGGCGTCCAACACTACGCTTACCGAGTCGCGGTCTCCACTCAAGGACTTTACGGCTCCAACGGTTGTCAGTTCTGCGGCTAATATGACCAGCCCACTGCCACTTCAGTTTGCTAATTCGGTAATACATTAAACTTGCCTATTCATGACATTCCTGTCATAACTCACCATAAAACGTTTGTGACTCTGCACTACACGACCGTTTGTGATCCGTCGAGTTTCTGTGGGCTTTGGAGTTGATTCGTTTGAGATATTCAATACTCTGGATGTAGCAACTGCAATAAATATACATTAAAAAGTAACCAGCAACTGTCGTAATTAAATAGTAGAAGCGCCGTAGAATAAGATATAAAATTCGCAAAGTGTAGTAGTGTACTTTTGTATTTTTGGTTTGTTTTATGGGTCTGTTAGAAGGGTGAATTTCAATTGCAACTTCGAAAAGTTTGAGCTAATTGAGGAAATCAAGAATATTGTGGAGTAAGATCAAAGTACTATGAGGATTAAAACTGATCTTTTATTATTAGCATACTCGTATGTATGGCGTAATATTGTATCAAATATACGCTAGGATTTTATTTGTGACCTATAAATTTAGATCTTGCTTCTTTAGTCGTTGAGGTCAACTAGCAGGTTAGGCTTGGCTGGTTAGCATATTCGGTTTTGCCCTTATTTCACTTCTATTTAAGTATTTGGTGCCATATAAGAACAGTACCTACCTAACTATGATAAGACAAAGCACACTTACCGTTAATACAATACATTGCAATAAATATAACTACCATGTTTTTACACATGTTTAAATTATTTAATTAGTAATGTAAATTATTATTACTTTTTGTTCGTTGGTCGTACTTTAAACTTGAAACTTGAGTAATCAAAAATACCAGTGAAATTAAAACTATTACTTTTCACTTTGTTTCAGTCATGTGTGAAATTATTACTCACGTGACTTTTATGATCTGTTCAAGTGTGCTTAGAACAAGATGGAAGAGTAGGCATGCAAAGCGTTTCCCCTTGTGCCAACTCTTTCTTGTCTGACTGTGCCCTGTGGCTAGGAGCGTTAAGTATACTGCCAAGGTATTCCCGGCCTGTCGTAAGTGGCGACTAATCGGGCCTTCGGAGTACGTGATCCTTCCTGGGCAGTGGCTTGCTCAGTGTCACGACCCCGCAAGGGAAAATCCTACTGGGTGTCCTGGTAGGTCGTGCAACTAGAATTGCATGCCAAACATTTGGCGTAAAGTGGCGAGCGCGATTAGCGGTACGGTCCTCTCCCGGCTGTGGGGTACCCGACCGGGATTGCGCTGAGATGGACACCCTAGGGGTTTTGGTTAGGGTTAAAGTCCCACACACCACCTTGTCCCCCGGATGGAACAAGGTGAAGGCCATGATGGTAAAAGATAAAGGTACATTATGTCTAACTGGTCATGTGCGTTTTATATATAGATATCATTGTAAAATAGTCCCAAAGCCATAGTTGATCAATTTCTGGAAAATAAGAAACGGTGTAAAGTTTATGATACGTTTCAGAAACTATCTAACTATCTGGATCTTGCAGGTTTTCACAAACCTATACATCCAGAGATGGTAGTCGTATTCTCGGATTCAAACCATTACCCCCCCCCCGGAAGGCGCGTTCTTATCCACTAATACGCTTTCCGCACTCCCGGAAAGCCACAAACACTTGTGACGACAAGAAAGAAGAAGAGCGAAGGGGGTCTCATGACCCGAGGCAGTCTATTGTAGTCTTGCGACTCTTTATCCATACCCTCATGGGGGCAGGCCTGTTATTCGGGCTCTAAAGTTACCCTATATTGCGACCTTTTCGCTACTTGACAGATTTCTGAAATATATTTTATAATATCTATAGACCTTAATTAAAGCTAAGAGTCGCCTTAACCTTAAAAAGCGTCTCTGTAAATGAGCGTTAAGTGACTTCAACTTTTGATAGGTAGAAAAACAATTTAATTCGTGAGGTTTAATTTGCTTATTCATTGGACCGAAGACAGTAGAAATAGGCAACCATTGCGCATGCGGGTTTCATGTAAAAATGTTGTGCACTAAATTAAGTGAATGGATTATCGTTTCGTCTGTATTTTTCGTAATAAATGAGGCAGAGCGAAGAATAAAAGGTGGTTTTACATCAGAGACAGATAAAAAGTATATGGTAAGTATTGTGTCAATATGTAGATATTCTTTACTGCACAGAATCAAGTGTAAAGATGTGTGCTATGGATGTGTGCTATGGATGCGTGCTATGGATGCGTGCTATAGATGCCGTGCTATGGATGCGTGCTATAGATGCCTTGCTATGGTCCATTGCGAGTAATGTAGTTATGTGTAGCTTTCCTACTGTCGATACAAAGCATAGATACGCATCTTTCTCACAGGTACTTTTCGGCGGCGCATCTTCGTAGCGCATCTTTCGCGCACAGCTACATAGCTTAGTAATTAGTATTGGTGGTAACGTTAACATATTTTCGTAGCGTAGATTTCACATCTTAGCAGCATAGCTGCATAGCACTGGTGGAAAAGCTTTAACCTTTCTCCGGCTTCTCGTTTAGATAAACCCCTACCAGAGGAGAGCCCCACATAACCTAGCCACCCCTGGCTGGGTGTGCAGAAGGCACTCGCCTCATTTCTTGGGTTGGCAGCATTCTCCCTATATGGAGGATAAAGACCTAAGGGAGAAAGCCTTGCTCTATATCAAGGCTCTCTCCTCAAAGGATGTGCCAAGTGTCTCGTCCTTTTTACTGAATCTGTTGGTAGAATCCATGGTTAGCTTAGTTCTGGAGCTTGTTCTCACGTCCTTTTCCCATACCTTAGCATGGTATTGTGTTTTTTTAGGTTTACTTGATGAAAGCGGAAGATTCTCATAAGGATTACGACTTCTGGACTTGCGGCGGAGCTATAGTGACAAAATGGTTCATTATCACATCAGCGGCATGCATAGAGGACGTAAAGCATTTGTACGTCATATCAGGACGAAAAAAGTACTTTCCTATCATCGGAAGGGATATCTGCATGAACAATATGAAGAAGAAAGTGGTTTTTACCTGCGTTCCCAAAAGTGCGTTTTGAAAATTTACTGATACCGTTAAATTTTTTCAATAAAATTGAAATCTTTTACCCATCGCCTAGCGAGTCTTTTTCAAGTATCAGACAGACCAATCACTTAAGGCTTGTACTTACATGCGCGGATTGGGCACTTTTGTGTATGTTTAAACTCGGTAAATCGTTAAGAACGATACCTAAAAGAAATACATGTTATAGACTGGATTTCGATCTTGAATTTCTGACGAGGATTTTTATTCAATGTTTATAGTTCATTAGGAAAAAAATATAACATAAACATCGATTTTATGCAAAATATTGGATAAACTACGAAACTAAACAGTTCAGATGATTGATTTTTTTATATACAATACAATGTACACTACAATCCCTGACGAGGAATTCTTGTTTCTTGGGTTTATATTTTTTTAATTAATAATATTCTGTTTGTTGATATACGCGAGCGCGAGTACTCTCTATATCCTCAAGGCCGTTAACCATCGAGATTTCATTACCGTGGCAATCTTTACCAACATTAGAAAAGTCTTTTATGTATAGGTACCTAATCGAAGTTAAACATTGAATTTAATTTTCTATTGTATTTTTCTTTTTTCTTTTATTTTTTCTGACTTCATTTATTATTGAAACTTTCGTTACAGCCTACGAATTGGAATATGCACAGGTTGAAACATGGTCGTACATAGATATTGCGTTGGCGAAAGTGGAGAGTATGTTTGCGCTCGACGACCCTCGCATATACAGGATGTGTGACTTTGCACCGCAAGTTGTACAGATTAATTACGAGATGAAATTCCAAGAAACGGGACGGGACACCATTGTCATGGGGTGGGGCCACTTGGATCTGTGGAGGAAGGTAAAGACTTTTCTTATATTTATGTTTCGAACAGATGTGATAACTACTGCTCACAGAAAACCGGCGTGAAGCGGGGGGGGTGTTTGGGGGAGTGAGGGTACCGGAGGCACCCTGGGATTAAGTGGGCAGCACACTTGTTAACTCCACTGGTGTTGCAATGCATGGCGGTGGCAATTGTTTACTATCATGGATTTGCTCGTTACATATTAAAAACAACTAGTATCCTAACGATCTATAAATGCGAAAAATTGTACTGTCTGAACTCTTTTACGCCAAAACTACTGAATGGATTTGAATGAAATTTGAGGTATACAGATGGTCTAGACCCTGAGAAAGAACATAGGCTACTTTTTATTGCGAAAAGGTGGTTGCATGGGGTTAAAGGGGGGGATGGGGGGGTGAAAATTATTAAATAATTAAAAATCGCAACAAATGATACTATTCTACGCGGACAAAGTCGCCGGTAACAGCTAGTAATATAAATAATTATTTTTCGACCGACTTTGTATTAAAGTTTAAGTTTTGTGTGAATTTCTAAATGTCATAAAACAAATATTGATCAGAATGATTGTAAAACTTGGTTCCATGAATATACATGTATTGTTTTAAACTTTCATTGTCACTAACAGACGCGCTTTCAGCGCGAAATACCTCTCAGAAACTCAAAAAAGGTACAGTCAGCCACACATCAGGTTAACACAACCTGTCAAATTCATCAATTGATATTCAACGTAATGAGTATGACAGTAAGATGAGAGTCGATTGAAGTATTTGTCAATGTGTGTGATCTTCTGCGTAAAGCCACCGTCACAGGAGAATACATACATGTGTATGGACCAACAATTGGTGCACTTTGTTGATCTGGCAGAAGTAGGCTGTCTTATTTCACTCCAAGCTGCTGTCCAACAAGAATTACACACCATGTCGTCGCTTGTTAATACCTGTTGCAATGAAAAAGCCCTTAAAATACAATCCTATGGTCCACTGTAAATTGTTAAAATAATCAAAAGATATTACGATAATTATTTACCACTGCATTAATCCATCATTGAATGAGATTTTGCACCTCAGCGATAATGGCGGGCGTGTGGTTGCGGAGGAAGCGGGAGCGGAATCCATGTTCAAGCCAAGGTCTTCAGGATTAGATCGATCACCGGAGTCCATTTTTATGCCAGTTCGTTGTTTTACTTAATAAAAATATTATACTCAATTTCAAAAGTTCAAAACTCGAGAATTAACGTGAATTTACGTAAAATGACGTTTGACGTATTGTAAGTGGCATAGATAAATAATATAAGTAAGTGGGGTTGCCACTAAATATAACAATCGATACCTATTTAATAAATGAAACAGTAATCAATATCGATTGTTTCAAATTATTAAAAAAAATACATTCATATTGTTTGATGTGTACCTAATTGGTGTCCTGGGATATTTATTAATTATTATTTTTTACTTTTATTGGCTCCATTCAGCCTGGTGGTAAATAAAATGGTAGCCAACGGTAGACAATGGATGAAGTATCCTCATGGTATCCTATCCGTTGGGTTTGCCATGCTGGCCCCCAAGCGTGACGCAGGGAATCTGTCACGACACTGGATAAAAAAGCGCGAAAGACGGTAACCTCCCCTATTTCTCAATTATGGTTTACCCCCGCTGAGTCTCCGGTACCCTCACTCACTGAAAAAACACAGCAGTTAGGCTGCTTTTGACTTTTGACATGGTGACTTTATGGGAAATCATGAGCTGTTATTAATTGTTATATTTTGAATAAATAAAGAAAATAACGCGTCCTTAGGTACTTTCATTTAGATCTTTAAAAATCAGCCCCCTTGAGTAGTGGTGTGTACTCTAATCGATAAGAATCGATTTAATTGACGTTTGGCTCTAAAATGGCAACTCAGCTCTGCACTTCCAGGAAAAGAATGATTCCTGTATTAGTGAGCTCAATTCAAAACTTATTTAGTGTGATAAATTATTTTGGACTTTAGGGGTAAAACGAATATGTTGACAAATAAAAATAATTAAAAACATAATTTTTAACCAAAATCTTTTTTTTGGGCGGGCTATGGCCATTTATGGGCATCGTGCTTTCCATAGGCGGTGGCAATTGCTTACTATCAGTAAAAAAACCAACTACTAAATCCTAATGAATACTATAAATGTGTGAGTAACCACGGGGAGCTAAGCACTGTGGCTTTAAAATTATTATGTTTGTTAACACTGTAGGTTATTTGGAACGTTTGTACGTACTAAGTATGGAATGTCTATGATGCTCTAAGCATCCATACAAACCGACAATCGGTTTTTGTGATGCTTAAAAACTTACTGTTATTTGATTATTTTGTTTGAATAAATGAAAAAAAAAAAAACTCTGTCTGTCTGTTACTCTTTTACGCCAAAACTACCGAATGGTTTTGAATGAACTTTGAGGTATACAGATGGTCTAGACCCTGAGAAAGAAAGTCCCAAAAGATAGGCCACTTTTTATTGCCAAAAGGGTTGCATTGCGTTAAAAGGGGGGGATTGGGGGGGTGAAAATTATAATATAATTAAAAATCGCAACAAATGATATTATTCTACGCGGACAAAGTCGACGGTAACAGCTAGTAATATAAATAATTATTTTTTCGACCGACTTTGTATTAAAAGTTTAAGTTTTGTGTGAATTTCTAAATGTCATAAAACAAATATTGATCAGAATGATTGGTAAAAGACTTGGTTCCATGAATAGACATGTATTGTTTTAAACTTTCATTGTCACTAACATGACGCGCTTTCAGCGCTGAAATACCTATCAGAAACTCAAAAATAAGGTACAACATGGCAGCAAATCCGTCGTAAATAACTATTTGGCTATTTTTTTTTATGTTAAACTAGCGGCCGCCCGCGACTCGTACGCGTGGAGTTAATTATTGACACTTACCGTCATATTTTGGACAATATCCCCACAATATATTTTTATAAATTGTAGCCTATGTGTTATTCTGATGTATAAGCTATATTGTGGTAAAGTTTCATTCAAATCCATTCAGTAGTTTTTACGTGAAAGAGTAACAAACATCCATACATCCATACATCCAAACAAACTTTCGCCTTTATAATAGTAAGTAGGATGATTTACTCGTAGCACTTGACCTCATCTCACCTGATGGAGAGTGACATGAATGAGGTCTGTAATTTAGCGTGCTGTCCCAGAAGAAGCCTATTCACTCTCGACTTGAAGACACCCAAATTGTAGCTCTCTGGGAATATAGAAGCCGGCAAGTTGCAATTTACAGATACACCTCCTGTATTTCAGCCTCAAGATACAGCTAATTACAACGTAGAGGATATGCATTGGGCTTCTGCATTAATCCTGGACAAGGATGAATGCAAAGAATACTACAAACATTACGAACCGTTGCTCAAAACCATAGACAAGTACATGGTTTGCACTCTGGACAAAGGGAACATTGACGAAAAGGGCCAAATGATTTTGAAAACCAAAACTTTTGTGGATGGTTGTACTCCCTATTCTAATAAGAGGACCAAAGGACAGTTTTTTGTAAGTATATACTTCAATTTAACAATGTAGGTATGTACTTATTGCACATCCCTTATTATTTTCATAAGTTTTTTTTTAAATATTACCTGAAATACTTTTAATCCTCAGATGATCACGACGGTTTCATAGAGATTTTCAAACGGTTAATAAAGTACAGGATGTATCTTTGAACATTTACTTCCGTGTGACCATATCGTACCAGCCATTCTTGACACATTTTGCAATACGAATTTTAAAAATTTGTCGAAAATTTTATTGAATCTATATCTACAAAATAAACATGTCACTTAATCGACTTTGTTTTGGACTTTGTATGAAAAGCTGATGGCTTTTTGACAATTTTTTAAAAATCATAGAACAAAAAAGTGGTTCAGAATTTGGTTCAGAATGGTTGGTAGAAGAAAATTTGACAGAATATTATTTAATTATGTTTTCAGTGTGAAGAAGACCAAACTGTTGTTCTCGATAGGAGAAGACAAAATGTGGACAGAAGAAAGATGTTTTCAAGAATTTTACGACGCCAACAAGCAAACACTCGACGACAAGGCATATGTCAGGTTTGTAAATTTTTTATGGTAGGTAAGCGATTGCCGCCACCCATAGACACTCGCAACACCAGATTAGTCATAAGTGCGCTTCCAACTTTTTAACCATCCTTTCCTCCGATTGGACCTCCAATACCCACACTCATTCAAAGAAAAACAGCACACGCGCTGCTTTGCGCCGGTCTTCTGTGAGGCCCATTCGTGCTGAAGAATGGCTCACCCACGGTAAAAAAAATTGGGAAAAAAAAACTTAAATCCTTATGTTAACACCATGAACTAATCAAATAAATTAAAGTATGCTTAACATAAAGACTCGTTCCAGTAGAATACCAGACGTCTAGATAGTAGAATATTTTACCAACCATTTTACTACCATGAGAGTTTGACTCGAGTATAACAGTGACTTCCCTTAAACCTATGGACTATTTTGAACTTAGCTGTCATACAAATAATTCATCATCATCATCATCAGGAACCCCCGCTCGTCCACTGCTGGACATAGGTCTCCCCCAATGCACGCCACCGCTCCTGATTTTCGGCCACTTCTCATCCAGCTCACTCCAGCCAGCCTTCGAATGTCGTCATCCCATCTTGTAGCAGGGCGTCCAACACTACGTTTGCCGAGTCGCGGTCTCCACTCAAGGACTTTATGGCTCTAACGGTTGTCAGTTCTGCGACTAATGTGACCAGCCCACTGCCACTTCAGTTTGCTAATTCGGTGGGCTATGTCGGTGACTCTGGTTCTCTGTCGGATTACATCATTTCTGATGCGGTCCTTCAAAGATACTCCGAGCATAGTGCTTTCCATAGCTCTTTGAGCGACTTTGAACCGGTACAAATAATTAGGAATAAGTAAGTAAGTAAAATACTCTACGACGATATAACGTAATACCCTACGACGATATGACGATAAATAATGACTCTTGGTGATGATAATGGCAGAATGACCACGGCAGCCCGCTGGTCTCGTGGGTGGGCGACCACGACGTGGTGGTGGGCATCGCATCCGTGTTCCGAGTGACCAACGACTCCAAATGCACCGGCCCCTTCCTCTACACCAGCACCTACTGCAATGGAGCGTTCCTCAACTGCACCCTGGAATTGGACTTTGATACTTTATCTGGGTAGGTGAAAGATTTTGGTCAATTTTATGCTTTATGCCTCTTGAAAAGTTGGCACTTGTGTCGGCGCAAGTAGTGTCTCGCTTACCTGACTAAGCGATGAGCGGGATAGAAGGATGCGCTCTCGCGAACGAGAGTCGACAAAATTTTGTCGCGGTACGCATGTTAGGCCTACATGTGATGTTGGCATTGTCAGAAATCCACGCAACGCATCCGCACTCCTTCTGGTGTAGCTGGAGTCCTTGAGCGGCGGTGCTCACTTACCATCAGGCGACCCGCTTGCTCGTTTGCCTTCAAAATGCTGTTGGCGACAGACCTATTTTATAGGTTTTTTATAAATACCTATTTTATTATTATAATTAAAATTTGTTCTTGTAGAATTTGTCTTTTTTGATAGTCGTATTTTGTTTTTTCCTCTTAGTATCAATTTGTTATTGCTCGGAGAAAGTTGCCTTATAATTTAATTTTTGGTTATTTTTAGGCGAAGAAATTTCATATGCGATCAACCGCCGATTGAAAGAGGATACGACACGATTTCTACTACTATTTCTTGGGAGCACCACCCCCATGGGTAAAGTGATTTTGTTTCAATATCTACTTAATTTGTTTCAATCAAATATTTTTGAATACCTAGACTAGCCTACGCCTTATACGTATCAGTAGCTTTATAATCCTGAACTTACTGCTTTGATCAATCTAAGTCACAACGCGATATGTTGCCGTATTGAATTGCATCGCAATGGAGGCGCTAACGCGTGTGAAAAATCCACTAGATGGCGTACTGTAAAACTGATATCCGCCTACATGGTGATTGGTTGTTTTGATGCGAGACATTAAAATGTCACTAAACAAATGACGTTGAAGTTGGACCTCAGTTTTAGACTGAGACTGACTGACTTATTGTTAGCAATACGCTATCTGACGGATCTTTTACACGCGATAGCCCCATTACTTTGTCAATGGAAATCTAAGTATTTAAAGATTTACACCTACAGCGGGCAACGTTGTCACAGTTTCACAGGCCATCACGGACTAAAAAGTTTAGCAAGAACTGGAACCCTGACAATATTGTATACCGTCCTACCATGGACTCCTCTAAACGAACCGTAAACAAGCATCTCGCGGGCCAGTATGGATGGCAGTACCAACGGATGTGATGCCTGTGCCGTCGCGTCCGTTGTAACTGCAGACGTCTTCTATACTATTTATAAAAAGATAACTTCTATAGACAACGACAAGGCTTAAAGGTAAACCGAAAACACGAAACGCTTGCGCGATGTCTTTGGACACAGCGCCATCTATTGGTTCGTTTCTGAATTACGGTCCCGAAGCGAAGTGAGGGCGGGCCACTAGTCAATCTATAAAAGGTTTCCGCAGAAAACCAGAGTCGGCACACTCAGTTGTCGTGTCACGGCAATAGCTGAGTGGAGGCCTATTTGGTTACGTAATATAGTTAAGTCAGTCATAGTTTTAGTTCGTAAGCAAATGTTGTAATGTGCCAAATAAACTTTTATTCTATTCTATTCTATTCAACGTCGGCTCTCATTTTGCTTACCATCAGGCTTAAGAGAGCTATTGTATTGTGCCACTATAAAAATAATTAAAATTTATTTTTCAGGCCAGCCGAAAATGAAAAAAATATGATGAGACCACTATCATCACTTAAACAATATGAGGAATGGACGAAAAAATGAGAAATGTAGATTTTTAAATTTAATAACGTAGAAAATGTTAGTGTTAATCATAATAAATGTTTCAGATGTTTATTCAAAGTGAAATAAGTTAGTTAACGAACAAACATAAGTTTAAGATCGAGTTTAAATCTATCTATCTCGTAACTCCGGCATTGAGACCATTCTATTTAAATTAAGTAACTAATAGCTTACAAATAAATTTATGGTCACTTGATGTGTAGTGTATTTTTTATCCCCTCCATATTTTTTTGTGATAGGTGGTAGACAAGCAGATGTACCACCAGATAGTAAGTGATTGCCGCTGCACATAGACACCTGTAACACCAGTAGAGTCACAAGTGCGCTACCAACCCTTTATCCCCTTTCCCCCAATTGGTCGTCCGGTACCTTCACTCACTTAACAAAACACAATCTACAGTTATTAACTGTACACTGTCTTACACCCATATTATTTCATACAAAGAAATTAAGATAATAATGAGTAAAATGCATAATGCACTTTTAGTCTATTTCACGTTCATAATTGTGTTCAAATCAAAATCTTATTGTGTTAAAAGGTTAGGTACACATGTAACAAAATAGTATAGGCAAGTACTTATGTACGATAAAAATAATTGATCAATATAATATCAAGGACCCGATAGCATAATTTGGTTGTTTTGGGTTTAATATATATTTTATGCTCGCGCGCCGCCCGCACTTAGAGCTTGTCCAGGTGACACGTTTTACTGGCGCGTTTTACACGCTATTTATTGTTCATTGCTCTTTTATAGGCTAGCTTTGTTAACAAGATACAGTAACGTAAACAGCAATGAACTACAAATTCCGTGTAAAACGCGTGACTTACACGCGTCATTTGGACAGTCACGCATAAGTTGCGCTAAAGAGGCGCACCAAACTATTGCATAAGGTACGCCGCAGCTCTTGAGCCGGTCGCGAGATTCGATAGATATGGACACATCCTTAGAAAGTACTTTAGCATTTAGAGAACTCTTGTTGACGAAGCAATATCTCCTTAAATTATATCCCCACTAGCCTCAAACCACATCCGATTTCTATCCTTCTTCATCCTTCATCTTTTCTTCATCCGATCACTGCCAGGTCCTCATAAGATCGTTACTTCCACGAGTTGCACACCCACCTAAACTACATGGTCAGACAACAAAGGTCTTCACTCCAAGAGACATTTATGCTCCAAGCAATAAAAGTTCTACGGCAGAAGTGACCAGCACTGCAACTTCATTATTCGAGCTATATCTAGGACTTTTGACCTTTGTCGTATGGGCTCATTCCGCACCGTATCCCTGAAGGAGATACCTACGCATAGCTTCTTTGATTTTGCAGACCAGCTTCGCTCAAACTCATTGGTAAGCCTTTAATTTAAATTTCTACATTCAATTTACGTCTTCACTGGACCGAAACCGTGTCGTCGCGTACGCAATCATTGCGTCGTTGGTTCAGTGTAGACATGTCATTTCTTACATTTACGTACTTGATTTTTGTTGTGAGTTTTCTTGCAGTTGGGGCTGATCGTAGGATTAAAGGAGGCCATGTATCAGCTACAGGAAAAAGATACGCAGTGAGTTTAAACCGATTGCAATGTTGAGTCAATTTTCAAAACGCATCTATCAAGGCAAAGATTCATTCGACTGTTAGGACTCTTCTTCTTATTGGGTCGATAGCGATAAAATAAGATTTTCGACGAGTAATTGACGATCACGCTCTGCCAAGAGTGTACAGGATAAGAAGAAAACGTCACCACGCAAAATGCGCAATTAGTGGCCTTATTTTTGGTAACCTTGGACAAATGCGATACGTCTATAGATACCGACTAAAATGCCTGGGATTCTCCCTCATCGTCCAACGCGGGGGATGTCATGGGACCATGGCACGGAGCCTAGCACCGTAACATCCCCCCGGAGTCGATGGCAGAGAGGTGAGCCATGGTCTGGGGGGCGGCGCCACTCGCAGACATTGCTGGATGCACCTGTGTATCCCATTTACACAAGTTGTTAGGCTCACACCTTAGGCTCATGCCTTTTTGAAAGATCCTAATAGTAATAAATAAAGCAATAGCCAATTTTAGGTTTCACGATAGGATTGTAAATGGGATCTGAAACTTTCCAATATACTTATGTAGGTATGACGTAATCCTGTCAACTTTACGATATCACAAGCCAGCACGTGTGGTTGGCTGTTGCATTTGTAAAAGTGAACTACTGACAAATGACAATCTTAGATAGCTTATTATATGAAAGAAACAAAATTAAAGAAAGGAAAACAAGGGAAAGATCTCCTTGCATAAATGAATAACAATCTGTCATCGTGTGACTTAAAATATGATCAGCTGATCAGCACTATCACCCTCTTAGCGTTAATTGACGGTTGTATCACAAACAAGCTCTTCAAACACTCGTGGCAGTCGTGGTTCGCTTTCCGGCTACACCTCCCAAACTTAGCACGGTCTTTAAAATAGAATTATCAGCATTAATCATCATCATTAACCAGTTGTAGTCCATTGCTGAACATAGGCCTCTCTTAATTTACAATTGGTCCTCGGTACCCTCCCGTACCTCTCGACGACACTCCGGTTGTACGGTGTGTTTCACCTTACATTCTGATAGGTCAGCAAATAAGTTGTAGTTGTTATGCGCGGCTGACCTAATTTTACTTACTTATAATTTATATTTTTAAGTGCATATTTCGTAGCCAAGCAAGACGGCCGTATTTCTATAGCAATAATTAGTTTTAATCAACATTGCGGAATCGTAATAAATATCTTCATTTTTCTCAACAACGAGTTTAACTTCTACACACAACAAGCAGAGCAGAACAGATGTATGGTAGCAAGAGACCAGACACCGGTCTTCTGTGAGACCGTGGTTTCACTCCGGTCATGCCCATTCGTGCCGAAGCGTGGCTGTCCCTCGGTATAATGTTTTCTATTTCTCTGTTCGAAGGTTATTTACTTAGAGCGCCATCTTCACCGCAGCCTTACGATGAGTGGCTTTGCGGAGGAGCCATAGTGACCAAATGGTACATCATCACGTCAGCCGCCTGTGTAGAGGATGTGCCAGCATATGTACGCCATATCAGGTCGAAAGAAGTACGTGCCAACCGTCAATCAGGATGAATGCGTCAATAGTGTTAAAAAGAAAATTGTGTATACTTGCGTTCCTAAAGGTGCGTTGGTTTTTAGTTAAAATTTATCTATCACTAGTGGCCCGCCTTACCTACTTCATTTAGTAAGGGTTTCGGATGGTGTAAAGTGGATAGCATATCTGCCCGGTCTGTGGAAGGTTGTGGCTTCGAGTCCCACCTGAACCCTCCGAGGAATTTTTAAGTGCAATATTTACTTAAGAATAAATTGCAAAGAATTGCTATACCAAAAATAAAAATTATCTTAATTAGTAGGTATTGATGAACTATCTATAGTGAAACTATTGTTGTTGACCTCAACGACTACGTAAATTAAGCTACATTGCACTTTGGGAAGTAAATATCATTGCAATATTTAGTAGATGAAGTAAAAAGGTAGAAAGTGCCTACTTACCAAGTTTATCATTCAGCAAAGGGTCTTCTTTCCTTTTTAAAATTAGTTTTACTTATTAATATAGTAGGTACCTACACTTCAAGATACTTTGGTCTATGGTACTAGAGCTAAAAAGTTTTAAAAACAACCCTATTTTTACAGCATACGAATTGGACTACGAAAAGATAGAAAAATGGGCATACATAGACATAGCGCTGGCGAAAGTGGAATCCGAGTTCAAATTGGAGGACAGCAGTGCCTATTCAAAATGTGACTACTCCCCGCAGACGATCCTCGTGAACTACGAGACCAGGCACCAGGAGACGGGGCAGGACACGCTGGTGATGGGGTGGGGACACCAGGAAAAGTGGAGGAGAGTAAGAACTTCATTTACCTATTAAATAAAAGTAAAAGAACTCTAAGAGTCCCCGCAGACTACAGGGTTACTATCGGCCGATAGTTTAGTCGGGTTGGCCGGTTCGTACGCATCAAACTTTTTTATCTGCCGATACTGAATCACTGTAATGTGCGACACCTGCATACATCTTCATACTGATTAAGAATCCGACTAAACTATCGACCGACTAAATGTTTGTAGTCTGCGCGGAGTCTTAGTATCATCCACAACCACATCATTTAGATGGATTTTATTCCACCACAGTGCGTTTTGCATGTCACTTTTTACCGCGCACAGTGAAACTGTGGAACCATCTGTCAACGATGGTGTTTCCGAGCAGATACGACCTTAGTGATCTTGAAGAAAAGGGCTTATTCCTTCCAAAAGAGCCCGCAACGCATTTGTGATGCCTCAGGTGTTGCAGATGTCTATGGGCGGCGGTGTTAACTTACCATCAGGTGAGCCGTCTGCTCGTTTGTACGCTATAATGTAAAAGAAAAGTGGGAGAGAGATTTATTGAGAGACGTCTGCTTTATTGGTTCCTCTATTTTATCACTTAACAAAATTCATTAAAGAATAAAATTCATATAGCTTCTGCACTCTTTGATATTAATTTAGGAAAAAATTGCAAAGAAATTCTACAACAAAAATAACATCACTGAATCTTTTTCTTTCAGCCTGAGGACACAAACAATTACAATACACCAGATATGCATTGTGCGTCCGCAGCGATCCAAAACAAGAAAGATTGCAAAGAATACTTCTCACAGATCCAATCCTTGCAAACCATCATAGACAAGTACATGATCTGCACTTTAGAAAAAGGGAACATTGATGAGAAGGGCGACTTGATCCTGAAGAGCCCGCCTATTGCTGACGGTTGCACTCCACAAATGGACAGGCTGAGCTTCGGAGACATCGTTGTGAGTATAAAACTGGCATAAATAGGTTTGCCTACTTAACCTCGGCATTGAACGCACAGTATTTGTCATTTTGATGCCCTTGGGCACTCAAGAAGAACTCTGGGCAGCTACCACAGCAGCTCTCGAGCTGATGTGGTAGCTGCTGAAGTTAAGGGTATTGCTCCCAAGGCTATCATACGATTTAGGACGATTGTAGGCGTGGTATAAAACTGGCAAAAATAGATTTACCTACGGCATTGCACACATATCCTTTGTCATTTTGATACCTTCGGGCACTCAAGAAGCACCCTGGGCAGCTCAAACATCTCATTTGGAGAGTAACATGCTGCAGGCCAGAGAATCAGAGTCACCGACATAGCCCACCGAATTAGCAAACTGAAGTGGCAGTGGGACTGGTCACATTAGCAGCAGAACTGACAACCGCTGGGGCCGTAAAGTCCTTGAGTGGAGACCGCGACTCGGTAAGCGTAGTGTTGGACGCCCTGCGACAAGATGGGATGATGACATTCGAAGGCTGGCTGGTGTGGACTGGATGAGAGTGGCCGAAAATCGGGAGCGGTGGCGTGCATTAGGGGAGACCTATGTCCAGCTGTGGACGAGTGTGGGTTGCTGATGATGATGCTGCAGGCACTTTATATTAGCTATATTTTGGGCAGCGTACAAAGTATTAGCCGAGCGTCCATAAAATTTGCGACAAAACCTTCTGTACTCACAACTCTTTTTAGATTAATTCATATTACAGTGCGAAGAAGACGAAACGATTCTTCTCGATGATACCAGAAAAAAATTATATGGAGATAAGATGTTGTCAAGGATTCTGAGACGGCAACAAGAAAGAACTCGACGGCAAGGTATCTGTCAGGTAAATCAGCCAACGGATTATTTTCTCGATGAATTTTATGAAATTATTATCGATCATTATTATAAACGGGACTAAACGAGAGGAGATTTAAATATAAGTACATTCCAGTCCGCTTGTGACGACGGTTGTAATAACGCAGTCGAAACGTCAAGCAAAGTGCTAGAATGTTAGTAAGCTGAAGTGGCAGTGGGCTGGCCATATTTGCAGACAACCGTTGGGGTAAATGAGTCCTTGAGTGGAGACCGCGTCTTGGTAAACGTAGTGTAGGACGACCTCAGGCCAGATGGAGTGACGATCTGCGCAAGAGGGCTGGCTGGAGCTGGATGCGAGTAGCCGAAGATCGATCAAAGTGGCGAGCATTTGAAGAAGCCTATGTCCAGCAATGGACTGCAACAGGCTGATAATGATGATGATGATGATATGGAGTATTTCCTACTTAAGATACGAGTAAACCCTTCCAGAATGACCACGGAGGTCCTCTCATCACCTGGGTGGGCGGGCATGAGTACCTGATCGGCGTAGCGTCGGTGTTCCGGGTGACGAACGACTCCATGTGCACCGGGCCCTACTTGTACACCAGCACCCAGTGCAATGGAGCCTTTATCAACTGCATCCTGACTATGGATGACGAGAGTGGTAAAAAAAATGATGAAACGTGAGTAGGTATTACTTACCTACTACTAAGTAGATTCTAAGTTACAAGCTAGGTAGGTATAGGTAGGTACTTACCTACCTAGTCTAAGCCTACCACTAACAGGCTGTATTAGTGAACCTTAACATTCCCTTTTTCCACGTCTTCTACCAACTATTCTGAACAATATACATTTTGTTCTACGTCTTTTGAAAATTCCTTAAAAAATTTCCGACCCCCAACAAAAGATAAGACATAATGATGTAAAAAGTTGAAAAAAGTTTTTATCAGAATTTCCAAAACTTGAAGAACAATCTTGTTCAGAATGGTTGGTTAAACACGTCATGTTTAAAGTGATGTGATGATGGCAGACGAGCAGACGGATCACCTGGTGGTAAGAGATTGCCACACCTGCAATATTAGTAGAGTCACAATTGGGCCTCCGGGATCCCATCACTCACACGACGAAACATAGCGTAGGCGCTGTTTCACGCCGGGCTTCTGTGAGGCCGTGGTATCACTCTGGTTGAGCCAGCCCATTCACGCCGAAGCGCGGCTTTCCCACGGTAGAAGCGACTGTCGTATGACCTGTGGAACCCTTACAAAACCTACTTAGTCGGATTATGGTTACTATAAATTATTTATTAAGAAGTTACAAGTTATACCAATCGATTTTCTTCTCGACTCTAACATCTATCCAATCATGTTCTTTCCAGACGAAAACGATTGAAATGCGATCAACCTCCGTCTGTAAGAGGTTTCGACATGGTTACGACCACAATTTCTTGGGAGCATCACCCGGCTGGGTAAGAATTTTATACCTGTTGGATGTTACAACTTTAAGAATTGAATCTAGCAATACATCAAAAGTTTAACTCGGTATTATAAAATGGAACCTACAACTTAAGGGGCAGATCACAGTAGCTTATAGTGCCTCTATATACAGGATGTACCTGTGAACATTTACATCCCTGTCCCTTTAACTAAACTGTATGTGTTCTATCAACCATTCTGAACAACATTTGTTCAACAACTTTTCTAATTCATCGAAGACATTTCTTCTCTTTAACCACTTCTTCTTCGAATCATTCTGAACAACATTTAATTTTGTTCTACAACTTTGGGAACTTTGTCGACAACTTTTAGATGAATTATGCGACTTCCCATAATACAAAATGACAACGTTACGTGACTGTGTATGAAATGTTTTTTTTTAATTTGCTAAAGTCAGAACAAATGTTATTCAGTTGGGTTGGTAGAGCACGTGGCTAAAGAAATGTAAAGGCTTTCCCTGTAGGTACACTTAGGCCCCATTCGACCAATCTTTACCCAAGGATAGCTGAAGTTTTGTGGTATAATGCTATGATTCGTATGGAATGATAGCTTTATACCACAGGTTATTTACTCACGGATAAAGATTGGTTGAATCGACATTTATTTCTTAATCGATTTAAAACTAAGAATAACTTATTTTTCAGGCTAGCAGACAACGAAAAGCTCATGATGAGACCACTAGCACCTCTCTACAAATAGCTACCTACCTAATAATAATGCATAGAAGAGAAAATTAAAGATCGTAGCTGTACAATGCGCTATCATACAGGGTGTAAAACATACACATCCTTTTAAAACGACGTCTTCTAATACCATTTCTGAACCAGATTTCACCGGCTAACAGAAACACGCTTCGCTTACCGCACTTAGGCTATTGTAAGTTTAAAATCTTATAAGTTTATACTGTTGTATAGTTGTAAAATAAAAGTGTAATTAAGTACATACTTTGGACAAGATTTGTTATAAAAAACCTACTGAATTAAACGTTTTTTATTTTCTCTAATAATCCGTGATCCGTCTGCTTGTCTGCCATCTATGACATAAAAAAATAAGAACTCTACTACAAATAATTCTACACTTCGATGTGATGCTAGTTAGCCAATGTTAAAATTTAATGTTTATTGGAATTTGGAAGTCGACCCACGCTATGAGGTCACCAGCTATTCTTCTTCTTTGGGTGCATATTCAATCTTGAAGGTTGGCCGCCAGTTTCTTGAACTTCTCTCTACCTATCTTTCGCGAGATTGAAGTGTTGTTCGACGTTAGTGATTCCGGTCAACTCCCGTATTTTCCGCAACCAAGATTTTTCCTTCGTCCTGTTGTTGATTATGATGCGCATGTTAGAGAAAACAACATTACCTATGTTGTTTTCTCTAACATGCGCATCAGTCGACACTCGACTCGCAATGGCATGTTAGCCCAGCAGGCGTGGATGCCTCTACCCATCAAAAGTAAGTAATTATACGTCGGAGTAGATTGTACTTAGTACCTTTTATAACTAAGCACCAGTTCTGACCTAACTTTTTAACCTATTCTCTTAAACTACACCTAACAACTTTTTAAATTTTAACTGCAGTTTCTTATTTTCCGAAATTTCCTAAGAAATTCACTACTCAACTTACGATTCGGATAACTTATAATGTCATAATCTATCTTGTTTTGGTGACTTTTGTTAGTGACCTTATCTACTTAAATAGTTGAATGTCCTGTATCGATTTGCTCGGGCATGAGGCAGCTGCAGATGTAATCAGGCATCGTGACGTAGGTCGACGCGATGCGATCGTGATGAATCGGTTAATTAACCGGCGAGATAGCGGCCACGCTGGTTCCGATAATTAATTGGTTTGTTTGTTTGACTTGTCTGTTTAGAATCCGTAAACACAACGAATCGTCTCTTTATTCACGTGACATTGGCAGAACTAAAGTCCTCCGTAGACTCCGTAGGCCCAATTGGGGGAAAGGTTGGCAGCGCACTTGTAAATCTACTGGTTTTGCAGGTGTCTATGGGCGGCGGCAATCGCATACCATCAGGTGATCCGTCTGCTCGTCTGCCAACTACCTATCACATAAAAAAAGAATCGCACACTATGATAAATCGCCCCCGTAGACTATTTGGTTGGAGGACATTATTTTATGACGAATGTAGTAAGTGAAAACCAAAGCGACGCAGTTTTCTTGTATTGAGCATTTAAGTAGGTACAGATAACCACACATTCGATTAGGTAATAATCTGTAAAACTGCTATTAGGTATATGCAAGTAGGTAACCTACCTAAGGTAAATGTACGTAATTACGGAGTATTAAGGCATTTTTGTCTTTCCTAGCAATTTCCAGTAAAGCAGGAAAAAACAGCGAATTGAAATTAGTTTAGTCGTAAAAAGCGGTTTTCAGAGAAGAGATTAATAATGTAACATACTGTATTTAAACTCTTTTATAAAAGTAATTGTAATTTTTCTGGACCTCGTATATGTCCGTTATTACGGTATAAAATTTGACTCTCGAGGTAATTCCGTAAATGGATGCTGGTAATTCCGGTATATGTAGAAAAATGGCGTTTTTCTGCAGGATTACATGAAAAATGAAAAATAAGATTATGTGGCGTGTTTTAAATAAAACACCTTGATTTTCTATGTGTAGGAAAACAGTTTATTTAATTTTTTAGGTACTTATAGTAGTGTTTAAACTTTCATGAGATCAAATTGAACTTACTTCGACTTACTTCTAGCTTAAAGCACGGTTTAGTGAACTATATTTTATTCATTTATTTATTATTATTTTTTATTAATGAAAAAATCCATTTAAAATTCAAAAAGATTTTTTTTATATATTTTCTCATGCAAGGTCTTGCTCGGTATGTTAGATGCACGATATATGGGCATAGTTCCATTTTTTAACATCCTCTAAAGCTTTGGCGAGGTCGTCGTTGGAGTACTTTTTGTTTAACATTTCGACTTGTAAAAAAATAAAATGCAGTACCCAGCTCAATCAGGTACTTCTATATCTACCGTAATAACAAATACAGCCAAAAACGGTGTGGGTAATTCCAGTAGTCAGATTAACATAAATTTCTAACGAGTAACTCTTCTTAACAACATAAAACGACTTGAATTGTATAGGAATGCAATCATACTAGTAATAGGTATCAAAAAATATACTGGAAGATACAATTAAATTAAACAAATTAATGATTTTGTACCGATGTTATTTGTGACGAATCTGCTTAAAGTAAGAAAATTGTTTTCTCTTTACACACGTATTTCATAACATAGAGAAATAAAATAGTAATACGTAATTTGATTCCAAGAAACTATGTTACATATTAGACCTGTACCAGCTTTTTTCGTTTACTTATCTCATCTTGTTCCTGACAAATTCCAAAAAACAAAATCACCCTTCTTTCCCTCTATTCCGTAATTGTTACGTAATAATGGACACGGTTGGTTTTTGGTGTAGGTAATTGCGGCAATCAGAAAATCTCAATTTACTCGCTAAAAACTAAATGAAGTAACTTGAAGCGGCAATCAATCAGTTTGTTTTAAAACCCTAAAAAATAATTACAATACTTAGTTATGAAAATACTTACATTTCATTCGCAATATCCTTATGAAAATTCGCGCGGTAGCTTACGCGTAAGCAATGCGCACACCACCCTTTATGGCGGTTTGGCGCAGGCTGACCGAGAGAGACGTGTCAACTGATCCGACGATGGTTACAGTTCTTTTTAACGTGTGTAATTGACGCTCTATTGTACATACTTAATATATAACTTTATAACTTTTTGATACAATTAGTAATTTTCTTATTTTTAGGCCTAAACCGAAAACTTACGGAATTCCGTACACTTACGTAATATGGTACATCTACCTTACTTGTCAGCGTTGCGTCGGGCGGAATATAAAAGCAAATGTTATCGTTGTAAAAAAAATACTTACTTACCTACGGTTATCAAACCATATCCATTCAAATCAATAACACCTAATGTATCTACCTCTTATCTACCTACATTATTAGATAAGATATTATTCGTGTTACATTATATTTTGGCATTGTTGCTTTTCGTTTAAATCTAATGCAACGGTGACCAAGTCAAGTAGGAAACAAAAGTGAAATATTTCAATTTTCTTTCGGATTTCCCAAACGAAACACATCATGCCTTTGATTCTCCACGCCAGCAGCGTAAGCCCACCTTCGCGAGCTGTGATGATGCTCATAGAAATCCTCGGGATCGACGTCCAGTTTAAAGAGGTCAGTCTGCCGCAACGAGACCATTACAAGGAAGAGTACATCAAGAAGAACCCTGTCCACACCATCCCGATGCTCGAAGACGACGGCTTCGTGGTCATCGACAGTCATGCGATCATGACTTATCTAGTGTCGAAGTTTAAGCCCGGCAGCAACTTGTACCCCGAAGACTTAAAATCGCGCTCTCAAGTCGACCAAAAACTGTATTTTGATACTGGTGTTCTATTCCCGCGTCTACGAAATTTTATCTACAGATTAGTGTACGAAAATAACTCCTTCAGTTCTATACCCTTATCTGGTATAACAGATGCTTATGGATTCTTAGAAGCATTCCTGCAATCGTCCCCATACGTGGCCGGCGATACATTATCACTCGCTGATTTGTCTTGTGTTTCTACAATCTCGTCGCTCAACAGCATCGTTCCAGTGAGCAGTAAATACGAGAAAGTGAACGAGTGGTGGGGAAAACTGAAGGCGGAGTCTTGGTATCAATCGAAAAACGAACCTGGCCTCTCGCAGTTTGATCTCTTTATGTCAAGTTTAAAGATGAGAAAGTAACCCGAGATCAAAGTGAGACAGGTAGTGAAATCTTTTGATCAGAAAGTAAAATAAAATAAAACCACTGATATCAGCTAATAAATCTGACATTTATTTACACGATTAAAATATGTAACGGTATATCACTTGAATACACAATTCTTGAGTTATCCAACTGCGTCCGGTTACTACATTTAATATACAAAAACACTATTCACAGAGTGTACCGGCAAACACACAGAAATAACTTTTCTATTTCTACCTAGTTCGTTTAGGAATTAGATTAAACTATATAAGTTATATATGTAACTGTTTACTGATACACCCTGTGCAATGAATGCAAACGCGCACAGAATACCTTTACAAAATGTACATATTATACTCTCATAAGACAAACCTTACAACAAAACACCTAATATCTAACACCATTATAAAAAATTATGGAATCTTTTAAAAATTATACATTATATTATTATTAATTTAAAATGGTATTTCAACGTTAAAGATGTGTATCTATTTATATGTTAAAAATATAAACATCGTTATAATATAATGTATTCTTAAAAATAGTTTTATTCAATTTGAACGTACCTACTTAAACTAGGCAATTTTTTTATTATTTTGGGGCGAGTCGCTTGCATCACTAAGTTTATTCGTGTTTTTGTCAATTGTAGAAATAACGTCATAGTGACAAAAATATTATAACAATATCTTAGTGATATCAAGTAACATATAACATTATTTAGGGTTACTTTGAAATAACTGGTAACAACGGTTCTATTTAACAATATTAACAAATTGTAGACAATTGATTAAAAGATAAATATAAATCTACAGGTTTTAGGAAATGTTAGTTATGTATATAAAAAGAAACACAAAAGCAAATAATAACAGTCGGTATAGAAATAGATATAGGTAAGTATATAATAAATTAACAAAACATAATCGAAGAAAACTAAAACAACCGTAAACACTAGTAGTAAATACGAATCGTATAAAAACTAGAATAATATTCCAAAGCAACCCTTTTTTTCGAATCTAATCAAGTTACAAACAAAAAAGAAACCTTGTTCAATTGAAATAGGACACATTGTCGTTTCTAGACACCATGTCACATTAAAGCTCTTTATCCCATTTGGAGACATTGATAAAGTTTAGGAGTCAAAATCATCATGAATAAAATTCTACACCGAAAGATTTTAACTAAATAAACGGCTTGCTCCACACAATAAGGACACTATTTGTCTAACAACAAAGACAACACGAATAGATGATGGTGTTTTATATTTTCATCCTCCACATGACATCACATAGCAACTTTTACGTGATTGGTTGATCTTTTCGATTTTGAAAGTGTAACCGACCAATCATAAAAATGCACCTTTCGGCTATGTGATGCCAACAGGTGGAAATACAATTTTAAACACCCTCATTGTGTCTTTGTGTGTGATTTAATTGGATGATTTTTTGAATGGGTTGTTTTGATCCGATTTTGCCGACTTATCCCGGTCCGATTGTATGTGCAAGAAAAGCATGATTTTGTCAAAAGTCAATGTAATCATTTTACGAATGAGAAACTATATGACTTTATTCCGTATGAATTTACCGTCATCATCAAAAAACTAGTTCCGCGAATATAAAACCTTCAAAACGTTAATCCCGAGCAATGAGTGAAAGGAATGCTTGCTGATCACGATAAGCTCAAAACGATCAGAATTAAGGCGACTTGCAACATTATCCAAATACTCCCAAATATGGAAACGTAACATATACGTATACACAGACACAGAAGAGGCATGTATTGTACACGCCCTACGAGTATTAGGATTCCGGCAAAGGTCGGAACAAAAGTGTATGACATTTTCCCATAGAAAAAAATATTGTACAACGCCACAATGTCACTGAGAGATCTTCTGATCGTATTCCTACTATACTTCATGTGATTTGACTCCATGTAGCAACAACTAAGTTAGAGAGCTACCTACGAAAAAAGAACTTATTATAAATGTTACATCAGTCAATGTGGAAAAATTATAGTTTTCAATATAACATCTTAGAAACAACTATCTAGAGGATTTCTATGTTTAAAAATATTATGGAATAACATTTTAAATATCACGCGAAATTCTAATTTAAGTGGATAACATTTGGACGACGAGAGAATTTGTGGAGAGGAAATATTAGTCTATTTTAGATGTGACAAAATTTAAATATACGAACATTAATTTTACCTTCAATCTGACACATTAAATTATTTTTTCAATTCGTTTTATTGACCTTAACTCGATTAATAAAATCCATTGTAATTTATTCAAGGTACACTTTGTTAATTTTTCTACAATTTGAATCTTATTAGGCCAAACTAAGGCGGTCAATTTGTTTTATATTGTCTTATTTTCGGCAGTCAAAAGCTTAAAAATATCTAATGAAAAATTGCATTAACGTGTCTGATAAATTTATTATCAATTTATTTTGAACTATATGGAAATAAGATACAAGAGGGAACCAATTATAATAATACTTTTAAATCTGTAATATCTAAAATAGACACATAAACAACAAGATAGGTACAACAAGATTATGTCAAATAAATTGGCAATGTGAAAACCATATCAACATTATATTTGTAAAGAGATCAAGTTTCTTCTGTCACAGAAACTACCATTGCGGAAGACAAGACAATAGATGATATATCAATAGATAGAAGTTTGATCTTCTTCACAAACACTAAGAATTTTCTCCAAACTTTTTGCCTACTCCGCACTTCGCGCGACGTTCCCAACAAGTTCGTGGCTTCCTTTAGTACCATCCAGATTTAGGGCTCAGGTAGGCAATTCTCGTACACTCGACATTGAAGTCGAATTGAGAGATTGCATACATTTGTCAATACAAATGTCTAATTCGACTTCAATGTCGAGAGTGCGAGAATTGCCCCCCAGTACCATCGTGGCTTATATAAATTATTGCAGTATCACAGCAGCCGAAAAGTTTGGAAACTACTGTACATTGGCGACAAGGATCTTTTGGCGCGTGGCGAAAATCATAAGCAAATGCGGCCTTCTTTGTCACTATATTTGACATTTCTCTATAATAATGTTAGTACAACGCCCTGTGTCAACGTTATCCAAGCGTCAACGGATCCCTGTCGTACTGTATGAGGATGATCCATAGCGTCGTAGGGCCCAGACAGCACACACAATGGAAAATTGTTTTAAACCTTTTAAAAGGATTTTGGGTCTTACGACGTTGGTCATAAGTGCGATCAGCCCCTATACATGGACTGGTCCTGAAACTTGGGGCTTTTGTTTAACTTTGGGATCTGCTATCGCGTTCTATGTCAAATTTGCGATAGAGACCACAATATGTTTTAGCATACGTAACGGTAACGGTTAGCATCTTCGATGACGTATCGCACATGTGTTGGATACGTTAGTTGTACAAACGTCAAAAAGGATAAGTATTGCAACGTGACCGCCCGTTTAAAACTAACGTATTCAACACAATTTTTTAACGAAATGGTACGATACGATAATATGTCATCGATGACGCTCAGTATTGCAAAATGGGGGCAATTTCGGAGGTTTACGAAATTGAAGACCAAGGAAGTGACATTCTGAAAAGGCTAAAATACGATACGTCATCGATGGAAGGATACGATACGATATCGATGGTAGTTAATAAATGGGGATTTTTTCGTAGATTTACGGATTTGAAGACCAAGGTAGTGACATTTTACGAGTACCGTATTTAAAGAGCATTGTAGTGACACTATTGGAACATCTCTGTCGACCGATACGCCTTGTTTGAAGACAAAGGTAGTGACATTCTGGAAAGGCTAAGGAAACGATACGTCATCGATGGTGGTTAGTGCTCCTAAATGAGGACTGTTTCTGAGTTTTACGGATTGGAAGGCCAAGGTAGTGACATTTTACGAGTACCAAGTTCAAAGAGCATTGTAGTGACACTATTGGAACATCTCTGTCGACCGATACGCCTGGTTTGAAGACAAAGTTAGTGACATTCTGGAAAGACTAAGATGCGTCATCGATGATGATTTCGCAATCAAAATGGGGGCAGTTTCGGAGATTAACAGATTTGAAGACCAAGGTAGTGACATTTTACTAGTACCAAGTTCAAAGAGCATTGTAGTGACACTATTGGAACATCTCTGTCGACCGATACGCCTTGTTTGAAGACAAAGGTATTGACATTCTGGAAAGACTAAGATGCGTCATCGATGATGATTTCGCAATCAAAATGGGGGCAGTTTCGAAGATTAACGGATTTGAAGGCCAAGGTAGTGACATTTTACGAGTACCAAGTTCAAAGAGCATTGTAGTGACACTATTGGAACATCTCTGTCGACCGATACGCCTTGTTTGAAGACAAAGGTAGTGACATTCTGGAAAGGCTAAGATACGATACGTCATCGATGATGATTTCGCAATCGAAATGGGGGCTTCGGAGATTAACGGATTTGATGACCAAGGTATTTTACGAGTACCGTATTTGAAGAGCATTGTAATGACACTATTGGAACATCTCTGTCGACCGATACGCCTTGTTTGAAGACAAAGGTAGTGACATTCTGGAAAGGCTAAGATACGATACGTCATCGATGGTGGTCAGTGCTCCTAAATGAGGACGATTGGAAGGCCAAGGTAGTGACATTTTACGAGTGCCAAGTTCAAAGAGCATTGTAGTGACACTATTGGAACATCTCTGTCGTCTCGTGGCGGGCTCACCGCGCGGCGCGGCGGCAGGCGGCGGCGAGCGCCTGGAAGCACTCCTCGCACACGCGCACCGGCTTCAGCTGCCCGAAGCGGGGGAGCGGGATGGAGTTGGAACTGCACGATGCGCAGAACACTTTGCCTGTGGAATGTTATTATGATTAGTGGAGGCTGCGTATAAATAAATAAATACAATAAAATTTATTTATTTCAACCGATTGGTCATATCATCATCATCATGACATAATAACAAAACAAAACATTCATTCATATATTTATGTCTAATTAAACAATCATAAATTAGTATAGGAATGCTATCGCATGTGAAAAATTCCGCTAGATGGCGTGCTGTAGAACTGAGATCCATCTTCAAGGTAGGTTAGGATAGGTTATTTTGAAGTGAGATGTCAAAATGTCACTAAACAACCAATGACTTTGAAGTTGGACGTCAGTCTGACTGTACGCCATCTAGCGGATTTTTCACCATTGAGGGGAAAGGAGAATAAAAGTTTGGCAGCGAAATTGTGACTCTACTGGTGTTGCTTGGGTCTATAGGCCGCAGCAATCGCTTACCATCAGGTATGTCATAGTAGCGTTAACTTGATCTTTATGATGAAGTCATCAAAATGACGGACTTTTCGAGGTTCATCAAAAAAAATATCGATTTCCTATACAAATATCCTCCAAATATGAGGACGTCATCCAGCCCACACCAGCCATCCTTCGAATGTCATCATCTCATCTTGTCGCAGGGCGTCCAACACTACGCTTACCGAGTCGCGGTCTCCACTCAAGGACTTTACGGCTCCAACGGCTGTCAGTTCTGCGGCTAATGTGACCAGCCCACTGCCACTTCAGTTTGCTAACATTGCTGTTGTTGGTCGCTTACCGCAGTTCCTGCAGTGGTGGCGGCGGCGGAAGGCGGTGAAGTGCGCGTCGCAGCGCATGCAGGCCGGCGCCGCGATGTCCGGCACCCACTCCGGCGCGCGCTCCACGCCGACTGTACCCGCCGGGTCGCTGGCCGGACACTCCGACGCTCGCCGCGTGTCCCTGAGGAAAATGATAAACGGACGTGTTCACATATATATAGCACTAGCGGCCGCCCGCGACTCCGTCCGCGTGGAAAAGTAACTTTTTACCCCCCTTTCAACCCTTTACAAACCCCTTTTCGCAATAAAAAGTAGCCTATGTCCTTTCTCAGGGTCTAGATTATCTGTATACCAAATTTCATTGAAATCCGTTGAGTAGTTTTTGCGTGAAAGAGTAGCAGACAGACAGACAGACAGAGTTACTTTCGCATTTATAATATTAGTATGGATTAGTATGGATGAGCAAGTTAAAGGTGACATCGCTTATTAAAGTGAGACGCTACATGAGTGAATAATATACATATTTATTTCAAATATCTTACTAACTGTAGGTATTATAGATAAAAGTACGACAAAAGAACGCTATTCCCTAGATACCTACAACGTGAACGCGTTAAAAGTGCTATTTGGCATTTTCGGAATACAAAACCAAATTATAGTCGCACGTTCCGACGTCCGTAGCGTGGCGGACACGCTGACGCTCGCCGCGTGTCCCTGAGGAAAATGACAATCGGACGTGTTCACATTCCATCAAAGAAACCCGTAAATACATCGTTGAACACGTTAAGTGTCGCCGCTAGTGAACGCTTCGGAAATGAGCGCTATTTGGCATTTTCGGAATATAGAAACAAATTACAGTCGCCTGCTTTGTGCGGACACGCCGACGTTCGCCGCGTATCCCTAAGGAAAATGACAGTCAGACGTGTTCACATCGGATATAAAAACCCTAGATAACTACGTTAACGCATTAAAACTGTCACCGCCAATTAAGACGTCATACGTAAAAAAAACACTATCTAGTGAAGATCGGGAAGTCCCTTGATAGCATTGGAGGAGGTCTATGACATACTGTGCCCTGTGGCTAGGGGCGTTAAGAATACTGCCAAGGTATTCCCGGCCTGTCGTAAGAGGCGACTAAACGGGCTTCGGAGTACGTGAGCATGCCACTACTGGGGAGTGGCTTGCTCAGGATCACGACTCCGCGAGGGAAAAAATCCTACTGGGTGTCCTGGTAGGTCGCGCATTTGGGAAAGGCTGCATTGCGCCAAACATTTTGGCTCAAAGTGGCGAGTGCGATTTGCGGTACGGTCCAGTCCCGGCTGTGGGGTATCCGACCGCGATTACGCTGAAATGGACACCCCAGGGGTTTTGGTTAGGGTTAGAGTCCCACACACCACCTTGTCCCCCACATGTGGCAAGGTGACGGTCATGATGGTTTCCCCTGGGAGAAAAAAAAAAAAAGGCCTATGACATACCTATAAGTGAGATCCCCCGTGGACACGGAGGCCTGCAGGGACGGCGCGGGCGGCGCGGGCGGCGCGGGCAGGCCGCTGGTGACGGTGTTCCGGCGCACGAGCCGCGCGCTCGCGTCCGACCCAGTCGACTCGCACGTGCTGTCCGCGTACACCTCCTCCGCGGAGTACACGCTGTCGAATGAGCTGCCTGGGAATGTGAAAGGACACTATTAAGGCTTGTACATGCGCGGATTGGGCACTTTTGTGTATGTTTAAACTCGGTAAATCGTTAAGAGCGATACCTAAAAAAAATACATCTTATAGACTGGATCTCGATCTTGAATTTCTGACGAGGATTTTTATTCAATGTTTATAGTTCATTAGGAAAAAAATATAACGTAAACATCGATTTTATGCAAAATATTGGATAAACTACGAAACTAAACAGTTCAGTTTGGCTTTATATTTTTTTAATTAATAATATTCTGTTTTTTGATATACGCGAGCGCGAGTACTCTCTATGCTCAAGGCCGTTGGCGCATGTACAAGCCTTAAGTAACAATAATGTACGAAGTACAGTGGTCAAGTCGGGGCGCGCGCGCATTCAGCCGTTCTCGTTGACCCAAATTACAGTATTTCATCCTTTACCGCGTACTTAAAGTTAATTCTCGCCGCGTGTACTCATACCATAACCATTTTACCATTTCTACCAATCTTTACTTTGTTGGAGTTATACCCGACAAATAATATTTTTATTTAGTAAATAAAATATAAAAAGTATGAAAATACAAGCGACTGCCCGCGACTTTGTAGGCGCGGAGTTAGTTACACACAATATCCCACTAATATTATACGTGAAAGTTTTAAGTATGGATGGATGGATGTTGGGTCCTCTTTCACGCACTACCGAATGGATAATATTTATTTATAACAATACATCCATCCATACTTATAAACTTTCACGTTTATAATATTCTGTCTGTCTAAAAGACTGTCAACAGATTTCGGTCTGATACTGATCATTTCTCAGGAAAAGTAACAGGAAAACACTGGACTCTAGTATTACTAATTACTTATCCAATGCTGTTAAAGACAACGGACGCCATTTAACAGATTTATCACAGGCTGTCTCGAGCTGGATTAGAGTAGCCCAAGATCGATTAAAAGCCTACATAAACTACTACTACACTCACCATTCTGTATAACCTGGTCCTCAGTGGCCTCGTACTCTATCGTCCTCTCCTTCTCCGACTTACGACTCCTCGCACTCGGGCGCGTCAGGTGTCTGGTTCATGAGGAACACGGACTTGAGGATGTTCCCTTATCCTCATATTTCTTACAGCCCCCTTTTGCCGGATATAACAGACAGAACAGAGTATCCGAATATCGATCAAAGTTCACTCACCATTCTGTATAACCTGGTCCTCAGTGGCCTCGTACTCTATCGTCCTCTCCTTCTCCGACTTCTCGCTCGGCGGCTCCTCGCACTCGGGCGCGTCCGGCGTCTGGTTCATGAGGAACACGGACTTGAGGATGTTGCGCAGGTCCGCCGCGAAGTTGGTCTGCAGCTGGTCGGCCACGCCCGCTATGCACACGAATAGCCGGTGGATGAGGTCTTCGCTTGACCTGGAAATTAAAATAGAAAAAACAGGTTTTTACATAAATCTATATGTCCCTTTTGTGTGCACACAAAAGGCTTGACATTAGGAAGGAGTTCGATTGATGTGCAACTGCCCGAGCGCGAGTCGCTTGTGCTGTGGTGTTTCACGCCCCATTTGGGGAGAAGTGACATTGAGATGGGCTAAAGACACAGAGTTTGGGAGTGAAGAAACGCACGATTCTGTGGGTAACTGTGAAACAAGCCGCATCGGCTGATGCAATCCAAAGGTTTTTAATTAGTATCTAGTGGTTTTTAGTGTACAAATTTGGTGTTACTTTGTGCAGTGAAGTGCCGCAGGGTGATATTAATATAAGAATCATTGAATTGTGTCGTTTTAACACTGCTATTGTGTGTCGAGTGAGTTGTCACGTGAACAATTTGCTTTGACCTAATAGAGTCTTAAAACCTACGGCTTTGTTAAAAATAGTCTCCACAGAATCCTTAGGACATTAAAACGCTAAACACCGGCGTTTTATTGAGTGACTGTGACTTCGACTGACTTCGACTGTTGACTACACTTTATCAAACTACACTTGACATTGGCAAAATTAAATGTGTCATGAACACAATACAGGTCATAATTAAAAAAAAAAAAGAAACGCACCGGGGAAAGAGCCCTTAGCAAGTACCTGGTGAGCGTCTCCCAAGATTCGGTCCGTATGCCGAGACGGTATGAAGGACCATGGGCTGATGGAGGGACCAAATCTATATGTGCACGTGTGAGGCGAGTGGACGCAATTACAAAGTCAAAATATTTACGTTCCGTTATACGTTACACCGAATACCAGTCTTACAAATTTTGTAATACTGATTATAGAATTTTCTGTGTGAAACGAGTTAACACTACTTCGGCAAGCTTGACAACACCTTAAGACAGTGATTTCAAAAATAGGAAAACTTATGAATCATGCGACTCACGAGACTCCGTGACTTGCAAAACGAGTAGATTTGTTTGGACGAAGCGCAAATTCGAAAATGTCTTCTGTTCAGAATCAAATGGCTGGCAGAATATGTGGTTAAATGGATGTAAATATTCACAGATACACCCTGTGATCCCTGTATACACTATAGCAACGGGATGGACTCACTTGAACTTGCCCCGGGCCTGCTGGCGCGCCTGCAGCTCCTGCGCCTGCAGCGCGAGCGCGATCTGCTCGTCGTCCGCGCACTCCGACGCGCCGCACGACGCGCCGCTGCAACACATACGCAACTTAGCTTTAGATTCACCCAGCATCAACATTATAAGAGCCTAACTGACTAACTAACGGTTAGTCAACAAGAACTAAATATCACAGGTCACTGCAGCACAAAATACATATTGACACAGAAGGCTGACTGCCCACTAAGAGCTAAAAATATGTCATGTACTCACGCATGCGCACTAACGGGCAAAACGCCTTTTCGACCACATTAATCCTAACTTATGACATAAGATTGTCAAACTGTCGAGGTCTATGGTAGAGGCCGCGCGCTTATGTACTCATGCCGGGCAACAACTCTAGCATATGTCAACGAACTCTTCTAAATTCAAAATCAGGTCAAAGTCTTACTTCTGTATGAGTAATTATTTTGTGACTGCAGATTGAACAAACACGACTTCAGAACCGGGCTGGCCGTTTTACCTATGGGCTGCTTGGGCTACAACCCAGGGCCCCGGGGTTACAAGGGGCCCCCAGATCCCGCTAAAAAGTGGGCTATACTTTTAATTTCAAAAATAGTTGTCTGTAAAGTCGATTTTTACGTGTCATTTTTACGTGATAACGTCATAAGAAAGTATTTAATTAATTAATGGGCGCTACTGCGTGTGGAAAATCCGTTAGATGGCGTACGTGTAGACTGAGGTCCAACTTCAACGTCATTTTAGTGATATTTTGACATCTCACATCAAAAATAACCGTGTAGTTGGACCTCAGTGTACACGTACGCCATCTAATGGATTTTCCCCACGCGGGGTAGCCCCCATTAATTGACAACATTTCATCGAAAAATTGATATGAAAATTAAAATGCCATTTATGTTTTTGGGGTTCCCGGATGTGAATTACGCTTTTTTAGATATTAATTACGCTAAAAATTACGAGATACAAAAAAAATACTTGGTAGGTGTTATAGCCAATATTCCTTTTACCACTATTTTTATATTTTTAAATTGATTTCTGGACGTACAAAAAAAAACTCATTACAGATGTCAAAATTGTCAGATGCCATTTATAAATTAGTGAGCATAGAGTATGTAACTTACATACTAGAGTAATCAGCTACTATCGGTGGACAGCGACATCTAGGAATTACTGTTTGAACTAAAAGTATATTTCTATGAAACCCGTAGTTTTCTTTTTAAATCCTTCATTTAGGAAACTAAAGTACGCGGGCTGGTCGTATAATAAGCTATATCTATACAAATAAGTAGACACATTTTAGTTATAGGTAGGTTTCTATGCGTATAATATATACCAAAATTTTTAGTTCAACAGTAATTATTAGATGTCGCTGTCCTCCGATAGTAGCTGATATCTCTATACCCAGTTTATAAGTTACTCTATGAACAAATTTCGAATGAACGATTTAAATTTGATTGACATTTGACAGTTTGACAGGGAATGGACTTTTTTTAGGCCAGCGAGAAGCAAAGAAATATTACAGATAACACCAACAATGGTACTTACGTCGTTTTAGAATAAGCAGGTTTTTAAATAATTATTTCTTGTATTAAAATTATGAAATATAAAAAAACACGTATATAATATTTTTAACTCTAGTTTTCATTTCAATTATCAAAATGAAGAAATTTTACCTACTTAATGTTGTCAATTTGTGACATACTGGCACAAAATAATTAGACACAGAAGGCTGACTGCCCACTAAGGGCTAAAAATATGTCATGTACTTACGCATGCGCACTAACGGGCAAAAACGCCTTTTCGACCACATTAATCCTAACTTATGAGATAAGATTGTCAAACTGTCGAGGTCTATGGTAGAGGCCGCGCGCTTATGTACTCATGCCGGGCAACAACCCTAGCATATGTCAACAAACTCTTCTAAATTCAAAATCAGGTCAAAGTCGTCTCTTCTGTGTCAATATCTTTATTTTGTGATACTGGCCTACAGTTATGAGGTTATGAGTAGTAGTATTATATACGTATTGTTGACTTACCTCTCGTCAACAAAATGGTCCAAGTTCAACCGCAACGGGTTCTGCGCCTGCGTCGGCCGGTTGTCTAATATCACCATCCCGGGCGACCACATTGAACTCTTTTTCCTTTTGCTCTTGGAACCCGCTTTCCTCTTCTTCTGCCGCGACGAGCTCTGCGCCGACGCCTCAGTCACATTGTCCTCCACTAGCGAACTAATCTTCCTATCACACTCTCTCTGTCTCCTCAACTCCGTTATAACCTCATCTATACTCCTAAACTCCTCCTCGGTGGCATTCGCACCCCAGTCTTGCAACTTCGAGTTCGTCGCCTCACTCGAACCTTCCTCTAACCTATTTATCACTATACTCGACGACCCCGCCTCATTCTTCTGAGTATCATTGTCTTCCTCTACATAATTAATATTTACACTGTCAGTATTTACATCTGAAAAGGAACTTTCTAGCGTGTTTTTGGTGTCTTTCTCGTCCGGACTCTCTAGTACCCTGTTCTGTTGCATGAACGATTCTTTTATATCTTTACTCTGGTCCGAATCGGGAGATCTATCTAAGCTTGTGTTCTCTGTGCTCACTCCGGAGTCGACGGGCGACTCGTGGTCGCTCTCGTAGCCTAACATGAATTTGACTCTTTCGTCGTCTTCTCTGTCTAGAGTCATTTTGGCGGAATGGAAGCTGGTGTTGTCGTCGTTCGTGTCATCAAACTGTCGTCTGAATTCGTCGTTGGTTAATAGGATGGAGCTTAGATTAGCGTTGGCGATTTCGATGTTAGTGTTGACGATGTCGGTGTCTATGTTGTCTGGGATGATGAGGGGGAGTTCGGAGTTGAGGATGGCGTTGGGGTCATGGTTTTCGTCTTCCTGGTTGAAGACTGCCGAGTTGTTGTGGGAGAGGGAGAGGACGACGGGTTCGTGGCTGATGGCGTTGGGGATGAGGTAGCCGTGGCTGGTGGAGGGTAAGCAGCTGAGTTGCTCGTTTCTAGGGGCCGGAGAAGGCGTAGGCTTCTGTTTCGTTGATGAGGGTGGGTACGTCGTTGGTGGAGAAGGAATGTTTGTGGTGGTCGGGCTCTGGGTCGGCCATGATGGAGGAGAGGCGGTCGGCGATCTCGGCGACCTGCTCGTTGAGGGAGGTGACGAGCGCGTGGTCGGGCAGCGGCCGCGCCTCGCCCGACGTGGACGCGGCCGCGTTGATCACCAGCGGGTCGAACATCATCAGCCCGCTCGTTGATAGGTTCCTGAAAATTGAAAAGGACAATTACACTTCAAAAAACCAACAAAAACAACTTTCTTCACTTTAACGTCGTAAGGCCCAGACAGCATCAATGGAAAATCAATTATTTTATGCCTTTTAAAAGGCTTTTGGGTCGTGATGTTAATATTTATGGGATTTAACTATCGCCTATACTTTTAGTCTACCTTGGTAAACTTATTCCTGATATAATTTAAGAGGACTTAAGCATGTAAACTACTTTAAGTTGACTGTGTAACCCGCGATTATGTCTACCTTTCTTACAACTTCTTTTTTGGTACAAAGAAGTTTGAAGATTTTCATATTTTTAAAGATTCCTTTTTCAGAACTGTGAAACTCTATTATAGTATTATAGTCATAAAGTTTTGGCGATTTAAAATACTTAGCGGCAATGTTGGCGATCTTCATAGAGGACATCTTAAGTTTTACAAATCAAGCCTAAGACTCAGAGCTCACCCTAAGGGTGGAGTAGTAAACTTACTTAAACATCATCTTCCTGCCCTATGCCCAGGTTATCTAGGGTCGGCGAAGAATGTTTTCTTCTTCCAAGAGTAAACTAACTTATCACTATGTAAATAGAAATTAAATTAGTGATTAAGAGTATAGAACATACCTAAGCGATGACAATTCATTAGTATCCGCCCTACTAGTCTTCCTCGTCCGCTCCCGATAATCATCCGTGTGATGCGTGTCTATACTCGCCGTGTCCGCCCGCGACGTCCACACGTCATGCGCATCGTGTGCGTCATGCGTGTCGTGTGTGTCATGCGTGTCGTGTGTGTCATGCGTGTCGTGTGTGTCGTGCGTGGCGTCCGTGTCGTCCGACTCGTTGGCGAGGCGCCGCAGCCCGTCTATGATGGGCATCATCACCTCGATATTGTCTGGTAGGTAGTCGTCCTCTGTTATCGTTGGTTCGCTTGAGCTGTGAAATAAATGTAGCAACATGTAGTCCGAATAAATAATGCTTAGACTCAGTGGCGGATTTGCAGTTCTAGCCGCTCTAGGCCCCAGGCCATGTGCCGCCCCTTTCTCAGCCCCAACATTATAGACTATAATTATTTATTATTTATTTATTCATAAGTTTTACATCAGTAAAGAATTTCTTCTTCCACTTTAATGAAAAGAAAAATCTTTACTTCCACTTGTAATTGATTCAGAAAATTGGTTAACTAAAATGTGCTTTCCAATTGAAAACGTCTGTAGTAAAAGAAACAAAACTTATTTTAATTAGAACAGTGTTATAATATTTTTATGAATAAGGCGGTTAATTTATAATATTTTCCGAGGTTTTAGGGATGATTGGACATTTAAATAAAACTTTTCAAACTGTTTTATGCTTTGTTTTTAATAACATACATGTTTTACAATGTGTTACAAAACTCGTCTGCACTTAAGCGCAACAAAATCATTAATTAAATCTTCGCAATCCAATTTGCTTAAAAAATTAGCTTCTATGTTAAGCAAAGCAAGATCGTTTAATCTTTGCTCTGTCATTGTAGTGCGTAAATAGTTTTTAACTCTGCGCAAACAAGAAAAAGATCTTTCTGCTGTACAGTTACTGGCGGGTGTACATACACACATACGAAGAGCAATATCCACGTTTGGGTAAATGGTTTGAAGACCTTCGGTTCGTAACCATTTCAACAGACTGACTGCACTCTTTCGCTCCTCATTTTTTATGCTGCAGTGAGAACGAAAATGAAGACATTCTTCTGTAAAATTGTCTTCTAAGTCAGTAGAATAAATCATTTGCAATGCCTTGGCCTTATCTTCGATTTCTGAGATGCTTAGATTCGTCAGGTTAGTAATAAAGTAAAATTTATTGTTGAGTAATTTATAAGCATCCCGGCGTCTTTTCAGTTCCTCTGATAATGTATCAATGACTACCAAAAACGTATTTATTCTAAAATTTTCACGGCCATTTTTTTGTTCCATATCACATGTATTTGTCTCGTCAGGAAGCAGCTTACGCTTTCGATTACGTCGAAAGTCTTTTTCATATTCCTGTACGAAGGACAGTTTTTTGGCTTTATTTTCGAATTCATCGAAATTCTCTCTTGTTTCGCCAACAAAATGTATTAAAGCGTCGTACAGTTCTATGACAATGGTAATGTCAATTTCCACACTCTGAAGTTTTTTACTTGTGGCGTTAATGCGACCTAGTAAACATCCCCAAAAAACAACCATGAGGGCCGTTTCAAAACGTTCCAGTTTCAAACGAATACCTCTTGCTTCGCATATAACGTTCCTCTTCAGTTGTGTGTCATTTTCGATGGTGACTAGCGCTTTATGGATTTCATTCCAGGATTCACGTAAACTTTTACATGCGTCTGCACGAGCTGACCAACGAGTCGTCGATAGACTTTTGACGGTGAAATGGGTTTGAAGGAGTTCCCAACGCTGAGTTGACGCTGCAAAGAAATTGTATAACTCTTGGAGTAGAGAAAAGAAGGAACAAGCCTCTTGGCTGCTTTCAGCTGCACATTCACCTACTAAATTGAGCGAGTGTGCTGAACAGGGAACATAGTCGGCAAGGGGTGAAATATCCTTTATTTTAGTTTGTAGGCCGTTGTATATGCCTGACATGTTAGCTGCGTTGTCATATGATTGCCCGCGGCAGTTAGAAATGTCAATTCCCAATTCAATTAAAGTTGAGGTAACAGCATCTGTCATTTGTTGTGATTTGTGGCCTGTGTTTGGAATAAACTTGAGGAACCGTTCTACAGGTGATCCATTAGGCAGGACATATCTGATAACATAAGTAAGCTGGTCTACGTGAGATATATCCGGTGTCGAGTCAATGATCAGAGAAAAATACTTTGCTGTTAATATTTCCGTTACAATTGTCTTCAAAACTTTGTTTCCCATAAGTCGAATAAATTCTTCGCACGTTGTTGAAGAAAGATAACTCGTAAATCCTGAGCCTGGATTTCCATAACGTGTAATGTGTTTGGCTAAGAACGGATCGAATTCAGCGATAAGCTCTAAGGACATCAAATAATTTCCATTGTGGATTGATCCGAATTCTTCATCGTGTCCTCTGAAAGGCAAACCACGTGATGCAAGCGCTTTTACGCATGCAACTACTCTTTTCAGAATATTTTTCCAGTAATTTATTTCTTGATCTAATTGCATTGTTAATGCGTGGTCAATGCGACCTAACACGTTACTTCGTTCTTTCATTTGCAGAACAGATAATTTGTGAGTAGGCGAATTCTCATGAGATGAAACTCGATGATATGCATTTTTCCAGTCATTGAAACCTTGTTTTTGGTCGAACTGACTCTCCCCGCCATTAAAAAGTAGACAAGGACCACAATAAACACATCCATTACTTTTGGAATAAATTAGCCACTTGCGCGGAACTTTTTCGCCATTTAGAAGCTGACGTTCGAATAAATGTCTCGACAACTGTCGCACCTTATCTTTGTAAATGCGCTCACTCTTAGAAAAATCATTTTGGATGTTTTGATTGGCTCCATTCTTACAAATGTGATCACGTGTGAACTCGTCGATTGTCCATTTAGCTGGATCGTCGCTAATTTCGTAGAGCTCCTTGTCCGGAGCACTGGGCTGCACTCCTACTCCTGGTACTAGTGGGACATCTTCGACTTGTTTTTTTGATATACTTGCCACATCGACTAAAGTATTTTCACTTGAAGACACTGCAGAATCATCAGTTGACGGAGCTCCGCAACTGCTTGGAACGTCGAGTTTTGGTTCAATAGTAGGATCTTTAATATCTGTAGATGGTTTTCCAAAGAAATCGTCTAATTTCCGAGTTTTTTTAATCGTATCCTTTTGCTTATCATCTTTTTCTTTAGCTCGCTTGCGATACTCTGCTCCACTTAACCTTACCCTTTTCTTTCCGTCCATATTTAACCATGCACCACAATACCACAAAGTTTTTACGAAAGCGTTTACTAATTAGTAAAAAACTGAATCCGTCCGCTCAATGCAATTGCTATACGCACATTGTTAACATAACTCGCAGTCGCGAGCGGGCAAGCGAGCAAGCGTGGGTGGGGGGAGGGTAGTAGGGGGAGGGATAGCGCGACGCACCGCACTTGCCTACACGCCGTACACGCGCGTAATAAAATAACAATCGATAGGTACCTATACTTCCTAGAAAATTTTAATCATACGGTACTACGCGATCCATATGTAAAAACATATTACGATACTTTGCATTTGAGTTTCTTCTTGTTAATCTTGTTATCATGAGTGATTTATTTTGGCACGTTTAGCCGCCCTTAATACCTGGCCGCCCTAGGCCCGGGCCTACTGGGCCTTAGGGCAAATCCGCCACTGCTTAGACTGTAGGTGAGGGTATTCAGAGGACAATAAAAAAACAAAGAAATGTTACCCTGATATTCATCTTATAAACCCATTACCCGTTCCTTGATACCGTTCATTGATTTCCGCGCATTAAGTCATGATGAATAAATGAATTGAACATTTATTTGGCACAAACAAGAAAACAAAACAAAATATAAAGATGGCAGATGAGGTTAAGAATCTGGTGAGATCTCTGTCTGTCCAGTTAACGTACCTTTGTGATGTGTAGATATCTCGGCAGTGCGCGTGGTCCTTGTAAAACCTTGACACGTATTCACCAATATCTGGATACGGGCACGACGTGTCTCCTTCCACTTCGTTTGCTGTAAATATTCATAAATAACTTTATATTTTATAGTTGTTACTGGCGACTTCATCCGCAAGGAATAGTATCTTTGGGTTTTAACACCTTACAACCCCCTTTTCTCAATAAAAAGTAGTCTATGTCCTTTTTTAGGGTCTAGAGCATCTGTTTACTAGTTTTGGCGTGAAAGAGTAACAGATAGACAAACAGAGTTACTTTCGCATTTATAATTATTAGTTAGGATCTTTTTTTATGTGATAAGTAGCAGCGAAGCGGATCACCTGATGGTAAGCAATTGCCGCCGCCCATGGACACCTGCAACACCAGTTACAAGTGCGCTACCAACCTTTAATCCTCTTCCCCCCCGGGTGGGCCTCCGGTACCCTCACTAACTCGGCGTAACACAGCGCAGGGGCTGCTTCACGCCGGTTTTCTGTGAGACAGCAGTATCATTCCGGCCGAGCCGGCCCATTCATGCCTTAGCGTGGCTCTCCCACAATAAAATTCACCTACCTGCGGACAAGTCGAAGGCGGATAGTATGGAGATGTCCTCGTTGGTGCAGAGCAGCCTCTCCAGCGCCATCAGCTCGCGCCGGTCCAGCGTCCACAGCAGCGAGCGGATCTTGTGCAGCAGCGTGCGGAATGGACGGAACATGTCTGACATCTCCTCTGGAATATTAACAATATGCTTTTTAATAGTATCCTCCAAACGATGATCGGGGACGGCCGAATATCGGTTAACCGAAAACTCTACTGTAGGGAGGTCGCCGGCAAAATGCCAACGCTCAAAGGACGCTAGATGGGAGTCCCGTAGGCCTAACATGCGCACCGCGACAAAATTTTGTCGACTCTCGTTCGCGTGAGCGCATCCTTCTATCCCGCTCATCGCTATCAGTCAGGTGAGCGAGAAGCAACTTGCGCCGAAACAATACGAGTGTCGACGAAATTATCTCGTGGTGCGCATGTTAGCCCGGCCGGAGATCGAATCCGGGAGCCGAAGCGCAGCCGTCGCTTTGAAATGTGACCCACTGTCCACTTTCCGTACATTTGTAAAGCAATGTACAAAAATAAATACTTAAATGTCTTACCTGGTGACTTGTCTATACTAAGCGGGCCACTCGAGTAGATGAGGAGACCGCTGACTATCGCCAGCCGGGGCACCGCAAACATGAGCGCGGGGTCGTACGAGTCCACCTGCAACGCAACATCACACATGTTAAACAACTTTATTGACTCCGTCTGACTCTCGCAACCAGCAACAAGACAAGGGACTTCATTCAGTTGTTGATCATCGTACCTGTTCTTGCGTCAAAAGGTTCTGCTTGAGAGCTCGCCGAAGACTCTCAGAGAACAGCACGCAAATCAGCTGCTGGGCTTCGAATTCGTGTGGCGTCTTCACGTTCACCATAGCGCTGACGTAGCACAGCTCGAACTCGGCGAACAATCTGGAAATATCCAGGAACTATAGGTCAGTACACGAAATGATAATGTGGCTTGTATGTGGCATTATCAGTCATAAGACCTCCGTTAGCAGATTAATTCCTAAAACATTCAACTGCAGAATGGCAGCAACGACCACAAGGGTCCCAAGCTGCGAGTGAGCGCCTCGGCTGTGGTGTACAGACCTGTCGAATATCCTCAGGCTCTCGTGCAGCATGTCGTCGTGCTGGGAGAGCGCGTGTCCCCGGGGCCGCAGGCACTGCTCGCGGAGCAACGACCTCACGGTCTCCAGGCTGCGAGTGAGCGCCTCGGTTGTAGTGTACAGACCTGTCGAATATCCTCAGGCTCACGTGCAGCATGTCGTCGTGCTGGGAGAGCGCGTGTCCCCGGGGCCGCAGGCACTGCTCGCGGAGCAACGACCTCACGGTCTCCAGGCTGCGAGTGAGCGCCTCGGTTGTAGTGTACAGACCTGTCGAATATCCTCAGGCTCTCGTGCAGCATGTCGTCGTGCTGGGAGAGCGCGTGTCCCCGGGGCCGCAGGCACTGCTCGCGGAGCAACGACCGCACGGTCCCAGGCCGCGAGTGAGCGCCTCGGCTGTGGTGTACAGACCTGTCGAATATCCTCAGGCTCTCGTGCAGCATGTCGTCGTGCTGGGAGAGCGCGTGTCCCCGGGGCCGCAGGCACTGCTCGCGGAGCAACGACCGCACGGTCCCAGGCCGCGAGTGAGCGCCTCGGCAGTGGTGTACAGACCTGTCGAATATCCTCAGGCTCTCGTGCAGCATGTCGTCGTGCTGGGAGAGCGCGTGTCCCCGGGGCCGCAGGCACTGCTCGCGGAGCAACGACCTCACGGTCCCAGGCCGCGAGTGAGCGCCTCGGCAGTGGTGTACAGACCTGTCGAATATCCTCAGGCTCTCGTGCAGCATGTCGTCGTGCTGGGAGAGCGCGTGTCCCCGGGGCCGCAGGCACTGCTCGCGGAGCAACGACCGCACGGTCCCAGGCCGCGAGTGAGCGCCTCGGCAGTGGTGTACAGACCTGTCGAATATCCTCAGGCTCTCGTGCAGCATGTCGTCGTGCTGGGAGAGCGCGTGTCCCCGGGGCCGCAGGCACTGCTCGCGGAGCAACGACCGCACGGTCCCAGGCCGCGAGTGAGCGCCTCGGCAGTGGTGTACAGACCTGTCGAATATCCTCAGGCTCTCGTGCAGCATGTCGTCGTGCTGGGAGAGCGCGTGTCCCCGGGGCCGCAGGCACTGCTCGCGGAGCAACGACCGCACGGTCCCAGGCCGCGAGTGAGCGCCTCGGCAGTGGTGTACAGACCTGTCGAATATCCTCAGGCTCTCGTGCAGCATGTCGTCGTGCTGGGAGAGCGCGTGTCCCCGGGGCCGCAGGCACTGCTCGCGGAGCAACGACCTCACGGTCTCCAGGCTGCGAGTTAGTGCCTTGGCTAGGGGACGCATAGCCGCTGATTCCTCTTCTCGATTCATTATGGAAGAGCCCGCTGCTAAGCACTGGAATAGAGGAGAACAATGTTGTTTTTAAGAGAAGTAACAAAAACTAGACTTGTGGTCACAAAAGGCATCAAGAGAAAGGTCTTGAAAATGTATACAACAAATTTTTTGTCCGAACTAACAGGGTGTTGGACGCCCTGCTACAAGATGGGATGACGACATTCGAAGGCTGGCTGGAGTGAGCTGGATGAGAGTGGCCGAAAATCGGGAGCGGTGGCGTGCATTAAGGGAGACCTATGTCCAGCAGTGGACGAACGTGGGTTGCTGATGATGATGATGATGAATAGGTTGATAATAAATGTTTTCCTTTTAGTGGTCAGTGCAGTAGTTCAGTTCCTAGATTAGTGGACTGTGTCCAATGACAATGTCCATGCAATTTGAACATATTTTTAATGTTGATTTTTCTCACCTCAGCTCCGAACCACAGCTGCCCAGCCAGGTTGTCCTGCAGAACGTCCTCGGGGAACTTGACGCGGAAGCCGCGCGCCACCCTCTCGTCGCCCAAAATCTGGTCCATGATTTGGCTTGTGATGTTTAGTACTCGGTCCTGGAAACAATCACATTGGATGTGTAAATATTTAATTCTGTGTCGTCATTGCAGGGTGAGAAAGCACTTAGCTATCAGGACAAATGGCTCAAATGGCGCTAAGGGAAAGAAGAATCGACTTCATCAACTGGTCCTTTAAATTATGTATCCCGCTTGCGTCCAGTCAGTGATATACTTGATGTAATCGATCGGTAAATTGGTAATCATAACTTCTTCAAAATCAAGATCTAAACTACGCTCATGTAGCAGTGTGCCAGTTACGTTTACCCAAGAGCTGTCCATCACTGGAGAGTGCAGCAGACAGGAGTAAAAGTGTCTTAATATACGGAATTGCTTTATGGAGTTCTAGGTCCAACAGTGCACGGATACAGGCTTTTGATTGAAAACTCTAAATAACAGTCATAAATTTTAGGAATATTGGTACTTTTGCAGGTAAATTACATACATGTACATTGTGTACACTAAATAAAAAAAAACAAATTGCGTTTGAAATCTACTGACGTATTTATTTATTCACACTTTTATCCGTTTCATTAAAATGCATCGTATTTACCTCCACAAAGCAAACAGCAAATACCTACGATATCGCGAGCTCATCAATCAGCCAGACAAAAAAATTGCACCAACACGTTCGCCGAACGCAGACAAAATGCTACGTCTATATCTTCCGTTTCCCTTTATCCCGTACAAATACTTGAACGCTCTTTTTCTCTCTTACTCTGTTTGCCTGCGCTCGCACGTCGTGGAGAGGAACCATAATAACGGCTAGACACAAGTGACGCATCTGTTTTATAAATGTCGGTGATGGCAGTAATTTTGCCGGTCAAGCCTAATTGGATTCATTCTGGTTCGCTATATTTATCGATTCTCGATTTAAGGGTCAAGGTAACGGCAGAAGTCCATGCAGTTACGAGTAGCTATTATGTGGGCGACTGCAAAAGATGTTAGATCTTATTAAACCTCAATGTCAGTTTCCTTAAACATACCCGACTTTACGACTGAGTTCCGTACCTTTCATATACGCTGTATGTCACCTTTGGATACGACAGATATATTCTCATTCCTTACGAAAAGGCTTCGTTATTATACGGCACCAAATGAGATTCTAGTTTTCTTTTATGTGATAGGTGATAGGTGGCAGACGAGCAGGCGGATCACTGGTCAGGTCAGCGGATCATGGTAAGCGAATGCTGCCACCTATATACACTTGCAACACCAGTAGAGTCAAAAGTGCGTTGCCAAACTTTAACCTCCTTTCCCCTAGTTGTAAATAGTCAATAAAAAAAGTGATCAGCATTATGGAATTTTGGAACAAAGCAAACCTATAAATAGTGTGCAAAAACTGTATAAGTAGAGAGAGTATTCCACCGCATTCCCTGCTCTTTAAAACCAGATCATTGAATGAATGAATATGCTTTTTATTGCACACAAAACAGAGGTATAAAACTTAAAACTAGTTATAACATCATTGTATTATTAGTACACACAGCTTCACGTGGAGTTAACCCATTTTGGCCTTTAGACCATCCTAATGTCTGAGAAACAAGAGCTATTTTTGAAATGCTTGTGGTAACTTGACCTTACGCCGTCTGTACACCTCTCGGTTCGATGACTTTATAAGGTCCCCAACCTATCTGAACCCGTATACCCCGAATGCCATGTAGTTAATCGACCTTTACTTGAATGTATAAACTACCTTATTGACACCTGCCTATAAGGTCCCATTCCTTTACCACCTGCATGCAGAAATGTCTATATACGAAGTCTGATAATTGGATCATTATAGACTATATTTGGGATTAATTTGAACCCTAATTACGTAATACATTAGATGACATTACATAACTGTTGTAGTCCCAACTAAAATACAATTATGCACTTTTGTCTGAAGAACGATGATAGCTCAGTGAAAAAAATCATACGGGGGTCGAATTCGGATAGTTTCTGAAACGATTGAGTCGGTCTGGTTGCCCTGTTAAGGGGTTGCGAAGGGCAGACGGCAGTCACTTCATTATAATTACAAGACTTCCCAAATCCTGCATCATGGTCTAAGCGTACCCGCGTCTCCAAAATGACAGATTTAGACGCAACTGGGAAAACGCTCAGATTGAGGTCCAAAGACCAGAGAAAATGAGATTTCGAGACCCTTCTCAAAACAAATGATGCATTTTCTAGAAGCATCTCATTACCTTTCCAGAGAAGGCAAAGTGCATATAAATAAATCATATCAGTCAATACGTATTGGTGCCCAATACCGCGATACGCCCACACACCTTATCATTTAACGTGTTGAGGTCAACATAATTGAATAGATAAAAATTATACTTGCGTACAAAACAATCGGCCCACCACGAATCAAACAAAAATATACTAGAGACGACAAACGAGGAAGCGAGTCACCAAAGATAGTAAGCAATCACCGCCGCCCATGAACATCTGCGAGATTAGATTGTTTACAATCGTTCAATATCAACAAACACAGTTGGATAATGTGGCATATAGTAAATCTGACCTCATAATTGCATTGCCCTGGCTATTTGGCGCTTGTAAAACGGCAAACACTAACAACAGACACGGAATATATACCACCCAACACAAACATAACTCCGCATTGGCGTTTGCCAAACACTGGCAAACACAAACAGCAAACACCCTTCCCCAGCTTCGTGTTTGTGATATGGGCTTTCTGCTTGCCCATGTGGTCGTGCCTTTAAATATTAAACTGCCTGACAGGGTAATTCAGATCTTATATCTTAAGGACATGGAACAACTGTAAAAATATCCCCAAGTATTTTTTCTTCAGGACTACTGGGGAGGGACGTGAAGTAGGTTCTTCAACCGGTACTCATGTCTCCTCCCCATTCTAACGATGAAGGAGCGTCGCTGCGGTTTAGTCAGTAGGTATGCCTCTGGCCACTGCCGGAGGATATTAACCCCACATAACCAGACTTACCCCCTGGCAGGAAGCTAAACATAAGGAGGACAACAATAAAGGCAGTTAATTCTACTATAATTTTGAAGCTTTGTCGAAAATCGAGTTCATCATATTGTTGACCACAGATTATTAAACAGGTCATTATTTATCGTAACTAATATTATAAATGCGAAAGTAACTCTGTCTGTCTGTTACTCTTTCACGCCAAAACAACAAGTGTTGTTTTACAAGTGTAAGTAATGGTTAGATACTACGGAAATGTGTATTACGGAAATTGACAATTATAAGCCACTTTTGAGATTTACATATCTAACTGTGTATCGCTTTACATATCGAACATGTATTTACAAAGTCTGTGAAACCGTGTTGGTCGCTGCGCTATATAATGGGCAGCTTCTTTCTTGTCCGCTTGGCTGGTTTCCTTCTGGGGAAGGTCATAGATCGATGGTGTTAATTAATATTCTATACTAATTGATGTTACTGTTTGACATTTTATTTTTGTTTTATAAATTAATGATTATGATAATTAATGTGAATGAATGTTTGTTATGATCATTGGGACCATTGGAAAAAATATTTTTGTTTTTATTTCAGGCAGATCGAAACACCGAGCTCCATCTATTGGCAGAATTTGGAACTAATAAAGATAAGGTCCCATCCTTCACATATTACATTGGGCCCTAAATCGTTCATTCGGTACAGCTGGGCTAAATTGAGTTTGTACTAAGTAAAATTGTTAGGCTGGACTCTCTTGGCTCTTTTCCGCGAGTTAAAAAGTAATTTGTACAGAACTTCGAAGTCTCGGATCAATTACGGGCGCATGAAAGAAATTTCCTTTATCCTTATAGCCTTCATTTCAAGGTTATAGACCTTGCTTAATAGTAGGTAATGTTTAGATTCCCTACTACACTGAATGTTAAGTTACACATTTGGCTGGTCACTGTCTAACCTAACCTAACTAATATTTTTGTGATGATAAAACTGACTAAACTCTACTGAACGAAAAAATATTGGTTAGGTTAGGTTAGAACAGTGACCAGCTAAAAAATCTTGAAATTCTAGGGCGATTTTTTTTTCGGGCTAGTTGTCCCATAACCCCTCCTATCAATGTCACTGAGAGGTCTTTTAATCGTAGTCCTACTACGAGTATAAATCTACATAATCTAGAACTTTCTCACGCCTTTACGAGGTCATAACACCACAGGAGCGTTTGCTTTCAATACTTTCACATAAAATTGGAAAATAATATCCATTGTTCTTAAAATCGCTGTAGTTCCGTTCCACAATGTCATTGTTACCTAACGACCAGTAGCGTTATCTACTGCCATTGACATTACTAATGTAGTAGTGATCTGACTCACCTACCTGGTGGAACCAAAACGATTGTTCTACATTTCTTACCGATTGCCCCGTGACTTAATGGCACTGGAAAATTTTCTTTCATCACACTATCGCACTAGTACCTACTATATATAGTAGTAAACTATGGGGTGTTATAAGTTTGACGTATCTGTATGTCTGCGTGTATGTCTGTATGTGGCATCGCAACTCCGGAATGGATAAGTCGATTTGGATTTGGATTTTGAAAAAGCAAATGTTTGTGTGTGAGTGAGTAACTTTGTGAGTTTGTTACTTCTTTACATCTAAACGGATGGAGCAATTTTAATTAAATTTGGTATGGAGGTAGCTGACACACTGGATTAGTATATTATAGGCTACATTTTCCTGCGGGGTAATATCCTATTCCCTTGGGAAATCGATGAAAGTGAATTATTTTGCTTCTAAAAATGAGAAAGTAACATTATTTTTACGTTAATACACTATTTACATGAATTCCCTAATAAACCACGGGTAGCACCGAGGGGCTCAGCTATGATAAGACTAGCTAAATCGTCGCGACGTACAAAGTTAGTCTTGGTTTAAAATTTATTCTGTCACTTTCATTTGCGACTTTATAAAAGTGACAGTCTCCGTTTTGTATTGGGTAATTTGTCCTAGTCTGGGAATTGAACTCGTGACACCTTCATGGGCACTTTCATTACCATCCTTAGGAATTTTGATACATTGTACAGACAGCCTCAAACACATCAGGTTACCACAAACTGTCAAATTTCCTCAATAGATATTGAACTTAATGTGTTTGGCAGTAAGATGACAATACAATGAAGAAATTTGACAGTTCTGTATACTTTGATGTGTCACTGTACGTACCTACGTTTCGTTTTGCTTTGTAAACGCTTGCAATCCGTCAGTCACCTCTCGACTAGACGGGCTGTTGACTGTACTTATCTAAACAAGGTTTTTAGGGTAACGTCACGATACGCCCTACAGAGTCATTAATCACGTGTGCCAGCCATCCGATACCCACCTCATTGTATTGAATATGTACAATACACGACCAACTTTGGAACTATAATAGATTACTCGTTCCATATCGTGGACAATGCTTCGAAATTTAGTCGAAGTTAACTGTTTGTATTGTCGATAAAGAGGATCGTTCATTTGTCCATTACAACCTTTAATAAAATGGTTAAAACGTGTTGCGGTTATGGTGTATGAACTATTTGTGATAATATGTTTATTGGTCATCATCACATTATGAAAGTTACTTTAAGTTTTTACCCGCGACCTAAGGAGCCTCCACTAACACCTGCTGCCCAGCCTATACGAAACCGTCACATAACGAACGAGAGTATACCTACCTGTCGCATCCAAATAAATTAGGCGCAAGCGCATCGCAAAGAAAAGGGAATAAACATTCGGTCGATAATACGACAGACTGCAGAGAGATGGTGACTGTTGAGTTTTAGGAGAGTCGAGGCATAGGTTTTTCAAAAGGAATCATGGGTTTAGAGAATCACAATTGCCTTACTAGGAGAGTATGAAGAGAAATATTTTAATTTTAAGTTTTTAAAATACCTTTCTTTCATATTGACTGTCATTACTTTTGGATCACCCCTCGTAATGCAGATGGCGATGAACTTTGGAGTCCCGAAAAGTATGCAGACGACCTCATAAAGATCAAAGTGTGTTTTTACAAATTTAAATATGCTGATAACAGCAGTGCAGCGCTTGGCACGAAAGGAAGCTAAAATTTTACTCTTATCTTTACGAAGTTCTGTCCAAATGAATGTTAATAAAATGTGTAAGTAATTTATTTTTATTATGTAGGGACAGCCAACACGTAAGGTTTCTTCCACCAATTCTCAATTTAATGGTGGGTTGGTGATCCAGTAGATGCATGATAAGGAACGTAAGAAAGAGAACGATGTTTGAATTCGAATGAAGTGTGAGACTGGGATAGGACAGGACTTACTTCAGATTTTTTAAATGCGTCCTTAACTTAGGCATATGATTTATCATATTAGAATCTAGTGTATTAAAACCAGGACAATACAAATGGCGGATTGCTGTAAGGTAATGAATTAATACTGAACATATTTAAAACGGGACATAGAACAGGTATCCTGATCATACCGATAGATACAAACAAACATGAATTAGATTTTAGGGTCACTCGGACAGTCTGAATGAAAATAGCACGGGTACTCGCTTGTAAATACCATTAACCTTAGATACTCGGTTATTTTCCGATCCATTCAGGCAGTCCAATTCATTGCTGTAATAATTGATGATGCCTTCGACGTGTGAAGGTCACTTCGTGTGGAAATGGAATCTAGCCCGTATGGACCCTTTTCTTCTGGGCTGGATTTTGATATAACGTACGAATATTGTGGATGGATTTCGGCATTACGAATAAGGGCCGTTTTCTTATATGTTTTATCAAGTAGTCTCTCAGGCTTGATTGTCTTCAATGTTACTGAAGAATATGTGGATTAGGACCATCACTCGCCGATCGATGTATCGCCTGGGGCAGCTTGTAGGTATTCAAAATCGGAACGAATTTGTTCAAGGATAGCGTTATAGGTCATATCGGGTACTTCTGAGCACGTAGACATGTCTTTAAATTTGGTAAAAGACGTGGTTAAAGGGTCTACAGATATACCCAGTAGACTTGCATCTCGAACTCCGGATTTATGTAGTAAATTGGGAATTGGCCTCCTCAGAGCACCGGTGTAAGAAACCTGAAGATTTAGCTAAGTTTAGTTGCTGATCAATCTTGCATGTAAGAATGCAATGAGAGTTCGCTGTGCGGTCAGATCGTGCATTGAACAAACTAATGTTAAAAGTGTATTAGAAGACTCAATAGTATAATTAAAAACTGCTAAGCACTTATTTAGGCGTACACACGCTCGCTCCGGTCGGATAGGTAGCCAACAGCACTTCTCCAGGTTATGTACTCTTCGTTACATTATGTTACATTCCGGCAATCATGCTCTGAATTTCTGATACCATACAATCCATCATCAGTATCCTATCACATAAAAAAATCAACGGTTGAAATTTGAAACTGAATTGAAGTTTATTTTCACCGCCTCCCTACTATTAATAGAGGTAAATTACACAGACATCGACAACCTTATAATAATATCGGGCCACTAGTAAATCATAAAAGTACTCCCGATGAGTATTTTCTTTCAGGCACTAAGTGAAGGCGACATAAGAGCCTCCATTACACTTGCACGAAGTACAGAGAGGCTTTCTCGTAGCGTTTTCTACTTCTAAGACGGATTTATCCCTCAATATAGGTCACTTGAGATTTGTGCCAAAGTATGTATTACAATATTTTTTCTTGCTCTTAATGTGCAACCTATGTGTGTGTGTGTGTGTGTGTGCAACCTATGTGTGTGTGTGTGTGCTACCTATGTGATTTGAGAACAGAACTCCATACTAAAATATGGAGTTTCAGTAAATGTATCCATGCAAATTGTAAACAATTAAATCAATTTATTCGTGACTAAAGGTCAATCTTTGTATATCTTGATCAAATCCGAGGGAAATCTATCAGTCCTCATGACGTTACATAGTGATAGGAAGTGTTTTATTAATCATTCTTATGTAATTGTTCATGTGTATTACGATCAATATTTATTAATTTATAGATATATTTTATTTGTTCTTTCCCGTGGGAAAGTCTGTCTGCCCTATAAAAGATTTCAAAGATCCCATGCAATAAAAGAAAAGAGCTCAGTCTGCATCAATAAAACAAAGGTCCATATTGAAATGCCATATTATTACAAAGTGCAAGTAGGTGGCCAGCTGCTCATGTGATATCAATATAATTAGCTTAGGTTTATTGATAAGCAGGCATCTTATAGCGCAAATGGTTCTCAAAGTAGTTAACTTAATACGTTTTACGTCGTAGATTATAACTTACCATCTCTCTAAATTCCTCGATTCTATAGAATGAGAACACTAAGACACGCGGTATCTCTTGATTGCAAGGACATAGAAGTTTGTCACGACTTCAAGGGATAGACCTGAGTATTTGAAATAGAATTCAGCTTGATACCTTTTCGCTTTCCTAATAGAATGTCTTTTAACACTTTGTAATATCTTAAAAATATGTACCTTCTTGTTGTTTTGAAAAGCAATAAACACATTTTTATTTATTTATTCAACAACGAAAGTAACAAGGATTTTACTTCTTCGTTTTGTGGTCAGGATGCTTAGGGTAGAAGACAACATAATTTCTTTTGTAATATAAGAATTCCTACATAAAATTTGACAGCAAAACCTTAAAAGCCGTGATTGACAAGTCAAAGTTTGATAAACAAAGCAGATACTACATACTCTCATCTGTGCAACAATGTCGAAGGTTATCTGATGAGACCCGTGTTACGTTAATATCGAATATTTTGCACGAGTAAGTACTCCAGTATGCAATATCATGCAAGCCACGCCTACAGAATATTAAAGCATATTGTATCGAGTGACAGTGGGTCAACTTTTTTTTTGTAACGGTGGGGAAATGCTGCCGGCTCAGAAGGAGCGCTTATGGTCAGCGCCGCCTTCTGCTAGCTCGGCCGCTGGGAGGCGATGAGTGTGGGGCTCTCCTCTAGGTTAGGTCTCTGCTGACCAGAGGACGTCCAAAGGCATAACCTAAAACCCTAACGACATTTCCCGGCAAGTTCAGGCTGGGGGTGAGAGCGCGGGATTCACAGGGCGAACCCACCTTCGGACTGCGAGACGCGCCAGTACGGCCCCACTTTCTAACACACCCTCTCGAGGTGGCACCCACACTGCTAGCCGCTGTGCACAATATAATGTACTAGACTCAAAACCGACGACGTGCAACTTGCTTATACTACTGGTACTCTTTATACTATACCACTATGGTATTACACTTAGATAAGATGCTCTGAACAACTTCATAGCAAACTTTCCTAATAAGGACTACCTGCGTGAATAAAACCATATAAGTTCCAAAGCGCTTCTTGTTACTTGACTGCGGATATCGCTTTAATTACTTATAGGAAGCAACTGTCACATTACCATGAGCTCTTAAAGAACCTAATATGCCATCAATTCAAACAACAATTTATTATAAAAAGAAACAAGTCCATTGAAATGTATTATGTAGTTATAAATCTTCAAAATGGTTTTAACTTTTTTCTACTTTAATACAAGGAATCGCCGATAACATCTATTTGGGCAATTAACAAATCCTCTAACTGCATTTTGTATAAAATACTACTTGTTAATAAAATTAAAACTATTCAGAACACAAACTTGGTAACTAGTTTTCACAACCTATTTTAGTTGTTATTTGTCTCCCGGCAAAAGTCGGAACTAATGCTGTTCCTTTACAAGTGTCGGTGTTTTTTGACATTTAGGTACCCATAGAATAAATGTTGTACAAATGTACAACGCCCCCCTGTCCATGTCACTGAGAGACCTCCAGATCGTAGTCCTACTATATTTTAATTTAGCATAACCCATAAAAGTCTACAACAGAATTACGAATTAATACTAAAAATAAAATTATATTGTGTTACAAAATGATTTACAAGAAAATCTTTTAGCCGTCACAGCTTTTACCTTGCTCGTATGACCCTACCACCCGTCGTCAAATGAATACGAAAATGTAAGAAGAAACAAATATTTGAGACACACGAGTTTAACTTGTGTGCTTGAGATTCACTACAATTGCTATAGTGTTAGTGCTACAGAATAATAGAATAAACTTTCTACACGGAAAGTCCCGAGCGCAAGCCCGAGCAAAGAAAGTGGTGCGGCGAGTGTGCACCTGTGCCCTGGAATTGTTAATCCAATAACCTAGAATTATCTACACAGTTAGAAATCAGACGAAGGGCTAGGGCTACACTTTATTATATACAAACATACTTGTTATATTAAAATAATAATAACGTTATTCGTTATTTTGAACAGCTCAAAATTATTTTCTTATTTATAAAGCGGTTAATCCTTAGAGCATTAGTTGGTTAATCTCATAGTCCACGCCTAGGCTTATAATGTAAACCGAAAACACGAAACACATGCGCGATGTACTCGTCTCCCTAGCGCCATCTATAGGTACTGGCCAAAGTTAAGTACCGAAACGTAGTGAAGGGCGGGCCAGTAATAAATAAATTCATACAACGAGTGCACACATATACTAACTACAGATGGTAGTTAATGTAATTTATTGTGAACCATAAATCGTAGATGACTTATTCACAATTGTACTTAACTACAATCTGTAGTTCACGGCCTCAGGCCTTCAGGGAAAGGTTTCTACCACAAAAGAAATCTAACAATATCTTATTATGACCTTGCAAGCCCTATTGTAAATTGAGTGGACTACCTAACTAGCCGATATATAGTGCGATATCTACCCCTTTTTTAAAAGTATACTATCAATAGAAATATGAATCTGCGTTCTATTTTATGATTTGTATCTTATTAATTTGATTACTTTAATTTACACATGAATTAAAAGCTGATTTAGAGATAACCGGCAACTTTTCACGCTTCGTTTAAAGGCCGTTTTGAATGTAAAGAAATATAAATCTTGAACCTACTTTGCTTAAATATGGTATAGTGAGGTTGTTACAACCGTATCGAATACAAGGTTTACTTTGAAAATGTTTAGTAAAACAATGGAAAGTATGAGCATGTTCATTTGCATACATAAAACACGGTAACAAAGGCTAATTGTAGAACTAAAATGTTCGTAAAAAACTATTATACATATCTAGCTTTTACGGTTTTACCTTAAGGGGCTTTGCAGACGGGGCGAATGTGAACGAAAGCCCAATTAGGGAATAAATACTATACTACCATACCAACGCACACGACGGACAAAAAGACTTTATCCGTCCGTGGCTGCCCGTCATGGATCACACAAACCAGTTAGTATGAAGTTACACAGTAGTAGCTCAATCCGCCACTCGTTTTCTGGTGACAGAACAAACCGTCCCTCGTGAGCGTTGAGTTCGCGGCGCGGGCAGTCGCGGACAGCGGTCTTTATTACTTCGCGGACAAAAAGTCCGACCCGCCCCGTCTGCAAAGCGCCTAAATGTATGACTGAAAATGTATTACCCCAATGTGTACTGTACGAACTTGAAAAAATTGGCTTGTAGAATGCTGGCTACGTTTGTTTTATAAAGCCTAAACTAACATCGTTGGAGCAGATTTTTATTGGCTCAGTATAATGGCTCGCCTTAGTCTGTAGGTAAGTACTAAAGAGCGCCCACGTTGCAGTTACAACGGACAGACGGCATGGCATCACTTGAAGTGGTACCCGAGATTATGCCAGCAAAGTGTACAAATATTATCATTATCATAAACTGTATTGCTTCATATTGGTACACACATACATATTATCACATATGTAATATATGTAAATAACGAATAACAACTTCAATGTGTCATTTTCATATCGCACTTGCATGATTTAGCTTTCTTTGCTTATTTTGTTTCAACCTGCAATATAAACTAAATGAGCAATATCGAAGATCTTATCTTATCTATCAGTACGTGTATAACTTTACATCAGGTTATGTTTTGATATTTGTACAGTCTATCAGATTACTCAAAATCATTATCAACGTTCACGTGTCTATCGAGAAAGCATGTGTCATTTTATTTAATAGATTTAGAAATTTCTTCATCTATAATGCTATTTGATTGCAACTTTATTGCAACGTAATATTAATAACTCTTTTGAATCATTCTCAACTATACCAGATTTAAGACTTTTTGTAACTGAGCAATATCGAAAAATAGAATTTCCTGTGTACAATCTTGGTATAATTATTCGTTTATTTTTAAACATTTACTTTTCGTAAATTATTGATATTTCCTTAAAGGTAACCCATCGGTTTTCCCACTTTGGTCGAGATGAACTGGTATTATCCTGTTCGTTATAGCATTTATCCTGTTCGTTATTCTCGCAATTTTGACGGCCCCATAACCATGTAAAAACCTTAATAACTTCAAAACAGGCGTCTCAATACACTAAGCATGAGACAAAGAGTGAATAATGCACAGAGCAGATAGTAGAAACAAAGCTTTGTAATAGGTACTGTACGCTGCGCTGCTACTAGAGTGTTCGGAAGTTGAGCAGCTTAGCTGGTGCAAGAACGCATGTATGATTCTTGCTTTTTAAGAACAAAACAACACATTCTCCTAATGTTCAAACTTATTTAACCCTGTAACGCACACCTCAACTTCCTGGTTATCGTATTTAATCATAAGGGTCAACTTTGTTTCAAAAATCGTTGAATAATCGATCTTAAGGTAGGTAACTGTCCAGTTTACAGGCCACTTTGTATGGGCCGTCCTATAAAGGGTATATGAACCCTAAAGAGACAGCAGAAGGCTTAGGATGTTAACATTTATTGCTGCGACTGTACCTATCACAAAGCATAGTTACTGCATAGAACTCTGTACAGTATACACTCATGTGGCATGAGCATCAAGTGGTTTTGCGTAGTTTTACCATTCAGTGACTCACGCGCAACGCATGGAGGCCGCGCGAGCGTGACGTCACTCTACGCAATGCCATATGATTTTAATGCTTTAATTTGTTGTTTGTAAATATTTCGATTGCGCTGGCTGAATATCGCGCGTTAAGTGAGGTTTTAGGAAGGACAACTTCTATGTTTATTTATTTATTGGATCACCAACATAAGGTACAGAATACACAATTACTTCACAATTTTACATAGGGTCTTAAAACTAACTGTCCTTACAATTATAGGCATACACATCATCTTATTGTTATTGATTAAGTTCTTAACCAGTTTTTAATCATGTTTATCAGAAAATGTGTTAACGTCGTGAGGCCCAGACAGCAGACACAATAAAAAATCTATTGTTTTTGCCTCGTGGCTTTTGGGTCTTACGACGTTAAAGTATTTCTAACACTAGTTCAAAATATACAGGAACATCTCTGGAGAAGGATCTTCTTGTCGACTACTGAAGTGTTATTGACTTTAAATCTCACCATAACGTGTAATTCCCGGTTGCGCCCGAAGCTGTCGCTTCGGAACCCGGGGTACACTTAGACCATTATTTAGGATTTGTTGTCGATTTAAAATTTGTATACCTTAATTATATGATTAGCATAAGAGAAATAAACCGGTATCACTTTTATCACTACAGTTTTGTTCCATAAATTAAAATTATCTCTTTTTAATTAATCATGAATGACCCAAATATGAAAGAGGTCAATGATATTAAATCAAAAATGTCAGGATACAACCTCAAGAAGACATTGTTTTGTAATTGACAGAGCAAGGTCAAACCGTTCACATGGACGTAAGATCTTATTCATAACATTTCATGGCAATGGATTATATTGTTCTTTGTGAACATGAGTCTAGTTTCTGTCTGAACAAAAGGCATAATAATAAAATTGCGCTATTCGTGTCGCGAACAAGATGTAATGAACGTATGTTTGAAATCTCTTTATACCCTCTTTTCTGAACGTCATTAAAGTCAGTAACTACCTAATAAGTATTATACAGGAATACAGGATGTATCTGTGAACATTTACATCCCTTTATTTATCCATCGTGTTCTATCAACAATTCTCAATAACATTTGTTCTACGACTTATGACCATTCGTAGAATTTTTTTTCGACTCCCCACATTCAAAATGAACAAGTGACCGACATTGAATGAAAAGTTGAAACTTTTTTATATGAATTTTCAAAAGTCATAGTACAAAAATTTGGTTGGTAGAAGACGCGGTAAAAGGGATGTAAATGTTCACAGATACACCTTGTAAACAGTGGGAAAAGGATAACTTCTGTTATGTATGTGATGTTGTCTCAATTTATTTATTAAAATATCCTCAATAAACAGACAACTAGTCTAAAGGAAGTGAAGCCCTCTGTGAATTGTGAGTACTTATCAAAAACAGCTATAATAAACATTAAAACAAACAATGGAGACTAAAAACCTTGACAGGGCCTAAAACGGAATATTCCACTAACTTGTGACACTCAAGAAGGATATTTAATATCTTTGAATCACACGAATCACGTAGTTATTTGTATATATGTATTGTATTTCGATATGTTTTCCATATCCCGAATGTGCGCAATCGGCTGAAAGCAACTACAAATCGCGAAGAGCACAATTTAATAGAAATAGACTACATCACAATAAAACTAAAGATAAACCACATTATTTTATGAGATATGGAAGGAAACGGAACACATCGGTAATATTGCTTCAAATCGTAAGACTCATGGTTTCTACGCAAACTGCATCTATTATGCAGACCTTCTTTACAAAGTTAGTAATGTTTCTATAGGGAAATCAGAACTATTTTCTTGCAAATTACGTCACTAAGAGCCGTCACATTCCGAAATTCCCTTGGATTCGTTCTGCGTCCGAAATCTTTACTTCATCGTTTTATTTTACATAGGGGCCAGCCCTCGCTTCGATTCGGAACTTTATTAGTTCCATAGTTAGTATCAATAGATGGCGCTGAGTGTTAATTAGATCACGCAATTGTTTTGCCTTTTCGGTTTACCTCCCTTGTCGTTGTCTAGAAACTTTTCAATAGTATAGATATAATTACCGCCCAGCGCACTACCCTATTGTGTCAACATTCCTAGATTGAAAAATAAACTTATACTATTCAATTTTATTATTCTAGAAACAATCAGAATTCCTAAGCCAGCGACGATATAGGATGGTAATTATATAATCTGAATCGACCTTAGTCAATCGTATTGTGCGATCTAGTCCTACTGTTATTGTTGAGGTAAAGGGAGGCAACCAAAGAAGCGGGAAGGCTAATAGTAACAACTAATCACCGCTGGCCATGGGCATTCACTACTCAACATGGATTGCAAAATGGAGATGCGTTACCGGTTTTACCGCTAAATTCTTGTTTCTTCAAGATTTTAATATTAGTTCTCAAATGTTCTAGGACCTTCCGAAGGTCCTAAAACCTGATAGCAGACTTAACAACGTACTTACGGCGTCTCGAGTGGATACTCTTTTTGAACGTTGGAATCGCCCTTTTATCTAAGATACAAGTGCTATTTTCGCACTACGGAGAGTAACTCGACCTGAAGTCGCGATGTCTGTACTCACAGACCTGATCATGGGACTATCAGTCATATGAAATTAGATGATTCAGGTCAATCAGCTGATTTTGGTGATTAAATTAGATCATAATAACCTACGACAAAAAGAGTAATATTCTAGTTCTACGCTAGAAAATACACCAAACTGGGTCAAATTGCGTCAGAGTGACTAGCGTGACAATAAAAACGCGATTAAGGGAAAGGACAAAATGATTCCTATGGGTGCCACAAAGCTACTTAAAACCACGCATCGTTTAGTTTTGCGTAGAAAAGGCGCAACGCAACGTTGTTTCCGTCTGTTATATTATTATGTAATATCATAGTAGATGAATGGTCATCCACTACGATCTATGTACATATTCAAATCTGTCAAATGTTGAAACGCGAACGAATCTGTAAACATCGATAATCTCTAAAATTCCGGCGACACTTTTGGGGTTTTTATGATCGAATACTGCTAAAACCGAACTGGGTTGGCCTACAATCTGGGCTCATGTTCTCTAAAGATCAGAGAGCAGAAATTCGTCTTCTATCAGGCAGGACCTGGCACACATGGGCATTGAATAGGTGGAAGAAATTAAATGAGACCTTTGACCGGCTTGGGATCTGAGCACAGGAAGGCAAACCTTTCAGGTCCAAGGCAAGCAGAGAGACGGTTGAATGAATAATAAATGATGATATATGCCCCAGTCCCGTTTAAACATCTTCACTTTTACTTTTGTAGTATTTTGAACTGACGAGTCTGGGTAAACGGCTTGAAGTCGTTGTTTCCGTAGTGTTATGCTTGCGCGATTTGAAAGGGCATAGTGACATCTACCGAAACAATGCTGAACCGCCTGCTTGATAACTTTTCACACAGAACCTATCGAGCTAAAAAGTGAACCAACCTGGGCATGCCTAAGCTGGTTGACGAGCGTGGAGCACCTCTCCGGGTCCTTGCGACCGTCGAACGAGTCCAGTCCGACGCGACCATGTTGAGCGCGTCGTCGGCGAAGAAGAACTGGGCTAGTAGCGAACGGTCGTCCCTCTGGAACAAACAAAACATAATGGTCATTCAAGAGTTTGTAAAACATAAAAAAAACTTTTTTTTTACATGATAGGCAGTCGATGAGTCGAGCAGTTTACCATCATCTGATAATCTGATGGTAAGCGATGCCGTCGCGCGTCGCCCATAGACACCCGCCATGGTCTGCGAACTGTTGCGGGTGTCTATCATAAGGGCGGCGGCATGCATACCTAATGGAGTGAAAAATATGTCGCCAACCTTTCGACCCCATCCACCGATTGGAGTTGGACCTCCGGTAAACTCACTCATTGCATCAAAGACATAGTCATGATCAAATCGTTATTGTGCATACAATTTGTAAATTGAGAACCCATTTGTCTCGCGTCAGCAGATTAATAACCATCTAAGCTTGTGGTTGCAACAGTGCGTTTTCTAATGGAAATGTTCAAATAGAACGAAAGAAAGATCTTGCCCACTAGTTGTGGCGGGCCACAAGTAGCTAGCGGCGGCCGGTAACTCAGTACGCGACCTCAATCACCTCATTAGTTGGGGTTGACATGAAGCACAATACTTATATGAATGTCTAACATACAATCTCATTACTTGCACATACCTAAGTACAGTCGCCTACAATTCATTGGAACTCCGACTTCAATACCTATGCATTGAATTTCACATTTGAATAAGGTGGTATTATACAAATTAGTTGCACATGGCAGATAATATTCACAAACGGTCAATGACATTCATACTAAAACGACTTAAAGAAAATATCGTTAAGACTCGTAATTAAGTACCTGTAAAAAATGTAAGTCACATAATTGGTGGATTGTTTCAACTTAAAACTGGAATGCACAAAAAAAACTAAAATCTAAAAAGCTTATGCATGCCACGAATAAACGTTTTAATGGGGTAGAATTTATCACGCACCTCCAGATTTGCATTTAATTTAGGCTCCACTTACGAAACAACGACCTTCCAAAACCCGAGACGAATATTTTTTTAGCCCTAACTTAACGGCTAAGACGAAGCAAATGACCCCTTGACCTTTCCGGTCAAACGCCCTGGAAGATTTTATCGCATTCTCATAAATCAGTAAATTGTCGATCGCCAAGTTTAAATTACATTATGTAGTCTAAATAGGAATTTCGATTATAGGGGATTTAGAGATAAGTACTTAATATTTTCTTTGAAAGGCCTTGAGGTCAAAACAAAGAGCGAAAACGATACCCCCCAACCAAATATTCATGATCCATTCAGATCGGTCGAGTAAAAGCCTTTTACTCGACCGACTTACTAAACCTAATTTACTAAAAGGCCTTCAATAAAATCAACAGCTGATGCCAAACCCGTGTTTAACTCAAACTGGCCATGATAACAGTATTTTAGTAACAGCCGTCAGACTTTAGTGCACCTGTCAAGACTCGAGCAGAAGGTTAGGCGACCAGTTCTTAAAGTACACATAAAGCACTTCTGCAAGTTAAAAATTCCGTAAGACAAATACAACATTTTTTCTTTTAGCCAACAGAACAGGATTTAATAAACAATAAATTTATAAAATAAAACAATCACCTGAACTGAATGGCGCAAGGTTTTGGGAAGTAATATATAACATTAATAATTATAAATTTTCCTAGATATAAAAGCGTGATTGTTATCAGTGAAAGATTAGTAAACAGGTATTACAAAAACCAATTTGATTAATTAGAATTCTTATCTCTTCTTATTTGTACATGGTTCAGATTTCAAAAACACGTACCTACATTTTATTAAATCTGTTCATTTCATATTGTTATTAATACACTGAAACTTGACGAATCTAATATAGGATAGGATAAGAGTAGAATCAAACGTTTGCATATTTTTCAAGTGCATCGCGTTCATTAGTCGCGCACGGCTTTTGTTTTGGCAGAGTTACTATTTTTTGGGGTTTTTTTATTGACCAAAATACTGTCTAGTAACAAATAACAGGTATTTTTCCTGATAATATCGACGCCTTTATAGGTAATAAAATTCTCTTTTTATTGAATTTGATATAACAAACTGCAACATCATTGAGACAATAGAATTCAGAAATAAACAAATGCAGTTCTGAAGACGATTTCGCTTCGATGAATGCCCGTCGACATTCGTATCCTACTGACATCACACATACTCGCAGACGAAAGTCCCAACTGTTACGTGATTGGTTGAGCTTAAACTTTCGAAGTGCCAGTACTACATGTCAACTGTGACGGGCATACCATGCAATAGATTGACCTTTCGGCTACATCTGATGGAACACTTCAATTGAATTTTCTCAGCAAGTGAAGGAGATTTTAATAGGAAACTACTGTTCGATCCCTATTATTTTTTGTACTCAGCCACGAGTATGTATAGGAAAATCATCATCAATAAACAAGTTACACGTTTATAAATTGCTCTGTTAACTAGTATGGTAAGTGATTTGGCAAAGAAAATTCCAAGCGAGCTACCTAAGCGATGCAAACGAGGCATAAGAGTGAACGACCGAGAATTTCAAACATTTAAGACTGCTTAAATTTTCACCTTTAAAGGCCTTACTTTAATGTCTTTCGCAACTTAAATTTTATTCTTAAATGGCCCTTGGATCAATTTAGTACACACTTTTATTGAAAACATGTTAAGTTTAACATGTTCAATATTAAAGTCGATTATATACATTAGTTACCGCACCAGACATATATTTCAAGCTGCTAATCTTTTTATATAGAACGAAATAAACTCAGAATAATGAATCATAACAGCAACTCATATGCTACTGTTTTACATAACACATTACATTGTCATATTACCTCTACCATGTTTTCCATCTTGTTATCAATGGAATATGCACGTGTAGGATTATGCAGTATGCAGTTTGATAGGGTTATAAAACCAAAGCTAACCAAGATTAAGAAGTATTTTTCAAGGTTATTCAACATAGGTATTGACTGCTTTAGCTGCTGAAACATCCGGATAAGTAAGAACAGGAATAAGAAAACATTTGTGCTACAACACATACACAGACAAGAAGTAAAGAATTGCTCCACAAGGAAGTCCATGAATGCTGACAGGGCCGCGGCAGCATGACGGCAGCGCTGTTTTCGGGCTGACCTTGGTGACGCCTTAAAATAATAGTAATTCTCTTACCACCAGATAAAGAAGGTAAGTTACTAAGAAAGATACAGGAGGAGATCCCCACTTACGAACGCGACACATCACTGTTATTGCTGGCAGTATTGATTACATTTTGATTTTTTAAGTTTGGACGCGTTAAGTTTCCCAGACTGTTATTCATTGGTATGTTCTGTTAGTTTATGCACTTGCTTGTATGAAAACTAGCGCTGCAGCGGCTAGCTTAGCTACATTTAACGCGTCCAAGGATACTAACCCATTCGATTTAATTAAAATATAAGTACCACTTTTTATGTAAAATAGATCTAAAAATCAGTCTTCTATGGCTTATTTTACTGAATCAGCTGTAGAGTGGCATATTATCACTATCACATCGTCCAAGACGGTATTTGTCAGGTTTCATACCCGGTAATTAAATTTAATATCTTCAATCAAAAAGGGCTTTCTATTTTCCTTTTTCAAACGTTGCGAACTCAAGGATAAATGTCCTCATTAAAGTTACTCTGGAGATTAATTGTAACTGAACCCAGGATATAAACGAATGGGTTCAGTGACCAAGTGAGCGGCTGAGACCAAGGGCGACAGACGTCACACTCGGGTGGATTTCATCGCCTATTTCACTTCACAGCCACGCTATATTCAACTTTAAGTTTTAACCAAATAAAGCGTGAAGTTCTGAGTCACTTTTGTTTCGGATTTTAGGGTTCCATGCCTGCAGAAAAAACGGAACCAATAACTGCAACACTTTTTTGTCCGTATATTTGTATCACAAATTCTCGGATATGCATGAGATTTGATACATTACAGTCAACTGTTTTATTTCGAATTATACAGCCAAAAAGTAATGAAGAGATAAACGCATAATTCATTCATTCATTCATATTTTGCAATTGGACTAGGAAATCAAAGCCAAAGAAATTGAAATTAGCCGCGGGTCTCCTTGGCCTAACAATTGTTTTTTTTTATAAAATAGTGAGATAAACGTGCAAGTGGATCACTTGATGTTAAGATGATCTCCGCCGCCCCTATGGTGGTAGCTGATTTCCATACTCAGCTAGACCAGAAGGAGTGCGTATGCATTGCCGGTTTTTAAGAAGGTGGTATGTAAGGTTTCTTAGGAATTCAATGTCGGAACTAGTTCGAAAATACCACTCATCACCCCCCGCTACCGTGGTTGGGTTTGTCCAGCGGAATCCCCACTCTGCATTCGCAGTCCAGTCGTGCTCGAGGAGAACCTGGGCACTCAAACGGAATGTGCTCCAGGGTCTCCCCCGTCTCGCCGTCGCAAATGCAGTGCGGGGAGTCAGCCAGACGGAATCTGTGCAGGTAAGCCTTAAAGCCGCCGTGGCCGGTGAGCAGCTGCGCCTCCATATTAGTGAACGCCCTTCCTCCCATCATTATCTTGACCTCACGGACGTCGGGCAGGAACATGCGCGTTACTGCTCCTGTCACCGACGTCTCGTATCTGTCCTGCCTATAGTGCCCTATAGTGTTTTCTCTAATCGCTCTGCGCGCCGCCGAAAGGGGGAAACAGTCGTAGCGGGGGGCGGTCTTGGATTTGAGCGCGGCCTCTTTCGCGAGCTCGTCCGCCCTCTCGTTCCCTGGGATGTCGGCGTGCGCCTTCACCCAAAAGAAATTAATTTCACCCCCCTTGCCTTCGAGTTCTGCCAGTGCCCGCATAATACTGCCGACCAAGGGGTGTAGGGAGGCGGGGTCCGCCAGGGCCTCTAGCGACGACCTAGAGTCACTTCACTGACTATTGAGGCCTTGTGTCACCTCACCCTACCCGCCGCCAGCCTGAGCGCCTCCAGGATCGAGTACAACTCGGCCTGGTAGACGCTGCAGTAGGAGGCGAGTGAGATCTTGGTTTTCCCCACCTCTCTCCCCCCCTCCCAGACTGTGACCGCCTCGCCCACTTTGCCTTCGATGTTGCTGCCGTCCATATACATGTACGGCAGCTCTGGGGGGGCTCTGGGGGAGCTTGGCTATCACCCCCTCGTCGTGTATGAGATCGAAGGCTATTGGGCTCCTTTGGGCAGGATGCTGAAGGAGGAAGGGGCTTACCCTTGCCTCCATCAGCCTCCCGGGATATTCCTCGACGGGGTTTACCCCTCTTGACCTCATACAGTTGGACCTGCTCATCGTCCCCTGAGGTCAAGAGGGATAATCCCCGCGACTTACAGGCGACTCCTTAATTTGCGTTCTCTCCACTCTTTTTGCTGCATCCGATGTTCTCTTGCTGTCATATCAGCTACCAGCTTCACAAAATCAACGAAAACTAAAATTTAAAAAAGAAACATAGTCACTGAAGAGGCACATTTAATCAATATGTGATTTCTTGTCCTTTCCGTGGATCGAAGGTCACTTCCATGGCACGATTTTTATACACGGAACCAAGGAAGTGACCTCCGCGGACGTGACTTTTATCCGTTTAAGCTCCGATAACATCACCTGAAAAACAGGAATGAACATGCTTATTTAACCATGTCTTTTTCACACCAAAACACATTGAAATCACAGAAAGTAAAAGCATAGATGTAAAGTACATACCTTTGATCATCACCACAGTTGTGACCACTTATGCTCGACGAGTTTTGAGAATGAAAATATTTTTTTTATTTACTCACAGACGCTATGTCTCTGGCTGAAACTGACAACTGGGGGTAAAAGATGGCGTCCTCTAGCTTGTGTGTGGCCACGTGCGTTCGGATAAACACTTGTTATTTTTCTTGTACGGCCAGCGTGACATTGATCCATGGACGTGAAAAAAAAATTGATCACACATTTTATGAGAAAAAAAAAAGTATCTTCTATTAGCTGCATATACATATAATCTCGTATCTAGGGAGCAAATGCATATAAGTTAATAATAGCATAGGTTTTTATGTATTTATAGTAGCAAAAAAAAACGCAACATTTATTTTTCTCCATAAAACCTATGTGATCACATCCACGGAAGGGAACATTTTATTAATAAAACAATTAAAAAAAAATACTATTTCTATAGAATATCAAATTTTCTTTCTCTGAAATAACGCTTATTCATACATACTTTAATATCAAAAAGTATGACTGCTTAGTTAAGTTAGTATCAGTTAGAAAATTTCGAATCACAACATTTTTTTTGAAAAATGATAAATACCCATAATATAAGAAAGGTACAGGACGAGCAGATCCCGCAATTACGAAACACGACAACATCACTGTACATTGGCTGGCAGGTAATTGAATTAACATTTTGATCTTTTTAAGTTTGGACGCGTTAAGTTTTTTTTTATGTGATAGTTAGCAGACGAGCAGGCGGATCACCTAGTTACCCTAAGTTACCCAGACTTATTGTTTATTGGTTTGTTCTGTGAGTTTATGCACTTGCTTGTATGAAATCTAGCGCTGCAGCGTCTGCTTAGATACATTTAACGCGTCCAAGGATACTAACCCCGTCGATTGAATTAAAATATAAGTACCACTTTTTACGTTAAAGTAGACCTAAAAATCGGTCTTCCATGGCTTATCATAGAGAATTTGTAGTAGAGTGGCATATTATTACTATCACATCGTCCAAGACGGTATTTGTTAGGTTTCATACCCGGTAATGAAATTTAATATCTGCAATCAAAACGGGCTTTCTAGTTCCCTTTTTCAAACGTTGCGAACTCAAGAATAAATGTCCTCATTAAAGTTACTCTGGAGATTAATTGTAACTGAACCCAGGATATAAACGAATGGGTTCAGTGACAAAGTGAGCGGCTGAGACCAAGGCGACAGACGTCACACTCGGGTGGATTTCATCGCCTATTTCACTTTCACAGCCACGCTATATTCAACTTTAAGTTTTACCAAATAAAGCGTGAAGTTCTGAGTCACTTTTGTTTCGGATTTTAGGGTTCCATGCCTGCAGAAAAAACGGAACCAATAACTGCAACACTTTTTGTCCGTATATTTGTATCACAAATTCTCGGATATGCATGAGATTTGATAATTACAGTCAACTGTTTATTTCGAATTATACAGCCAAAAGTAATGAAGAGATAAAACGCATATTTTGCAATTGGACTAGGAAATCAAAGCCAAAGAAATTGAAATTAGCCACGGGTCTCCTTGGCCTACAATTGTTTTTTTTTTTATAAAATAGTGAGATAAACGTGCAAGTGGATCACCTGATGTTAAGTGATCTCCGCCGCCCCTATGGGTGGTAGCTGATGTCCATACATCAGCTAGACCAGAAGGAGTGCGTATGCATTGCCGGTTTTTTAAGAAGGTGGTAGGTAAGGTTTCTTAAGGAATTCAATGTCGGACTAGTTCGAAAATACCACTGCGAGAAGTAGAACTAAGATGTAATAGTTAACAAAGAGCAAATTTACACAATCAAATGTAAAGGAAAAACCGTAACTAAATTAGCTGTCGTCAGTTCCGTTGTTTATGCGGCGCCTTCGGTGCGGACCCCGACTCTCACTTGACCGGTTTTTAAACGAGAATGCAAATCGATTTGACAATCGCAGATTCTGACATCGGCGCCGCGTAACAGAATCGCGATGAGAATTCGCGAGTTGTTTAATATTTTTATAAGCAGGCGGTGTTTGAAGTTTATGTAAGGTACTCACGGATTCAGTTTGCTTTGGAGAATAACCAGAATTGTGTAATTACAATTTGTTTGGTTAAGGAAGTGTAGAAGATTAGCGATGTATACGATTTCCATATCAAAATCATATGTTAAAGTCACTGTTAAATTACCAACTATACGTTTATTACTGTTATTTTTCCTAATTTCACTGTAACGAAGTGACTCGCAATACTCCAAAAGAAATATTGATACGAGGATAGGTGTTTTAATGCAGTTCACATTTAGAAGACGAAAGCAAATACGATGAATAAAATCACAAAATGGCTGCTTTTTCAGACAGAAGTATTAAACACGGACATACGTTTTTCTATAAACATCTTAAATTCATCCCAGTTGTAAAGAATTCAAATAGCGTCGGTAGTTGACATAAGGAACTGAAGATTAGCAAAGCTAATACTTCTATTAGTACTTCATTGTACATTACTACAAGGTCGATCTTGTTTAAAAAACGAGCTGTCAAAACCATTAACAGATCAAAAAAAATTGGAACTCCGTATTATGTATTAATATTAACCTCTCAGACGAAAAATTGTGTACATACAAACAATTTGACGTTCCATTAGACGGTGTTGATAGACGTGAATCAGAGCAAAGCGGTATTACGTAGACAATTAGATGGCCCACTGACCCATTTATTGGTGATTCAACTTTTTTCTCCATGTAGGCAATGTTTTCCTTCAGCCATTTGTTTAAATATTGAACTGTGGGTTACTCTTAAGTCCCATTGTCCATGTAACTAACTGCACGTCAACATGATTGCATCTTGGTTGGCATGGCATGGTCAGTACATCACCCAGTAACTTAACGTTTAACCAACCTATGTACCATATGGGACCACCAGATTTTGAACTTTATGTAGTTACGATAAGATTGAAAACCAATGAATAAAGATGTAGTTGCCTAGTTAAGGGTTAAGGCTACATTTTTACAACAATTGTAACTAACTTTATTCACTTGTCCGCGAGAACAGTATGATCCCCGTAATAAAATGTATTTTATATTACTCGGGGAAGACGTAGCTTTTAATGGTTTAATTAAGGAGTTACAAGGTCAGTCCATTAGTTTTAGTGTGCATTTGATACAAACATCTATAATTTTACGTATTTTATTTTTATAAAAGTATTTTACTATCCTCCTAACGTTACGAAATAAAGTTTTATGAACTTCAGAGCGCCTTATTAATACCAAAAATACTGTAGAGAAGAATAACATTTTACGACTGTAGGATTAAGTCCGATTATACTTAAGTTGTTTTGCAAAAGATAGGTAAGAAGAACGCCCAATTATGAGTCATAATAAGTTTAAAGATGTTGTGATTGTATTAAAGGCATATGTATGTATTAGGCAATTACCGGCGGCCAATCTTAACGATTAGTCATCTACGCTGGACATAGAGTAGACGCGTGCGCAAATAGTAGTGCCCTCTCTATTTTTTACCCCTGTGCCGATGAGACAGCTAACTGAAACGACGGGACTCAACACGCATAGGATCAATGACACCCTTAACTGGGCATGGAAGGTTCAAAAAATTTATTGATTTGCGCTTTTATTTCATTACTGATAAGGTTCCAGATTTTGAACCTGATCAATCATGAAATAAAAGCGCGTAGGGTCTCTTGTCCTTCAGACGAGTTGAGGATTAAGGACTTGATGGGTCAAAATTCGGTAAAATGCAAATGACATGAAGTTACCAAAATTACATCCTTCAGACTTTTTATAAATTCAAGTTTAAAAGTAAAAATATAAAAGAAAAATTCCTAAAGCAATCCAAAACTTTGCACTGCTGAGTAGTACTTTCCAACTAAATTGGGCCTAACTTTCCGCCCCGGGAAAACAGTGCTTGACTGTAAAAGAGGCCAATACAGATGAGTTCAGCCAAAAATCGAGCTAAAAGTATGTTTCGAATTTTTGGAACCTAACTTGAGTTTGTAAGAATCACCAATACGCATTAGGCAAGCGTGGTTGCTGTGGTATTAAGTCCAATCCCATCATAGTAGCGATGACTTGATATTCTATGAAGTGAAGTAATATTGTTCCACTGCAGGGCACAGTGCAGTGTAACTTTCCGTTTTCTGGTCTGCAGTGGCGGATATACCATTTGTAAGCCATTGAATTGACCCTTACTGGTATTTGCAAATTTACGTAAAGAAATATCGCGAGTTATTTTATACACTCGAGTGAAATTGAAAAAATTATTCGAATGAATCGCGTGGAACATTGAATGCAGTCGCATCACTAATGTCATCGCCAATGCCCTATCTCAATCGTGTCCACGCGGTCCTACACGTGATTTATGTTGTGATGTACAGCAAGAAACTTCATGAAACGACCAAGACCTTGTTGTGTAACAAACTGGACCAAAATTACCGAGCGTCTAACAAAGCTGAATGAAGAAAAGATTGGAGCATCATTATGATCCATTATGGAAACGGCACACAAACAAGGGCTTTTCCCAAAACTTCCATTGTTACTCGACAGGCTAAAAAAGTAATTTACAGTCCAGATACTTCGGCGGTAGGTATATGCATTTTATCTGGTAGGTTAGCCTCTTTTATATCAGTATGCTACCTGGTGCTAAACGCAAGATCATCTCACTTTTTGACATGGATTTCAAAACTTTATATTTTAACCACTATTATGTACTGATAACGATTCTGATTAATGCCTATTGTATAGTGCGATTTGAAATGATTCCGCTAGCCATTAATGATCTCTCGAGAGTCATTCCCGGTATAGAACCAACGATACGTTCTTATCGACAGTGATCTCCGTGCCATCGCTCCACAACCGCCTGACATTATTATTTTGCAAAACAAGTAACGACGAAAATAAAAGATTGAATCTTGAGATTTTATCGCATAACAAGTCTATTACAGACGAGGCAGCGACTGGCTACTGGACTGCGATCGCGTGCTGTGGCACATTGTTACACGGATTGCCTTGCTCAATCTTATCTAGAATAGATTGGGTGGCAGAATAGTGTTTTTACGTACTGCCTAGGCATTTATGCCAGATGGAAATTAAAGATGACGTAATATATCGTAGTCTATATATCGTAGTCAGTTTGTTTATACGAAAATGTAGTCGTTCAAGACTTCAAGATCTTGATGGATGGTGGTCCAGTACTGACTACGCGTTTCTAGCGGTCTACCACGTACCTCACGTTTTGTGGAACGGTTTGGCTACACCAGTATTTCCCGACAGCTATGACTTAGTGACTTTCAAGAGAAAAACGTACTCCATTCTAACGCATCAGCCACCGCGCGTATGTCGCCTCTAGCATAAAAATGTACAATGTGTTCATCTTTTTCATTATACCAGGCATCATCTTCACATACCATCAAGCGCAACTAGTAGCCTCAAGATATTCTACACATCGCAGAATGAAACAAACAAAAAGACATTGAGGGAGAGTACCGGAGGAATTTTAGGGCAAAGGGAAAAGTTAAACAGCGTATGTGTCTATGGACGGCGGCAATACCAGATGATCTGATCTATCTGTTCTATCACATAAAAAGCTTTCCGTAGCCACAGCCAAGGAGATAAACCAAATTAATCTTCGATAGTGACCAACACACTCTACATTTGATTTAACATCTTGTGTACAACGGAGTTGATTGCACTGTGAATAGACGTGGTCTAACAATCACTGTTATTAATAACATTTAGAGTAATTGTTTGCTGTCCCAAATAAATAAAAAAAAATCAATTGACTAAAATTTTACATACCCACTTGACGTAAACGAATGTGCTTTTGGCAGTACACCTCAATTCCCTGTTTGTTAAAATATTCAAATTTCTATTTGCAGCCGAGACAGGGAGTGGTGAACACGCAAATCCTATTTAGGCTAATAGCTGTCTAGGCATACGTCGGTGAAGTGTATAAAATATGGACTATTGTCATAAATTATGCGTGAGCATGGTTGGTACCATGCCGAATTACGAGTAGGTATAATACGTAGTTTTGACTATTGCAAAGAATAAAAAGAAACTCAGACCTTTTTGCCGACTGATGACGTGTTCCCAGAGCGCTATGATATGAACATTTTCAAGAGAAGAGTGAATGTGGTTTTATTAGACAGACATGATTCATCCTCGGCTAATTCATTACCTATTCAGAAAAAAATCTTCTTTCCTGGATTGTATGCAGGTCAACAAACAATAAAGTTTCCGGTGGATTTAGAACTTATTTCAATGCAATAATAAGGTAGAAAACTGGTAGTGATAGAAGTTTGTAGGTAATATGTATTGTAAAAAAAAATACTCCATGTATTTCTTTGCGTTCCGACACTAATTAGACTATAGGCCAACGCTTGACCACAATCGCACCTGGAAAGTGACGATGAGGTCCAGGATGACACGCGTTTGCCTAGAAGATGCCTGTTCACTCTTGCCTATAAACGAAGACAATATTACTTTCAACATTGTATGAAGACTTTTACATCTTAAACAAATACACCTCTAGCTCTGTGGATATTAGCGTATATCTACTACCTCTACTTTCGTCAATGTCAAACAATTGAACACACGTCTGCCTCGTGTAGATAAAATGTATTAAGATAATCCGTCATGTTGACTAACTAAGGTAAATTTATTTTTTTGATTGACAGAATAAACGCCAATACATACGCTTAGATAATTTGTGTCTGTGTGTGCTGAGAGTCGCCCTTGTTATATCTAGCACTCATAAGTAAATACAAGTATCTAATGCTATAGTTTGAGACTTTATTTATTTGTTTTGGAAAATCTACAACAATACCTCAACATAATACGACATTTTAAATGTGCTCCTCATAAACATACCTATTACAGTTTTTCTAATGCTTGGCTGAACTGTGTAGCAACAAAAAGCATTAAGCATGTAGGTGGTCGATACCCTATCTAGTCTACATGTCTTTTACCCTAAGGTTTAAGCCATTAAATGATTAGTAAAGTCATGATAACGAAGGTAAATTCATGTCCTATTGCTTTGGGATAAACTCCAAAATCGCAAGAACAAACAGCTCTCCGAATGGTAGATAATTCGTGGACTATCATCTCTGGCGCATTATTTTATTACATCCATTTATTAGAACATACTATTTCCTACTAATCTAACTTCAAAATTACGTCACAATATTAAGGAAAATTTACGATGCAAAAAGGAAGCTACAGGCGATATTCGACGGAACGAGGACCGTCATTACGGCTGTGTCAGCCGAAACGAGGAAAACTAAAACCAAAAGGATAACTAATTGGCGATTAATATAGGCATGCAATACTGGTAGGGTTTTCAGAATATGAAGAACTAAACTCCAGGCAGATGGTGACATGCATGATCTGTGACACTACTAGAAACATTCAATAGAATAGGATACTATTCCCGGACTTTGCCTTATCTACCAAGGACTAAAGTCGTCTCATTCGCCATAGAATCGACAATTGGTCCAGACGTGGCTTGGAGCAGAGATCGCGTTTACAAGGTGTGCGACGCCCCCAACACTCGTTGGACTTCTGACCTTAAACTGAACTAGTACAAGTGGTTAAATAAGAAAAGCCTGGAATAGAAGTATTTAATGCAGCATTCAGAAAGCCTACGTTAAGCAGTGGACAGACACACACCACTTCATTGATGATAGGTCGGTTGTTTTAACTAGTCTGTTTACATTAGTCCTACAATGAAATAGAAGACTGTGATCTGTGTTAGGGAAGACGTCACAGTAGAAGTGTAATTATTAAGTACTAAGTATCTGATACCTAGTCGTCGAAGGTAAAATCAAGGCAGTACCAGATTCGAATAAGTCAAATTACTACTAAAAGTACCTAGTTATCATGGTCAATATCAGGTGCTGCAATATACTTGTTCTATCACTTTTCAACATAAAAATGAGACTTGTGCCACGTGGTTTGTGTTCAAACTTAAACGTGACTGTCACGTTTTGCAGTGAGGTTCCTCCCCGCACCTTTGAAGAGTTACGACAGGCATGTCTCACTGTGCGAGCAAGTGTTGTTTTGTTACCCGTACAACTGTACCGGGTGCGAAAACATTTGTGACGTCTGTAACAATATAACAGCGGGGAGTATTTAATGAAAGGGTGTGAGCAAACGGTCATTTAGTAAAGTGATCAGATCATCGCTACCCTTGGACAATAAAAGAATGTCGGATTAATTGCGCATTTAACTGATAGCTTAAAATCAAACATTTTTGTAGAATGTCAACCTTGCAAACAAGCTATAGGTTCTAACATATTTCCCTATGTTACATAACCACATACGTCTTACGACTCTCCGTTGGATAAGTTGCTGAAAGCCTTAAAAAATCAGTGATAAAACGTAGAATATCGTAAAACGATTTAAGTAGCAGTTTCCAAAATTTTTCTTTAAGATAATATTTATAAACTTAAATCTATGCTCCAATTACAGTAACTGCCGCAATCAGAGACGTCAATTAACTTTAACTGTCATGTAATAAAAAAATATAGACACTTATTTTAATAATTACGACAATGAACATTATTGGTTAATGATGTCTAAGTAAGGCAGTATGTCATAAACATAAGTTTACCTGATTCGGTACTAAATAGCTTAAGCATGTCATGGATATCATCGTAGTTATTAATGTTCCATTCATCTTAGTTTTGACAAAACAATGATTTTCCTGACGGAAAAATGTTGACATCCCTAAACAGTATATCAGTCGACTTAGCTTCATTTTACCTCAAACTCTCAATGTCTCGTAAATATTGTTTTCTTTTTGCTTGGCGTGTCCTCCCCGACGTCTAATTTGCATTCGAAACGATCACCAATAGAATAAGTCGATTATCGTTCAAAAGGCTCATAAATCTATACATTATGCCCCATTGAAATAATAGATAGGTTGTGCCAAACTAGATCCATTTCAATTATACGGTCTGGTACATTCGAACCGTCGAGAAAATTCCATTCGCAAATAAATTCTTAGTTAATCAAAATACGTTTTTTTAGGATATGTGGCAGACGACTAGCCAGATCACCTGATTGTAAGCGATTGCAGTCGCCCATAGATTGCAAGACCAGTGAAGTCACAAGTACACTGCCCTCTTGATAAAGTGGGAAGAGAACATACTGAGTTTTCCCAGAGACATATTTGGGTAATGGATTTACCATTCAATATCTAAGGGGTTACGACCCGTAACAAAAAAATGTATGGTATTGCTGTTACTGTAATTATCATGATTTAAATTCTAAATCAACCTACGAAAATTTAACCAAGACCTCCCTAAAACTAGATCTTGTTGAAAAATCTTAACTTATGTTATTATTCATCGTGAGATAGACGTGGTGAACACGGAGAAGGACTTGTTTATCACCAAATGTCAAGTCACTTTAAGATAAACCCACTGCATCCAAAGTCCTCAAGTAAATATAGTTTTCATACTTTCTAAATTCTATCTTTTTTTATTGTAGATAAGCTACCGCTTGATCCACAATCGCACCTAATGGAACGCGTTGATGAGGCTTGGATGTTACGCGTTTACCTTCAAGATGACTCTTCACTTTTAATAGTATTTTATTTAATTTCGAGAAAAAAGCTTACCTAAAACATGGGATCCAACAACTTAACATCACGATGAGTCGGTGTAAGGCTGCGGCCGACAGTTATTAATATGAATAGTGACCCTTTTTAACTAATTACTCTTGTCTAAACCCTCCCAAAAGGTGGCGAAGGTCAGACGGCAGTCGCTTCATTGTATTTACCAGAATTACCAAATCCTAGAACATGGTCCACACGTACCCCGGGCTCCAAGGCGACGGTTTTGGACTAGATGCAACCCGGGATGATGATGAGATGAGGATTAAGCACCATGACATAGGTACCGTGTCATCACGTCATGTAAATTTCCATCAGATCACAACCAGCTTGCCCTGTAACTTTTTATCGTAAAAAAATACGCACTGCAGACCAATCTCGTTTAGGCACGTAAATATTTTAGATGTAGCATTACTAAGTAGTTTTATTTAGACGTTGACATTGGTCCAACATATAACATTGGTTCCCAAAGAGTTATCCTCAGACCATCGGTGGTTCGCGAGGACCAAAATATGATCCACTGTTTTATAACTTTTCCCAAACACCAAAACTTATCCTTTAGCTTTACTTTACTTTAATTACCGATGTGATAAAATGAGGTTTTCTAAAATGTTATCAATGGTCCTCATAACGTCCAACAAATAAGGCCGTTGGCTACTTTACACTCTTGTGGTCAGATATGGACCTGAATGAATGAATTGGAAAACCACACGAACATTAACCTAACGTACGTTGTCACAAAGTGCATCTCTTGTAAGATAAATGTCAGAAATTAGTCTAGTAACTAACAAGCAGTTAGGTGTTTGTAAAAATTGGAAGTAGCAGCTTAGTTTTAACTAATAGTAAAATATGACAAAAAGTAGTTACTCCCTGGAATAAAGTTTGTGAACCACTGATATGAAGAGATAAGTTTTTGTGGCTCACTTAATCCGATTCGTGACTCACAAAATCGAAAGTGCGTCTGAACGACATCTCCGAACACACACACGGCTTTTATAGCCTACACCAGGGTCGTTAGACTAGTCGAGGCTCTCTTTTGGTACATTGCCAAGAAAGGCTAGATCGTACTCAGAGATCCGTATCTACGCGGGAAGAACATAGATACTCGCATGTACTCAATTATGCTGGCTATTTCTTGAATTTCATTTCGGTAAAATTAATAAATGCACAATTTTTACACATCAAACTTAGATAGTATTTAAAGAGTCAACGTTTAAGGGGTCTTCCATATAGGTTCCACTCTAGAAGAGCACAAACTACAAGTGCTCTAAAAATTCAGACATTGAACAAACACAAGTGACCGAACCCGAACGTTTGTCCAGAGTAGAAATTGATCCCACACCCTTTGGCGTACAAGGCAGATAAATGCAATATCGTGCCAGGCATATGAAAGGAATGGGGTTCAAAAAATTTGGTCACATAACATAGTACTCGTATCTCATACTATGCATCAACCACAAAGTTAACTTTTATAGCCTTATGCCTCGTGTCAATATGAGTCAACAGTAACCGAAAGGTATTGAGGCTACCAAAAAGGACTTATGCAAAACATCTAAACCAACGACATCCAGTTTCAACTACGCCGCTTACTCAGGTTTAGAACATGAATCCATGAAGGAAAATAGCGCCGAACAAATGGCGCGTGAAATAACCTCGACGTCGTCCTCGGCAGATATGATAACGATTACGATGATGGTTGTTGAAGTGTGTAGCTACACGTGTTCAATACTATGGGATGAACATAAAGACTAAGTGCTCGAACGCCTCAGGGCCGCTTAGGTTCCCGCCGATCTTCCGCCGAGTGTGCCCGACGGTTGCAAATCGTATGCAATGAACGTTACATAGACATTGCGCTTAAGATCAGCACGCTGAAGTGGGGTGGACCGGTCATGTCGACGTACTGATGGACACGTAGTAGAGTGAAGTGGTGGAAAGGACGCCACGATGGACAGACGATTTGAGAAACTGGTGGTGTGAGTTGGAGGATGCAAACTGCTTCGGACCTGGTTGGTTGGCACTCTTTGGGTGGGCCTACGTTCAAATATACCGCAATTGGCTGGTTGATTTATAGAAAAGTATTGGAGTTGCGCTGAGTCTTTACCGTAGCCGTACTTTATCTTATCTCGCCCCATACATAATAATCACTTCCTACTATCACAGTTTAAAGCTGGTAGTTAGAAGTTCCGTTCCACATGACAATAGTTTTCCTAGATACCCTGCCTCTTATAGGTCCGTAGTAGACCTAGAGGTATACTGCGGGTTTCGCTAGATGCATCGGATCAAAGAGTATACACATTATCTATTGTACCTACGAGAAAAGAGATACATACCTACCTTATTTTCTTTTGATAGCAGCGCCCCTGCGTCTTGGCCCCGGACTAATAAATATAGAAGATAACATAATTATTAGTGCTAGCATAAAAGCTCAGCAACGGCTAATGGGAAAACGACGAATGGTTGTCATTGGTTTTTGAGAAACCTAGCCTAGTTACTTGAAATATATTTTACGTAGAAAGTCTAAAGGCACAAGAAACCTGACGAACCGACACCGAGTGCCTAACCTATTGCAAAATAAAAACTTACACTGAAAAAAAAATATAACAACACAATATATAATTTCCACCTTTTTTGTTTCAGATAAGGCAAGATGTCCTTGGATATGTCAACATGTCGACACTATATTTTTTATAATTACTTTTTCTGTTTACATCGTAGACGTACCTAATGTTTAGTTATTTAATATTGTTATCTTTACCATCAGGTTGATAAACTTTTGTTAATTATGTATCTAGTTTTTAAACTCAAGCACTCAAGAGCACGGCATGCCTGTGATTTCTCATCGTGTATACTACAATTATCTCTGCCACCATGTATTTATTTACTTTACGGTAATAATGCTTGTCTTTATTACAACTACATAGAGTTCACTTTAATTTAAAATGGTAATAAGAAGCAGACTCATTTGTATTCGTTACGCAATACGATATAAACGCGAACGCTATCTGTATGGATTTTCTCAATATTACAAAGGAAATCCTAGCGGGCATTGCAGTAAGTTATTCTCAGATTCTAGTATTGTAATGTTAAGTGTTTAATATGCGTGGGAAGTCCGACACCATCTGATTAATTAAGTCAACCGAGACAAACAATACCTGATGTACGGAGAATTCACTGAAACCAGGTAATGATTTCTCATAGGGGTTGATATTGATACTGCATACTAAAGTAAAGGGTGTACGCGTTATTGATAGGATCTTACTAATTAACAAACAATTAATTCACCGATTGGAAATATTCAAGACTACCTAAATGTGGCTTAAATGTTTGTGATCATCAATCCGCATTAGGTAAGCGTGATTAAGCCTAATCCCAAAATAGTAGCGATGACTTGATTTCTGCGATGAGGGCATGTGGCCGCCCTACAGAAAATGTAAATACAGCTTGGTTATTAGAAAGATGGTATGCTTAATCGAAGGATTATATTGCAACGCTCACCAGCATGGTAGTCTGATGGCGGATTATAGACCACGCCTACTAGTCTGGTTGGTTGTCATCGATTGCTTACATCATCATCATTTTAGCCAATAGACGCCCACTGCTGGACATAAGCCTTAACTATGGTTCATCGGTTCTGTGCTGCCCGCATTCATGGAATTCCCGCGATCTTCACCAGGTCGTCGGTCCAGTTTGTAGACACACTTGTTTTACAAAATTGGGCATTTCGAAAACTAAGGGGAGACATAGGTCCACTGATGAATATAGGTAGAGGAGCGGACTATGGCAATGATGATGTGATAAAATAGGAAATTGAAAGTTGGAAGAAAACAACAGGACGCCATCAATAAATGAAAACTGCGACAACTATCCACTTGAATGCAATAAACAACAGCTTTGATGAACCGATGCACACTCAATTGTATGTCTTCGCATCGACTCAGGAAATATTATATTAATTCTCGTCCCCTAAGGTGTTTATGTAGACGGCTATAATTGATACAATTGCTCGGTTGCGTCATACAACCAAGACTAACATACCTACATATGCTCGTAAAGTATAGATATCATTTTGTTGTTAAAATATTCCATTTTATATTCGCTTTGTCATGACGCGCTCGTATGGCAGCTGAATAATTTGATTTCGACCTGAATACCAACAGCCCGCATAAACAAAGCAATTTGAACATAATTTAATTTCAGGGATTTCATCAACATCAAGAAAGGAATAGAAAAAACAGCGACACGCCAAACCTACAAACGTTAGTAGATTTTTAGCAAAGTATTTCTATTTCAAGCTGAATCGGTAATACTTTTCTCGTATTAGACTAGCTGCAATCATGACACACGGCTTTCTAGTTTAGTTATTTTTGTCATGTTTCTGATAAATTAGAACATAATTCGTCATTCGTTCTCGTCGTTTAATTCTCATTGGTTGCCAAGTTTGTTGTTATGCACGATATTTAACTACCTAGTACGCGCTAGTCCCAAAATGTTAGGCGTATTTTATTCAGCTACTTTCAAGCAATTTAAATAAGCATTAGTCAAGTATGGGTAGCAAGTTCAAATAAGAGTGAGCCTAAAGCACGGATAAAGGATGATAGAACAAAAAGTGTCTACATTGCTGTGCATTTATTAACGCAGAATACTTTTTGTTGAGCAACGTTCCTATTCTAAGTGTTACAGAGTAAAATCATAAAGTTACAGTATGTTGTCGAATGATCCATGTTGGCTAGTGTTCCTCTAACATGAAGTAACTGCGCTGTGGATCCTTGGTTAGAGAATATTCGATAAGAAACACAGCGTAGGATATCCACCTACAAGATTCAAATACCTTTGTCTTATATCATAAGATGGATTACAAGTCTGCTAAAGTTATTCCCATGCTATAAAGATAATATTCCGGGAAGTTTATACCAAGGCATGAGTTAATGTAATTGTTCATTCATTCATGACTAACATGTTGTATTTAACTTCAAAACAAAATACGACGACCAAGAGTCATGCTCAGTAATGGTTATGGAAATATTACCGTCTTTAAACCCGAAGCAATACTTCGTTAATCCGCAATTAGGCACCGTTACCCATTACGCGTAGACAACTATGAAATTATCAAGTTCAGTACCAAGTGGCCAAACGACTCATGTTTAATGCGGTAACTAAGTAGTAAGTACATTTGGCCAACTCTTATTATGGAGCGCCCTAAAGTATAAGTATGTACAGCTGTAGATAGGTATGTAGGTATAGTACTCAGTATTTTTTTTCGTGGGTCACACTTTCGCTTGCCCTTGGCTTCATACTAAAACTTAAAGAGTTGAGACGAAGCCTACGATGGAACGGGCTTACCCAGAAGTATCCTATTCACTCTAGCTTTAAACATTTTGAGGTTGTATCCATTAGGGAAAACAGACGCAGAAATTGTGTTCCTCTCCTTGGCAGCGAAAGAGGACGAAAAGCGCTCTGTACGCAATCGAGGATTATTTAACCAAGAAAGGATGATACCCCGCAATATGTACTCACATGACCTAAATAATCTGTAGTCACAGAAGCTATCTATAGTTAGGTCCTTAAACATTACGATACGACAAACTTTAATGGCAAATTCACATTGGTAAACACAGACAGCCTCGTCGATATGTTCGTTTCGTGTCACGCCAAATGACAGTTTGTGTGGACAAAAGCAACGGAATACCGATATTTGTTTGTTGTCATACACGATGTTGGACTAGTCTAAGTTGTATTTACGCCTGTCTGAAGCAGATATCCTAAATTTTGTTGGTTGTTCGGCGTTTTTGAAGTGTTCGTATTTTTTTGTTTTTATCTATCTATCGAGCGGGTTCGATTTTTCTTTTTATGTGATAGGTAGCAAACGAGCAGACGGATCACGTAATGGTAAGCTATTGTCGCCGCTCATAGACACCTGCAACACCAGTAGAGTCAAAGTAGATTTCCGCACTAATGTTATATTATAGGATCAGGGTGTTTGTGCCGTTTGTGGTACCTTAGTCCCTAGTTTCCTTAGTACAAGGGAAAGCATTCGTTTAGAGGACAATCATGTATGTGATGTTATGTCAATTTATTTATTTACTAAGGGCCAACCCACATTTCGTTTCGTGATTAAACTTCAGGCATTGATACCAATAGATGACGCTAGGAGTCGATTACATCGAGCAAGGGTTTCGCTTTATCGGTACCTATAAGCCTTGACGTTGTCTACAGATTGTCTTTAAAAATAGTAAGGGAAATTTCTTATAGTCATATGCCTCCCTGTTTCCGTCACTTTGGACTGAAGCTGAGATTCGCGGATATAGAGGATGTTTGTATATTGTATACATTTTTATGGAATAAAATCTAACACTAAATGGACCGATGAATATACTTTCACCAATAGACAGCTACGGTGTCCCAGAGTACCTAAATAATGCTATATTTTAACACAAGAATACGTAAGTATCCTAATGTTATTCCTATACTGTAAACATCAGACAGCCCACGCGCTAAGCTATTTAAGGTATAAACCTAGCTAATCTGTGTAGTGTAATTTAATAAATCAGTTAATAATCAGCCCACTCAGGTTATTAGTTCTTAATTTGCACTTACAATCATTAGATTCAATCTAGGTTTGAAAGTAGTTACCGAATGGAAGGAAGTTAGGTAACAGAAGGATTGGAAGTCGGTACGGTAGGTGTGTAGATCAATGACGTGCCTATTATAAAAGAATATTAGGTGTAGATGCCAATTTTTGCGCATTTATTTTGCGCTGTTACATTGACAAAAAATAATTATTATTTAGTGTAAAATAGAGTAGTAAGTAGTAAAGTAATAACAAACAAAATATCTAGCCTAAAGCCTCCATTACCTATCATAGTATCAGCTATAGTATCCAGCATAGGACTACGATCAGAAGGATAACCTTTTTTCCTATGGAAAAAATGTCAAATCAACTTTGACACTTGTAAGTGAAAAGGCAAGTACAGACTTCCGACTTTTGTCGGGAGCCAAATAACCGTAGGACGACTATAATAATATGAGTTACGATTGCGAAACTATAAACCAAAATCCATGAAAGTTATGAACTCTACATAGATACCAGGCTCAATTAATAAACTATAAATGTAGTGTATAAATAGAGTGTATTGTATTGGAAAGGTTGTGGTTCTATTGAGAGGTTACACTTACGCCTTACGTCTAGGCGCCTTGTCGACCGACGCAGTTTATGTCCCTGACCTTTCAAGTACTAACTTGTACCCTTTTGCAGAATAGATACTTGTTGATTGAAATTGTCGAACATGACATGACATTTTTGACGACGCTACGCTAGCTAGCGTCCAACGACAATCCTCAGACTCTGCGGAGTTGCTAAATGTTATGAACATTGGAATCGATCTCTTACCTCACTTAAAAATGTTTCACGTATTGAGGTTGCACTCATAGATTGATACCATATTGACCTGAGACTATGTGGCAATATGTGGTTGGTGTATTGGCAATAATAATTTATTTTCCCTATTATGTGGTTTAATGATGCGTCTCGAAACAGCAACCCTATGAAATTGTTTTCGCAAATTACACGTTAGATTCTCCCATATACATTAGGTAAGTAATCGAAGTAAATTAGGTGCGGCAATGAGTATTTCTATTGTCCATGACTAATCTAATACCTGGGAGTCCCCAGCTCATAGGTAACGGGCATTGGTCACTCTTCTCGCTCTAACAACTGGACCACATCAAGGCTACGTCGTAACACAGTGACAATTAAGGTGTACATAATCACCGATTCGTGTTGCCACAACACCACGCAACGCGTACAAAACCTGTACAGGAAGTCGCAAGTAATGGTATCTCTAATAATATTGTAGAATAATGAACAATGCCTTAGAAAAAAAATACAATGGCAGCCAGATACGAACACCCACTAGGCTTAATCATTGAATTCGCAAACATTTGGCAGAACCGGCGTTCCATCCATCGCCTATTGGGAAAGCGGAGAAAAAAAGTGAAAGCGAGCGAGCGAGACGGAAGCGGCACCCACTCGCCTGCGACAAGGACAGACGTCTGTGACGTCAGAGATAACATTGGCAATATAATTAATCGTCCATAAAATATATTTACAATAATTGTAAAGTAGATGATTAATTAGGCAAATTGAAATAATGGAAATAAACTAAGTGTCATTACGAAATATGCATCTCCTGATAATGTTATCAGCTGTCATATAGATAAGTACATTGTTCATCTATCTGCTATTATCTATTGTAAAGTTTACAATCAAATAACAAGTTTAATTTATAGATACTTGTTGTTCACTTTGTAATTTTAATTAGGTATGTAAGTAGGCAGTTAATTTTTGTTAGAACATTTAATAGCTATTTACTAATCAGATAAAATTTGAAGAAAATAATGAATTAAGACCAGCCTAATGATGTTATTTTTTCTTTACTTACTACTTAATTTGGAAAGCCATTATGTCACACAAGATAGTGCATGTAATGTGCAAAGTAACTTACGGGTTATCTTAAGGTATTTTACTGTATACTGACCAGACATTGCCTTAAATAACCAAACCAGTTCCATTACACAACCTAGTAATAAATAGAATCCACCAAAATAAAAATCCAAGTGTAATCTCTCATCATCATCATCATCATCAGCAACCCACACTCGTCCACAGCTGGACATAGGTCTCCCCTAATGCACGCCACCGCTCCCGATTTTCGGCCACTCTCATCCAGCCCACACCAGCCAGCCTTCGAATGTCATCATCCCTACTTGTCACAGGCATCCAACACTACGCTTACCGAGTTGCGGTCGCTTACATGGAAGACGTAATTAAAATCAAAATAAAGTAAAAAATACTTTCATTATGCTTTAGCTTTATTTGCATGTACCTACATTGTGAGTAAACTAGGTACCTTCTAAACATAATATTCTTATTCATATATATCTTTCGGCATCAGCAATATACCTAACTACTTATACGTACCTACTTTTTATTAAGCAGGTCGACTGGTGCTTTTTAGCAAAAATCTTCCTATTTCTTTTTCACTTAGTAGGTAAGGTTAGGTTAGGTACCTATCGTTTTAATTTAATAATAAAATCAAACTGGTACCTATGTAGGTAAATGAGTTGCCAATTTCTTTCTTTAAATGAAGGTGAGTCAAAATCTTAACATGCTCTCCAACATGCACAATTAATTATTATTCTGTGACCTGGGACTAACTTAATTAAGGTCAAACAGTAGACACAATAGAAAATCAAATTGTTTTATGCCTTTTAAAAGGCTTTTGGGTCTTACAACGTTATCAGTAGACTCTATACTCTGATTCATAATCATGTAAAGTAAACTGACAGATGTCAATGTGTCATCCCCATACATTATCACTCAATTTGACACATGGAAAATGTCAAAAAGCATAGAAACTTGTCATTGGCATCTGTCAGTTTACTTTACATGATTATGAATCAGAGTATAGATACCTTGATGATGCTTTGTTTATTTAAACAATAGGTTAATAAATTAATCAAGCATAATAATTTATCATGGACTAGTAGGTACCTAATTATAGAAATAATTAAATTGGCTATCAGTCTCTCCTTGGAATACTAAATTAAATCATAATATAACTTATACTTTCTGAATGCATAGTAATAAGTTTTACTTGAATGTTTTATTCATAAAGCAACAAGTCTAATCTAGTTTCTAAATGTCATCAAAAGGTTTGCTACCTGCATTCGGTCAAAGTTTATAAGTTACACATCAACTAATTTTACACTAATCTTTACTTACAGCCTTCTCATTTAAAATTCCTCGTATAAAATGGATGAATAACATTGAGTTAATTATAAATATCAGTAAAGTTCTGCAAGAACTTCCTTAAATACTATTTTGTATCCATATGTGAATATGTTACGATTAGAAACAAAGTAAGGTATTTAAAATGCAAATCATGATGCCCTATCCAGTATTCATATTATGTTGTCAATAAGGATAAATTTAGACACACAGTTAAAAAAAACTCCTTGTTTGTGTTTTTCTTTAATAAAAGGACTGGTTTATGCAAATCACTAATGTAGTAAGGCTAATTTACATAGAATAATAATACTAATAACAGACCAGGTAGTAACATCAATAAACAAATGACACAAAGTCCAAATAATCAAACAGTTGAGGCGAATAACCCACAGCAAGAACGAAGTGGAAATGAAAATACTTAGTACGTCCATTTACAATTGGAACAATGGTAGGTAGAAGGAAAATCAAATAGAAACAGGGACGGAATCACACACATCACATCAGGTAACCACCAACAAAGAACGATATGTACTTCTGGTACGTTTTAATCTATTATCTGAAAGATTAAATCCAATATCGACACTTTGTACGACTTTAAATTAACGTGCTAACGACAAAACAACAGTCCAAACTGTTTGTTATGGAAATCGTGTAAAGAAAATTGTTTTGACATACCTTTGGTTTGTAGAACCACTTTCGCAGGGACTCCATTGGACCAGTTTTATATAGCAGCCTCATATGAACGATTCACTACACGACCACACACATTATTGAACTGAGATAGCACCAAAAATCACCAGGAAGATGCGAACAGAACATGTATTTTGCCACTATTTACGTCAAATAACACAAACGGCAGACATGTTTCCACGACTCGCGTTCACGTTTTATGAACGAATGAAGTGAACGGTGCGTAAGTAGTGAATGAGTCGGACGTTTAATGAATGAGGACGAGTGAGTGAATGAGTCGACGGGTATATTTGACCAAAACGGTACCTACTATAAATTGTATAGTAAAATTTTATAACTTGTAAAAATTATAAAAATAATCATTATTGATCCTGTTACATAAATTTTTATTATTAAAAATTTATAAAAAATAAGTAACTCAATTTTTTTTACTTACTTTACTAAGTAATGTATAGGGTAACCGAGATAGTGATTGCCCAGTGTACAGTGAATGCCCGAATTAAGGTTAACATACATTTTAACTTATTTTCAAAGGTGTAGTTTTACATTAAATCCGTTAAATAACACTAGGATACTGTTTACTAGAGTTCTTAATAAGACATGTGGCAAAATGTTCAATAAAATATTGTAATGGCAGTTTTTGGACAGCGGGTGTCCGTCATTTCAAACAATGTGAATTCCTTACAGAATTTGTTAAGGATACATTTTTTAGTTTTGAAATTTGTATCACTTTAATTTTCTTTTTTGAGCGTTAAAGCACAACGACGTGTTAGTTAAAGCTTTAATGTTTCATTCGAAGCAGTTATCGCGGCGTAATTTTATTCCATTAAGTATTTTAAGAGGGTGGGCAATCACTGTACCTAAAATATGACAAATTCAGTTATTGCCATACCAGAATTCAGTTATTGCCATGGGTATGAGACAGTGATTGCCCGGGTAGGTATTTACTAAATCACGTGAGGGATATAATAATCGAACCGAATATTTTCTTTATATCCTGTATCTTTCTTTATATCTAGGTACAAGGTACAAGGAGTTTCGAAAAAACTGCTTTTTACAAAAAGTTGACCTAAAAATAGGGGAAAATTTGATCTGCTACCGAAAATCTTGGAGGAAAGGTGGTAAGAAGAACAACCAAATATATACCGTAATTATATTATGTATTTTACCGTGGGAGAGCACGTTTCAGTATGAATAAGCCGGCTTAAACGGAGTGATTCTATAATCACAGAAAACCAAAATCAAGCGGCGCTAACGCGTGAGTGTACCGGAGGCTCTATGAAGGGGGAAAAGGAGTTAAAATGTTGGCAGCGCATTTGTGATTCCCCTTGTTGTTCCGAGTGTCTATGAGCGGTGGCAATCGTTTACCATCAGGTGATCCGTATGCTTGTGAGCCACCTATCACATATTAAAATTTAATTACCAAATGATGCAGTTAGTAATAATTAGAAAAAAACTTTCAAATTTCAACTGTGGGAGAGCCACGCTTCAGCATGAATGGGCCGATTTGACCGGAGTGATACCACTGCCTCACAGAAAACCAGCGTGAAGCAGCCCCTGCGCCGAGTGAGTGAGGGATACGGAGGCCCACACCCGGGGGGGAAGGGGATAAAAGATTGGCAGCGCACTTGTTACTTCAGTGGTGTTGCAGGTGACCATGGGCGGCAGCATTGCTTATTATATATAATGTGCAGTCAAAACACGCATCACTTGATGATAAGCGAATGCCAACGCACATACTCAACACCAGTGGAGTCACAAGTATGCTGCCAATGTTTTTAACCCCTCCCCCCTCCCCTCACCCCCCATTGGGCCTCCGACAACCTCAAAACTGTATCTAAGTAAGTACTTACCTTTTGTAAAATTGGTATTCCATTTATTCGCTGAGATAACGAGAAACTAGATAGAACAATTTGACGATTTTACTAGATTTTGAAACTAAACGGGTTTTCTTAGTCAATGGTATCTTATTTGGATGATGTTACTGATTTCAATAGCTTAGAAATATATCTTTTACGCACAAAAACTTACGAAAGATCTAAAATTTTAAGTATTTAATAGTATTTTTATGGAATTACAACGTGCGGTATAGTTGGCAATCACTGTCTCATTTGGTTGGCAATGACTGTGTCAAGTGGGCAATCACTGTGTTTTTAGGAGATATTTTTGTTATACGTTATAATTATAAAATATTCTTTAGATGTTTGAATTATTGCTAACTTATCTCAATGCTAAACTATTAACGTTGTCAAATAATTACACTCTGATTTCTTATTGTTAAAGAAAAGGATTATATTGAAATAAAAATAGTGTCAATTTCTTAAGTGGGCAATCACTATCTCGATCACCCTACGTTACTTGTTTACTTAACCAATTTACAAAAAGATGTGCTAAATCAGTCCTTATTCTTCGGCGTTAAACTATGAATTTCGATTAACCTGCTTGAAGCAAAAATCATATTAAATTTTCATTCTGAATAGAATGGAAGTTTAAGCTTTTTTCAATTAATTGTAATTTAATTATATCTGTATCATTTTTTTACATATGTGCCAAATGTATGTAGTAGAGAAAGCCATGAACCAATATTTTCATATCAATAAAAATAGTACAGTGGTCATTTGGACCCGAGGCTACCCAGGAATGAATGATATAAAATACGTTTGGATACACGCCCAGCAGGCATGCGATGTAATATAATTATATAAACTGATTATTTATTATAATATTTTATAATATAAATTGTATGAAAAAGTGTCTTCAATTATTTAATTTTAGCTACTTACATTTATTAACATGTCATTGTTTATTTACATAGGTGGGTGAACGAATGAGTCATGCATATACTCTTTACTACTTTCGCTAGATGGCAGTGTTAACGAAACTGTCAACAAGTAGATTTAACTGGGATACCAGGTTAATAAAAATATTACCCAAAAATTTTTGATTTACACTTTACAGAAAATTCCTTCCTTCCCTTAAAAATTTACGATGCATCGCGTTCTCCGGGGTGTGAATCTATTCATATGCTGCGTTGGTAAACCATTAAAGCAAGTGGATTCAGAAACGTCATATTACGTTCAGTCTTTCTAAAGCATTTTTTTTTTCAAAATGTTTTGAACATATTCGATTAAATTTGGTCGGCTCCCAATTCTGTCGGCCAGTAGCTAAACTCCATAGCTTACGCACATCCTCATAATTTTTTTGGAAACCTGAAAACAATGTTTCATCATAAATCAAAAAGTCCATAAATTCCGGGTAATTTGCGTTTATCAAAGCTGGTATCCCCAAAATCTACCTATATAACCCGGCCAAATGAAAAATAACTACAAAATGGCGGATCGATGTGAGTGAATCTTCATTACGGTCGCGTGTAATTTCTTACGATTGACTTTGGTTGGTTGTTACGTTATTGATACGTAAACAAAAATACTAAATTGAAAGAGATTTTACGATAGAGTAACTTATATATGGATTTTACCTGTTTATTACGAATACAACGTACCAATATTGGTATTTCAACAACTAGGTACATCAATAACATTCCACCTACAATGGACATAGCGCGCCATACAATAACCAAGCGCGAAGATGGCACATGCTCCAAATTTCACCTGATCTGATCTGTGTATATGTTACGGTAAATGTGGATAGTGGGGTTATTATGTATAATTACCGGGAACTGTGCATAATAACCAGTGCTCGTGGTAAATGTTGTAAAAACTTTCGAATTAATCACATTTACCGGCAATTATATAAAATTACCATACCCCTTTAGTAAATGTAGTAAATCAAACATTAGAATCAAATGTTTATTGAAATAAAAACAATAGGGTATTTGACTATTTTTTTTATGTGTTTAATCAAAAGACCCCTCTATTAAAGAAACATTGTTGAAAGAATTATTTGATTCTGATTTGAATTACCTGAGATATCACAACTTTAAGAGCACATATTTTACGCGGGCCTAAAAACGCTCTATACAAATGGCTACTAACATGTGACGTCACACGCTCGTATCTTGTATGCGCGTCTAGCAAATTTTGTTTGGTAGCTATATCAAATGTTTCGTTTATGTACATAGTTTCATAATAAAAGTTTGTATTTAATGTGCGGGTAGTTCAATGATATAATTATTTTTATAATATTATAAACTTTAAAAATGGACTTGCCCATGAAACTTTGAATGCTCACAAAACCAGCTAGACGTTATATTTTTAACTGAAAATTTAGGCTATTGGTTCTTATTTACCAATATTTGGTAAAGTATCAATATTTTTTACTACATCGATATTAGTCAAGTACCCTATTCTAGTCTTAAATATAATAAAATTTGGTTAATAATTTCACAAAATTAAAAAAAATTGGTTAATAATTTCACAAAAATAATAAATAAAAACCCAATGTTTTTTGACCAGCAGGTATTTATTTATGATAATAAACAGTCTGACAATTATATTAATTAGAGAACACACAAACAAGGTTACTTGTAGGTACTTGCAAACGTATGTAAGAAAGGCTTTCGTGGTACATAAAAAGTTAGGTTAAGGTTATTTTTTTTATGACCACCCGGAATAAAATTTAAGTATTTTTGGGTGGTCATAAAAAAAAATAACCCTAACCTAACCTCTACCCTAAATACCTAACCATACCCTAACATGTTTTTTGGCATTTCACTGAACCAATTTAGGGATTTAAACCTAAAAATATTATTTATTTATGCAAGAAAGACTTTTAGGCCACTTAGATTCAGCAGATTCAAGTTTAAATTGTTATCTGGGAGCTTATGTCGATATTTACCACGGTCGCGTGGAAGTTTTATATAATTACCGGTAAATATGGATAATTCACTACATTTACCATCTGCATTGGTGATTATCTATAATTACCGGTGATTATAGATAATTACCGATTGCTTACATTTACCGTAACATATACACTGCTGTTTACAAACCTGCATGTGTAAACATCTTGACAGTTAAAGCAGTAATGTATAACTACGTTCAGAGCAAGAAATACACGGAGTCGCAACCTTATTATTTATTTCATCTACTAGGTATTTTATCGGTTTGCGTGCACTCATTTGAATTTAATTATATTTTTATATGTATATACAGGGTGTACCTGTGAACATTACATCCCTTTAGCCACGTGTTCTACCAACCATTCTGAACAACATCTGTTCTATGACTTTTGAAAATTCGCATAAAAATTTTTCATCTTTCCATACAAAGTCGGTCACGTGACTTGGTCATTTTGTATGGGGAGTCAAAAAATTATTCGAAGAATTTGGAAAAGTTGTTGAACAAATGTTGTTAGAACACGTGGTTAAAAGGATGTAAATGTTCACAGATACACCCTGTATAGGTAACTGATTCCATGATTTTATTTAAAGAAATGATCCGTAACTCGAACAAATTATAATAATCCAATTATTGTACCTAGATCGCATTTTTTTTTTTACTTTTTTGATCTTGCAATGTTTTATGTATTACATACATTTTACCCCGATTAAAATTCAATTTTGCATTGAGATGGTAAGTTAGGTAATGTCATGCTAAATCCAATATGGTGAACGATTCCGGATGGCAGACTATACCTACCCAAAACTGGAATTCAAGACCAAAAAATCTACTACAATGTTGCTACTGCAATAAAATAATTGTACCATAGTGTACCCCTTTTTTCTAAAAACACTCGCTGATATAATTTATTTATGGGTAATTTTGATTCTATAATTAAAAAAAATATATATTTACTTTTTTTCACGTAAATACAAAACCCTTTAATAAAAACTTAACCATCCGTATTTTTAGTTTTCAAAGATGGTATTGCGCTTGTTATACTTCAGGTGTTAATAACATTTGGTATCTACCTACAACATTTTAACAATGTATGGAAATTTGACAGTTTAGTCTGCTTAATGAGAAAAATAATGCCAAAAAGGTTGGCGAAACCTAAAACTCACTCAGTCACTTAAAAATGACATAAGTGACTTTAACAGATTTGAGTGACGTATCTGTCGTAGATTTTTTGGTCTTGAATTCCAGTTTAGAGTATAGTTACTTTTTGTGCATTTCCCATTATCAAATAAAAGGGTTTGTTATTGCGAAAATAAAATTACTTTTTTTGTGCGTACACAATTTTATTTTAATGATATCAATGGGAAAAACTTGAACCTGAAAACTTTCCATTACAACTAACTTGCACCACTTCTCTCTCATAATCTCATGGAAGTAGGTAGTGGAAAGCTAAAAAAAACAGTTATCGTAAATTAGTTAGTGACCTGCCATAATCTCGCACGGGTGAAAAAAACTAACAAAAGAGCGACTCCATAGTTATCATTGACACACGACTAATAAAAAGTGTGCCTAGGCATAAGTAATTTTCAAGTTCCATTCACAAGGCGCAGATGCGAAGTCCCATTGTAGGTGGAAAGTCATTGAGGTACATGATATAAGTCCCAAATAGAGTAAGTACTTAACGAATGAAAGGCTAGGTAGGTATGTTAGGAGTTTTCCGCTCACTACGGCTGTTACAGCCTATTATACAACAATGCACCATTGTAATAATTCGGCGGAAATAAAACGGCAGAGAACTAGCTAGAAAAAGCCAGGATAGACAGACAGACGGACAGACATGACGAAACTATAAGGGTTCCTAGTTGACAAAATACGTCCTAGTGTCGCACAAAGAGAAGTTAGGTGCAGAAGTAATTTCTCCATACTAACTTATTACCTACCATAACACTACACGGGATCGGAGTTGGTGATTTATCTCACTCTTCTTAACGTGTAATTCCTGGTTGCATCGGGGTACGCCTTTGATTAAAACAAAATCTAAGGGGTACGCTTACACTATGACCTACAGGATTTGGAGAGTAATAAATAATGAAGCGTTAGCGATTTTTTTCTTTGGTCACCAAGAGGAAACGCCTTATGCACACCTGCCGGTTGGGAGACCGACGGTTAGTGTGGGACTCTCCTCTGGGTTGGGTCTCAGCTAATCAGAGACCGTCCAGAGGCATACCCACTAAAACATCTCCGACTTTTCCCAGCAGATCCAGGCACGGAGGCGGAATACGTGAAATGGCGAACCTTTATGCCGCGTCCCGCCTCAGGAACCGCGAGGCACGCCAGTACGGCCTCACCTCCTCAACTACAGGGCCGCTCCCACGGCCCACCAAAAATCCTTCCGGACGGACGCCCACGCCGCTGGGTTGCGACGCAGGCGCTACCAGCAGGATCCCTGCAGGACTCCTTCGACGACCCGTGCCCTACTGGTTGCAGGAAAGGGAGGGGAAAGAGACCCCGCAGGCTTACTAGTAAGGCCCTGAAATCCCAGCCACACGAGCAGTTCCGCTGCTTCGTCGGTGCCGTCTGACTTTCAAGTCAGTTACTAACTTCACTCATAGAAACATTGGGTACCTACAGCGTGACTGCGTTAAGTCTGTCACCAAAAGAGCGCTATTTGCTTAGATTAAGTAAGTCAAAAAGATTTTTTTATTTAATCTAAGGCTGTTTGGTATTTTCGGAATTTAGTTAATTAGGTAGATAAGAACTAAAGATACCTACTATGAAATAGGGTCCAAAATACAATACCACGTTTTTAAGCTTTTCTCTAGATAGATGTAGGTTAACACAATTCCATATTAAAAGTAATATAACCTATTATGGAATTGTGTTATAAGTATATTTAGAGATTATATCGATTACTAAGTACTTACTTATATTATATTACTGAACGCGGAGCATTGCCTTTATAACTACCTTCATTTTTTTTTTAAAAGGAAGGTCGTTTAAGAAACTGTATACGAAAAAAGCCACTAACGATACCTAACAAACGAGCTTGTTACGTTGCAAATAATACTGTGTCTGACATACGGTAGGTAACTAACGAGGAACGGACAACAAAGATAAATGTACCTTCAGAGATTTATATGCCATAATGATTCTCAAAGTTTAAAAAATCTGTCTGGCTAATGCTGCACGACGCGACGTACTCTTATATAGTTAACAGCAAAAGTCATAGATGATTAAAATCAATAACTCTACACTCACTACTTAGCGGAGTTCGCGTCAGAACTATATGAATCACTTTGAGGCTAAACGAAGTTCGCGTCAGAACTGTATGAATCACTTTGAGGCTAAACGAAGCTTGCGTAAGAACTGTATGAATCGATTTGAGGCTAAACGAAGTTCGGGTCAGAACTGTATGACTTTGGCTCCATACACTGACGCTAACTCCGCTCAATAGTGAGTACTTATCGAGTTTTTGATTTTGTTCATCTACTTTGCTGTTGCTGTACGAACTTGATAGGTAAACCTCCATGTTTGTTCGTCCATCTTCAGGTCCGTATGTACATATTCACCCACGGTACTTGTAATAGGTAATACAATAAGAGTGAAGCATTTTTTGACTTTGTCTGAGTTTCAGGACTCAAGGATCTTGTCAACGGTATCTATTTCCCAATAAAAGGGTTTTTTTCAGCTGAAATATCACAGGTGATTGATTTGAGTGGGAGGTTCGTGGTTAAAGTGTGGGTAAAGCTTCGTGTAATTAATGATAAATTAGATTTAAAGCAACAACTTGTTGGTCTAGTGCTTTCAGTACCGGTTCGATTCCCGGGTCAAGCAAGAAAGTAGTAGTAGTGATTTTTTGGAAAATTAGTCGTTTGTGATCAATAACCCGCATTAGGCAAGCGTGCTGATTAAACCTAATCTCATCATACTGGATTCAAGGAGATACAACAGGATAATTCTCTTACCCTATGATTAATTAAGTATAAGTAGGGAATTGGTCCCCTGGGGGCAATTCTCATGCACTCTACATTGAAGTCGAATTAAATTGTTATATGGACGATTGTATGAAATCTATAAATTCGACTTCAATGTCGAGTGCACGAGAATTGGTACCCTGGGCGTCTGTTTGGTTATTCTCGTTCATTAAGGGACGGTTTCCTTGTAGGCTCTCTGGTGTCAAGATTTCAAAGAGTTTTTGCGTGGACTTAAGATAATTATTATAAAACAAAAATAGCAATTAATAATCTATTTCCATCCAAGCGATTAAGGCAAAGCGACCTTTAAGAATTCGAAATTAAAAAACAACAAGGGGCCAATTCAATATAAAATGGGTCAAAGGAAAAATAACGACGAATACGAGTACTTATGTTCTATTAAAAAAATCCATAATGTACTTAGGTAGGTAATTAAGTCTTACGGCCGGTTTCTGACTTGAGAATTTGAAGTTGAGCACTACTTAAGTTCAAACTTTGACATTTGAAGTATGGCCCAACTGTCAAAGTTTGTACTTTACTTAGTGCTCGAATTCAAATTCTCAATTCAGAAACCGGCCGTGAATCTCTTTGGTCCTATCCGTTTTTCAACCGTGGGAGAGCCACACTTCGGCATGAATATACCAGCTTAACCGGAGTAGGTAATACCACGGCGTCACAGAAGACCTGCGTGAAGCAGTGCCTTTGTTTCGTCGAGAGAGTGAGGGTACCGGAGGCCCAATTGGGCAAAAGGGGGTTAAAACATACTGCGCCGACCGCAGATAATTTGGAAATAGGGCAGAGATATGATGATAAATATTTTTTTATGTTGATTTAGGTTATAAATAAGTAAATATAGCTCACATCTTAGCGTGTAGGTATTTTCCAGTTTAAACTAAAAAAGTTGGGCTAGTCAATCATTCTAATAGTTTATTTAAATGGAATACAAAAAGAAAATTACGTACAATACATACAATCTAGAAACCTTATCTAGAAATTATATTAGTATTTGTAGGTTACAGCGCAGTGCAAAAATAACTCTTGTGGCCCAGACATAAGGACGGTTCAAAGTCCAAAAAGGGTAACTACACGTGTCGCCGTATACCTACTCAATAATTTTTCAATTTAGGACAAACCAGGATCAAGGATTCAAGGTCGCGCTATCGTGAACATTGAACAGTGCTAAGGCTCTATAATTTACACTGAAGATGTAATTACTTAGGTACGTCAAATATTATGTTTATGTAGCGTTTGCAAACGATATAGAGAGACTGGATGTGGGAATAAGAAAACGTGTTCTTTGGTGCCAAATACTATGCTTTTTTTCAGAATTTCGTAGATCGTGATGATGATCCATCGAGACGGCTCTCCCGATGGTAAGTGATCACCGCCGAACATGCATCCATGGATGGAAACTTAAGACTTCTGCAACACTTAGGTAAGATATCACAAATGCGTTGCCGGTTCATAAAGAAGAAGGAAGACCCTTTTCTTAAAGATCAGATTATCATTAGATCAGATTCAGCCTATCGCTTACCATCAGGTGATCCGACTGCACGTTTGCCACATGTCCAATAAAAAAAAAAAAAAAAAAAAGCTACTCTAAAATTTACTTCGTCACCACCTACTAGTAAAGTGTCAACTAATTTGTTTGTCAATTAAAGTGGGTACGAAGAAAATTGGCCCCTGGTCCGCGGCCTAGTTTGATTTAAATATTTTTTAAATGCCAATATTTAAAGTCATGCCTCATCCAGGAACAGATAATTCTACCTCCATAATTAGCAATCTATGGGGCCAGCTTCTAATCATTCCGGGGGGTATAATTTGTACAACACTACATCCATGGTTAATTAATAAGTGGCATAGGATTGTTGCGGTGTGGGCCGACAGTCAGGGACCGAGTGTACGCCTCTTTATGGCCGTAGAGGCGATGACGTCGAGAGAACAGTGTTAGGCGATGACGTCTAGAAAGCAGTTTGAGGTATAAGGGTTTCCACAGAAGTGGAGTTGAGCGGAGACTTCTAAAAATTGATCAATCACGTTGCTCAAAATACACATCTCATCTCTGATGAGCAATTTGATTGGTCAATTTTTACAAGTCTCCGCTCAACTACACGTAGCTCCGCTTCTGTGGAAACGTACCCTTAAGTATGTAGTGGGTGTGGAGAAAAGGCCCTGATAAAATAAGAGCTCATGCTGGATTGCTTGGTATTGTTGGCTGGCCAGATGGCGCATTGGTAAAGGTCGTGGGTTCGATCCACACTGAGTTTGTCACACTGGTGTAACTACGAAGGAAATTAAAACCTGTCATTGTGTCCACACCGCTAGTGCGTAATTTTCTAGAGTATTTTTTCTTTCAAATCATAATCAGTTAGAGATATAATTTTTTTTATATATAAAATGAAATGAGTGAAAACATCTCGTCTGGTTGTTTGTTGTCCCCTCTTCGGTCGTGTCATGCTTAGGTCCCATCGAAATAGGAGGAAAGAGAATAGAGAGTGCACTTGTGTCTATGCATACTCTTCTGTATGATGCTGTAGCACCAGCACGAAATATCGGTTAGAAGGACGTTATTCTTAATATTACTGGAACACCCTGTAGTTATTCCCCGAGCCGCATGTTTTTCCCTGTCAGAGATTGCATAATTAACTTCCCCTAGTAATTTGATTGGTTTCAATTTAATTTCGTATGTAACTTTCACGTTGGCAGTACAGTCAGAAACAAAAAAGCTGCACTTAAACACTACATTTTCATTACTTTAGTTAACTTTAGGGGAGTATGTAAAACGGCATCGATTCCATTTTTGTGTTTTTTTATTCTAAGGTATCATCATCATCAGCATCAGCCTGTTGCAGTCTACTGCTGGATATAGGCCTCTCCAAATGCTCGCCACTTTGATCGATCTTCGGCTACTCGCATCCAGCTTTACCAAGACGCGGTCTCCACTCCAGAACTCGTTTACCTCAAGGTTTCTAAGGTATGATTTCTTGTAACTATGATAAATGTCTGTGTCCAAATGACAACTTCGCAAATGGTTAGATTACGATGTTTACTAATATCTTCTTATGCATCACCACTTCCCGTTAAGTTGGGACAACTTTTCTAATGAATCATGCCATCGTTCTGCTGGCAAGCGAGCAAAGATAAAGGTAACTATAAATAAATTAATTGTTTGTCCCGAAATATTAAATTCGTGCTCTCCAATATGATCAATGTGGAGGAGAATAAGTTTACCTTCTTGTGAAATTTGTTTAACGCGGACAACGTTTGGTAACTTGAGATTAAGTATTCTTCCATCCCCCCACGTATTAAAAATATCCTAAGTTCCGATAAGGGCATTTAAATTATGACCTAATAAAAATTGTGGTGAGAATAAATGTTTGAAAAACCTACCTGGTCTATTATAGTATACTAGCTGTTACCTGCGACTTTGTCCGCGTGGAATAGTATGTTTGGGTAGCATTACCTATGCTCTTTCTCAGGGTCTAGACCACCTGTATACCAAATTTGATCCTTTGTTTAGTAGTTTTGGCGTGAAAGAGTAACAGACAGACATAGTTACTTTCGCATTTATAATATTAGTATGGATATCGGCGCGGTGAAACTAGGTATGGTGAGCGCGAATGGTTAGATTACAATGTTTACAAATATCTTCTTTAGCACCACCACACCACTTCCCTTTTCTAATGAATCATGCCATCGTTCTGCTAGCAAGCGAGCAAAGATAAAGGTAACTACTTATAAATAAATTAATTGTTTGTCCCGAAATATTAAATTCGTGCTCTCCAATATGATCAATGTGGAGGAGAATAAGTTTACCTTCTTGTGAAATTTGTTTAACGCGGACAACGTTTGGTAACTTGAGATTAAGTATTCTTCCATCCCCCCACGTATTAAAAATATCCTAAGTTCCGATAAGGGCATTTAAATTATGACCTAATAAAAATTGTGGTGAGAATAAATGTTTGTAAACCTATAGAATAGAAATTTATTTTGTTTCACATAAAATTTTTACATTTTATAGTATACTAGCTGTTACCTGCGACTTTGTCCGCGTGGAATAGTATATTTGGGTAGCATTTTGCCCCCTCCCCCCCCCCACCCTTTTCGCAATAAAAAGTAACCTATGCCCTTTCTCAGGGTCTAGACCACCTGTATACCAAATTTCATCCAAATCCGTTCAGTAGTTTTGGCGTGAAAGAGTAACAGACAGACATAGTTACTTTCGCATTTATAATATTAGTTAGGATTAGGATATATGTAGGTACCTAAATACTCGTAGATGGGTGATGGGCGAAACTAGGATAGAATTACTAAACTATGGATATGGAAGAACGGTGGATGGCATCAAACACCACTACGCCATGGCGCTGGTGTTCGGCTGGTATAATCCAGACTTCCCACTCATCTACGGTCTTGCCTACTAATTAAAATTCTTAAGTTTCCTAATCCGTTAATAATAAACTTTTTACAGCAACTGCGAAGACTTGGCTACCTTTCTACCGGCCACTTTTGTTTTACAGCTGATTATTAGTTTCAAGCGGGCTTTAGTCTTAGTCAAGATTTATACTAAGCCATCTAATAATTTTTATATTGGAAAAAGTTACAACCAACTTTTATAGCATCTATGAAAGCTGCCGTCTAAAACACACTTTTTTCCGTTGGGAAGACCCACGCTTCGGCATGAATGGACTAGCTCGATCGGAGTGTATATCCTCTGTGTGATACCACGGAGTCACGAAAAAGCGGTGTAAAACAGCGTCTGCCGTGTGTGAGTGAGGTTGCTGGAGGTCCAATCCCATGGAAGGGTTTAAAGTTAACAACGCTTGTGACTCCACTGGTGTTGGATGACCCATGGGTGGCGGCAATCGATTACCATCAGGTAAACCGTCACCAGTACATAGAAAAAACGAATTATAGCTTGACCGTCTTCACTAATATTAACGAGAAACAGTTTTTTTTTATTTGGCTGCTAAAGTAGACCATATTTAAGTACTTTATTACGTTACTGACTGTACTCATAACGTAAAGCCGTACATTTCACTTGCACATGCTTTGCAGTCCACGCATGGTAATTAAAACACACTTTATTAATTGGCCTCACTTCGTATCAGGACATTAGTTCCAATCTGTACCAATAGATGGCGCTTTTACTTGTACTACATCGCAAAAGTCTTTTCTTGTCTTTGTCTATAGAAGTAATACCTTAGTAAATAGTACCTATTGATGAATGTTGATGATGATGATAAAATTGATGATAGGTAACTAGCGTCCTTGAATCCTAATGATTGCCATCCCGATGACGTCGTTAGCACGGTTTTTTTTATGTGATAGGTGGCAGACAAGCGGATGGATCACCTGATTCGTAAGTGATTGCCGCCGCCTATAGACACCTGCAACACCAGTAGAGACTCAAGTGCGCTGGCAACATTTGACCTTCTTTGCCCCCAAATGGGCCTCCGGTACCCTTACTCACTCGAAAACACAGCGCGAGGCTGTGGTATCAACCCGGTCGGGCCGGCTCATTCATGCTGAAGCGGTGCTTTCCCACGGTATCTTCTAGGCAAATGCGTGTCATCCTAGACCTCATCGTCACTTTCCATCAGGTGCGATGATGGTTGACAAGCGTTAGCCTAATAGGGGGAGAGTCCTGGGACTCACACTCACACTCTCACACACCGACGTCATGCGGGGGAGAGTCCGACATATGGGTATGCGTAACGCAGCGCATTTCCCCTGGGTAACCAAAAAAAAAAATCTTCTTCTATATCTTCTTCTACCTTCTTATTCTATCTATATCATCTTCTATACTATTTATAAAGAGATAACTTCTGTAGACAACGACAAGGCTTTTAGGTAAACCGAAAACACGAAACGCTGCGCGATGTAATTGGACACAGCGCCATCTATTGGTTCATTTCGGAATTACGGTCCCGAAGCGAAGTGAGGGCGGGCCACTAGTAGCCTATAAAAAGCGAAGTGAGAGTGGGCGACAAAATGTAAATGTGAGACTATGATCCAAGGAACGATAAGAGTGAGTAAGTAGGTAAAGAAATGAAAGAAAGAAAAGAGTGAATGGAAGACGGAACTGAGATTGAAATCGGGACGAAAGACGAAAGGCCTCTAGTAGTAGAACAAAAGGTACAACAACCGTGTTGTAGATGTAGTATTATTTTATCCTAAACTTTATTTGAGGCTTTGTTTAACTTCAATAGGAAACAAAAGATGAACTTTGGAAAAGGTAATACATGAAATTTTGAATCATGTTTCAGTCAAAATGGTTTCGTCAGTCGATTTATAGGAAACTCCCAATAATGTAAGTTAAAGTTCGGGCACCTACCTACCTTAAAACAGGGATTCTTTAACCATTTATGATTTATCCATACATAGTAGCCCGCCCTCACTTCGCTTCGGGACCGTAATTCAGAAATGAACCAATAGATGGCGCTGTACTCAATGTGTTACATCGCGCAAGCGTTTCGTGTTTTCGGTTAACCTATAAGCCTTGTCGTTGTCTATAGAAGTTATCTTTTTATAAATAGTATAGAAGAGAGAAGAAGAAGATAAGTTATAATTTTCAAGTTCTCATTGGCTGTATAGACAAAGTGCATGCCCATGTGATGCCCAGGTTCGATTTAGGTATCATATTATGCAAAAGTTATTTTTTTTAAGTACTGCCGTGAGATCCAATTAAGTATATTATATTCCTCCATCATTATTTAAAGAGTTCGAGTTGCTACGAGTTACTACGAGTTTCTATGAGTACTACGAGTTGCTACAAGTTACTACGAATTGCTACGAGTAAGAAGAGTAAGAATTACATTAACTTTCTAACTCAGTAGTCGTCCTTCCTATCATGTAGGTACACCATGGGTCACCGATTAGTTTCGTTGGGACTCCGAAGTATTTGTGGCAGTGGCCATCAAATGCAGCTAAAACACTCCTATTTCTGTTGAAATTCAAATCTACTTATCCGTTCGGGAGCTACGATACCACAGATAAACAGACGTACGAGTCAAATTTATAGCCTGTCGATTTCGCGTCAGGGGCTTAAAATTATACCTAGATAAGGACTTAAAAATAATTCTAGTATTTTTTTTGGGATAGGTGGCAGACGAGCAGGCCGATAATCTGGTAGTGACTACGATTTGCGATTGCCGCAACAGCAAATAATATCATTAATTACATTAATTATCACAGAAAACCGGCGTGAAGCAGCTCCTGTGCTGTGTTTCGCCGAGTGAGTGAGGGTACCGGAGGCCCATCGGGGGGAAGGGAATAAAAGGTTAGCAGCGCACTTGTAACTCCACTGGTGTTGCATGTGTCCATGGGCGGCGGCAATTGCTTACCATCAGGTGATCTGCCTGCTCGTCTGCTACCTATCACATAAAAGAAACATATATCTATATATTTAAAACGAAAAAAGTAATTAATTTGACTAATATTACAGAATCCACAGAACAAACATCACCAACGAAGCGTTATATCACTATGATTTCAGAGAACGATGATCTATTTCGAATGAATAATTTAACATTTAGTGCTGTCGTCGTTCGCATAATTATGTGGCACAAAGTGTAACTAGATCCCCCATATCAATATCACAAAGCGGCTGGAAAATAGTCGGCCCGTAACAAAATCCCCTTAGCAGGTCCCCCGAAATGATATCCAACCTGTTGCGAATCCTAAAAATGAATCTCCTCCATAAAAAATAAAAATAATAGATCACTGTTACCTGCGACTTGGGATGATGACATTCAAAGGCTGGCTGGTGTGGGCTGGATGAGAGTGGGCGAAAATCGGGAGCGGTGGCGTGCATTAGAGGAAACCTATGTCCAGCAGTGGACGAGTGTGGGTTGCTGATGATGACCCGCGACTTTTTCCAGTTGGAATAGTATCTTTGGAGTAGCGTTTTTAATTATTTAATAATTTTCACCCCTCCTTTTAACCCCATACAACCCCCTTTTCGCAAAAAAAAGTAACCTATGTCTTTTTTCAGGGTCTAGACCATCTGTATACCAACATTCAAATCCGTTCAGTAGTTTTGTCGTGAAAGAGTAACAGACAGATAGAGTTACTTTCGCATTTATTATATTAGTTAGGATGATGAGTAGACGGAGAGCCACGCTTCGGCGTGAATGGGCCGGCTCGATCGGAGCGATATGAATGGCCACAGCCTCACTGAAGACCGGCGTGAAGCAGCGCCTGCTGTGTTTCGCCGAGTGAGGGTACCGGAGGAATTGGGAGAAAGGGGGTTAGAGGTTGGCAGCGCACTTGTGACTCTATTGGTGTTGCAGTAGTCAATGGGCGGCGGCAATCGCTTCCTATCACAAAAAAGACGGATTACAACCTCTGCGATATTGGCAAAAAAAAATACTTATTTTTTATGTATGCACAGTACCTAACATAAATAATAATATTGCAGTGAGTGTTCTTGTATAAAAATACGCTCTTAGAAAAGGCACTATGTAAGAGGAAAAGATTATCAAAATTTTGAATTTAGAACAACCTTTTGTATTTAAAAAATGAAATACGGTTTCATTATCCACCGTTTATTTATGCCAGTACGTTTCCCCCTTTTTAATCTGCGATCGACGCTTTTGCCTGCCTGATGCAGATACTCTCTAATGGTCCCATTATCCTCATCACATTTCATTAAACTACTGAATAAAATTAACCTTTTAATAAAATCACGTCATATGAAAATTATAATAATTGTTATAAGCCTTCAGGTATGTTATATGAAGGTTGGTGATTATGCTGTTAAAATGCTATATTTTTTAAATGACTAACTCCCACGACTTTTTCCAATTTTGCTGTAAAAATATGCGAAAACATATTTTTCAAGATGTTTTTGTATACAGTGCGGTTATGCGAAATAAAGAAAAATATGACCTATATTTTGGATTGCTGATATGCATAACATGTGGTTAGGAGATTAGATCACAGAATAAATAAGTACCTAGATATAAAAAAGCCCAGCAAATACATCTTACAAGCTCTAGCTTCAAAAATACCAATCAGTTTTCAGAATGCTTTTAGTAAGTAAGTAGTTTATTTTAATTGAAACTTACATTTACATTGTAGGTGGCATACAAACAAATCGAAATCTTTCGAATTCATATCTCTGTATTACAGACACGAATAAATTGTCCCACGTAGTGTACGTACATTTGCATCCCAATAACGCAAGCTTTAAAAGAAAATTCATTATATGTGACACGACAAATATGTTAATATCTAAGTACTTAAATTACTTTTGAAAAAGTTTATAGGCATTAAGTTCCGATGGTTAAATTTAAACGCGAATGGTTTCGGGATGGAACTTCATTTTATATTACAGCGTGTAAGAAGTTACTTTAATTTTAGAGTGACACTTAATTTTTCTATGCAAATTAATTCCACCACTCCTTACCATAAAACGACCCGTCAACCTATTATAAAATAATAGGCCAATTAAATCTTCCATGTACGTATGATTATAATTGCCAACCCAAACTCCTACTAAATTCAACTATGTAGGTAATTCTCCAAGTTTCCGTGGGAGTAATAATTTCAATTATCATAATCAAAATCTTTGCCACCACTGTATAGCGCCCCGCTCCCTATAAAAGGAGTGAATCTTACCTCACTACTCGTAGTCCACTCCGGTTCTTGAATGAGTGAGCAGGCGTTCGGGATTTGAATTTGGAACGTTCTGTTTTTAAATTATTGTCAGTCTTGAATTAAAATTGTTTTAAATCCTGCCAGTGTTCGGACTGTGGTGCATTGGGTGGTTTTCCAAAGGCTAATAAAAGGTAAGAAAAGAACCTATTTTAAAGTTAGAAAAAAAACTAAAGCAATACATTTTTTTTGTGATTATGCTACGTATTTTAAAGTCAGGTCAATATATTGATTTTGAATACATTTTATTTATTAATAGTAGGTATTTTTGGCAATAATTCCTTTTTAAAAATAGGATTTAAAAGTTCAATGAAAAAAATTAACCTGCCACGAAAGTTATGGACTCGATGGCTATAGGTGTAAATGTTATTATATGGAAATTATAGCTTATCTTATACTTAATTCAATTTCGGTTACCTCACAGTTATCAAACAATGTCTTAACTCATTAACAAAAACGTACATATTACTTAATTTTTAGTTTTTTTATAAAATACAGTACAGTTACTTATGAAAGCTTTAAGAAACCACTAGGTTGCATGCTAACCCATAACCATCCTAACATCAAAGTGTGTACAGTCGACTCCAAAAATATGTAGGTACACTGTAGGACCTTGTCACAATACATATTATGTTTATGAACGACTTCTACTTTCATATACAATGTATTGTGCCCAAGTCCTAAAGTGCATTACATACTTTTTTACACGAAAGTCACACAGCTTATTAAGGCGACCCGCGACGATACTGAATTATATTAATTAAAAAAAATGATATATTTTTAAAAATCCAGCTATGAAAACATACAGGAAAGTATTAAAACTTACTTGTGTAATAATTTCTTCCTACAATCACACATAATTTTACATAATTGCTAAAAGTGGATCTTTGAACACAGAGGAAAATCTGGCCACGAGTTTAAGCTTTCTGAAAGTACAATTAGCTTTTAACCATTGATTTATGAAAAAAAGAGGAAAATGTGCAGACATGCTAACAGTGGATAGTTATAGATATTCAAGGATTTTTTTATCTTTTTGTATTGGAGAACGTCATAATTCAATTTAAGTAAAAAATTAAAATTAAATAAAAAATGTAAAAAAATTACGCTTATTAACTAAAGACTATCCATCCATAATTAAGATAATGAATATTAAGGTTAAATGGCGTCTCTGAGTGCAGTATTTAAACCTTTATCATATTGTCGTACAAGACTGTCTCCACCTACACTACAACTATACACCTCACGACAATACCACAACTGCGACATCCTGGCTACAACCAAAGTCGGTTCGACAAGAAAGTGTGTAGCAATTACCTACTAACAAAAAGCTCGACTTGTAATTACGACGCTCTGTCCACCTCCCTTTGGCGTCTCGGACTGCACTATAATTTATTAAGTAGGTAATTGAAAGACAATAAAAAGAAAGTAAACGAGCGTACTCCTTCTTAAAAGGCCGGCAACGCATCAGCGACCTCTCTGATCTCGCAGATGTTCATGGGCAGCGGTGATTACTTCTTACCAGCAAGTGACCCGCTTGCTCGTTTGCCGCCTCTAAAATTAAAAAAAAAAGTGAGGGAATTTGGAGTAAAAATGAGGGAAATTCGGTTGTAATGTAAAGTCCGGTTCGTTTTTGGTCCAACTGTTTTTTTTTGAGATAGGTTGCAGACAAACTGATCACTACATGGGAAGCGATTGCCGCCGCCCATAGACACTGCAAGTGGAGTCACAAGTGAGCTAGCAACCTTTAACCCCCTTTCCCCCAATTGGGCCTCCGGTACTCTCACTAACTTTACGAAACATAGTGCAGGCCTTGTGCCCCGGAAAGCTCGTTGGTCGCGTTATACTGATGTCCCATCGAAATATGAGATTAACATCGAAGTCCTAGACAGCAGAGAGTAGAAAAAAAATGTTTTTGCCTTTTAAAAGGCTTTTGGGTCTTACGACGTTAAAGTTTATGGTGCACTTGCCTGCGCACACACTTGTGTGTTGGTGGGTTGGTCGTTGAAAATTGGTTGGGTAAGGTTGACAAGCCATGGGGAGCTATGGTGCATCGACCTCCACGAGCGGCCCCGCTGGTAATCAGTTCTGTCTTGATTCCAGCCGCGGTTGGTATCAGTCAAAAACGGTTACCGTGGGGTCCGGTGTTCGACTTAATTTTGTTATACAGTAAAAAGTATAATTTAATGAAAAACAGTATACTTAATATTGTTTAAAACAGTATAGTTGACAACCTTTGTCACAGTATATCACAGCTTTTGTTATCACAACCTAATGTCTGTGATTTACTTACAGTAAACAGTTGTAGTTATGTTGCTGGTTTACAATGCCAGAACAATGTAACTATTAATCGAACTAAGAAAAGGCTTGGCTGCTCCTAGGAAGAGCTTAGTTAATGGGCTTCTTAGATAAGCTACTGATAACAATTACAGCTGCCTTTATGATAGAACAATCGGACTGATTGTATAACTACTTGATGACTTGTTGCTGTGTTGGAATTTACCTATTCTTATTATGTTCAATGCCACCACAATTTTCTTGAATTCTTAAGCGGTGCTGCCATATACAGATTGATGGACACGCCAAAGATTCTGAACACGCCTGGCGGGTTCAAGGCATGGTGAAGGAAATTCGTAATAACACGCCAGGCGTGTCGGTGGCATTGAATGTGTTAACTGACATATAAATGATAATAATAAATGAATAAATAAACTATCGGAGGACTATCAGTCTCATATTTTAATTTTTTGTGGAACTATCGACCACTGACCACGTACTAATTTCTGTGGAACCGTTTGGCTGCAGGAATTTCCTAACGGCTACCACTTAAGGGCTTCAAGAAAAGAACGAACCTACTTACTCCTTTCTGAAAGGCCGGCTATGCATCAGCGACCTCTCTGATCTCAGAGATGTTCATGGGAGGCGGTTATTGCTTACAGACCCGCTTGCTCGTTTGTCGCCTTCAGCATAAAAAAATACGAAATAGATATTTTTGCATGCATATTGATATCCGTCGTATCAACTTCTGACGAGCCTTAAGGTGCAGTAAAATTAAGGTTTACAATGTGTTAAACTCCGTAGTTAGTCCTGGTTTTTTGCAGGTTGCAAACATCATAAACATGTTTTTGATGTTGACCCAATGAATGATCCAAGTTTGTATCTAGAACGCCAAATGCAACATTGTTAAAGATTAAAAAAACCGCGAAAAATCTAAAATTTTAAAATTTTGGAATTTAACCCTGACTAACTAGTTTTTGAAAAATCTTTATGACGTTTTTAAGGTAGACTTTAGAGAGTAGAGATTTGCTAGACGAAGCGTGATCCTCCAATTATACTTATCAGTAGATTAAATAATTGTGATTAAAGCCTTTCAAAATTACTGTGATATGTGAGATATGTGTGATTTGGTTGTTTTTAATTTCAACGACAGACAAGCCTTGATCCCAATCACACCTGATGTTAAGTGATGATGAGGTCTAAGGTGGGCTATGCTTGCTCGTGAAAAGCCTATCCACTCTTGCCTTTATGATACGATGTCTTATAGGTATCTCTTGTCTTACGTCTTTAACCTAACTCTGTCTCCCACGAATGTTTACGTTCATAGCAAACTTATCTATTGGAAAAGTTGACACTTAACATCACCTTAGCTGCGCCGTTAAACCTGTTTATAATAATCCCTGCCATTCGGTGGGCGTTGATTAAACCTGCCAGGTTTATGGTCCATCAAGAATGCACTGCGTATACGATACGTATTCACGCGTAATATACTTATAGTTAATGCTAGGAGATAGGAAAACGGAGTATGGAAATGGCGGTTAGAAAAATGTTGGGTGATACAACGTGCTTTTGATATCCTAACTTGGGCTGTAAATATTATTAAATATGAACGAGTTGACGTCACTTTGGTCTAGTAGTTTAAGTATAACTTTGCGCAGAGGCAATATCGTAACCAATGAGGTTAATCCGAGGTGCGATTATTGCTAGTTGAAAAGTTTAGTGGTTCAAGTATTGGGCTGTGATATTTGGGTAGGTAGGGTCATTTCGCCTGTTCGCGTCCATTTAGTGCAGTTGGCAAGTTTGTCGGCGATAATAAAAATGCCCCAGCACTTTTCTATGACAAATTTGTGTAATGTATTCATTATACCTATATTCTATTTTAAGATTAACTCTCAGTTGTAATAGAAACATCTTGCGTTTTCTTATTAAATAGATAAACCTCAGAATTAGGTGTTTTACCCAGTTCGCGTCCACAAAATCCAAATTGCGTCCACTTGTGGACCATTTAGCGTCCAGCAGCTAGAAAAGGAATATAGGGGTTTTATTTAAAAGAATAATAAAGAAAGATTGTATTTGAACAATTTTCTTTATTTAACAATAAACTTAATTATTGAAAATCAACATTATCATCATTTAAACTTCACTTTAAAAAAGAAAAATAATGTTTCCGTCGGACGCACACGCACTGACTAAGTTTTATTGCATTACTACGGAGCTATCCGAACGGCACACGACGATTCCCGAACAGAGCCGACGGCTTACGACACAGCTTTGCCGCGAAAAACGAAGTTATGCGAACGTGCGTGACCTTGCGAGATAAGTTTCGGTTTCGGCAAAAGTTTCGGCCGATTTTGGCCGAAACCGAAACTGCAGCCGAAACTTGATTTTTGGCCGAAACTCGGCCGAAACCGAAACCGAAACCGAAAGTTCGGTCGGACATTAGTAAGTATATCACAGGCTGTGATTCACAGCCTTTGTATCATAAGTTCATAACATAATATCGATGATGTACTTACAGTAAACAGTTATGGTTATCTTGCTGGTACACAATGTCAGAACAAACAATGTAACTATTAACCGGACGAAGAAAAGGCTTTGATGCTCCTAGGAAGAGTAAGGGTTGTTAATGGGCTTCTTAGATAAGCCACTGATAACAATTACAGCTGCCTTTATGATAGAACAATCGGACTGATTGTATAACTACTTGATGACTTGTTGCTGTGTTGGAATTTACATAGGTAAATTGAACAGAAAGAAAATTGTGGTGACATTGAACATAATAAGAATAGTCTTATTATGTTCAATGTCACCACAATTTTCTTTAATTCTTAAACGGTGCTGCCATATACAGATTGATGGACACGCCAAAGATTCTGAACACGCCTGGCGGGTTCAAGGCATGGTGAAGGAAATTCGTAATAACACGCCAGGCGTGTCGGTGGTATTGAATGTGTTAACTGATATGTAAATGGTAATAATAAATAAACTATCGGATGACTATCAGTTTCATATTTTCGTTTTTTGTGGAACTATCGACCACTGACCACGTACTAATTTCTGTGGAACCGTTTGGCTGCAGGAATTTCCTAACGGCTACCACTTAAGGGCTTCAAGAAAAGAACGTACCTACTTACTCCTTTCTGAAAGGCCGGCTATGCATCAGCGACCTCTCTGATCCCAGAGATGTTAATGGGAGGCGGTTATTGCTTACAGACCCGCTTGCTCGTTTGTCGCCTTTAGTATAAAAAAATACGAAATAGATATTTTTGCATGCATATTGATATCAGTCGTATCAACTTCTAACGAGCCTTAAGTAAGGTGCAGTAAAATTAAGGCTTAGAATGTGTTGAACTCCGTAGTTAGTCCTGGTTTTTTCATCATAAACATGTTTTTGATGTTGACCCAATGAATGATCCAAGTTTGTATCTAGAACGCCAAATGCAACATTGTTAAAGATTAAAAAAACCGCGAAAAATCTAAAATTTTAAATTTTTGGCGAATTTAACCCTGAAGAACTAGTTTTTGAAAAATCTTTATTACGTTTTTAAAGTAGACTAAATTTGCTATACGAAGCGTGATCCTCCAATTATACTTACTTATCAGTAGATTTAATAATTGTGATTAAAGCCTTTCAAAATTACTGTGATCTCAAATCAATAGGATTTGGTTGTTTTTAATTTCAACGACAGACAAGCCTTGACCCCAATCACACCTGATGTTAAGTGATGATGAGGTCTAAAGTGGGCCATTCTTGCCCTTGAAAAGCCTATCCACTCTTGCCTGTATGATACGATGTCTTATAGGTATCTCTTGTCTTACGTCTTTAACCTAACTCTGTCTCCCACGAATGTTTACGTTCATAGCAAACTTATCTATTGGAAAAGTTGACACTTAACATCACCTTAGCTGCGCCGTTAAACCTGTTTATAATAATCCCTGCCATTCGGTGGGCGTTGATTAAACCTGCCAGGTTTATGGTCCATCAAGAATGCACTGCGTATACGATACGTATTCACGCGTAATCTACTTATAGTTAATGCTAGGAGATAGGAAAAAGGAGTATGGAAATGGCGGTTAGAAAAATGTTGGGTGATACAACGTGCTTTTGTTGATATCCGAACTTTAAGGGCTGTAAGTATAGTTAAATATGAACGAGTTGACGACACTTCGGTCTAGTGGTTTAAGTATAACTTTGCGCAGAGGCAATATCGTAACCAATGAGGTTAAATCCGAGGTGCGATAATTGCTAGTTGAAAACTTTAGTGGTTCAAGTATTGGGCTGTGATCTTTGGGTACTATGTTCGATTTCCGGGTCAAACAAAAGTATGTTTCGAATTTTTTCGTGTAATTTTCAGTTGCGATTAAGCTGCCACTTTGGAGCCAGAGGTACAATTAGATTATGATTCAGGATTTGAGGAGTCTGGTAACTACAATAAAGCGACTGCCGTCTGACCTTCGCAACCCTTTAACAGGGGAACCAGACCAACTGACCCATGGTTATACGTTTCATAAACTATCCAGAAGGAATTCCTTCTATATCATATACATTGTATATCTAAGGCATAATTAGATATAGGTGCTACGTCACATATTCGAACGATATTGATATCTTATAATAAAAATATCGGAAACGGAATATGGGCTTTTCGTGCGAGATTTCGATAACTATTTCTTGATTCCGATAATGATTTAGGGCCTCTATTGATACTGGAATAGGCCTAGACTAACGGAAATCCCTTCATTTTTACCATCCCTCGAGAAATGGTATCGGCACATGATGGAATGGGCCGACTTCCTTATGCATAGGTTATTACCAAACTAGCTCTATAGGGACTGGGTTCAAAGTAAGTCTGTTCAAAAACAAAACTTAGTCAGTTCTATGTAGACAAATATCCTCTGGCATCAAAATGGCATCTTCTGTAAATAAAGTGTTAGTTTGCTTCCTACATTATGCCGTAGACCAAGCCCATTTTTTGTAAAAAAATAAATTAAAAAAACGGACGTGCTTACAATGCCAGCGGCGTTACTATCAGAATGTTCTACCATGATGCGGTGGCCGAGGTAGCTGCCAGCATTACGGTGAAAAAAAATTTTAAAAGCCACGCAATCAACTCTGAGAAGAGCTTGCGGGCCAAATAACCCACGGTCCCATGGTTTCATGCCATAGGAATTTCGCTTTCTCATAATTTCTCTTTCGCGACATTATGCGAAAGCGACATTCTGCGAAAGAGACATTATGCGAAAGCGACCTTTTGCGACTGAGAGACATTCTGCGAAAGAGACATTTTGCGAATAAGCCTCCACGCAATAGGTATCATTTATTAGGTAATTTGTCTAGTTCTCCCTTGAAGCTCCTGTGCATTTTAATCTGATTAAAATACAATCTAAATCGCTTGTAGACAATAAAAAAGGAATGCTTTTCCTGTCTCTGAGGATCGGAAATGACAACGGCGCGGTTGTGGCAGCGACGGTAAGCTAAGGAAACATTTATTTGCAGATTTTTAGTTTTACGAGTCTGTGAAGCGACTGTTTGGGGGAAGCTGACGGCCAAATGTCAAACTGTAGAACAACCCGAAACAAAATTAGTAGGTACTTAACGAGTAACAGTTTTTTTTTGTTTTTTTAGAATCCTGTTTAGACCACGTTAGTCATTTGTTTCTAATAACTGGGTAAATACGAGAAGGTAAAGTAGTAGCTGTTTTTTGAAATGACAAGACACTTTGTACGCTTAAACTCGGTAATAGCATTATTAGTATTATTATTGTAGGCTTAGGTAGTGGTGGATGTACAGGACATAGGTAGGTACAGTAGTGGTTTGGATGTACAGCGCTAAGAGAGGCGTTCATTGTTCCAAAATAATGGTACTATTTAAATCCACTGAAGTTTATTATTAGTTATTTTATCGAGCAGTGTCATCACGTTTAGATAGTGTTTTTATTATAAGCGTATTAAGAAAAGTTTCTAATTCAAAATTTCATTCCATAAATGTAAAATTATTTATACTTACCTGAAAAATAATAGCCCCAAGAATCGTAGTCGTTTCGTAGCGTAGCGTATTCGACAGAATTCGTAGCTCTGGTAGTAGCACATCGTAGTAACCTGCTACGACACCTCGTAGCTATGCGATTTACATTACCAAACTAATTTTTATTTAAACAAATATCTATTGGGTACTTCCTTAGCATTAATTGATTAAACACGGTTAAATTTTAGTCGATTTAATACCGAAGCTAAAGGCGATAATTTATAAACTACTGGACCAAACAGGGCCTTGTTGTACAATGTTGCTTCTAACAATAGTACGCATAGCAAACACCCGGTAATTTAACAGAGGTTCGTCTTCCGTAGGACCTTGCTTATCTAAGGCTATCTCTACTTTATCTACACTATACGATCTGTGTCTAAGGTCCGAATGTGAGGGCGCACCGACCCAGGTAGGTCAGAAATAATTGGAAAAGTTTCTTGGACGTGGGTACTGTAGTAGGTACTAAGGTTACGTTCTTGACTATGATACTAATGTATGTATGTATGACATACGAATGAGAGTACACCACACTTCACATTATACATGGTGTATTTGTGATACTTGTGTATACTATAACCCGTTAACCACGTCATCCACCAATCATTCTGAACAACATTTAGTACCTACGTACTAACTTTTTATACCTACTAACTTACTTACTTACTCCGCTGGCTCAGCGACCCGAATCGAGTCTTGGCCTCCGAAACCAGAAAAGAAAAGTAGTGCAGACTGCAAGATCGATCAAGTGCGTTACTTCCCTCGTAGTCTTCGTCTCGTGAAAAAAGCTGGCCCAGGAAGGGCAATCTGCGAGAACTTCAGGTCAAATAATATATTCATAATTCTTTTTCCAGACAAAATGGTGCCCAACCTAACCCTCCTCCTGATCGTGGTGACCCTGACCTCAGTAGCGGCGCAGACGTTCCAGTACTCCCGGGGCTGGACCAACGGCAAGAGGGACGGGCACCGCCGCGAGGAGGCCAAGGACGTGGCCGGCAGCCTGGAGCGCATCCTCAGCCCGTGCCAGATGAACAAGCTCAAGTATGTGCTGGAGGGGAAGCCGCTGAACGAGAGGGTAAGGATTCAGATTTTTTATGAGATAGGGGGCAGACGAACGATCACCTGATGGTAAACGATTACCGCCGCCCTTGGACACCCGCTACACTAGAGAAGCTGAGCACTGCCGACCTTTTAAGAAGGAATACGCTCGCTTTTTGAAGGTTTGCAGGTCGTATCGGTTCGGAAATACCGCTGGTGACTGGTGAGTTCATTCAACAGTTTACTTGCCATCTGGCTAGTCTTGCCAGGTTCGAATTGGTAGATAAAAAACAGGGTTTGGATCGGACACACCAAAAAACAAGGTGTTTTGAAATCATAAAGTCGTGAGCAAATTTTGGATCATGTTCCAAGATGATAGTTCATTTCACGCCGTAGAAACCCAAAAGCCTTTTTAAAGGCATTAAACAATTGATTTTCTATTGTGTCTGCTGTCTGGGCCTTACCACGTTATAGCTCAGTGGCTCAGCTCACACAGTGGGGTTGTCGTATTTTTGTCTCGTGCACCCCACCATGTGACGAACATATCAATATAGAACAACAAAATTATGAGTCGAGTGCAGTGGGTAGTAGGTCGCGTTTTAAGCGACGGCTACGCTTTTTTCCCCCGGGTACTTGAGTTTTAGTGTTATGAAATTCTCAGTGTCAGCCCAAAGTCTGGCAGATGGCGGTCTTGTTCCTGTGCCTGATCCCTTTCCGATCGTGTCACACTGGTCGAATATAAGTATAATTAGACACCAGCGGAGTCACTTCTACTCCCCTTCCTTCCGGATTAATAGTGTTCTGAATATTTTCCAGGTATTCACCCCTTGCGACTACTTTGAAGAAGATCTGGACAATCAGTCGAAACGGTACAAAATGGAGCGAGCTCAGGACCCTCTCTTCGAAGCCTTCCAGTGAATCTCCAGAATAAGTTATCATGTGCCAAACCTGAGCCCACGCCTAAACAGTTTAGGAGATCAAGGACCATCATGTAGATAAGATGTAACTATAACTTTAGTCTAATTACTTTTACATAAATTACATTGTAATTTTCACCTGATGTTCTAATGTCATTAATGTCATTAGTCGTGCTTTTCTTGATGACAACCTTGATTGTTTCTAGATTGTAATTAATTAAATTGTTAATTGCTTAATGCATAAAGGGCTGGATTTATGCATGGGTTTTGTAGCTACACTACTTACGATTTATGTAATGCCTACTCATACTTTTAGGGAGTTTTTTTTGTATTTTATCTATTTCCCTAAAATGTAGTGATAAATGGGTTTTATACTATAATTCATTATTTAGTATCCATTTTAAAACAATAATAATGTTCCTTACTATGTGAACCCTTGATAAAATTGTACTTATTAAGGGTCAAAAATCTTCCCCGTGTTTTTACATTTTCCTGTGGATACTTACCTACTAAAGGTGGAGTATTTAAGGGTAATTTATCACCTCTGAATCCTGTAAATGGTAAATTAATTAATTTGATCAATTCGCATTATTGGAATGAGCCAATTTTTGCCAAACTGATTATAATTTTGTAGATAAATTAATTCTTCTGATAAGTAGGTTCACAGTAAACTGAACTTACCAGATCAGATAAAATTTCTTCAATCCTTCTGTCGCCTCTATTTCGTGCATAAATAGTTTTGGTAATCAATAGAGGAAATTTGATTTACAGATGAAACAGATTGTAAGTACTGAAGTGACTCCTGCTCTTAAATAAATTATTTTGTACATTCTAGTCAATTCAATATTTTCCTAAATCTTTGATAAGTATTTAAAACACTTGTATTATATTAAATTATAAAATGTAACGACTTTGAATTAAACATTAGTAAGCATATTGAAATCAATGATTTATTCGTTTACACGTTTTAATATTAATAAATTAACTTATGAAGTGCTATTAAAATGTTGACAACAAATTGTAAATTGGGTCATTAATAAAATCTGATTCCATGATATTATTAAGTTTGTTATTTCTCCTCTTCTTGACTCCTTATTTGATGACCTTGATGGCGTAATGGCTTAAGGGTCCGGGTTCGATTACCGGTCGGGTCTAGGAGTTAGGTTTGAGTCGGGCAGTGCTGGGAGACGCCAATTGTCATTTAGTTTTTTTTATGTGATAGGTTGCAGACAAGCAGACGGATCACCTAATGGAAAGCGATTGCCCCCGCTCATAGACACCTGCATCACCTATGGAGTTGACCTTTACGATATCGAATTGTTACCGCTTAAAAGGTGTACCTACTTAAGATAGTACCATATCTGTAAAATAATAGCAATACCTATCTCTTGTATCTTTCTTGGAAATTCACGGTACTTACAAGCCGGTTTTTTGGAAAGCGTTTATGAGGATACAGATACAAGACGAAGCAGACCCTTTGAGGTACGATAATGAAAGTTGGGATATAAGTAGTGGGAAGTAAGTAGTAGTAAAGGAAAATAAATGATGATTGAGATGCAGATATTAAAGAAACTGATACCAAGTCTATGGTCGACGTTGACTCACCTCCCACTAGGAGTAGGTACTTACCTCTAAATAGGCGTGAAGGCGGCAAGGCAATGCGGCAACATAGACGCAGTCAGCTCCTGGGTACCCAGAAGTACGCTTTCTGGATTTCGATAATCTGATCAGGTGTTCCTCTATTAGACACAGATGTTGAGCAGTTCCACCCAACAGAAATTAGCTTCACGTATGCCTACTTATAATAATTGGAGTCCTATCCCACGACCTCTATTCTAGAACTGCCTAATAAATTCTATCCAAATGATGAGCAACTTTTGTTATCTCATCTCTTACTAAAAATATAAAATTATAAAAATATCAATAAGTACCTAGAATAAAAATAAATAAAAATGTAATTGAAAGTTGAAATAGCGGCATCTAGCGAAATATGTGAACATTAACTTAATGTTACTTGCCACGCCATCTAGCGGAAATAGTTGATACTTTTTGTTTACACAGTACAGCGCCATCTCTTATTATATTTCAAAAATAACTTTTCAAACACTGCCATCTAGTGGCTAATAGAAAAACGAAAATGTTCTTACTTTTTACTGTTTTCCGCCCCTCCATAGATGGCGCTAACTGATAATTTTGTTTGATGCTACTAAGCACTAGATGTCGCGGTTCCTGTTTTTAAGGACTGAACTAAATATTTTTAATAAATTATATATGTTGCTAGATTTCTGTAAGTCTTTACTAAGTAATGTGGGCTTATACTTCCCAAAAAGGTACGACATAAATATCTAAAACCCGTAATGATAGACTAACTGTGGGTACTCTTTTTATAGAAAAGAAAATGTACTCTTTATTGCGTAGCCAATAAGTTTCATAATGATTTGAGAGAGTAGAAAGCAATTTTCCTCCATCTATCATTCGTAACAAGCGTCATTAGGGCCGTGTTAGCCGCAAGTTGTAATATCAGATCATTTATGACCAACTCGACATCCACAGTAATGGGAATCGAATCAAACGTGGGCTGTTATTATATTGTACGTTCTTCATAATGTATTCGTCTGTAGGCAGTTGGATATAAGAGCGATTTTATTTTCCATGTGGGTAGGCACCTACTTACCTGTACCTATTATGTATAAATATAGGTAGGTTACTTATACCTCGATATAAATGGGGTGTCAGGTAAATGTTGGGATACTCAAATTACTAACATACCTACGCTTTTTTACATTCTATTATTAATGATTTTGTGTAGGTAACATTATTATAATTAACACTGTTTTCCAATAGGGTAGGTACTCAAACTTAAAATAGGTAGTGATTTTTTTCAAAATGTGTTGAGGTAGATAGAGGTAGGTATCAAGTGTTCTCTCAATTACCTAATTACTTGCCTAAAATATTTTTATTATTTAGGTATTATCGTTCAATTATATTTAATTTAATAAATGTAGGTTACTTGGAATAAGTTTGCCTCAAACATCCTAAGAAGGTGCCAGTTCACTCTCGCCTTGCTTATTTGTTAAAATAGATTTAATAATTTAATTTATTATTTAAGACCAGTAAACGTTCTTTTATTTAGATTTAGACCATATATCTGATGTAATGACAGTCTGTACATTAGCTTTTTCTGATGTTTTTAATTTATTAAGCCTAAATTTTTTTTATTCATGAATGAAAAAAGCATAAAAAATCGAAGTCCCTGAGAGTTGTTTCTTGAAGAGCCAATTAGGGGTTAAAACGGATCGTCGTCGTAACCGATGACAGGCGCGAACGACTAGCGAAACGCGTACGACTGCCAGTTCCGACTCAATTACCTCTCTAGTGATGTACCGTCGCGTCGGGGTCTTTGCACCGATGTCGATAATTTGAAACATATCGTACGTAACCGAAGACAGGCGCGAACGACAAGCGAAATGCGTAAGCGACTGCCTGTTCCGACCTCTCTAGTGATGTACACTCGCACTGATGTCGAATAATGTTTCACATCATAGGTATGTCATGTCTAGCTGACCTCGGCCTCCTACGCGCCAGATTGGGTGGGAATGTGAAATGTATCCGGAAAGAAACATTAAGATGATGAAGATGCTAGTCGTGTTAAAGTAGGAATATTTATCTGCATCATTTTGTTCCATCCTTTTATCTATAGGGAACCATTTTGTTTACTTTGTGATATTTTTATGACTGCTATCGTGATGCCGGTGTGGACACATAATTAACGCTGACTCTGCCAGTCTCGAGTAATTAAATAGACATCTTATGTAGGTGTAGTGAGTATTAATTAAATAAATAAATAAGTTAACATAACACCTTAAACATTAATAATAAAATTGTTTTGATATTTTAATAATTTAGATCCTCACCATCTACTAAAAACATAACATTGATAAAAGTTAAAGGGATTTATTTCGTTGTATGAATTAAAAATATACTGATCAGTTCCATTACTACCTTGGGCCACCTAAATACAATGTGACTAGTGTTTGATACATTTGTGATACTAAGATCACCAGCATTACTTGGATCCAAATCCGAGATTGGAAACTCCAAAGGTGAAGTTTGTATGCTCGGACTCACCTCGTGGATGACAGCACTCATGGAATCACTTTTTCAAATGCTTTCAGTATTTCTAGGTGTATTAGAGATTATAAAACCGAAGAAAGTAAGCAATCAAAAACAAATTCGCTACAAATCGATATCCAGCTATCCCATCTCTAATTTTGTAAGAATGAGATGCCCTAAACTTAAATCCGTTTCCCGCCATCGTGCAATCTGTACCTCGGAACTGGCCAATCACAAGGTCGGAGGGCGGCGCGGCCCGCCAGCCGCTGCCTCTGATTGGTCCAAATTCTTAAACGGGTTGCCTATAATAGAAAAAAGTCCATCGCGTAAACCTTACAATTGAGTGCCACTTTTTGTTCGTTCGTGTTAAATTGATGAAAAAAGACTTGGAAAAATTGGCGTCGAGATGAAATAAAAAATGATTTATTATGGCCCGCTTAACTTTTTAACTTATTGGACGGTAATGACTTTTGATTTTGCAGAGAAGCGTTTTTGAATCTGTATGGCTGGTGTTGCCATCTTTAGTAGCTTTTTAAACGACATACTGTATTTTGATCGATAAGATTATGATTATCCAGACCAATTGATTGCCAATACATAATCCGTTTCACTATCACTCGATGTAATTGTCATCGATCGATGATCGACCGATTAGTCTGGTAACAACGTAGGGAACCCTATTTTAACTACTATATTTTTCTATTTACATTCTTATCTTGATGTTAACATAACACATGTGATTCAATATTAATGGAGGTGATATGGTGAGGTATGTAAGCTGATGTGGATGCCCGTACATTGTTGTGTTTCATTGAGTGGCATCTGTATCTCCTCTTTGATGGCTTAAGGTCGTGAATACCGAAGGTGGTGCCACTTCACATCACAAACAATCTAGGTTAAAGGTCACAGAGTACCACCACAGCATACAAATACCCGGCGATATAGGGCTAGTAGATGAGTGGTCCGGTCGCCGGACCTCCAGTGACCTTTTGAATGGAAACTTTAGGGTTGGCAAGAAAGTCATCCCACTGGTTCATAGAATACGACTGGCCGCCCTAATTTTTAACTTTTTCAGTATTTTTTATGGGACAGATGGACGAGCAGACAAATCACCTGTTGGTAATTTAACCTTGAATCATAAATATTTCATTAGTTCTTAGTGGATGAGCTATATTGAGAAAAGACATTACCTACCTAATCCCTCCTTAGAGCTGGCGACGCATTTGTGATGCCTCGGGTGTTATAAATGTACAATGGGCGGCGATGATCTTTTACCATCAGGTGTACCCTAGGAGGAATGGTCCTTGTTTAAGGGTGCTCCCAAATTGGGAGTCCCAATGCTCTCCCTGATCGTTTAGAATCTAAACGATCGATCAAAACTTTAGATACACAGTTTGGTAAAATCAAGATGTCTGACGCAGGGCCCGATCCACAACCTTCCAAACGAATTACTACATTAAATACGACGCACTTGTAAAAGAAAAGTGTTTCGTCCTCCTGTATACATGCTCTGCAAAGACAGTTGTCTGTGACACCTTATTAAGCCCCGTCAGAACACTTATCACTCTTGACTTCTTATTAGGCGTTGACCCTTAGGAATACATCATTGAGTTACTGGCTGAAAGACTGTGGTACTAAGTACTGCACTAGTATTCAGTTTCACATCGAACATCGTTCCTCACTTGACACGGATATTACGGATGTAGTCTAATTTGGAGCTAAATCTAGGTCGATTAGTGAAGGAATATCATCTACCTTAATATTTATCTGCTTTATTTTAAACTCCGTGTAGCCTCAAAGTGATTCATACAGTTCTGACGCGAACTCCGCTCAATAGTGAGTATAGAGTTTTTGATTTTGATCATCTACTTTTGCTGTTGACTGTTCTTCTTAGATAATCTGTAGTGTAATAATACCTACGCATGCTATCACAGACTAATAAGAGAACAAGTTCATGCTATTGTCCACTGCCCTACCGTCGTTATTATTCTATTATATATAGGACATGTATTATAATACCTATCCACGCAGTATCTTCGAACATAACCATAACTTTCGGAAACTTCAAATCCTATTCACAAATTGTAAGGTGAAAACAGTTACATTGCCATTGAAATTCAAATTCAATTTTCGAATCACAAAAGAGCGTTCGCGCATGATAGTGTTGTTGGCGGTGGTGGTGTCGCGGCGATAACTCTCGTCGCGCGGAATAAAGTCGTCACGGTATCGCCGTATCGCGTCGCCCACGGAGCTGCGCGCGCGCCGCGATCTACGGCTGTGCGGGGTCAAACACTGGGATACAGTGAGAGGGTTTCTAAGGCTATAAGTGCAAAAGTGGTAAACCACATTTTTTGTTGGATACGGTTTTGGTGTACAAAATACATTCGTTACATTAATTGAACTAAGTAATATTACCAGCGAATAGAACCGCGCAGTAAACCAGTATTTTGCGCCATGTAAGTACAAGTATAAAGGATCTATCAGAAAAGCACTGTCCGGCACAAAATACCTACTAATCGGAACATCCTTAATAATTTCTGAATTTAGATTTCACATTACATAAGATCAATTTCATGAATACCGTAATATTCCTCAATATCAATAAAAAACGTCTAAACTCCCAGGACTAAACTACCACGGCTAAACTACCACAAAAGTCCCATCGTTGTGCTCGTTAAGAATCACCCAATTAAATTAGTTGAATTAAATAAAGTACGTAGCTGAAATATAAAAACTACTATAAAACTTATGATCAAGTTGATTAGTCTCATTATAAATAGTACCGATTTAGTTTGAAGGTCTCAATGTGTCCCCAGGCGGCAGCGGGCTGCTATCAGCGCGAGGTGAGTTAGCGCGGGTTCAAGGCTTATCGCGGAATGAAGCCGAGTCAGCGCGACCCGCCATTACTGCGCGCGCGCAAAACGCGTATTATACACGCCATGGAAATACATTTGTACCTGAGTACATGCCTACATAGTCTATATCTAATAGTCATGCGTACATCTGGTCTAGACAATGCGGCGATGGAACATTCGGAATATTGAGAGGAGATATTTCTGCTAGCAGAAAGTAGACATGAAAACTTCAGAATGACACTAATGATGATGATGAGGTAGCTAGGATAAGCTACCTTTACTATGTTATCATCATCACCCTGTTGCACTCCACTGTTGGACACATAATAAGTATGCCCAAATTTTTTTTTTATGTGATAGGTAGCAGACGAGCAGGCGGATCACCTGATAGTCAGCAATTTCCGCCGCCCATGAACACAATATGCAACAAGGCCCCCCGATGGGCCTCCGGTACCCTCACTAATCGACGGTAAGTAATCTCATAGGCCTGGAGAGGCCTGGCCTGGAAAGACCTCGTTTGCTATTCCGAACGTTTTTTGACAACTCGCATCCAACTCCTAGACACACTACACATATCATACCTAGAAACCATCCATCCATGTCCATGGGCGGCGGTAGTCGCTTACCATCAGGTGATCCGACGGCTCGTCTGCCACCTATATCAAAAAAATACCGTGTGCAAGCAACATAGGAGAGGCACTTTAAACTACGCCGAAACGACGTAGTTTCGCTTGGTAGGTTACGATAAAATACTTTGTTTGTGACTTTGTGAGCGAGACGTCGAAATACGCACGCATGCTTAATTTCATAAATCTATAACATACATATATAATTCAAAGCTGAATAAACTATTTTATTATTACATACAATACACACTACACGTGCGTGCCTTCTTATAAATCAATAATAAGATAAACATTAGAAATAATAAAATGCTGTTCCTTCTCATATTGCAGTGCCCTTACAGGGTCTATAGTGTTTGCTTTATTGTATATATTTACCATCTGTTTGTACACTATAGAAGCAATAAAGAATTGAGTATTGAGCATTAATCTGTCTTTTTGATTTTTGGAATGAACACTAACTAGGCGTTGAATCGAAGACTATACCTTCGTCCTTTTGGCGCACATCATTATCTACAGATACCTTGAAGTGCATTATGGCGAAGGCCTCACACTTAATATTTTCAATTAATTACGTTTTATAACGTTATCGGCGCTGTTGGAGCTTAAAAGGTTTTAAAACATTCAAATGTGAGGCGAATGAACACAAATCACTCAATATGCTTGATTGCAGGCGCCATGTTTGGTTTTGGAAGTTTGGTTCCGTACTGTTTATGACGGTAAAAAATCATTTTTTATGATAGAGATGATAAAAGGAAGAAAGGAAAGAAGTTAAGTTTTTTTTAAGTTATTATTGACAATAAACAATTTCATTTTTTAAGATCGATCATTGATTCATTCATGCATTCTTATCATTAGCACTAAGTTGACAAAGACCATTTTCATTTGAAGTCCGGAACTATGTAGTTGAAAACATCAATATCTATTGGTCTCTGTTCATAAAATGTGACGTGAAAATTAAATGAATTCATTCAGTAAGTATGTCCATAGAAAACGCGTAAAATATGTGATTTGTCGCTGACTCGGGACGTCGACTTCTACCTTGAAAAAAAAACCAGCAAGAAAGAAACAATGTCGACAACAAATACCCATTTATCAGATATAGAATTACTCACTTGCATAAAGCAAACAGATAGCAAAACATAATAAATTACAAACACGATCTTTTGTATTCCAAAGACCCAGTTATCTGCTCATTGAAATGTCTCGACAAAAAACCCTTTCTGCGGACCCCAAAGAATCTGGAGGAAAAAAGCCGATAAGGAGTGGCCGAGGCAAACACTGGACACGTATGAGCCAAATATAAATGTCACCGCGGGCAGATAGCCCGGGAATGTTAAAAGCTATTTAATATTATGTTCTGTACAAACTTTATTATGGCTTGGTGTTGGAGTGCCGGAAAGTACGGGTTTTGTTTGAGACCCCTCGTTTGGGTCACAACAAGGTCTTTATGTCTAACGGCCGGTTTCTGAATTGAGAATTTGAAGTTAAGCACTACTTAAGTACAAACTTTGACAGTTTAGCCATACTTCAAATGTCAAAGTTTGTACTTAAGTAGTGCTTAACTTCGAATTCTCAATTCAGAAACCGGCCCTATGTGTATTAGGGCTATCTTTGCACCTTCGTAGTTGTAGAAAAATAAAACGAGAGCCTATTTTTTTGACATAAGTAAGGATTATGGAATTTAGGCCCGGAAGTATAAAGTTATTTAGCAAGAATCTGATTAATGTAGGCATGAGATCTCTTGTGTTTGATACTAAAATCACACAAGTCACAGGTTTCGTTACACTGTACCACTTCACTCACACTCCACTACTACGTGTGTGACTTATTCCTCGGCACTGAAGCAACCCCAGTCGGTCGCGCTTATGTTATAGATGTGTTTGTATAAAGAACAGTCTAATTGTCCTTATTAGTATTCTCAGGTTGCTTCTTCATGCCCCGTGGCCACAGCGGTCAATCTACGCCTGTGTCGGCGATTATGAGCAGACCCTTGTTTGCCAACAGACTGATGATGAACCCTGTGTGGCTGTCTATTTATCTTGTGATAAAGGATGGCAAACTAGCAATACTCGCGCTACAAGCCACGCCAGATGCGTCGGCGCCGGTTTGTACTTTCCGTGCCCCATGCCGTCACTTACAAGCGGCCGGCATTCAAATGAGGTGCGATAGCGCGTAACGATCGCCGGCGCGCCGACATGCGCTTGCGATCCTTGCGCGCTCGTTTACAACATAAGTATGGAGACAATGTGACGAATTTTTTTTTAAATTTATGTATTGATTTCACAACATTCAAAACATTACATGTGTAAATTTCTGCCAAACGGCGTAACCGTTTATCGGCAGCAGGTCTCACTCAGATTCTTAACCATAAATTGTAATGCACATCCACTAGGCAATATCAAGCACACATACACACAAACAAATTATTCTAAACTAGGCAGCATTTCGTACAGTTGTATGAAACTGTAAAAAATTGTTCCAACTTTATAACCACATGTTTACGCAATAAATAATTTGACTTTAACTTATCCATTGGTGATTTTATAAGTGAAACTGTGAGGGTATCGGAAGATTCGCAGCCGGTTCCTAGCAGACCTCGCCGCGCGCCGCCAGTCCGCTTGTGACCACGGCTGCTGTAACGCATCCGAAACGTCAAGGAGTAAGTACATAATTATGTGCTTAAAAATTAACGTCGCGCCAATTCTCGTCTATAATAATAATAATGGGACGTACTTTGAAAATATTCTTTCGCATCTTTTTATGTGATAGGTGGCAGACGAGCAGACGTTGCAGACGCAGACTAGGTATGGCCCGTCTCCTGGCATGCCCTTTGTGTCTGGTTTTCACAGTGCGTACTGCCCAGCCAGTAGACGATTAATCGCCTTGACTTTAGGCTCACTCGTGCGATTTACTCGTAAGCAACATCCAAACAGTGCGAGACTGCAGGCTGGCACGTCCACATCGGACTACGTCAGCCAGTCTCAGGTTGACAAGAATGCAATGTGATATTATATTATTACTACAGCATCTTCTCGCTCAATCCCCAACTCCACACTACGAGTACAGTCACAAACAACTGTACAACCGCCACAAATACAAGTAACAACCGAATCTCCTTCTATTCCAGATCAAAAGATATTACAGGTCCATCGCTACAATGTTGCTTGTTGTAAGAAATGTCTGCCGCAGGGTCGTAAATGTCCCCGGCAGATTACATAACAATAATGCTAGTGGGCATCAGGCAGGGTAGGCAGGGAAGGCAGGGTACAGGGAAGCAGGCAAGGCAGCCGTTTGCAGGCGCCTCACGTCGCTATGGCGTTTTTGGCGAGCATTGGGTGTAGAGCGCCTAAAAGGTGTTGACACTTGATAAACTTTGAGCTTTTTCTTTTTTTATGTTAAATGGCTGAAAAAAGGCAGATCACCTGGTACAATCTGCCATAATTTGCGTCAATTAGATCTTAAAAATTTAAACTAATAAAATATTAAAAGTAAAAGAAATATTTCAATATTCAGTTAAAACAATTAGTATCTGTTCAAAGGGAAGAACGTGTCCGTTTAAAGGCGTTTTAAATTATTATTTTTAAACAACTTAGTGGTTCATTAGTGGTAGTATTGTAGTTTTTAATTAGTTTAATCAGTTCTCTACGACTCTACGTAATGTATGATTGATGATCTTTTGCACCTTCCACTTACTATTTTCAAGTTTAAAATCATTCCCATATAAATAGACCAAAAAAATATCAACACTCTTACGTCTCTCTACAAACAAGAACAGAGAACTCATAAAAATTATATCCTCTCTCTGTGTTATGCGTGCGTGTATGACATCTCATCCAGCTGATAAAGCCAGGTAACAGTAAATATCTATCGGCCATCAGATTGGATTGCTGCGGGGTGGACCACGAACAAATTGTATTGGGATGTGCTAGCTCTTAAAGATTTAGGCACCTTTGGAGAATAGGTTGGCCTGGTAGGCGATTTCTTCATCGAAGCAAGAGCGGAATTTATTCATGATCAGATTTTTTTTTATGTGATAGGTAGCAGACGAGCAGGCGGATCACCTGATGGTAAGCAATTGCCGCCGCCCATGTACACATGCAACACCAGTGGAGTCACAAGTGCGCTGCTAACCTTTTATCCCCTTCCCCCCCGATGGGCCTCCGGTACCCTCACTCACTCGGCGAAACACAGCACAGGAGCTGCTTCACGCCGGTTTTCTGTGAGGCAGTGGTATCACTCCGGACGAGCCGGCCCATTCATGCCGAAGCATGACTCTCCCACAGATTTGGTTGGTGTTTTATGCTCGATGGCATTTGACAAAAGGTTATCTACGCTCCCTGGAGCGATGGTTGTGGGAATGACGAACCCATGCCAGCCAGTGGCAGGCATTTCATCCCAGGTTTTGCCTAATAAAGACTAGTTTGCTCAGTGCAAGCTGCTGCCTAACGAGTAGGCAGTCACTCGGCTTGTCATTCGAGTTACTTTAGTGCAGCTACTCGCATGCCGGCTCCCATTATGATGTGAACTAGTCTTTAGTCACAATATTGTATTAAAAGTCAGCCAGGCTTTTCACTGTAAATATTATCAAATTTATCAAGTGTTCATTCGTAGTTTAAACCCTAGGCTCCGAAGAGATTGGCCGAGATACGAGCGGGAAGGTTGCATCTAGATTATGATGATAGACACTGATGTCCTCGTAGCTCTTCTTTTACTTGCTATAGTCTTTATTTATTTATTTCAAATTTTATTGCATAAAACTGGTTACAAATTTCAGTCTGCTTTACCAGTCAACTTCTGAGTCATGCAGAAAGGACAATGGTCTTTCAAAGGGCATTTTGTTATTGTCACGACGAAGACTTTTATTTCGACACCTGATGAGGCAAAAAGAACATCCGTATTTGATTCCGTATCGTCTTCGCATCATGCCTCGCTTCCGTAGTCAACTCGAACTGCATCGATATTCGGGCGCGTCGCTGAATGTTTGATGGTGCAGTGATTCCGTAGGGGCTGCAGTTTATCCCCGCCTTCATACCGAGCGGCAGTTTTACGCGACTTGTATATTATTTGAGCCGATCAGGGTGAATAGATGATAAGGTCAGGTCTCCGGAATTGAATTACCTACTCTTATCCTTCGATATACTTATACCTTCGACACAAAACCATAAAAATCATGTTACACTAAACAATCTACATAATATTGTGTAATACAGATAGGTGTGTGTCCTAATTAACTATTGACGGAAGTAATTATACTTATATAAAAAAATTAATGCGCAGACAATCACACCAATCAATCTGGTCTCAAAGTAGGGCAAACCCTGATACTTGGAGTACCGGAAACTAAGGGCAACCCCTGCACTATGAGTGCCAGTTGACGATAATTACTGGGGGCGTCAACCCAGAACATCCAGACCCAAGAAACTTAGAAAATGTAGTTTCCTAAATGGACTTGACCGGGAGTCGAACCCGGGACCTTTCGTGCTTCGGGCAAACACCTTAGCCACTGCACCATCGAGGGCGTCCATTATGATTATTAGATTTACTGCAAATAAAGTACTTAAGTAAGCTTAATCGAAAGACCTTTACACTGCAGTAAAGGCATTTCAATACAGGCACGACCTTCAACAATTAAGAATACGATGAAGAAAAAATATACTTACCTAGATTCTTATTTCCCGGGTTTTCTATTTGCGGAAACTCGCATACAGGCGTACAACAATACTGTATATCATTAAAATGATGTATCATTATATGATGTGTATCATGATATGTATCATTAAAATGAATCATCATTCCACCGGTTAATAATTCGTCGGTCTCATAAACCCGGCGGTTGATAGCGCGTCATAACGTTATTTAACGAATGATTAAATAAGTTAATGAATCATTAACGCCATAACAACGATAGCCTCATTATCCGCCGTCATCGACAGCTAACATGTTTAATGTTTAATTAAGTATTGGACAGGATTGTTGGGACAAGGATGTCAACACTTCAGATGGCAGAACCATTTTAATTAAAAGATATTTATTTCGTGATAGGTATACATTTTTATTCACAGTGAAGTGCTCATGAAGGCGTAATAGAATTATTGCTCCATTTTATGACTAGATGATTGGTAGGCATTTATTTCCTTTGGTGTTTGGTTTGGTTTGGTTTATTTGATAAAGTGACCCGCCCTAACTTTTTTTTGGGAAATTAGGACTCCACTCTTTAGCAATAGATGGTGCTGGGTTTCGATTACATTTTTAACTTAATTACCTATACGTTGACTTATTTATAACTTCATACAATCAGGGGCGGATCCAGACCTCAAATATGGTTGTGGGCATCTACGAATTTTCCGACTTGGGACATAGTGGAAGAGGGGGGGGAGCGGCTCTTTCCTCCTGGCTACGCCCGTGATTGTGGGCATCTAAGGATTTTCCGACTTGGAGCATCATCGAAGGGCGGACATAGCGGCTCGTGTCCCCTAGCTACGCCCATAGTTGTGGGTACAGCCTCCCCCGCCAATCCCTCTCCCTCTCTTAGACTGGAAACAGCTGATCCTAAGTTTATAGAAGAAAGTATTACGTCTCAAGTAAATTTAAGATTGTGGGCATGCCCACAGTGCCCACAACGGTGGATCCGCCATTGAATACATTAAAGTACTTAATACTAATAAAATTAAGTACAGTGTAATTGTTTTAAATACCCTTATTCAAGAGTAGTTTAGATATTGGAGGGTATAGGTAGAGGGTGGTTATACGCTAACGAACGGGTTAATCTGTCGCCAGGAATAGCAGGTCCGTTTGTATCTAATTCATTGCCTAGAATACAATGTGCAACCACCTCGCACCTTCTGCCTTGTCACCATTTAGGAGAGACAAACAGCCAATTTCTGTGAATTGTATACCTAAATTAAGCCCACTGTGTATATTGTACACGAGTACAAACACATACGATTGATTTCTCTTTAACAATTACTTATGGCTCACCCTCACTTAGTTTCGGGGCTTAGTTTTGATATTGGTTCCAATCTATACCAATAGTAGATGGCGTTGGGTGTCTATTTCTAATTTTTTTGGGTCGGTTGGGTATAAATTAAGTTAATAAATGAATATGAATTTCATCGCCCATGTGTTTCGGCTTTTCAGATAGGTATATATAAGCTTTGATGTTGTCTGATTAAATCCTACAATTTGCAAAAGTATCCATATTAATAAATAAATACGCAAAAATTTTATTCTCCATTTTCGCCAAGACCCGAAGCCCGAAAAGCGGCACAATCAATATTTGCAGCGGTTATCAAATTAGGGCCCGATCGGGCGCAGGCCGCTGGCGAAATTTAACGCACGCGCCGAAATTACTGGTTAATTGCGATCGGATCATCTGCCGTTGTTAGCGAAATGAGATATGGTGTAATTCGACTACTTCGGCTCCGCTGCTTGTAAAGTTACGACTACGAGTTCATGAGAATATAGTGAAATCGGTCGAAAATAGCCGATAAAAAGAACGTTTTGGTGAAAACTGCTCCGGTGACTTATTCAAAAGATACTGAAATTTCGAGATTCTTTACAAAACAAAGTTGCAGTGCGACCAATATTTTGTGGCAAGACCCTTCACAAACTACTCTGTTAGTAGATGACTAGAGTAAGATAAACGTGCAACGCATGTGTTGAAAGTATTTCGATCGTATCGTCTAACGTGTTCAGCTCAATAATGCCGACCTAAACTCGTTAGTTTCTGGTATCTATACAACATCAGACACCTTAAAAAAATTTTTTATTTGAATGTTAACTACAAAATGATTGTTCAACTAAACAAGACATATCTCTTGGATCTTAGAAAGGAACTAAGCAAATTGTTTCATGCTATTGACCCTAGCGATAATTTTCCTTACAGTTTGCGCTTTTTACTTAAGAACCAAGCACTTTTTATTTAAGTATAAACAAACACTTAACTAATTGTTACTGTAAAACGATATTTCCGCTACACAAGCCTCGAGCTTAGTGCAGAAACTAATGAATGGCATTATTGTTATATGTACACATTTTACTGGGCAATAAATTATTTCTATTCTATACTTGTTTGTTCATTTTTAAGAAATGTTTTCTTTTCTAGTTTTGTACAAAGGCAGCAGTCATTCCAAACTAGTCTTGTTATAAGGACAAATTTAATTCACCTATTAATAGAGCCACTATGGTTAATTACTTAGCAGCTCGAAACGGGCCAATTCTGCAATCAAAGAGGGCCGATCCTGTCGCTCCAGCACCATCTGACAATTACCAAGAGTACCTCATAATTGGACATTATTTATTGTCATGGTTTTATAACACGTTTATGCTGACGCCGTTATTGGAGATGCGGTTAGCTGCAATTTGTCTTCGATGATTTTTTGACAAGTCATAACTGTTGAACATAGTGAGAAACTCGACCCTAAGAGACTTGTCCAGGTGACTATTACTCGCGCGTTGTACATTACTTGTATAGTTTGCTGTCGATTGTTCTGTAGTAAAAAGCTCTGTATCCCCAAAGCGGAGCCATTTTGTGCGGACTGCGGAACTCCCCGTCTGTTGACGAATATGACGAGCCACTGGTGACCTTAAATTGATTGAGTTATTGAATATTACGGGATATATCATGTTATATAAGGTTAGGTTTTACACTGTTATTTTTTATCGTTTAGTGTCGAAGGTATACATACATGTATGGAACAGCTGATTTTTATTCTGCTTATTTTGATGATCTAAAATGCTTTATTAAATATAGGTATGATACCCATTGAGAGGGTTTTGGCATTAAAACGACAACAAATAACAGGGTTATTTCCATTTCCCGATAATGTTATAAAAACAAACAAAAAATATTCATTATAAGTATATGGACCTTATTAGTTATTCAGCAATAGATAATTTATTTAACATTTATGCCCGAACAGAAGCGAATAAGCTTGCCATACAAGAGTAACAAACGTTTTCGTTTTTCACTTAATCCGTTTCTCTACAATTAAGTTATCAATAAAATATCTCCTCGCTACATCAATGGCCTCGGAGAATAGCGAAAAAATCGCATTGCTCGTAATCGCATTATCTGCAACTGCAGGGGTGTGTGTGTTGTGGGTGTGTGTGTGTCATGGAGGACTTATGTTTGACGAATTAAAAAGGGGCCGAGTGGCCGAGGTCAATTTGTCGGCGACCACTTGGGGCAGTTAATATTTGTTGTGAGGACTGAGGTACTGACTGTTTGCTTGAATTAGGTAGTTTGAGCAAGCAATCAATGTACCTATGCAGGTTTCTCATATATGGATTTACTCATGCTACCATCTTTTATGGTGATTAAATAGAAAGTTATCATATTATTTGTTTATAAGATAGGTGACGGAAGAGCGGTCGGTTAACCTGATGATAAACAATTTTTACTTGTGGACAAATAGCCTTGAATGGCTGCCGTTTAACTTTACCATATTACTGGGACTCTATGGCTTATAAAAGGGGAAAGAGAAGATAGTTAATATCAATTCCACGTTCAAAATCATCATGTATATCTACAATTTGTGGGTATCAAATACATTATGTTACTTTGATTTCAGCTATTGGAAGAAATACATCGATTTTAAAATTCTAATCGCCTAGATTCGAACCTACGAACCTCGTTCAGAAGACGACCTTTGCTCAATTTACCTCCACTACACTTCCTACCTTCACAACCTTTTGGCTTTATCATAGACTCTAGTAAATACCAGTATCTATGCCATATCTTTCCGCCTACCCTATGATCAATATGACATTTTAATAACTAAATAATGTAATCGCCGGAGAAACAGACTCCGCGTGTTGTGGATACGGCATAATTCGATCACAGCCCTTTTTATAGTCGCGCGCCCGCGTATATTCCCTTGCGCTATGTTTGTAGGGCTGTCAATATTACACATCGATAGGAGGCAATATTAAAACCAGGATAAAAGAAGTTCATTTATCATTTAATGACAAAAAAACCTGTCATCATACATACTTCTCTGATACCTACTTTTGGTATTTTTATTTTACAAGGAAAACTTTTAAGGGGAGGGTAATGTATAACATGATGTTTTTCATCTGCTATGGGACTTGCACTGATAAATAGGTATACTTTTTCTATAGATTTCGAACCGCTCTGGTTGTTGTACTCAGCATGTATCTAGCAAAACCTTTCTTATTCTTACATAGATTATAATAGACTGCCAAACAGTCTATTTATAGATGAGTGTCATTAGATTAGTGACATTGTAATGATTTTGCCTCAATTCTTAAAGTGAGGGCTGATAGACTGATTTGATAACGACCAAAATTTACACCAGTCAATTCGGTACCAACCGAAACGGCTTAAAGTGCCTTTCGAAGCACTGAGTCATTGTTTTTTTTTAAAATCAGGTGTTTACTCAATGTAAATAAAGTTAAGTATCAGCCTAAATACTGTCTCACTGCAAGGCAAAGATTTCCAACATAGAAATCAAGTCATCGCTACTAAGCCTAATCCGGCTTAATGACCACGCATGCATAATGTGGATATGATGTTTTCTCAATGAATATCTAATATTTTTCTTTCTTGTTACTCTGTTGCGGCCAGTGGTAACCCTGTTGTCGCATTTTTAATTCGCCATCACTGCAGTCGAGCGTCGGAGTAGCAAGTGTTCGGGTTGTTCGCGTCGTGTGTCACTCGGATGGGTGCTTGTGTGCTATTGTTGAACGACTCAATCCCGTCCTGAGGGAGAGAGGGAGAGACAAAAGAATCGGGAATATATGAACAGTGGTTAATAGTTCGTGATTGTTCATGAATTGGATGTTTGTTGTCTCAAATGTAACATACAAAAGCCGTAAAAGTTTATCCGCGTTAGTGTCAAATGTACTGTAATTTTTGTATCGCTTTTATTTTTGATCTCACTTGATGCACTGTTTTGCTATTAACTGGACTAAATTTTGAGCATGTAATTAGCAATTACATTGTGTCTTATTTATTTACCTATCCTGAAAACGTTCCTTTTACAAATGAGCTCCTTTTACAGGTTTTTCCGGGGGACTACAGTATGAGGTTCTTATAAAGAAGTGTTTAAACTGAAATATTAAATTATAAAGTGTCAGCAACACGTATGCAAGTCTACTGCAGTTACACTCGTCTATAAGCTGCCGCACATTGCCACCGTTGTTGTATATGTCTAAAAAATAATTATGTATTTGACGTAACAGACAAATAATTTAATCTTTTTGGTGACTGGTCTAAGCAAAAAAAATAATGAACATACTTGGCACTGTTAACTAATAACTTTTATCAAGACTTATTACCCTCCACAGAAAACAGCACACTTAATAAATTAAAATAAATAATTAATCAAGCTCCCTGCATCCATCCCAAATCAAACAGCACAATCAATTGACCGAAAGATTCCTATCACGCAACAGGATCGATTATAATCCAATCACAAACAAATAAATTTCACCCCATCACCAGCTCCCAAAGACCCCTGGCCCTTTTGTAGGGGGAGAGCGTTTGCTCCAAGCCCACGGGTCTGGGCGTACTGGTCACATTACTTAACCCTCAAAAGCGCGTTAAAACTCAATAGCGAGGGCCGATATGTTTAAGAGCAAGAGAATGGGGGTTTTGGATGGATGGGACAGAAGGCGCAACTTATTTGAGACCATGTCTCTAGATACACCATATTGAATTTGAAAGCGTTTTGTTTTCGACTTTTCATGCTGTACTGGTCTTTCAGAAAACTGCCGTAAAGCAGCACTTTGCTTTGTTTCGCCGAGTCAGAATTAGGTACCGGCACAATGTGGGGATAAGGGGAGTTCAATCGTGTCTCCAATGGTATTAGTGTCTATAAGTGTGGTAATCATACCATCAGGTAATCCCTCTACTAGCAAACACATGCAACCTTCGAAAACCTTCCGCAGAGTTGACCCTGGTGGAAGGGTATTTTAAGAATGTCGGGCCATTGCACCGCAAGCCCGGCAGCATTCCCCCTGCGATAACAAAAAGGCTTTTCTCTCGCAGTCAATGCCCGAAGTCCTAAAAGTCCGAGTGACAGGGTATCCTACTCTACGCCAGCCTAACTTGATGATGATGATAATTAAACATACAGACGAATTGAGAACCTCCTCCTTTTTTTGAAGTCTGTTGAAAAAAGGTTTGGTATTAACCTATTAACTATTGTCGCTTCTGTGGATGTATTCTCTGTTAACCCCCACAGTTGCAATAAGTTAATTGTTCCGTCCGCGGCAGAGACGTTATGTCCCGTTTTAGTGCGCCACTTATAACCGTTATCGTCAATGCCGGGTTATACCTCCGGCTGGTTATAATCGTTATAATCATATTTGGCGGCTTATTTAATTTGCCATAATTTGGTTAATGCACGTGTGGACTTCTCTCCTCAGTAATAATCTCAAAATTGTTAACCGTAATAATAAAACCGTAGCGAATATTGTTGTGGTTCATCTTATTTTAATGTAGTAAATGTGAACTTTGAATTTCTGATACAAATGATATGAGTGTTCCAAAACAACTCATATCTGCGTCCTTATTACAAAACATGGTTTAGTAGTCATGTCTTAAAAACTAAGTACCTAAGTGTAATAAAAGTGATAGTGTATATTGTCGCGCTAATAATTTTCATTATAGCACAAAACTTTTTTGTGGCCAAAAAATACATTGACAAGGTTTTGTACAAGTTTCAAGAAAGAAACGCTACGATAAAAACAATTTAACTACGTCAATGCTACGACAAACCACAACGCTACGGCAATTTACAGTAGCACTGCTACGAGCTATTCCGAGCGCAACATACGTCGTTATGGCTATAAAAAACGCTCAATTTGTTCTCTATCAACAAACTGGAACCATGCAAATGTCATCAAACAATCACCAATTTCACGATACATTGAGTTTTAATCCGTCGCCCACTCGACCGTGAGAAACGAACTACAATAAACTCGCCCGGGACCTGTTACTCACAGCCCCCTATTATAACCTCACAAACAAGATGTTACCCATACATCCAAGTCAAGTGCAAAATTCGGTAACTGCACCGACCCATTACAGATTATGGGAATCACGCTTTTATACTCGATTCTAAAACTGTCTCTCATCCGAGACACTATCTTATTCAACAATCAATCGTGTTCAATTGTTCCAAAGTCGAAAATTCTTTGTATTTGCAAAAAGTTACAACGATTACTCAACTTAAATATAAAACGCAGTAATCGTGAACAACCGTGGAAATGATTTTAAATTGTATACTTCTGATATAGAGTGCATTTTAGGTTGTGAATCAGAATCAATACGAGCGGGCAGTTAGCACCGACAAATCCCTGGGGGTCGGAGAAACCCCAAAGCTTTGTGGGGTATGTGAAGTTTATGGGGGTGCACTCTGGCCTGGGGGAGTTGCAAAAAGTGCGTTATTGTTTTGCATGCCGGGGGATTTTACGAGATAATAAAAAGTAGGGAATTGGCAGCAGGATTCGGCTAATGTTGTTTTGATAAATGGAATTGCTCTCTTGTTTATTACACGGGTTTATGAATTGTTAATTCATTTGCTCGATTCCGTTTTTTTGATGTTTCATAGCATAGTTAAAAGAGATGTAATGTTGTTACGTAATTGCCTCTTTGTGACATAGGTATACTGACTCGCGCTACTAAGACATGAATACCTACGTTTATTTCTGTCGGGCATTGTCCTGCCCTACGAGCATTGTAAGCGGGCAGAACATTACATTACAGAACAGGAAAGCTTGGCCCTTTTACGTTTAAGACGAAGAAAAAACGAAAACGATTTTATATTCTTTCCGTATTGTTGTAACAAATTGATTTAATGTTCAATGTTCAAATAAAAATTTTTAAAAATCATTATTAAAACAAAGTAAATAATTGGAGATTTTCAAAATAAAATTATTTAAGAATGATTACAACGATCGTAAACACATCGGTCTACATACCTATATTTCTAATCCCTTCAACATTAATATTCTGCCCTACAATTATTGTTATGATGAAGACCGACACATCTCTGATCTCCTGTTCTCACATCTAACGTTACAAGTTTATCAAAACTATCAAAGCGTGGGAGCACATTAAATTCGCGTGACGATTTCCAAACATTTACTGTTTGTCTCAAGAGAATACTTTTATCAAGGGGAAGTCAATCACCAGAATCACTTGACCCCTCGCACGTAAGTTTTCTCTCTCAACCCGGAGCAGGCTGACTTTTGTATGGGACTTGAGGGGTCAAGATAGGTTGGTGTTGTTATGGGTACAGTCGCACGGATATCTGATGTAACAGCGATTAGTGAAGATGTGACGCAGTGATAGGCGCGGGTCAGCTGGGGCGAACAGTCATTTTGGGATTAACGGACATGTGCTTAGAAGATTATTTAATATTGGGAGCAGTAATTTTTCATGCGTCGCTTTATTGAACATAAGCAGTTGAATTTTTGTGTTGCTCTTAAATAAGATTAGATATTTAGTGCTATTGCCAAATCAAAAAAATATTGAACACACCCGCAACTTAAGACAGAATGTCCCTAACGTAGGGACAAAATAATTTTCTTTTTGTAGATAGGTATACCTATGTCTAAACAAACAAACTGATAATTTCAATTAAAGTTATATCCACAACAAAGTCAGGGGGTCGAAAATGGCCTGAAGTATAGTACCTGCCGTGCCACTTTAGTGCTTGACTTGGCGGGGGTACTGCCGTGCCCCTAGAATTAGTCCGCGAGACACAGCGGCAAAATAATAAATACGAACCAAAATTAGTTACCATATATTTTTTTTAAAGTACGTATTGGAACAGGATAAATTTAGTTTATTCTAACAAGGACACACTTTATGTATAAAATAGTTAGATGTTTTTGATAAGTACACCAGGTGCCGACAAATTTTCCAGGATACAAAATAAAAAATAATGTTATTTTCCTAAACATATAACTATGTACAGCCGTGGCCACAAGTGTTCACCGTTATCACGTCAAGTGTTGACGTCTCCTGAATATTTGAGGGCCCAAGACGGGGGTCAGAGCTTGTGTCATCCGTCAAAGTCAATTTCAACTTTAAATTTACACTTTATTTCATTTTTTCGCTGCAGGGGAACATAAAAGCGTTATCGGGTAGCGTTGAAAATAATAGGGGGGAGGAATTTTTAACAATTGAAAAGTTGGGTGATGAATTATTAAACCGTTTTTGTGCCGATTGTACCGGATTGAAAGGTTTAGTTTGATGCGTTTGTCCTGTCCGTCTGTCGCGCTGAGTGTCCGCGACTGGAATCGATGTTTCGTAATTGGATAACAAGGTTACAAACTTTTTGCTTTGGTTCGTTTTTCGCTTCTATTGTAGAATAACTAGACATAATTCATGTTACTGTGGTAAATCTTTTATACTTGTATTTTGAAGCCAATACACAGATACTTTGAAGAGGAGACTATTTAGCATTTGTGGTTCTACAAAATAGCCTTCCTGTTTTTGTTTCTTGGCAGCCTAAAAAAAGACTAAACGAAAATGGCTAAAATAATATATAAATAAATGGTTTATTCAATAAAAATAATTGCAGATAACATTACAATACAATCTAGACACGCGGAAGCGTGTCAAGCCAAGGTAAAAAAAAATTGGCGACTAAGCGGTCAAGGGTAATATGATACGAACCATTTAGAGCGACTTTTGACCCTAAAACTATAAGAACTTAACTTAAGGATATCCTTGACACTTGATGACAGAGATTGAGATATTGATTGACTTCCAAAGTTCACCAATCACAAAGGTCAATCATCAGGTAATCCTTAGCTGGCATAGCCGAAATATAGGCAGGTGGACATTGTAGACATTACATTAAAGCATGCCAACACCATACAACCGCATAGGTATACCATAGAGCGGCTGTGCGGCATTATTGTGTTACGGAGCCGCCGTCCGCACCCGCGCTGTTGTGGTTTGTTAATGAGCCCGTTGAATTTCACTTCACTAGCAAACACCCAGCTACGAATGTACTACAAGAAGCATTAATAATCCTTCTATCATACTTTGCTACCTGTGGTATTAAACTATGATTTTTAATCATGTGGAGTAAACTGACAGATATCATATCAATGTGTCATCCCCATACATTATCACTCAATTTGACAGATGCAAAATGTCAAATGTATAGAAAATTGATATTTGCATCCGTATCAGACTTACTTGCACGTCATAGTAAAATTCAGAGTATACATGTTACAACATAATTTGCGCGACTTATATCGTATTCTTAATTTCGTACATATTATTGCCTTATGGAATTGCTTGTGGTATTGGAATGTCGGTGAAGATTGCGAAGCAGGTGGCTTATTATGAAGCCGTCCCATAACGAATGAGAATATACTAGTCGCATTAAAAAAAACACGCACAGTGCGTGTGAAAGGGAGAGGAACTCGTGTGTGTTTCATTCATATTAGGCCATCAGGTTTCGTACCCATCATTGCGATCACCCCCCCACTTATAAATGATGAGAGTAGAATTTTCTGCACAGGAATTTTCTGTTCGAGCCAGCCCATAGTTGCCTACTAATTACTCTACTCCTAATAATAAATTATTGAAACAAATCGTTTGAACGTTCTTCACCGCACTGGGAAGCCTCCTCTAAACCCTTCATACCTCTTCGTCCTGAAATTGCCGCCGCCTCCGGATTACATTTGATACGTAGCTAATCAGTTTTACTCGCAGCTAATTGCTCCTGCGCAGGTCGCCGATAAATAATACTAAGCGAGCGTTTACATCAACGCGGTGACTTATCTTAATGCACACTTGTGCAACGCTAATACGAGTGTTCTGGTAGTATTTAGCGCTGATTTGTGTAGGTTATATCGGAACCAGCTAAGTAGGCTCCGTAAAGTCTTTCATAGTAGGTAATAGGTAGATAAAGTGTTGGAATATGTTGATCTCCAATTCAACTTTATGCTTAATGCGGGTTGGTGTTCACAAACCCGAGCTATGTTGACAAATTCGAAACATACTTTTGCTCTACCCTGGAATCTCATTATAGCGATGACTTATGTATTTTCTGTGATGGAGACCTTTGTACTGCCAGTATATAGGGTGATATTTTACTGTACATAACAAGACGGATTCATCGTACTTTTCTAAAATATCTCTGCTCTGTCACTAAGCTCTTGTCAGAGCGGTAGTGGTCATGTTGAGGCGTCTTTGTTAAAAAGTGGACTCGATTTTCCTCACTATCTAAAATATATTTACTAACAAATTAATCGGCTATGTTGTTGTAAGCGGGTTGATCTGCGCCCTGCGGCTGCGTGACAAACAAATTGCTCACAAAAATGCTCATGTCAATTTTGTCAGCCCAAACCGCTTAGTAAGGGCTCGGCACATTGGCATCTGTAAAGTGAGGAAGATAACTCAACCAAAACGTAAATTATTGTAACTGTGTCGCAAACACAACGCAAATATCGTACACTTTTGAGCGATATGGTTTATCTCAGTCAAGTAATTAATAAATATTCTATACCTACCTACTGATATATTATGTAAAAAAGCTGTCATGTACATTGAATACCTAAAGGTATTTATTATTCGTTTTTTTATGATATAGGTGGCAGACGAGCCAACGGATCACCTGATGGGTAAGCGATTACCGCGGTCCATGGACACCTGCAACACCAAAAAAGTTTAAAGTTAGTTTAAAGTTTGTGAGTGTTTAAGTTTGGTATTACTTCAAGCGTTAATTGTTAGACCTATTTTAATAAAATGTCGTATGCAGGAAGCTGTCTAACCAGAATCCAGGGGAGCTAAAATATAGACTACTTTTTATGCGCGCTTAGTAGAATTAAATTACTTAGAATATCACTTTATAACTGGCTGTAAATTGTTGGTTTCGTCGTACCATCTTTAGCCAACCCTAGTACACCCAATATCCCCGTGGTTTGCACGCCACGGCGATTAGCCGGTCGCGGGTTCGGCTCCTGGCGTGCGCGCCCTTGCGGCTCATTACGGAACTAATTTGTGACAAACGTCACGCGATCCTTGTCGCTACAGTACGGACATCCTCAGTAGCAAGACATAGATATCTATCGCGATCTAGTACTTTTACTTGCTCTGGTTTGGAACTAAGTCATCAATATGGATCATGTCTATTAATTGAGACAATTTAAAGACTAATTTAAAACTAAGTATCAGCAGCCAAATTCCATCCACATCACTTAGTTGGCTTTTGTACCAATACAACGCGTTTCTCACATAATTTCTTATCAGTAAAACTGTGGAACCAGCTGCCATCAGTGGTGTTCTCGAACGGATACCCTCTCTCGATACCCTCTGCTAATCTTCAACAAAAGAGTTAAACTCTTTAAGAAAAGGGCGACATGCATCTGTGTTTCCTCGGGTGTTGAAGATATCCATCCATAGCGGCAGTGTTACCTTAGGCATGCCGTCTGCTCGTTGTTCAGCTATAATGTAAAAAAAAATACTTGTCTTAATCCTCGTTCTTTTACACACCCTGTGCGTCTCTTTAGGCCGGGGTCGTTGGCGTGTTATTTTCTCATAGCTACTGCGTACGTTTTTACTGTGGCGCCGCTTTTGAACCATACGAAAGACAATTTTTTGTCACCTTAATAAGACGTTCAGCGATAGTTTGGGCTCATCAAATAAATGTGATTGGGGCACAGGGTTGTCATTTTGGATCAGATCTGAACCTTCACATAATGGGAGCTATTATCGTTTTTGGATTCAGATTACAAAATCACGTCTATCTCACATCCAACTGCCAATAGCGTATTTTCCACAAAAACTTACTCACGTTTTCATTTGCAATATTTTGCATAACGTAACGTGCTACGCACACACTGTATTTCGACGTGAACGACAGAGACCAACGTGAGGGACAGACTCGATACGATAAGTCTGCTATTAACTACTATAACGAATTCTTGGATTTTAATGTCAGCTAGAGCTTTCTCTTTCCGTATTATTTGTACGTATTATTTTGTTTTTTTCCGTCTGCGTCCATACTGCACTATGAGTAATATGCTTGCGTAAGTACCGACCTACGATTTAACGATTACCCAAATATGTAGTTGAGACTGGCCACTGCATAGTAGTAGTAGTCTGATTGATCATCATCATCATCAGCCTGTTGCAGTCCACTGCTGGACATAGGCCTCTCCAAATGCTCGCCACTTTGATCGATCTTCGACTACTCGCATCAAGCTCCAGCCAGCCCTCTTGCGCAGATCGTCACTCCATCTGGCCTGAGGTAGTCCTACACTACGTTTACCGAGATGCGGTCTCCACTCCAGAACTCGTTTACCCCAACGGTTGTCAGTTCTGCGGCAGATATGGCCAGCCCACTGCCACTACAGCTTGCTAGTCTGATTGATAGAGGTCAAAATTTATGGGAACTTGAAATTTGCATCTATCAGTTTGGTCTACATCGAAGGTCTAATAAAATACATAGAACTTAACGTAAGTAAGGGTTAGTCATGATGATAGCTGAAAAAAATAATTAAATAAACTTGCAATGAAACATTTGTGTGCACATAAATTCTTACCACGCACTATATGCTACACTGCTAGCATCGAATTAAATAAAAGAATTATATTTTAAACTTCACAGGATACTCCAACCATTATTACAGTCCACGTTTATTTTTTTCATCCAAAGGTCCTGCCCTAATGATCGACCGGGAGTCACGTCCACCTAAATGTTTCGTTATTACTCCAAACCTCTGTCATTAAAATTGTATTAAACTGTAATGGCGACAGAAACCCGTCAAATCGACCGTTTAGACGGAAAACCACTCGAAATCGATTCCGTTTCAAGTGGTTTGGGACAATTGTTTGACTATTTATTTTTTTATTCTTAGGAGACTGAGGTAAAGTGGAACCGAGAGAGAAAGACACAGCAAAGGCTATTGCAGATTTTAAGGCATTGGTCTAGAAAGACCCGTTAGGTTTCCCCGTGGAGAATGGGATAAAAGGTTGGCAGCGCACTTGTAACTTCACTGGTGTTGCAGTTGTCTATGGGCGATGGCAATTGCTTACCATCAGGTGATCCGAATGCTCATCTGCTACCTATCACATAAAAAAAATATGTCGAATTGATATTGACCGTGGGAGAGCCACGCTTTGACATAAATGGGCTGCTTCGACCGGAGTGTGAACACGATTTCTCAAAAGACCGACGAGAAGCAGCGCCCAGCGTTTTTCATTTTTCGCTGAGTGGTTGAGGGTACCGAAGGCTCAATTGGTTATAGTATAGTGGGTTAAAGGGTTCCCAGCGCAAAAATCATTTCAATAGTATTTCATTTTCCTTCCTAGAATTCTATTGAAATAATTTTACATGATGATAATATTACATACATACGAATATTGCATCCGCATTGACCCCGACCAAAATGGAATGACAATCTAAAATGATCGTGATTAAAGGGGCCCAAGAAACACATGTGATGACAATTTTCCAATACTGAATAAACACAAAGAATCAGGGCCTAAGTAAAATATCAAATAAACATCTATCACGAGAATGTAGTAAAAAAGCAAAAATGTGTTTTCTTATGCCCGCTATTATTTGTTAACACTAACCTCGGTCTCCCCTATCGACAATTTGGTTTTTGTGTTTATGTAGATATTTATTACAGTTTGTAGAAAGGCTTTGGGACTTCTGTGTCAATTTAAAAGTGACCTTGTTTTTTTAAGGCGATCAAGTAGAAAAAGTAAAACGATTTATGATGGACGTAGCCTATCTAATAATTCAACCTTATATGTGAACACTCATTGGTTTCAAGTATATTATTATATTTTATTCAAAATCCATAAATATTTTAACATTTTGGCCATTAGAACTAGTGTTGCCGATCGATAGTCGACTATCGATAGTATATCGATAGTTGACGTCATATCAATAGTATCGATATTATTTGCATGCGATTGTATTGCCTGGTTTTGAGCTATCGATAGTATCGATAGTGCTATCGATAGGGTCGCCTAATTCAGATGAAAACTATCGATAGTGTAAGTATCGATAGTTCGGCAACACTAATTAGAACGACCTGTAAACTGACTCCCATATTGCCTGCTTACCTAGTTTCAAGTTATTTTACTTTAGATTTTATGGTTACCAATACCGTGCTTTAAAAGATGTATTGATTTATTTTACAAGTGTATTGGCGTGTTGTAATGCCCTAGTTACTACACTTCTTGAGAAAATTAAGGGTAAGAAGAATGCCTTTTTTAGCTCTATATACCTACTCACATGGCTGTACAGTTGTGGAGGTCTTCACGATATTGAAGTTTCTTTTTTCGGTCTAATGGATTTTTGGTCATAAATGCGACATCTTTGGGTGGGCCTTTTCTTTCCTTCAAAATATACTTTATTTCCCTACATTGTAGGTACCTCTTTTTTGTCTTTTAGTCAGGAGGTATTCATTTTAAATTTTCTTATTAAATTAAATTTTCCTTCTGTTTGATTGTTTACCCTTACATACGCCTTTATCAGACGGTCCATACTTACTAGTAAACTCAATAGTAACATTAGTAACCATAGTCGATTGTTAAAGATTTTTACAAGAATGTCAAACAAAATGATCAGTGGCCTGTTGACAGACCATCACTAAAATACGCGTGTTTTGATGGAGTACCAACCACGTCTATGAGCACAGGACAGTTAGCATTTGGTATTGTGTAATGTCCAGTCTACAAGGCACTTTTTAAAAGCCGTCCGTCAAAGGGTAGAATGCATATTAGATACTGTAACGATGGTAAACTCCTTTGATACTGGCCGCCGTTTATGGCTGATTTTATAATGGGAATCTGTCATACATTGAAAAATAAACAGACACGCTCTCGGGAGCGCATTCACACCTGAGGTACGATATCGCGAGGAACTAAAGTAAGGAGGGTCCAGACGTCACGTTATAGTAGGGTCTTGGAGGAAATATCCTCCCAGATTGTGGTAGTTAGAAAGTGGACTAACCTATTAATTTCAGAAAAGCAATAAATGATATTTCAAACCAATACCGCCTCCATCTCATTGCAAAAATACTTACGAATTGTAGAAAGTATTCCAATCCCAAAGATCGGCTTGTAATCGCTCGCGCTGTTGTTGTATAGGTTGCACTTACAGCTCCTTACAGTGTGTGGGCACACATTTTGTGCCCACACTCTACCATCATATTTTCAAGGTTACTCGTAGGTATGTGAAATTTTATCCAAGTTTTAGGTATCTACAGATTCAGTAGGGTTCAAGGTTATTACATTAAAACGAAAAATGATATTTTCATAATATTTTATTAAAACGTCCACCGACTGTGGCCAGCGTGATCCAACTCGCCCCGAACACTTTATACATAGATTTGACATCACGACTCGTATGTACTTTAAGTAATTGAGCTACGCACTTAGCAATACCATTAAATTATATTTACATTTACATAAGAACTCGACACATGGAGTTGAACTGAAGATTGTTGAAGTTATAAATTGAGCAATCTAAGCTTATTTTGATCGAACAAATTTTGAAAACAGACAATAAAGATTAAATTAACTAAAACAAAACACTATATTAGTGAGTATATCGACATATTGTGCTTGACCTTTCAACTGCGTTAACAGACAGCTCTATATAGTCACTGGTAGTTCACTATTTTGAATAAATACAAAGAGGAACTTTTATAAAAACCTAGCCGTGGTGGGCTTGGGCTATTATTGGTATTAAAAGTTTAAAGCCGAATAGTTACGCACAAACACTTTTAACGTTGTCTCTGTCATAAACTTTACTTATAAAGTGATAGAATAATATTTGAGCAACTCCCAAAGAAATAAAGCGTCTGAGAAGGTTAATCTTCCATTAATCAAAATAATCGTCCAAGGTTGATATAAAATTCCGTAAAATCGTATACGCTATTAGAATATACATTAGGCTTTTATGGTAAAATAAGTCATAATTATTAGTTACACTTATAAATTACATTATAAATTAAATAGGATTTATTCGATTTAAGTATATTGCTGATTTGAGATCTGAAAACTGTTACAGCGTGCATGAAATGCTAGAGCCAAGTTTCTGTTGATTTATAACAATAAGTATTTACAAAATGACACTTTAACTACATAAGAATGAGATTGTCCTTAATTTATTGTTTTTACAAATATTTTGAATTTTAATTATAACTGTATTCATAGCAAACTTACATAGTAGGATAATCTTTAGGTAGGTAAATATATAATTACTATAATAATACTGATTGAAACTTATTTACATTTAATATTTGTCGATTTCGTGGAAAAGATTAACACAATTATTACTATAAATAAGTACATATACATTTAGTTAATAATTAAAACTTATATCATGTATGATGTTATGAATTTTATATACAAATATTTGATACCTTATAATTTTAAGTTACGTTTATTAACAATATTGATCGTGAATGAAATTTCTTGTGATATATATCTATTATTTATATTTAATAATGTAACTTAAAATAAATATCTGGCTTGTACATATTTTGAACTTGTTACTGCTTCTAATTAACGAAACATTTGAATGTATGTAGTTCCATATTATCAAGTCAGATGTTTATATAACAACATATTCATTGAACCACTCTTTTATTTTCACAAGTCATACTATTTTAACTATCTATTCAGAAAAAAATATTGTTGTCCATTGGTGATAATTTTTTTTATTGATTTTACATTTCGATAGGTACTTTGTTTAAATAAGTGGTTAATTAAACTTGGCTACTTGTTTACCACCGCGGTTCTTTTTCTGTATTTTTCTTACTGATTGAAACCTGTGTTATTAGCATTGTATAATAATAGAAAAGTATACTCGTGTATACTGCAATACTGTTCTTTTATTATAACGACACATTTTTATATGCGAATATCGCAGCAAAATATCGTATTGCTTCGTATACATGTAATTCAAACTCAATAAATGCAAATTGCAAATATGGTTCATTTTTGTCTGCAACTGTATAAGGTATCCTTTAAGAACAAGGGTGGAGATCTGAAGGTATCATTCTTGATATTTTTCCCAAATTTGAAGTAATCTTTATTCCTTTCATTTAAAAACTTCAACATATAGGCGAAGCGACCGGCGGTGGATGCGTGGGAGGCGCACTCGCGGTGGGTGCGTTCATGAAGCCGCCTTGGTTCCCAGCCCAGGGCTGGAGGTTCTGCAGCGCGCTGAGAGCCGTATTGGAGGGCGGCGCGGGCGCATTGCCGCCCGGGGCCTGGTAGTGCAGCGCCGAGAGCGGCGTGGCCCCGGGCGGCGGCTCGGGCATGTAGCCCTTGCTCAGGGCCTCGGCCTGGAGCGAGAGCATGAGCCGGTTCGCTGCTTGGCGCTCGGCTTCGCGCTCTTCTGCTGTTTGTCGTCTGCAACAATGAGATTAGGTATATTATTATTTTTATGTTGGTAACAGAAACTCTTTTACGAGTAATCGACTTATAGGCCCAGCTAGGTGAGCATCTTTGTATATTGGTACACGTTCATTATGGAAGATTCAAGTAATTTCATTGGCACGAATTTGATACATTTTAATTGGAAGTACTACTACCACTACTATTGATAATACTATTGATTAAGAAGAAATTCAGCATGATTAAGAATATCTTCCAATAATAATCCAAAATAACTAACAAACATTGTTAGCGGAGAATTTTGCGCTGAAGCAGTAGCTACATATTAACAAAAAACCTTAAGATATTGTGCAAAACGTAATAATAATGTTCTTGATTGCTTGCTTCTTGCTTTCCTTCCAAAATAATTATTCAAGTACCATTGAAACGTATCCACCGATTACATCAAAATAATCACTACAGCCAAGATGTCAACATTTCCATCTACATTCAAAATGGCGTGAACTATTTCCACAACAATGGGTTATTAAAGGCAGAATCTCATGTAAGTCCATCAGAAGTAATCAGTCCGGTTGCTGTGTTGATGGCGTCTTAAATAATGCAATCAAGCTCACTATGGTCTGTGAATTCACGGATGATACGTTTTAAATATTCAGGTTGTAATATATGATTATTAGAAAGGCAATATTTGGTAGTAAAATTAGTGTTGAAGTTGATTTTGATGAGTGTAGTCTGTTGCATGAATCTTTAACGAATGATTAATGTAACCGTCTCTCAAAACTTTGAATAGATCACCTACCGAGCTTACGTTATTTTCGGAACATTTATGTTAAACATTTATCATATAAAATATTCGTATACCTGTACACTGAGCATTCACAACATATTCAGTTGGGAAATCTAGGTCTCGAGAAACTGATAGGTATAGATACAGGTTGTATCTGTAAATATTTACATTCATTTGATCAAGTTTAATGGTAATGTATATTATAATTAATGAACTTACCTATATTAATATATTCTAAGACTTGACAAAACTAATTTGTCAATAAGATGTTTCTTATGCTGGTAAGTAATGCCTTATTATATCACGTACGTATAAGAATATAATTTAAAAAATGTTTCAATTATTCTAGGGCTTAAACTAGCAATACAAGACGATTCACATAAATGTTGTCACAAAAGTAGGAGTGTTTTATATCATTGTTTAAAACGGCTCGTCCTACCCTCCACTCCTTTAGACACAAATCGTGTTGACACGAACCCACTCGTATGATACATTAAAACAATTACCGTTTGTCACCGACCGCGAGTTAAAGTGGAGCCAACGAACGCGTTAAATATACACGAGTTTAGAAATGTGCCAGTTAGAGGGGTCCGATCTGATTTACGTCAATTAGCTAATAGGACCTAAATGGAGACAGCAAATTTTATTAGTACAACGATCTGCAGGTACGAGAACTATGCGGTTGGGATGCTTGAATGTCCACCACAACAATGAATTAAGGACAGAATAGTTTAGAATTATAGTTTAAGTCTTATTTCTAAATAATGTAGTTTTCTTTTTATTATTTTACATTTGTAATGGTTTAATCTGATCTAAACTACCCGATACTAATGTGTTGTTTAATGAAAAAAAAGGTGAATTCATCTCATGCTGAAATTAGACTGCATGAATTATCACAGATTTATTTATTTCTTACTTTAATCATGACGTTCATAATTTATATTCATTTCTGCTTCAAATATTGCACTACAACTTTTCTAATATTATTATCACTCGTATTTGTAAATGAGCAGGTCTAAAATAAACCAATATTTTATAAGCTAAACCTATCTTCAAACAGATGAACGTTCCAAACTAAGTTACCCGTTTACTTAGACTTAGCTGCAGGATACCATCAAGTTGATCTTTAGAGTCAAGCACATCGTCTGGGGCGATAAACCTGAAACTTGGCGGTGAGGCAGACTCGCTCTTACCGAAATGCCTTCCGTTTGCATAATTTATGTCCAGACGACGGATCCGTCTTACCACAAGTTGCGAGACTGTATCGAAATAATACTTGTGTATGTAGATGATGTTATGATAGTAGCGTTTTGGGTTGACAAACTATGTAGTTGTAACTTTTACGATTAATTACCTATAATAAATGTGCTTTTGGGCCGTAGTTTTCTATTCGCTGGTATTTTTTGTGATAGGTCGCAGACGAGCAGTTGTATACTTATACATATTTTAAGTACAGAATAGTTGAAAAGTGAATGGCAGCATTCAGTAGCAAACTTATGATGGAAATTTCTTGCCCAGCAGTCTTAGTCATTGTTTGGTTTTTATATATTATTTCTTAATTTTTAAAAGGATGAGTGCATTTCTCTTGATTGTTATAAAACAATAATTCGATCTCTATTGACATCATCAATTTCAGTTAGTTTTTAATGAACGTCATTATAATCTCTATCGTCATCTGTTGTAGTATCGTGAGCCAATTCATGGTTACGAGCAGCACTCGCTTTGTCTCGAATAATCGCATAATGGCGCAGATTACCGCAGCCCGACCGCATCCCGGGCAGGACCAGTTGGCCAACGAGTCGTGGCCTGGAGGATCATTTTACCGCTAAATTATGGAATAATACTCTCTGGAAGTGATGACAACAACAAATTTTTCAATAAAGCTATACTGCTTATAATTCCAATTACTGTAAAGACATAAAATGACAATAGTTCCAATATTTCATAAAATTATACAATATCCCAGAAGTTTTTGAGTGCTCCGGGAAATAACGAGTATGTTTCGTACGCAATAATATTTGTGAATAGGGGCAGTTGGGTGCAAGGATAGTGTGCACTTAGTAATAATAACCATGTAAGATACATACTTGTTCCTTAGAGGTTTTACATGCTAACTGTCATATACTACAGGGAATCATTTCATGTTAGAACCGTCTAACATGAAATTACTACATATAGTTTTTATAGGTCCTAATCGAATGCGGAAATTGAAATGCAAACAATCGTTGCATTTATATAAAATACCGTTTTAAAAACAATAAGTAATAAAAACCGCAATGAAGTACTTAAGATTGAACCCGTCCCATAAGTTTCAGCTGATAACAGTTTTAAATGCGCCAATAATTTAAAAGTGTCACTTCAGAAAGGCACAGCAGTTAATTCTGCGGCCGTGGTGGGTACAACGCCCAAACAACTTAACTCTTAGTGGCCCCTACTTAAAAGGGGTGAACACACTTTGGGCTAAGCGTCACTTTACTTTAAAATTTAATGCGCCAAAGTGGGGAAACTTCTTGATCTTAACGTTAATGAAAATGAACACATCAGAGCGCTTTGTAACGAAAAATTATGCTATTTTGTTTAGTTGGCAATCAATATAGACGAGGTTTTGTGCTTACGTCTGGGTTCATGCTCGTAATACTTAAGTTTTTTTATATTGCATCAACTTATATTAGTAGTTAAATGTTATTAGTCCTAATTTCAACATTTTAGTTAGATTTTAAAGAAAGGGTGGTGTTACTTGAAGGTAAACTAATCGGCTCCTAAATGGTCATCCCGTATACCAGATGCTATACCGGATATATGCTTTTGTAGGAAGTTCAAAAATACTTTAAGAAGATGATTTCAGTTGATTTTGAAGTAGCCTATGTAAAAAATAATATCCTACGCTCTGATATTGGTATCTCCTAGGGATAAATTACATTTTTAGTACGGCGATACGATAGTAAGCCACATAATGATGTTGATTCTTATTTAATAAGACATAAGGAACAATAAAGGACACTTGAATATGTATATGATAATACGTATTCCAGTAATACAAGAAGCAATATCTTCTTAAACCATTATCTGTAGAAGATTACTAATTAAAAATGAAAATAAAGAGAGACGCAAAACAACTTCCATGAGCTCAAAATACGAGTATCTCGATCATACAACCATTACTTTAGCCCAAGCTCCTGTGTCGCACTAATTAAGATACCGATTTACTTCTGAGTGTCCTGTTTAACATTAATTTGCATTCACTTACAAAGTGACCTCTAATGTTATAGCAATAAGGTCTTCGTTTAACTTGACAGTTTTCAGATAAACCTTTTAGCCGACGATTATCTCGGACGCACTCGAGTTACTTAAACTGTCTCAATTATTGTAGACTGTTATCGTAATTGAAAATTTTTGGACCGACTGTGTCTTTTAATCGCTATGTTTAAGAGTAAGTGTTCATTAGCAAATATCCTTATATGGCACTTGTTGGGTAGGTTTTACAAACATTCTAAGCGTGTGTCAAGGTGTGTAAGATCACAGAGTAAATATAGGCAGTGGCTCGACACAGGTACGCTGAAGCAGAGGCGGAGATGTTAAGTACTATCTGCGCGTTCAGCGTACTCAAGTCTTGAGTATTTTTTTATGCAATAGATGGCAGATGGATCACCTGATGGTAAGCGATTGCCGCTGCCCATAGACACAAGCAACACCAGTGGAGGATAAAGGGCTGGCCTTTTAACCCATTTTCCCCTGATTGGGCCTTCAATCCTCTTACTAACTCGACAAAAAACAGCGCAGGCGCTGCTTCACGCCGGTCTTCTGTAAGAGGTGATTCATACCGCAGCATGGCTCTCCGGTAAAAAGTAGCATGCAGTCAAGGAGTATGCCGAACGCGTGGATTAGTAAGGGTTTTTTTTGTTGTAGCAGGAGAAATATCGATGGTGTGACATATAATAGACCGAAATGTCCAAATACGTGCGCCCGCGTTACGTGGGGCTCTCTATCTGGCTAGAGCTCATCCTGTACAGGGAAGCCATTCAACGCTACCTTATCACCTGAGATGAGGAGAGGACAAGTATACGGGCTCAACAGCTTCTCTTCATGTCCCCAAGTCAGAAGGAGTGTAAGCTTTGCTGTATGCCCGACAAAATTTTTGACGTACTGTTTTATCAACTTAGAGATTCCATTTACAAGGCCACCGGACCGTCGGCGCTCGCTTTAATATTTCTTGTTACTGGCTATCTTTACATTATGGTACAGTTTTGAATTTACAAGTGAATTTGAATTCCAGCACTTAAATACCTGCCAATAAATAGTGTAGAGCAAAGGTCTTTATTCAAATAACGTTGTAGCACGTTGTAGTAACTACTCGTTGGAAAATAAGTATCCGTGACTAAATTCCAAGGCATAAATATTGATAACCGATAAACCTTATCAAATATGGAAACTGCAAGCGGTAACAAGCAGTAGTAGTTATTAATAGTTTTCAATGTAGTTATATAAATAAATACCGTATTCTTACTCCATAAATATGCCCCTTTATGGGGTAGAATAATTATAAAATATAGTTGGAGGACATAGAGGCTCTTATTATCGGAGGCCAGACATCTCATACATTGTCTGGATGTTGAACTAAGTCCCTAACTTAAGCACTTGTGTTACGAATATCAGACAAAAGAGGAATCACAAAGTATATTTAAAATACTTAAAAACATACTCTATCCAGACACGAGAGTTCATTACTCGAGTGTTTGTCTAGAGTCGATAATAGCAGAATGAATGCGACCAAACTTGTTATTTCCCAAAGTCCCCAAAAGTTTTGAGTTAGCTTAAACTTTCTGAACTGCATTCAGGAAGTGCCAAAATCATAAGTAACAACAAACACAGTTACGTAACATGATTCAGTGTATTTTAACTCTTACTTGACGCAACATGACATAATACAATCCGCATACAAGCCTGCAATAAGAGCAAAACAGAACTCCCGTATGAAGAAACTTTGACACTGTAATTCATTAGGCCAACTGTGGCACGAATATAAAGTTCATTTATTCGTTGAATTCAAAGTTTAGACTGATATATGACCACCCCAGATGACGCCTCCGAACCGACAAATTACTCCAGACCCCTCCCCCCGGGCGATGAATGGGATATTCAAAGGGTGGGTGGTGTTATAACGAGTTGCGAGGGCTCTAATTGTTCTGGACGGCGAGTACCGACGGTAATGAATGATTGAACAAAGCGCTAAGTCTATTATCGTAGCAAGAACTTTATTAGAACGGTAATGTACGAGGTATGGCCTAGGGTTGGGCTGGTTTTGTCGATGAAATAGAATGTGACATTTGTTGTACCTACCTTCAACAATCAAGATGTTTATACAGCACGCATAGCTATGTATGGAAAGCTTTACAGGCTATACCTTAGTGTAATATCGATATTAACCACTTAATAGTGGTTCCCAGATCTTGAAATTATTGAAACATGATGTAGGTACTATGAACATTTTTGACAAGATAGAAATGTATATTATTATCAATTAGATAACCAGAATGTTGGAAGCAATACCACTGTAGCTGAAACTACAGTGCAGTACAGGGCTGCCCCTGTCTGACCGTATGCAGACATAGAACTACTTGTAGTGACTGGGTAACCTAGGCTTGTGATAAAATATATAAGCGCAGCATGGAGGAGGCCTTTGTGAAATGTACGGCACGGTTTGTGACTGACAGAACTGTTGCATATTTCTAAACCATTTTGAGCCAGTTCAATACAGCACTATTAACATTTGTAGCCAGTTCAATACGTATTGAGCTTGTTAGTAACAGTGATATCGTAAACACATGTAGACAGAGCTGTGATTGCTATTTGTTGCAGACAAAGTTTTACCTTCATATTTCAACATGAAAAATCTACCCCAAAAACCTAGCTTTCCTTTTAAACGCGGAGCAATTTTTTAAACTTAACTTAATATGACAAAAAAAATCTAAAAGAGACCATAGATCTAGCTAATTATTAAAAAAAACATGAAAAATCTTCGCTGTTATTTCACAATCCATCGACATCCCCTCACCCCCATCCTTAGCCCAATTCGCAGCGTCCCGAGTTAAGGCTCGTCTTTATAATTAGATAAAGTGAGGTACAATTAAACTTGCCTTAAATAAGCCAAACGCAGGGAGGCAATTAGTAATTTCGCCTGATTATTTTATAAGTCGTTTGCGCAGACATCGAGACGGCTGGAAGCGGCTTGTTATTAATTTGCTGTGGTTAATGAGAATCTTCATACATTGTGTTGGGTGCGCGTATATTTTATTAAGTGGGCGTTGGGAACTTGCGTACTTAACGATTGTTTGGTTTGGAACAGAAATTATACACGTTTGTATACCTACTATTCGATTCTAAGGACCATGTTTAAATACATCATTGGAAATAAAACTTAAAGTTATGACAATGAGATTATTGTCACATTTAAATTTTTTATAAAATATAGACTTATTGATTCAGAGGAAATTGTAAATAAATATATGAAAGAGATAATATCAGGTACGTATATCAACCGGATCGCTAGGTAAATTGCTAGAATAAATGATACCTAAAATATATACTTAAATAGATATTATATCATCAAAATCAAAATACAAGTGTTCAATGTTCATCAAACAATTTCTAATGCTTCTTGGTCTCATTACTGGAGCAGAGGCTCTTTACCTAAACTTTATCCCCCTTATTATAAACGTGGTCTAAATTTAATTTTGGTTTAAAACTGCTGCTGTCACTTTAATTTGTGACTTTTTTATCATTGTTAAACTAAGACTAACATAGGCCCTGTTTTGTAATAACACACAACACTTCTATTCTCAACGAAATCGCTAAATCAAAAATAATAATATCATCTACATTTCCAAAAAGGTTCCCATTCCTACCAGTTTTCTCTCCCGAGCGCGGTTGATTCCGTCTAATTTGCTCTCCTAATTAAGACCTGCTTTATTAATTACCCTCCCGGGAGATCTCCTTTTGGATTTTTTTTGTTCCAAATTCGTCAAAAAATTACCTGTACAAGGCACGAATTGCGTAATTGGTTTTGTTGTGGGGTTGACGTCTCTTTGGGTGGAGTCTTTTGATTAACTTTGCTAAGGTTTTTGTAAAGTCGCATAGGTCAAATTTAAAAATGACTTTATTTAAATCTTAAATAATTTAAACATCTTTCATAGATAGAAAAAACTTCTAAACGATATTGATGATTAACTATTTTGTCCAATCTAAATCTCCAGTAACAAAATAAATTACTTGCTTAAAAATTCTCATTGCTCCGCTGTCATTTTAAAAGCAAAAAACAAATCCAAAGAACGTTTTAAGCTTTAAGATTTCGTTCTCATAAAAACTGCTTGAATTATAGATGAAGCGACCGAATTCTTAACGAATGCTAAATCCATTGAAATGAAAGACAAAGACTTTGTAATTTTGAAGATGATTTAGGAATTTTAGAACATTGAAAAATTGCTATAAATCATAATAAATATTCTGTAAATATATTGTTCATTGTGACAATTTACCAAGTATACTCTTTTAACGATAGCAAGGAATATTGAAGAGAAATGAAAGTTGTAAGTATTATAATTTATAAAATCAGCTTAAATTGCAAATAATTAGATTTTGTAATACCTATCTGCAAGGTTGAAAAGTATGACTAAAACAACATACATTTTATCATTCGAATTTAGTTTCTGTAGGAAGAGTGTTAATCGTCTATTGACAAAGAATGAGCAATAAAAATTACGAAGCAGTGACGCACCCCTAACAGAATCACTCCCCTGTATCAATCAGCTAACGGATTTGTTTCCTAATCACGAAGGAGACAACCTACAAGCTGCAATTACACTAAGAAGTCTGACACGACGCCCAAAAGAAACAAACAAATATACACCTTACAATAAACAAAATAAAGACCCTGTTTACTCCCCTAACAATGAATTTCGCGAAATTAAATTGCGAGCGCCAAGTGTGCAAATATACACCTTTTAGTTGAGAGAAAAGGTTGAGTTCCCGATAACGATATACGGCACCCTAATTCGGGGAGTTTTAATATTCACTTATACAAGGGAAAAGAATTACAGGAAGAAAATGAAGCAGGGCGTGTAAATAAATAAAGAAGGTGGCTCCATGTTGCTATTGGTGGGTACATTACGTGTTAGATCGTGCAACGAGCACAATTCGATTTGTCGGGCGTCGGAGCCAAATCGAGTGTTCCACGAAGCTATCGACCTTTAGAATGTGTAAATAGTAAGGGGAAATTGGCTTACGATTGAGAACGTTTGGGCTTTACGCCCATTCCAATTTGTTGTTGAAACTCAGGTAACGAGAATTGGAAAATATTGTGGCTGCTGTAATAGGGCAAACATTTTAAGAATCACTTTAGTTTCTGGCGATACAAGGTTTTTATTTGACACACTCAGCTACATGATGTTTATTTAATTTCTTATTTCCATTCTCTCATCATAACAACAACTTATATCACTACATAAGATTGGTATAAACTTGGATTCGATAAAAAAATACTTGTCCCATAATGTTTGTACCTGAGTATAGTGTGAGTGATATGTTTACGTAGGTACATGTTTTCTGACGACAAGCTATTTTTGCTTTATCTTTATTTACTTTTTTTCGTAATATTTTCTGTAAGTATAATAATTTTAATGCACAGGCAATAAGAAATTTGGATCTCAGCCGCCATAAATATTATTTAGCGTAGGAGGTTTTACATCTTTGGTAAAACATTCTTATCAATAAGCGGCAATGCCACGACACACTTAAGCTGGCACATAAAATAAACTTAAGGATACCAGTAAACGTCACAAAAATAGGCCGTAAACCCAGCTAGGGAACAATGCATGTAAAAATTGGGGGTTTCCGTCTTTCCACCGCGGTTAATATTGGATGAGTCAAACTGCCGAGTTGTGTTGTTCATACAATATTTATCTCCCCAGCTTCCCCGTGTTGCCGCCTGCGCGGACACGTGTGTGTGTGAGCGCCTAACCACTCCGCCAGGGCTGACAGTCGTACAGTCATCTACACTGTTTATAAAGAGGTAAAATTTATAGACAACGACTAGGTTTATACGTAACCCGAAACTACTAAACACTTGCGCGATGTATTCACCACCCAGCGCCGTCTATTGGTAAAGTTTGGAAATATGTATTAGCAAAATTAAGTCTCGAAACAAAGGTAGGACGAGTTGTATGATGTAGGACAAGACTTGTACCTACTCGTAATACAAATAAACATAAATGGAACAAGTTGTCATTCATAAATTTTCTGTAAAGGACAAAGATATTTTGATTTGATTTGATTTCTAATTTTTTTTTCTAAACTGAATAGTTTGTCTTAAAGAAACTACCAAAATGGTAGAATGTGTGAAAACAAAATATAATAATCACAGTAGGTAAATACATTGACTTCAGTTGCAAATAGGCTCTAGTGTTATATAGAACATTATTTTTTCTTATGTGATAGGTGGCAGACGACTTCTTCTACCAACCCTAACTACTCGTTGTGTTATTCGTCTAACCACTGCATAAGCCTCCATTATAATGCAATGAATATCAGTGAGGAAGTTCCAGTCTAAACTGAAAACTGGAAAGCCCAACAAAATTTCTTTAAATGCTTATAATTGTGATTTCGAAGTCGTAAGAATATGATGTAACTCTCTCTTACTGTCTTTTTGTTTGCCAAGCCTTCCATTGCATTGGAATTGGGTCAGCTCTCCTTCGCCTGAAATGGTTATAAATTCTAAAAGAACATGATATGACTGTGTATGTTAAAATGCATTTTTAAAATCCTTATCTTTTGTGAAAGAACATTTTTGGTAATGCCAGGAACGATGGTAGCTTAATGGATAAAAACATGAGACCTTCTAAAAAGGTCGTAAAAATCATGCACCTCTTAAATCTTACAAATCTATGTGCATTGTGAGAAAACCAACTCATTTCGTTAATTATTCTAAATGATCCATGATTTAATCTGGTTCTCTTGCCAAAGGATTGCGATGGCCAGACGGCTATCGCTTCGTTGTAATTACCAGGCTTCTCAAATCATTCATGCTCCAAGCGTACTCTGTGTTCCAAAGTGACTGCTATGGACGTAACTGGGAATGACACGTTGAGATGATCATGATTTTTGATAATGTCAAGTGTCTTAGTAAAATGACAAGTCTTAAATTGTATAAATGTTTTGCATTCGAGAATAGTTTACTTCTCAGTTCTATACACTGTGCTTTGTTATGGCGATTTGGGCTTAATGGTGGCAAATTGATCAGGATCGTGGGCTGGAGGTGAGCGGGCATCGCTACGGGTGTTGCTTTGTAGGGGGGGGGTTGTACGTATTATCATTCCCAACTGCCAAGCTTGAAGTTACCAGTAAATCAAAAGATTTAATTTGGGAATAGATTTTTTTTCTACTCGACATGACAAACGAGCAAGCGGATCATATGATTGTAATCACCGCAGCCCGTGACAAAATATAATTTCAATTTATGAATGAATGAATGAATTTATTTATTCGGAATAATCATAGGTACATAAAAAGATGTTAACATAGTATTGAGTTCCACTACAATTTACTTTTATTTATCATGTTATATTAACCATAGTGACATCTCATATTTTATAAGTATGTATTGTTCATGCATGTTCACATAGTAAATCTTTTTAACTTAATACGTATTCATGAAAAGAAGCCAAGTAACAATCAGCGCTTCATAAATAAAGTTTCATGTTAGATTTCCCAAAGGCATTGAAAATATGTATACTTTATCTTTGCTCATATCTAACTATGAAAAGAGAGAGATTTTGATATAAAGATATCGTATATTCCTCCTAAATATATATATATGTATACCTACATTAGATTGAGGTTAAAAGTCTTATAAGCGTTATATCTTGAATGTCATTACTCTGAAAAAAATACAATACGATAAGAACCAAGGCAATTTGTACCTATGAACTAGATCAATAATATGTGCAGATGTTCAACATTTAATGTATGTAAAGGTACCTTCTATTTACAAAGAGGTAATTTTTATAGACAACGAAAAGGCCTAGCTAGAGTCTAGAGGTAAACCGAAAAGACACTGGCGTAGTGTGGGTATCGGCTGCCCAGGACGGAAGATTAATTTGCTGCCCCCTTTTCTTCTTCGAAAAGGATGAAGCGACCTCCAAACCCTAAAAAGTACCGCTCCCCATTGCAGTGGCATAGTGGTATCGATGTCACCCTCTTTACTTCTTGGTCTAGGAAGGTGCACAGAATTTTCCACCCGCAAACAGGAGCCGCCCTGGGCGCCAGCCCCCCCTTTGCATTCACTAGGTACGCTACGCTACTGCGTAAAAGCGAAACACTTGTGCGATTTACTCAATCAAAACACAGCCATCTAATGGTACAATTTGAAACTAATATGCAAAATTATATCTCGAAACGAAGTGAGAGCCACTACTAACTACACCTTTAAAATGTTAGTATTAATTTAAATTCTCACAAACATCATTTTAGTTATCTAACATAATACATTTTCATACACGCCTCATTAAACACGACATAATCATTCGTAATCTCACCACTTTCTAACAGAAGTATGACAAATCGTATATTAGAAACAAGCTGACATTTGAAATGGAATAGAAATAAAAAACGTGTTTATAGATAACAAAGAAACAACCAATATTCAATTCAGTGAATACGTTGAATTCAACCAAATAAACACTCCATTGAATTATGAAATGCACTTTTAGATCAAAAGGTATCATCAAAAGTTATACAAAAATTATCGTGATAAAAAGATAAAACAAATCAAATCAAATTTTGAAAGCATTCTTCATATTGTGAGGTGTTTGATTTCAATACTTATTGGAAAGCGTTCACCAATTAGAATTTATCAAAAATATTTATTTTTTTATACTTAGTACTTAAGATAGCTAAATTTTAGAATGAAATGTATTTTTATTCAATCTTTTAAAAAGAAGTATTTAATATGCATTTTTTTTGTTCATGTTTTCTAAAGTTTTTCGAATTGGGCACATTTCTTTTTCATATTTCTTACTAAATATTATAAGCATGATTGTGAAAGTATTTGTATTCACGTAACGAGTCCAGTATTTTTTACATCATTGCCCACACTTGTTATCGAGTTATGTAAGTAGAAATATCGATACATCATTTATTACGTCGCATCCTTATCGATTTGCATAAGGATGAGATAAGTGAATAGGTGTGGATGAAAATGTATGGCCCATTGTAAAATGTATGGGCTATTGTTCCAACCAGTATGAGCTGAGACTATTACTTACTTACATGAATGGAATGGTGTTTTATCTACTGTAATTTATTTTGTTGGACTATTTTACCATTTTATTTGTGATGCTTCAATCTTTCAAAAATTATTAAAGAAAGGTTCATTCAAAACATTTTTGATGGCGATGTGTAATATAAAAAATAAGATTTTATATTAACTGTTTCATATTTATATAGCTCTTATAAAATATGACCAGCACCGTTTAAGGGATTCAAAGTTCAGGAGAAACCCCGTATTCGCCATGTCCGTCCTTCCGTCCATCCTGAGACCGTGGGAGAGACCCCCGACTGGAGTGATACCACGGCCTCACAGCAGACTGAGAGTTAGTGTGGATTGGGGTCGAAAACAAAATGTAGTGACGGCATTTTCGTAATTCAACATATCTATACCTAATGCTGTACTACTACTAATGATAGTGCTATTGGAATCACTTTTTTAAACTCTTTCAGGATAGAATTGTGTAATCTAGAGATTAGTATGATCGAAGTATCGATGTCTTTACATAGAGAAGCTTTACTTCTTACTACTGAGAAATCAAGTTAATTGGTACTTCTCAGATACATTTTATCATTTCTATTAATAAAATGTAAGTGACGTATAAATCTAAACTTGATTCACTCATTAGCATCCAGCCAGTAGCCGATATGATTGTCTTTCGTCGCACCTTTCCGTGGGATAATGATAAGGACAGCGCATCTGTCACTGATATCTGGGTGATTCTATTAATTCCTGTCAAATATGGTATGAACTGGTAGCTAATACGATTAATTTTGAAATATCTTAATAAAAGAAGAAAATACTTTTAATCTATTTGATATTCGAGTGTCATCTGAACGTGTAATGTAGTTACACGTTTCAAAAACCATCCGAAACATGCAGTTTTCATGTTGTTTTAGAAAAAACATAGATTAGAAAAATCCATTAGTGATAGATCCATAGTTAGATCGCCCGAGGTAAGCATTTGCAGCCGCAACACCAGTGCACAGTAGAGTCATAAGTGCACTGCCAACCATTGACTCCCCTTCCCCTCAAATGGATCCAATGATCTCCTCACTCATTCCGGAAAACAGCGATTTCGGTGAAGCCGTAATCCTACTATTTACCAGGCCCTTTCATGCCGAAGCATCACGGTTGCACGGTACTACTAAACAGTAGGTACAATCTGTGCCAAATAACATGACTTTTTTACATTCTTAATCAATTCCCGCTATGCGTAAGAGACGATTTGCGTTAATGTTCTGCAAAACGTTTCACATAATAGCTGCGACATGACTAAGCTGTGTTAACTTTCACGTGATTTTCTTGTGAAAGCGTCATACGACCGTGTCTCTAGTACAGGAATTTTATTGAACGAACTATTTTTTTTGTGTAGCAGGCTAACGCTTGTCCAAGATGTGATGAAAAGTGATGATGAGGTGTAGGGTGTTACGCGTATGTAACTAGTTGTCTCTCTCATCATAGCGTGTACTTATACTCTGATTCATAATCATGTAAAGTAAACTGACAGATGAAAATGACAAGTTTCTATGCATTTTGACATTTTGTATGTGACAAATTGAGTGATAATGTATGGGGATGACACATTGACATCTGTCAGTTTACTTTACATGATTATGAATCAGAGTATAATTCCCGGTTGCATTAAAAGCAGTCACCTTGGAGCCCAGGGTACCTATGCTTAGACCATGATTCAGCATTTGTGGAGTCTGATAAATAACCACGAAGCGACTTCCGTCTGACTTGCGCAACTGGAACAGGGGATCGGGTCCAACTGAATCATGGTTACACGTTTCATAAACGATCCGAAATGTGAGGTTTAATCACTATGTTTTCCCTCACCGTAGAGCTAATGGTAGAAGTACCTACGCATATAGATTTGAAAAATCAATAGGTGCATGCTCGGATTCGAACCACGATCCCCCGTATGGTAGCCATATTCTTATCCACTGATCCTCCTTTGCTCCTTTGTTCACTTCAAATTGTCAAACAGTCGAGTATAACAACTTCCAAATTACATTTTTTAAAGTATTTCTTAAGAAGAAAACATATATTTGGCTGTGTATACAAAACTGACCCAAAATCCACGTTAACTCCACGTAGGTACTCCTGAGACATTTAGTTAAAAAAATAAATCGTTCCGATAAGTTTTATCGGAGTTGTTTTAAAGTGGCCCAAAATTCCTTCGCATACTCGGACATTGTAAAGGCTTGTTGGTATTTTGAAGCGATGTGTCATTTACGCATTCTTTTTGTCGCGTTTTTGCATCAACACAATAACTTATTTTATCAACGTTGATAGCCCTAGATGTGGTTGGAGTGTGTATAAAAAATATTTACACAGATGTACGTAGATAGTTCTTTTAAATTACGACCCTGGCAGCTTTATATTTTATGTCAAATTGTCTGCCATATCACGTAAAAAATATATTTAATGTAATTGTGCATTCCTTTTACTACTAAAATCTAGCTAAAACTGTTATAAAATATATAATATTTACAGGATTAGACAGTTTTGTTCTCTGTTGTATTACAATTTTATTTTTTTCATGGGTAAATTTCAAAAAACATGTTTCTAATTGACACTTTAGAAAGACTGCATTAGTATGAAAAAGTGATTACGTCAATATCAAGTAGATATTTTATTCACTGAATCCAATTTTGTTTCAATATAGTCATTGGAAAATTGATTTATCTCACCTTTGTTAAAATGTTACCCAATTTTTTCTTATAAAATGATTCTTTGCTAAAAACTATTTTGTCCCTCAGGAATAATTACGCCCAGGTTAGAAGTTAAGAACCCAGCAGTGAGACAGGTCGATGTAATACTGTCCGATGTTTTCATTCTATAATCAAAACCTTTGATTCCTTGTCTCGACCGTCGGACGATTAAAACAAATGGCAAGATGGCGCCGACGCTCCCGTCACCCCTCGTTAGCGCCGACCAGCCTCAACCAACAACGAGCAGATAAGCCCGTAATGCCGGGAGACGGCTGATAAACAGACCTAACTAGAGACGCGTTTTTGTCTCTGGGAATCTTAAGGTTTGTCATTACTTGCTAGCTTCCCACTTACAGTTTGTTCGATCGAAAAATACTGACATTGTTTAATGTTTAGACCGTCTTAAAAATCTTTCTAGGTCATAGGACTCCTGTCGTTAACACTTACTTCAGGAACACTTTCTTTGAGGAACATACAATACCTAATACCTATAAGTCATATGTAATGCTTTTCTTTTCTGGACTTTTTGTATGGGATTTCAATATATTTTTATATTTTATCCGATTTTCTATGATTGGGAAATAATCTTTTTATTTGATTGGTGGCAGATAAGCTGACAGGTCACCAATCTGATGCTGTAGCTTATGAATGGTAAACGCTCCTAGTGGTAGTAAATACCTCGAAAAGTTAAAGCAAAATGGCGAAGAGGACAATTTTTAAAAATCAAGTTCTGATCTGATCAATGACCTTTGATCTGCGGCCTACAGACAACTAAGTCACGTACAGCCATGTGTAATATCATTGATATTGCTTTAGTGTACCTACGTTGCCGTTCTTTCAACTCTCCTAATCCGAACCGTATAGAATCTATAACTAAACAGTAACTAATTTCATTCGATTAAACACTGTTTTCTTCTTATATTGCCTGTTAAGTTGTCAACCTGTTTATAACAAAATTGCTTCGCAACGCCAGACAAACGACAATGAATAAAAACTGTGCAATTACAAAGAACAGCATAATACCATAACGCAAAAACCTACACTCGTAGGTGAACGAAGGCGTCGACGCAAAACAAAGCAAACGAACCCATGCTTTATTCGTTTTGGGAGTCGTAAAGCACACACCGAACTGTGTAAATCGAATCCGCGAGACAATGCGCTGGTGGCACCGGCCGATTACCGTCTAATGGACAACCGGTGTTTGTGTTGGACTCGATAACGCGTGCTCGATACGCGCGGCGCCACTGCTTTTGTTTAAAAAAAATACGGGTAAGGGCGAGTCGCGTAGATCGTGTAAAAATCGGGGTTCGAATGTCAAAACAAAAGAATCGTCAAGTTCACGCGTGACAGTTTGAAATTAGAATTGGGTTTTCGAAATAGTAGAAGATCTTTTAATTAACTTGACAGGCAGTTTGAGAGACTTTTGAAATTGGAATCCCATTGAAATGTTATGAATTTAGAAATCATGGACGATCGTCGAAAATCTTTTGGATCAGTGGCCTATAATAAAACGACCACTGTTTTTGTTACAAAAAGCGAGTCGCTTTAGAAACAGAAGATCGTGTAAAGTAAGATTTAAAACAAAAGAACATCGCGAGAAGAGACTTTATCCTTCTTCCATCCTTCAGATAAATATGAGGAATAAAAGACTTCAAACGACACTTCGAAAGTTCTCAAAATGAAAATTAGGATATATGTAGTTATTACGTGTTTCGATTAACACTGCACTGGCCCAAAACAACATTTGAAATACGATTATAGTACCAGTTTTTCTTCTGAGTATTTTTTACAATGCTCCGTTTTTACACTTTCGCATGCAATCCTAAAACTACTCGCATAAGGATCTGTGATCCTGGATGATATCTGTATGAGATAGTTTCTTGTAAGGATTCAAGGGGGTTTGGATAAAGCAGTTGAAGCCTATCTTAATGTAAATAAGATAAAATACGCAAGCATTAAATAACTAGTACTTTGCAGATATGTAGGAAGATAGGTAGGTACACCTCGGAGGTAGGGTCTTATTTATCATAGAGATTAATATTTTCAACGTAGCCCTACCTTCACTTCACTATCGTAATTTTAAAAGTTCTTTTTACTACCCGATTCTGAAGTCTTCAACAAGACTTCTACATACATCATGTTTTCAATATTAGTAGATAAACTCTTATATTTATTGGTAGCTATTTCATAACTAAACTTCTAACACCAGACACTTTCAAGATCAAAGATCAATCAGCGATTTCTACTTAAGTTTGCCACAATATTTTTACAACCCAAAAATATACTGACGCTGACTTATTAAGCGCTGTTTGAATTCCAATACCTCTCTTATCAGTCAAGTCCGAAACTCATCATGTCGTATAATAAATGAATCAATATAAAACATCGCTTTGAATATAAAATGCCTTTTAAGAAATGTTAAAAGGCCATAAAAAACAAACACATCTGAGATAGGCAAATTATTTGTTATCACCTTTATAGACCAGTTTTAAATTTATCGATGCTCGGGTCGCCGTGTTTTAGTGAATCAGTAACTTGAGTGTGGCTCTTAGTAATCGTGATAAGTTTTAGTACGTAACACAAATGCTCGAAGGCTACTTCTAGTCTTCATCTTTCACTGTTTGTGATAGTTTATAAAGGATAGTTTTGCTTTTATCAAAAACTTTTTTTATCACAAAATCAGGTAGGTACATTTATGCCATATAAGTATTACATGATCAGGAGGCCCAAGGTGAAGGTCTCACCATTGACCTTGGCACCTATTTAGATATAATTTCTTTTGACGCTGAACTCGATAAACAATACTCTTTTACCTTGGCTAGCACAATTCATATTTATGTTTTTGATGGGATACCAATGACTGTAATGCATTATGTGAATTTAATCCTCTGTTGTCTGATATCCGTAATGCAGGTGCTTCATCTACTTAGAACGGAATCAGGTCAATGTATGAGTTGTTATTTTATATCATCTGCAAGTAAGTTCGTTTCGTCATCAACTAACGCACTTACAACCTGTTACATAAACTTTGTCCGCGGAGAACGAAATCATCCTGTTACTATTAAGGGGCTATACGAATGAAACTAGCGCCGCCAGGTTGGCGGCGCTAGTTTCATTCGTATAGCCCTTTTTACACTGATTGTGGCGAAAATACGATATTTTTTTAAGAAAGCAAAACATTACAGACTTAGATAAAAGTAAATTGAATTTTTATAGAATACAATAAAACACGCGATTCTGTCACATTCAACCAAAAGATACCTACGCACAGCGCGTGATTTTCTTGACGATTCTGTTTCAATCTATCCTTTGGTTCGCTGCTGGATCGGCAACTCTTTCGACTTGCGCAAAGCAACTTTCAGAAGTCGCATTTAGCGTTTATGTGTGTGCGATGTGGAGTATGTAATCGCTACATTCAGCTTCTAAAAAGCGCATAAATCTGATGGCCGATGCTAAAAGTGTCTGTGCTGTGGCTCTTCGAGCAACTGCCTTGTTCCAAACTATGTATATTTATGAACTAGTTTGTCATTGGCTGGTCGCTTTGCAAACATTAATATTCCGTTTAAAAGCTTTTGAACACGTGTCTATGATTAAATTGTTTTAATTAATACATCCATCTTTGCCCATGATTTGTAAAAATTGTTGGATTTAGGACATTTGTTGGTAGAAATCTTGATTTATGAAATATTATTTTAGAATAAATTATGACATTGAGATTAACCTTATATTCAAACAATCAATAGTTTATGAAGAATAAACAAATATGTAAATAAAACAGTAAAATATAAGTAGAGCTATTAAATACTTATGAGAAAAAAATCAAAAATCATTTTATCACACGCCAAATAGTGGGTGGGTTCGTTATGTAATATTGTGCCAATATTTTATCTAATTTATTCTACTTTCGCCGCGAACACAAATACCACTGACCTGTTATTGAGTTACAAAGAGAACTACCCGAGTTTGTTTTATATTAATACCTAATTAATTTGACATTTAAACTATGACGGCTATTTAGCTATGTATGTAAAATTCATAATTAGAATATTTCATAATTCGTTCCTACTAGTCAATGTTGGCAGATAGTATTAGTGTCTTAATTTTCCGCCCGTAGATAAATTCGTATTTATTACGCTGGCACAGCGATCAAAACATATAAGTTTTAATACTGAAATTGTTAATTACTAATTTACAAAAGATAAATTCTTAGAATCTAATTAATCTTTAACAATTAGCATTTCAGAAAAATATTGACTTTATAATAATTTGGACTTTTCATTTTAAGCCAGTACTAATAATAAGAGAATATCTACACTTAAATACATTATCTGCTATACCTCACGCTTTACTTAAGTTTTTATAATACAATGCTATTAAACATAGTCTAAAACAACAAGACCCCATCCTCGTAAACACTCGTCTCACATATAGGGGTCTATTTACATCGGTTATTAGCACAAACTCAGGTTATCTTAACGACAACATGAAAGCTAAGAGTGATGCCTTTAGAGATGTGGTGTTCTACTCGATGGGAAAAAATATCGATGTTTTTCTATAAAATATTCTATTATATATAAAAAACGATTGGTGAATCGAAATAAATAATTACATTCAACTGACGCATTTTGGGCACGATGCGTTGCTGGGCAGAACTACGAACGATTACTATTATAAACATTATAGGTACACCGTATATTTTTTTCGTTTTAATGCCGAAACCGTCTTTATTGATTTTTTTTAGGATTTAGATTTAGTTTGTGCTGTTTTATAAGAAGTTATTAACTGTGCAAACCATGTGCAACAAGTAGATTACATTTAACGCACGTAGCATGATGTAAAAAAAAGACAGAATCCTTATTCTGTTCTGTAAGCTCCTTAGCTCCTGCGAGCTAATTTGTGACGGGCTCTAGGCAATAAGGCAAAGAAAATTCGAGAAGTAAAATTAGGTTTTTAAAATATATCGATTTTCGTCGATGGTTTCACACACATCTCTACTAAGTTAACATTTGTACGGGTAATTACAAGCATTTTGTCGAGAGATTTATTACAGGAGATAGACTCGAGACGGTATCGCTTTATTAAGCTTTACAACCTATTTGTAGAAACCTGTGAGGTATCAATAAACGTAAAGAAAGTTTCGTTTAAGTACTTAGATACGGGAATGCTTCTTAACTCTGATGTGTTCTATTAGGCTAGAAAATATCCTACCACCGTAAAATTTAAGCACTTTGTTTTATTCTAGAAGGTGAAAATATAAAAAAGAAAATTTCTTGTACAATATTATGAAAACATGCAAAAGGAAAATAATTTAAAAAATCTTCAGTGTTACTAAATTTTTAAGGACCCCCTAAAATACATGCGGATCATTGTGTGACTACAGATCTCGCTAAAAGCAAAGGGGATATTTTTTAAGCCATACTTTTAAAAAATATCACGTTTGAGTCTGTCACTCTCGCCCTGAAGGCCTGCTGAGATGCCGTTTCACGCCCCGCCTAAAAATCCAGGATTGTAAGAAGGAGGAAACACTTGAACTGGAAGGGCATTCCATGACTTGATGGTTCGGGGCAGGAACGAGGAGCTAAACCTCTTGGTGCGCGCCGGCAATATCTGGATGGTATTTTTTTTTCCTATGTGATAGGTAGCAGACGAGCAGGCGGATCACCTGATGGTAAGCAATTGCCACCGCTCATAGACACTTGCAACACCAGTGGAGTTACAAGTGCGCTGCCAACCTTTTATCCCCTTCCCCCCCGGGTGGGCCTCCGGTACCCTCACTCACTCAGCGAAACACAGCACAGGGGCTGCTTCACGCCGATTTTCTGTGAGGCAGTGGTATCACTCCGGTCGAGCCGACCCATTCATGCCGAAGCGTGGCTCTCCCACAGTTAAATGGGAGAGGTATGTGTGTCTATAAATAATATAAAAAGAAGATTAGAGCGTCATCATCATCAGCCTGTTGCAGTCCACTGCTGGACATAGGCCTCTCCAAATGCTCGCCACTTTGATCGATCTTCGGCTACTCGCATCCAGCTCCAGCCAGCCCTCTTGCGCAGATCATCACTCCATCTGGCCTGAGGTCGTCCTACACTACGTTTACCGAGACGCGGTCTCCACTCCAGAACTCGTTTACCCCAACGGTTGTCAGTTCTGCGGCAGATATGGCCAGCCCACTGCCACTTCAGCTTGCTAATCGGTGAGCTATGTCGATAACTTTGGTTCTCTGATCAGAGGGTTCTTACCTCCACTTCGTCCTCCTGTTCTGGAACCACGTCTTGACCTGCGCGTCCGTCATCTTCAGCGTCTTGGCCAGCGACGCCCTCTCGGCGGACGCCAGGTACTTCTGCTTGTGGAACCTCTTCTCCAGCTCGGCTATCTGCAGGCGCGTGAACGAGGTCCGCGGCTTCTTGCGCTTGGGCGGCGTGCGGTTCTGGTACGGGTGCCCGATCCGCCTCGTGATGGGGAACGATGCTGGAACACAAAGTTTGACATTTTAATGTTTTTTTTAATTTTAAGGTGTTATTTTTAGGCTGCACGATAGAGAAGTATCAAATCATCATCATCATCATCATCATCAGCAACCCACGCCCTGCTACAAGATGGGATGACGACATTCGAAGGCTGGCTGGAGTGAGCTGGATGAGAGTGGCCGAAAATCGGGAGCGGTGGCGTGCATTGGGAGAGACCTATGTCCAGCAGTGGACGAGCGTGGGTTGCTGAAGTATCAAATACTTGTCGTATGTTAGATAGGTATATATATTTTTACAACGTTATAATAGAGAACAAGTAGTATTTTTGTTGATATTGAAATACATTTTGAGAACAAACAATTATATTTTTAATTTGTGACTTTTGAGTTGAAGGAACATTGTCGATTGAAAGTACGGAAATCTCTACTGTGACGACTTTTATAGGCAACATATAGGATAATAATTTCATATAAAAAACAGATACCTACTTGCCGAATTAAGCAGTGGGATCTTAGGGTAAGACTTTCTTTTATAAGTACACAAATGTGATATTTAATACGGAATTAATACAGTAATATTAACCTATTCAAAGTTGAAAGTCGAATGCTAGAGTTATTCTATCTTGAACTGTAACTACTGTAATTCATTCCATGCAGTAGGAAAAACTAGCACAATTTTAATAGACCTATAATAGTCCCGAGTTAAATTAGCCTAATAGCACTTCAAAACGGCATTATTCAAAATTCATTCCACGATTTTATCTCAAAAATAACCTCAGTAATTACAAAACTATTAGACTTACTGCACATTTGCGTCTTATCTTTGTAATTGAAATCACGACTATGAATAACAGTGTTCGAAAATTACGAAAAGTTATGAATAAATAAAAATCTCATTAAATCTCCTTTCAAGACAAATTACGGTATGTATAATGTGTGATTACGGGTGTAATCAAAGGTTTCCGTAATGAATGCGAAATTACGGGTTGATTGCATGAGGACTTTAAACTGTTCGCCCATATTTGGAGACGGAGAACCGCAAGAAATTTAAAGAGTCCATAAAGTATAAAATAAATTTTGACGTTATGGGGACTAAAGCGTGTAAATAATCCGCTATATTACGTAGAACTGAAGCTCTCACAGTGACATTGACAGAGTGCCATTTATGGGCATGAGCAGGCATGAGGCATTTTTTCTATGGAAAAATGTCAAAAACATCGTCGTATACGTCAAAAACGTTATTGCCCTTGTAAAGCAAACAGTAACTTTGACCTCATTTCAAAAATATGCTATATAGGGTTAAAAAACCCCCGTTTAACAAATGTTGCTACATCCTGTATAAAGCCGGTGCTACATTGATTGATAGTGATACATCTTATAATTATCTTCTTCAAATCAGAATGTCGCCAATTTGCTTAGTATAATGCAGGCCTGAATATAGGTACATACTAAGGTCGAAAGAACATTCGTTCCATGTTTAAGTTCAAATAAAAAAAATACAAAAAGCCTGCATATTCATTCAGTACCGTAACAAGTAAAATTGCTGTAGGTAGGTACTAATTTGAATACTTACCCACGTAGTAAAACGAGAAACAAAAGCGTTTAAGTTTTCCTTATTTTAATACATTAAAAATGGAAACGTACAAACATAAGTAGCAGTTACACGTCTCTCCTTTAAAATTGCATCCAAGATGGCGTCCGATTACGCTTTTTAAAATTCGAAACTCAATTACGTTCGTTTAAATGCGGCGCTGCGATTGGCTGGCTGGCCGTAATGTCGGTGTTTATCGTAATAGATCGATTTGCATTAAATGGCCCGTGGGATGAGATCATGTCGTTAACTATTGTACCGATGTCGATTCGATTCATAATCGACGTAATAAATGTAAATGCCAGTTTATTTTGCTCCGGTAATTTAGAATATATTACAAATTCATTTTAAATTGCTCGACCGTGAAATGGTTTCATATAATGTAACTAACATTAGTACGATATATAGTTGTATGGAGTAAATAACTATAAGGTTCTTGAAATTGTTAATAGCAAACTGATTGAATTTTCAAAGTGAAAACAATGTTTAAAAACATATTGAGCTACCTTGTACCGTTAGTAGTGTTACCAGGCACTTCTAATGTAATATCGATTATGACGCTATAATACTACTTAGTAGGTAACTGGTATCTTCTATTCGAGTAGCCAAGTGTCAATCAGTAGAAATGATCAACGTTAAACTTGTGCAACATTGTTAGTGAGGGTACCGGAGGCCCAGTCGGGGGGGAAGAGCGCGCTTGTGACTCTACTGGTGTTGCAGGTGTCCATGAACGGCGGCGATTGCTTACCATCAGGTGATCCGCCTGCTCGTAAGCCACCTACTACGTTTCTGTAGTATCGTGCTCGTAGCAACTCGTAGCAGTTCTACGTAGCAGAAGAAAAATATTGATAGTTAGTTTAGGTCCTACATCATCATTCCATTATTTTGACCATTTTGTTTACTCGGATTCTCCTGTTATGCAAAAATGTATCTTATTTCACAACAAATAACCAACATCAGTTAACATTCCGTTCGATTCAAAACAAAGCACAATAAACCTCCACTAAACCGTTCCATATACAAATTCAGATTACAAAGTGGTGTCTTCCATTTTTCTTTTCAAATATGGAACCACATTAAACGGCGCGCTCCGATTGGCCGGCCGTAATGGTGGCTTCACGTGACCGCAAATTGCCGGTATTGCCACAATTGTAAGGGTACGTAGCGCGGGCATGCTTAAGAACACTGTTAGTGAGTTTTCAACTTTATAAAGGCAAGACTATGTATTTGCGTTTTGATATGACCATAATAGTCGCGCCAAGGTTATTTGGCTCCCGGCAAAAGTCGAAACTAGTACTGTCTTTTACAAGTGTCACTGTTGATTGACATATTCCCATACACATAAAAATGTTGCTCAACGCCCCCCTGTAAATGTCACTGAGAGGTTTTCTAATAGTTCTAATCGTAGTCCTAGGTACCCTTCTATGTCAAGTTTTTGTAGAGTCAACGTTTTAAAGAATTTCGTAGTTGAAATAGGTTCTTATTAGTATGGACAATCACGTGTTGAGTGAACTAAATTGTCAATTTTTTCAACCAACTTTCAGCCGAATTTCAATTTCACTTGGTTACATGTCAAGTGAGAACATTAATTTGTCAGATTGTAATAGCTGAACGTTTAACTATCTGTACATAATCTTTATTTCGTCATTAGTTTAAAAAAAAACAATTAATGTTGAATTAAATAATGTGGTATAATAGTACTTTTGATTTTCTACACTACCATTATACCTTGTTCATACTTCCTACGCAACAACAGTAAAAGATTGCCCCAAACAAAATATGTACTTATCTCTAAAACTAACACAATTCGTAACCAAATAACGGCGATTAGTTACACGAATATTTTACGAACACTTGTGTCACATACCATCACAATGGAAAAGGGTGCGTAACAAGATTTCGCGTAATCTAGTTACCGCCTTATGATTCATGGCACACAGACTCCATTCACTTACAAACTATTTTCGTCTCTATCCTTATCACCATTAAATTCGAATTGGTGTGCTCACATTGCTCAATGCTTACCCTTGTCATGTTTGGGAAAATTCGAAAACTTTGATGCCATAGTTATAAGGTTCAAATTTAACTGGCATTCGATGTACACATGGTTTATGTAAAGGCGTATTTGTAACAAATTATGGTTTAATGTTTTTAAAAATGGATCTGATATTTTACGAATGTGGGTGGGAAATGTGAAATATGATTTAATTCGCACAGCGTATTCAGCTGAAGTAGGGAGCAAATTATTACTTTTAATAACTGGTAGTGTGCTTAAGTTTTCATGCTCTTATGATAAGTAAATTTTTACAAAATCTTAAGAAATATGGCAAGTAAATTGCTATATTACTCTTTATAAATCCTTAACGCACGGCCCACAGAGAGCGGCCGTAGGATTTTAAAATGTTGTAAATACTTAAGTAAATACATAAAACACGAATTTTTGTCCAGTTGAGTTGTGAGGCCTAATCTCATTATAAAAATAATAACATTGAACGTTCGGGTCAATTTACTGGTTTTTATTTATTAAAGTAAAATACCCACAGGGCAGGACAAGGCCTCCATAATAATACTTTAAAAGGGCAAAAAATCGTAAAGTGTAAAGAAGTAATTAAAAATTGTTAACATCATCACCCCTAATTAAAACATCTAAAGTAATTATTCCACGCCAAGCAAGAAGAAAAATTAACAAACAAATTCACATTGAAAGGTTTAAGCGGCGGGGCAGTCCCTTTATGATATTATCCCGGGAACCCTTTACCTTTGGTTTACCCGGCCCTACTCCCTCCCGACCGAAGTAAATCTGCACTTACCTACATCGAGTTTATTAAATGTGTTTTGTTTATTATTTACCAGTTTTAGATTGTATTGTTTTCTAATCAAAACTTGATAAAATGGCATTTTACCTACAAATTAAGATTTGACATACTTAATGAGTCAAACTGTAGCGAGCGCGCCAACGACGGGTACATCTTCTATACTATTTATAAAGAGATAACTCCTATAGACAATGACAAGGCTTATAGGTAAACCGAAAACACGAAACGCTTGCGCGATGTAATTGGATACAGCGCCATCTATTAGTTCATTTCTGAATTACGGTCCCGAAGCGAAGTGAGGGCGGGCCAGTTTTTAATAAATTGAGATAATTTTTAAATGTGCTTAAGTTGCCTGTAAGTTAAAAGAACTACCTGTTTAACAATATTATATTACATCTTCGAATGAAGCGACTCATATAATAGTGACAGAACTTCAGACAAGAAGTTCGTTTGATCATCTACTATTTCGTACTAATAACTGTATGCGAGTATCGCATCCTATGGATACCCCTAAATCCCTAATACCAGAGGAGTCGCAAGTGCGCCGCCGACCGTTTAAAAAAGTAAGTATTTGGTCTTTTTTAAGATTTTCAGGTCGTATCGGCCCAAATCTACCGCAAGCGACAGTTCATTCATTCATTCAGTTGTTACCTATGCGAGAATATGCATCTACTCAAACATACCTACTATATTTATGTTCATTGATTATACCGCGGACATTGTTATCAGCGTGGCCGTGCTTTGAGCTGTAATCCGGCCTCAGATTAGTTGGTATATTCTATTCCAGGTGATGACTCACCCAATTACATCTCATGTATGCAACGGTTAACATATCCATATGACGTCACGTTTGCTACAATGGCTACGTGATATTCACTGGTCAAACGCAAGCAAACACATAAAAAAAATAAAGCATTATCGACATATCTAGAGGGGAGTGGCGAATTCTCGTGTCGTAGGCCAAGATCCATGTTCACTAATACGTATCAAAGTAAAGTTAACATTGCTTTACAGTAAAATTCAAGCCACATCTCTCGAATAAATGCGAGCTGTGATGGAGTAGCATATCATAATCCCAGCTGACAGTTCGTCCATAGCCGTTCGTCACGAATTCGTCTTGTTTTCCTTACTTTAGACTAAAGTACAACTTCTTTGCTTACTAACGCATGTTTGCCTAAAGTTACGTAAGTTTTAGTTATTTATTATGCTGGCACAGCGATCCGAAGTGGAGCTTGGCCTTTATTCTCATTCTCAGCCAGCTCTTGCCAATCTTGCCTTTGAAGGTGACCAAGATCCTTCTTGACCTGGTCCATCCAGCGATATCTGGGACGCCGCACTGGGCGCTTGTCGGAAGATCGACCCAGGTAACATACGCCCACAGTGACAGCACCACCAGATACAGTCAGCCACACACCAGGCTACCACAACCTGCCAAATTGCCTCAATTGATATTCAACCTAATGTGTAAGACAGTAAGATGAGAGTCGAATGAAAAATAAAGAAGCTTTTTTATACTTTGATGTGTGACTGTACATTGTAGTCAAAATTAAAGCCATATCCCTCGAACAAATTGCGCGCTGTGATGTAGCGCCGTAGCGTAATCCCAGGTGACGGTTCGTCCAATTAGCCGTCACGCATTCGTCTTGTTGTCCTTACTTTTTCACCTCGCTTCGGCGTGGGCGGATTGCCGTTCCTTTACAGGGCTTGTATATTTGGTGCCACGTTTTGTTCGAATAATTTGTTAGTGACGCTGTTATTTTTAAAAGAGCTCTAAGTATCATTACTTCTGCTTTAGAGTAGTTGGGAATAAAAAGTTTCCAGAAAAGGCGGTCAAATAGGTAGTTGATATTTAAGTTTCTACGTAAATTTACTTACTCAAATAATCCATAATATTATACTCCTGTGTTAAAAGCAATACAAACATACACATGAATGTGTGTATTGATTACTCTATTGAATATTAAAAAGAAAGGGGTTTTCAAATTAAATAAAGTAGTACCTACTTAAAACTTCTTGACACGTCTTTTATGTACATTATGTTATAAAGTGTGTGGTGACAACCATTAAAGTGACAACTATGCAAACCATACCAAATTGATTTGACCCAATTGAGCCCAGGTAATAATATATCCGCCAACATGGCTGATTGTTGAGAAACAGCCAAAATATCCGCCGGAGGGCATTAAATAAAAATATCAAAATGTAATATCTTCAAATGCGTCAATCACTTTGAAAAGCGGTTTCAAACAATCAGAACGCATCTTTAAACACAGGGTTGCGACAAATTTTCCAAGATTGTCCACAATTAGCTGACATCACGTGACCCGCACAGTGGGACCGGCGACGGAGCGGGGACAAAACTTAATGAGTTAAATGACGGATCGTGCTGGTAATAGCACGGAACGTCTCACGGACACAATTAGCTCGCCGAGGAATTTCCGTGCGTGTTTTGATTCCTAACAAGACAACTTTGAGTTTGTGTTGCGTTTTGGTAACTTGGTAAAATTGCTTAAGGTGGGGCAGTGCCTTTGAGGGTTAATTTTATGGAATAGTTTTCATCGCTACACACTCAGAAGCTCAAAACACTCATTCGTTTCATTTTAATCCATACTAATATTTAAATGGGAAAGTGTGTCTGTCTGTATGTTTGTCATTCTTTCACGGCAAAACGGAGCGACGAATTGACGTGATTTTTAATTGGAAATAGTTGAAGGGATGGAGAGTACATAGGCTACTTTTTGCCCCTTTCTAACCCCCCATTTTAGGGAAGTGGGGGGTGCGAGCGAAGCCGCGGGCAAAAGCTAGTATTTGTAGTTATAATGCAAAGCGAAAATCAATTCTACTGTTAACACTTATTTAATTACCTACAACTAAGAACGTAGAAAAACAAAACCATGTAAGACCACTTTATATTTTTTCTCACAGTTAATATACTTACCTGTAAACAATATTTAACTACATTACATCATGTAACAACCTTGTCGTGTTTTAAATGTTGGTACTACATGTTAATTAATGACTCAAGTTATTGTTTGTGCTGTAAGGAATGTCGTAGACAACAAAGCTAATCTTTTAGTAGGTTTAGCATAGCAATAATTCAAGCCTACAAGGCATTAAGAGGGCGCAGTCTGTCCACTATGGACGCCAGTGGATTTTGCGGTGAATGTGAAATTTTTGAGTGAATATGATGAGAAAGTGACTCGATCATCACTTAATGAATTCAGTAATGCACGAAGAAGGTGACCATCAGAGAGAGTGGCGGCGTGTTGAAAAGCTTGTCACAAATCCCTGAAGTTGTGACCATGACTACTCTGTCAAGAGTGATGGGTAACGTTATAAAAAGCGAACATTTTAAGCAATTAAGCTCTCTGGAGAACGATATTAGAACAGGAGGCCAATTCTCGGTTTTCGCCTACTATGTCGAGTCGACTTCATGGAACGCATAGACCAATAGGAGAACAAGATAAGGAATGTCGACTGTAATCTGTGTTCTCCTATTCGTTGTGCGTTCCATGAAGTCGACTCGACTTAAAAGGCGAAAACCGAGAATTGTCCTCCTGAATAGAAATATATTTATTCAATGACACAAGTAACAACATGTATAATACATATAATAAGTCTATAAATCTTCTTTCAATGACACCATGAGCTACCGTCGCTCGTAAGCTTCGTAAGTGTTAGTATAATATTCAGATCACACTAATCCTTGCATCACAAGTAACTATTGTCTTCTCATAGCAGGTATTTATTTTGGAATCTTTATGCAACACTTTCAATCGACATAAGAAAACAATGTCGATCAATCTTTTTTTTTCGTCGTAATTAAATGTCAATCGTTACATTGTGTGACAATTGAGTCACATCACTCTACAACCACAGTATAAAGAAAGTCAGTAAAGTAGAAAATTTAATACGGGACGTTTGGAGGAAGTTTATCACAAAACTGACTATGTGGAGCACTAGCCAAACGCTCGTTCGAGGCTCATAAGTCATACATTACATGAATTCTATTATTTTCTATCAAATTCAATTTTAATTCAAATTCAAGTTAGTGCTACAGAAAGTAAAGTACTTTACAGTGACGCCCATATCAACCGTACTATTTACAGTACATGCATATAGATTTAGCATACCCGCAAATCGTTTAACTATTAATAAATGTTAAGGCTGAACTAATGTCTAAATTTATACTATTCTACAAACTGTAACATCAATAGGATCGACAATAATTTCCATCGAACCCACGATTTCTTTACTGTCTTGACTAAAATAAGTTGTGTAATATAAATAAATAAATAAGAGATGAGGATGTATTAATGTAAAGCCCAAATATACCTAAATATAAGTGTTTGCCAGAGTTTCCTTTACCCTAGTGTAATTATTAAAACTCACACATTAATTATTATATTTAATTAATTAAAACTCACAAAATCATGACTTATTCGTATTAACTATTGTGCTCACAAAAAGAGTGCAAAGGTGCTTTAAAACATCTGAACAAAGTAGTCCAATGGTAGCAGTTAACCAATAAATACTAGCACACAAAAATCCAAACATACGGCCGTTAGAAACACTATTCCGGTTAAACTTTTAAGCCTTCGGTGAACATGGACAAAGCAACATAGGCCGTGTTGCGAGTGCAAGCCAGTACTAAAAGCGTCATACAACATCATAAAAGCAGCCTTTGTCCGGCGCGCAGTACCAAAATGCATCCTAACCCTGTTTCCCGATTGCATCCCGCTTTCATCCCGTGAATTTTCCATGAGCGAGCCGTAGCCCGATTCCCGTTTCTACCGTAACTAGTGGGAATTGGTATTCGCTTGTTGCGTGCAAAATATATGAGATTTTGTCCGTTTATTTTTTCGTGCCCCCACTGTCCGGCGTAATTGAAAAATGTTGACTGTCTGTGCCTACCTTATTGAACGTGGAAGCGATTTTTTTAATTCTGCAGTAGAATTGCATTCTTTTGCGTAGGTTGTTCTATTTAATAATGCAAGGTGCAGTTGCAGTCACAATACGACTGACAAGTTGACAATAAAATATGTTCTTGATATAGGAATCAAGGCGCTTTAAGCACGAATATTGATATTAATTTAATTTCCATATCTTTGTTTTGTCAATCATAATTATGCTACCTTGCGATATTTCATGTTATTCTGAAAAACAAGATTACTGGACGATAGGCGACAAATACGTGATTTTATTCACGGAATTATCTGGCGAAGACAAATTATCAGATCTACAAAAAATTATAGTATAGATAATATTAAAAAAAAGAGATATAGTGAAAATTAACTAACACTTAGGGCCAGTGTAGGAAGGTGAAAGATGTTTTAAAGCTATTCGTCATGTAAAAATGCGTATCGGTAGTCGCGTTGACTATTACTTATAGGTGTTACCTATGTATACTCAACGGAAAGCTCGCGGTGAACGGTAGAGTATTTCATCCATTTATGTATGAAAGAAATATGCATAGAATTATAATGTATGTCGGTTGGTGCACCCAAAAATGGAACGCGTGTACCTAATAGTGTAAACAAATGGATTGATTATTTCGTCTTGTCACATGACATTATCACAACACTTAGATTTTGATTCTGCGGCTCTACATCATGTAGGAATACTAAAATTATTATAATAAAAAGATTTTCTATTATTTTATAAAATGAGTTTTCACAAAATTTCAGACATTGGACCTCCATATGCCAATGTGATAATAAATTGTCGACACGCCGGCAGATTTTCATCTGTGTTTTTTTGACAAAGTAGTATCCATAAGACTGTCTTCTTCTTCGTCTTGCATTTTGTTGATCTTTTAGCAGGGCAAAGTTTTTGGAAATATGATACCGTCAGCCACGAGTCTTTGGCCCCAGTATAACAAATGTTTCCCAGTAAAATTAATCTACTGACCATTTTGAACCACTAGACTGCCATTATTAATGAATGAAACCCTGTACCGTCTGTCGCGTGTCTCTGCGTTGAGCATAGCCTATAAGATTCAATGCGTCCATTAAACCATAAACTCTCTCAAAAACAACACACAAGCATCCAATACCACTTAACGTATTCCTGGAATCTTGTAATCTTTCTAAAGCGAAGATGTAAATTGCAATATAATATTTTATGTACCGGGCTGTCTCCTCGGCGGCCCCTCCAGCCATATATTTACACTTTTGAAATATGGCTTATTTTATAACCTATCACATTATGGATTGCCGATAAAGTGTATCAGCGTATTTAGGCTTTTTATGTTTACGTTTTGGGGAAATAAAACAGATGTTTTGATGATAAGATGGGTTTTTTATTGGTTATGTGGGAAATTGGAGAATTGAGGTATGATTACCGATGGCCAAATGTAATTCAATTTAGAATAATTTTGTACATAATGTTCTTCTACGGATATTGCATCATTCTCTCTCAAAATTCAGTCATCAACGCAGTATATTGCTACATGCAGTTACATATATGTCATATGTTTCTTTGTTGTTTAACTCCCGAATGGTTTACTGAAATCCCAATTAACGCGAAAGTTTCGATTTAATAATTAATTGTATATTATCCAAAATAATAAGTCTATCACCACGTTAGTGAAACCGTGGGTCGACTATACTTAATATAACAATAACATAAGTGAAGTGATTATTAAGACAAGTGAACTCATATTTGTTTACCTAACTGAAAAAAATAATTAATTAATCTGCCACATTTATAAGTTTCTACTACTTTTACTATCCAATTTCACAAATCATAAATACCATCTTTATCCATGTTTATTAAATAATATGGTCCAATCAAGGTTCATAAACGTTAATGATTACAGCTTACGTGTAATAAGTGTGTAATTATTTCATTTAGATGTTAAATAACAGGCTTAAACTAGTTTGTATGTTATAATTAAAATGGTTCGATGGACACGCGAGTAGCAATATGCTAATAGTGACCATTTCATTACACAAGGCGTGAAGGGAACCTAGGTCAGGTTCCCTTCCCTGCCTAATACCTAACCCTGCCTAGGTATGTAATCACATACCTAGGCAGGGTTAGGTATTAAGTGGCACACTAAAATTTTGGTCTGCAGTAATATTGTCAGTATTTTTGATCACCCAGATGAAATGCCGACGGCCGGAGATCTTATAAGCCGATCTCTGGAGGGCGAATGATTTACTATTCGTGATATGAGGTATTTTTTATAGTATATGAAGGCAAACAAGCAATCGGGTCACCTGATGGTAAGTGAACACCGCCGCCCATGGACATCAGGTACACCAGAAGAAGTGCGGATGCATATCCACTAAAAGGGGTAGGTACTTCAACTGCAGAAGCGAACATGACAGGACTGACATAAAACGAAGCGAAGTGAAGTGAGATGCTAGGGAAAGTCCGGGATGGCCACGTACTGTGGACTTAGGACATGGAGTAAGTAAGTCAAATCATTACACAAGTTGAATCGCTAGCAAAGTAGAAGCTTATGTTTTAATTACTTTAAAATCATATTTAATAATTTCTAAATGATTTGGGGCTATAAAGTTTATGAGGATCTCTAAAATATACAGCAACGACATCCACAGCACAAATATTACCAAGTGAGCGCCTAAAGTGTTGCCACAGTGTAGAATACAAAGCAGTAAATAAAATAAATGAATGCGCCTAATAACTTCACACTTATCTAGTCGCAAACTAAAGCATGCCCATGGGCATTGAGTTTGCCTATTGTATATTAATATTATTGCACAAATATAACAAGTATTTGTGCAATAAAGTTTTAAATAAATAAATAGAGCAAGACATTTGATAGATACTCTTCAGTACAGAAATAAAATACACGTAGGTATATGTTATAATACAATACAATAAAAAAAATGTACTAGCTAACGATGGCACAACATCACGACGGGGTTAATAAAATTTTATTTTTATACATATTTATCATATCTATCGCATCTTTGAAATAATATTATAAAAGTTACTGTTATTACAAAAAATACTTGTATACTTTATTAATACATTTTAATAAAGCAAACATGTTTTTTTTTTGTAATATTTTTTAACAGTATCTGTTAGGTAGGTAATCGTAGTTTAAGAACGATAACGATGGCAGGTGGGACTAAATAAATGAAACCAAGCAAGTGGCAGACAGGCTAATCTAATGGTGATTTGTTACTGTAGCCTATGAATGCTTGCAATATCAGAGGTATCTTTGTAAACCTTGCCAACTTTTTGTTTTAGGTATCTGCTATTTCGGCTGCCTTTTGTTGCGGAAAAATTGAACGTAGAACAAATGTTGTTCAAAATGGTGGGTAGAACACGTGGTTAAAGGGATGCAAATGTTCCCAGATACAACCCAGTATTATTCTCAACAGACTTGTTCAGAAAAAAACGTACTTTTTTGTGTCACAATTCTTCACTGCCATCCATATTAGTGTGACTGTTCTAAATAACATACGTTGTAGGGGAGCCGGTGTAATTTCACACATGGAGGCGCGGTGCCCCGGGGCGGGCGTATCATCGCATAGCCGTCAAATTTTCATAACGCGCCCAGGGAAATATCAGAGAGGCCCCATCGGCGAGGTATCGATGATTTTGCGGCTGGAGGGGAGACTGGGTGGATGAGAAATATAGGTATAGAAGGTAGTGTAGCACAAGTCGATGTCTTATAAATGTCTTCAAAGATTTTTTCAAGATATTTCTTTTTTGTGATATTGGTGGCTGACAAGCAGACAGATCACCTGATGGTAAACGATTGCTACCGCCACAGCGCAAGTGCACTGCCAACGATTTAAACCCCCTTGTTAGGCTTTTTCATTTGGAAGCCCAATCAGGTGGAGGGAATCAGTTTTGTTTGTATTTCTACAATTACTTCTTACCGTGAGAGAAGTACGGCTCGAATGGAGTGATACTAAGGCCTCACAGAAATCCGGCGTGAAGAAGACCCTGCTCTTTGTTTCGCAGAGTGAGGATACTAGAGGCCCAATAAGGAAAAAAGGGGTAAAAAGGTTGCAGCGCACACAAGTGCGCAGAGTCACAAGACTCCGCTGGTGCAGGCGTCTATGAGCGGCGGCGATCGCTTGCCATCGTGATCCGGGTAGTCGTCTGCCACATCACTTAAAAAATGAAATAGGTACCTACACTTGCCTGCAATAAAATGTAAACACCTCGACTCGTATGCCAGGACTATAATGTTCATATTTTTTTAAACAAAACCTTTTGTACGATGTCAAACTGGTCGTAGTGATACTGGTCTCAATAGGACTTGCATAGCCGCCCGCTCAAAATAAAATAAAAAATTACGATGTGCAATAAAGTTTAAAATAAATAAATAAGGTTCTATACTTAACTTATTAGTGCACTTGATTGTACTTACGTTCTATGAATGCAATCAAAAACTTTTCTCTTCAACAGCTTAACCCGTTTTACGTCGAACCTACAATTACTTTAACACAAATAGCTGACTAATAACGTAAACAAACTATAGTAAAATGCCAATTACCGCGCTATTAATTACGTAATTATGTTATTACTCGGCGAGATCAAGACGAGGAGATTTATAACTGCGCCAGGTGGGATTCCGTACAAATTAATTGATGGCTTAGTAGCTTCGATCAATTTATGGAGATACACTGTTCGGTGTTTCGGTTAGTCAATCACATGCAGCGCCACTCACTGTATCATATAGAAATGCTTAAAAAATGTTCCGCCATTTTACCATACTTGACTTATCATTTAGCGATGACTTGATTTCTATTATTAATTGTATTATTAAACTAAGTGAGCAAATTTAAGTTTGTTGCCTGAACTAGGAAAAATTCTGTATCTCAGGCAAAAACAAAAGGTAAAGGGCTAATTAACAAAATAATTTTATCAATAAACAAACATAACATTAAAATAACCGAGCAATGACAGTAAATCACAAAATTACCAAATCTTACGCGCAGGTAATTTCGAGCATGAATGGTCTATGGTGGAGGCCTTTGCCCTGCAGTGTGAAAGTATACATACAGGCTGATACTACTACCACCTAATCTATTGACGTGATCGAGTGCAGGACCGTCAGCTTAACGTGTTTTCCGAAGCACGAGGGTACAAGTCCGCTAACTCACATGCACTGGTGTCCCAGTCAATTAAGAGGGTAAGGGAATAGAGAGTGCACCTGTGTTTGCACACACACTTGAGCACTATAATATATCCTGCGTACGTGGCTGATCGTTAAGAATGGCCGCCGTAGCCGAATTGGATAAAATCGTTTGGAGGAGGATTTTTCTATTGACGTGTAAAACCACACTAGGATCATGAGACCGAGCCTGTCGTAAGCATTAATTTGCTCTTAGATTGCGATGACGCGGCGCCATCGTGCGCCGGCGCACTGACTCAGGCGAGGTCAAAGAGTTGAAGGGACGGGATGAGTAGACGCATAATTGCGTTTGAAAATTGTAGGCTGTTTGATTGTTCAAATGTTCACGCTGACTTTTTTTTCGTAATAGTCTTAATCCCGCGCACAGACACAGCTGCGCGTGTGATTCCGCCAATGTCAAATGTTTAGAGAGACATGTAAATTTTAATATTGACCGGTCTGAGGGTTAATCAGTCGTGTGCGTTTATCTATAACTTTTATTTAAATCTGACCATTATCTCAACGATAAAGAAAAATAATTGTCAGTACATAGTAGTCTATTTCCTTGGATTATTGTAAGTTATTTTGCTGAAATGAAACTCTGTAACTTATTACTATTTGAAAAGAGTAACTACTGAGTTTCTTGCTGGTGTCTTCTCAGTAGAAATCGACGTTCCGAACCAGTGCACAGTGGTAGATTATATTACGTTTTGACATTCATAAGTGTTTTGTATGGACCTAACTTGAACAAAGATTTTTTTCTATTTCCATTTCTAATCAATTCTAGGTCATCTCTTGCGTTATAGAGCTAGTATCTACAATAATTATTTAATAGCACACGATAAATACTAGTTTTGGTCTGCGGGTCCAACTAAATCATGTTAGGTAGGTAGGTAATGGCAATCTTCCGGCTCCGATCTTTGCCATTATAAGCAGGTAGGGCTTTACTTTTATTTGACACATGACCTACTTACCTGCTACATAGTGTTTTCAAATAACATATGTCATGATAAGTTAAAATATTTTTATTGCATTTGTTATGGCACTTGTCGAATAAATTTGATAAATAACTTTATTAGTTAGTTTCTTAAGAACGTGTATAGGTATCAGAATCTATAAAATACATATTTAAACAGATATTATAATACCTCAACCCGAAATAAACATAATTAAGTATTCATCATGCGAATATATTTTACCCGGAGTGGTAAGAATGTATATGAAGATAAAGGTATTATGTTTTGTACAATCGAACCCACGATTTTTGGTACATATAGAACAAATGCACCAATAGGCAGAGCTAAAATGATTATTGAATGTTTTCGGTCACAAATATCGCATCACATTGAGATATTTTTTCCAAAATTGTAAACTCTTCTTTTGCTTAGGTCTCTATAAAAAGAGTCTCTATACTGAGTCTCTATAAAAATAGTCTGATTAATGAGTCTCTATAAAAATGGGTTTACGAGTACCAAAATATCCCATCCAGTTCCAACTGATACTTTCCAGCACTTAAACCGAGGACTAGCCACTCTAGCCAGTAATTGAAGCAAAAGTTAGGTAAAAATCTGCGGTCGCGTAATGGCCGACAGGCGGAAGTGGCGGCCATTCGCAGAGACCATAGACAAAAAGAGCGATTACCTTGTCTATTGATCTAAGCCGTTCCGTTTTGGTTAACGATAACCAAGAGCATTTTACCTTTCTCAATCGTTGCGCCACCGTGGCTTTGCGACGGAGCGTGAATAAATAAGATGTTTTTGCAAACCAAGAGTTGTAAAGTAGTAGGTATTGAAAATATTATCATTAGATTATTTTTGTAATATACATATAGAATTAAAGTACCAACTATCAAATTTAATAGTAGTAGGTCTTCTTAATAATGAGAGTTTTGTACACCATAATCATAACAATTTCATAAAATAATGCGTATTATAGTCTAATAAGAAAAAATATAGGCATCCTTCGTTTATAACTCACCAAATTATATAAATAAATTCACATATCACCTCATATATTGACCTGACTCCATACTAAGTAGCTTATGAACTTGTGTTGCAGATATCTGACTACAGAGAATGGATGTAATACATTCATGTACTTTTTCTGCAGTAAAAACCCTTTAAAATATAAAACGCATATAAATTTATTCAATCAATGTAATACCTTTATTTAGTATTTGGCCGCTAAGTTTTGTTACTTTTCAGTAGAAGGTAACTATCTCCCACCTTACAGCTCAATAAATTTTCGAAACACCTTACCATGAGCAAAAAAACCAGCTAATTATATAACCATCCATCATATTAACAAATTAAGACCCGTCGCGTCGCGGGCCCTCAGATGTCGCGCGACCACCGGCAAAGAGGAAGCCCCCGCTATATAATTGAGACGATAGCTCCTTGCCAGCCTGCGTGCGTCGGAAATAGCTAAGTGGTGACGTAAAAAATCCCGCCAATTATTATGACAGTTGCTTTTTTTTGCCACGCAATCTTGGGACACGCAAGGATGTATTGATTTATTCTGCTTTTTGGTGACTTAGTTTATTTAGATTTGAAGAGCATTCATATTTTTTGTATATTTAAATTTTTAAACAGAATTACAGATAAGAATTTAAGCCTTAGATTTCGATTACATTTCGTGGTAACTAGTTGTAAATAAATTTACACATCGAGGCACCAAAAATGGGGATAAAATATCCCCATTTTTAGTTTCAAGTTACTCAGTAAGTAAGTTTTAAAGTGTCTAAAAACGAGATTATCTAATAATAAAACACTTAATTAAGAAAAAAAATTGTTTGTGAAATTACATTTAGTTGATAATGCAATAAGTATGTACTGTGAACTAATAGTAACACTTCGTCTTATTGTTTCAAATAAATAAAATACTTAAATTCTTATGTTTTACTCAGAGTGTAAACAAATACAAGTGTTCATCACATGAATGTTTGTCAAGAGTGGGAACGAAACATACGAATTTTGGCGTAAGTGGCAGGGTCTCTACCAAATACATCACTGAGGGTCAGTGAAAAACATACAATTTAATGTCTCATAACAAATACCTAATCACGGAAAGAAATGGATTTCTTCAAGAGCCAATGTTCTTAAATTAGATAAAAAATTATATAATATGACAAAATCTCTCCAAAATGACATCAATATCCTGTCTTCCGCTGACCAAAACTTGTACACCACCAAATTCGTTTCGGAAATTGAAATAAACTGTTCAAACAAAAAAGAGGTAGAAACAATAATGCCGAACAATTTTCTGTCAACAGCCGACAAAAACGCGGCCGACGCCGCCGGCAAATTACAGGCGCGGGCGCCGCTTGCTCGCCCACAGGACTTGACCTTAGGCTGAGGTAACATCTCTTACAGGTACCGCATAGGTGACGAACAAACGAATAAGAATATTTTATTTACTTCTGAACAGTGTGTTTTTTTTATTTTAAATGAAATTGCACTTGACCTCATCTCATCTGATGGAGAGTGACAATGAGGTTTAAAAGGTAAAAAAATGCCAAAAAAATCATCACGAGAGTAATGGACAGCCCTTTAAGGATACGCACCGTATGTGCATACCTAGTACTAGTACCTACTTAAGTACCTACCTATCAATAAAATTAGCGAGAATATTAGCGGTCACTCCCCAGGGTTACGAGAAAACCAAGAACATTTTTTTTCAAACTTTTATTTATATTGCTTACAGATGTGTACTTATCTCCGAGTATTTATTTATTGTTACCTTATTTTATAGATAACCAATGACGGTTTATCCATGGGGTAGGGAAGGAAAGGAACGGTGCTTCTTGTTTTTGTAATCTAAGCTTTTAACTATACTTGCACACTGTGTTTTTAACTTGTTTATTTGTATGTGACTGATACAGTGCCACCAACAACTTTTGACTTTTATCTAAAACTAGTGGGTCGCCCTCATTTTTTTTCGAGACAGTGGTTTTACTGTCTACTAATAGATGGCGTTGGGCGTTGATTGCATAGCGCAAGTGTTTTGGGTTTTCGGTTCGTACATAACGATTTGATGCCCATAGAAATTATCTCTTTATAAATAGTATAGATGTATTGCAAAAAAAACCTCTTAGATTAAATCACCAAATATTACTTTTCTATTCCTAACAACCGGATAAAGTATTTCAAAGCGCTTGTGCAGACTGTCACCCTTCAGTTTACTAGTTACAATTTATTATTAAACGTGTTTGACAGTAAAAACATCAATTGAAGAAATTCCATAGATTCTGTGCATGATGATGATTCAGCGATCGGATTAAGTTGTGTCATTTAGGGTTTAGGGTCAACGCCCTCAAACATTACATTAGTATGGATACAGCCGCCAGATTTCAAAATTTTGGAAGTAGGTATTCTATGCGTTTAAAATGCAAGTTATGTAACTAGAAATGGATGAAAACAAAACAAGTACGTACTTAAAACATTAAATTACTATGAACAACTTTTATCGCAATTCCAATCCATTTATAAGCGCCGTTGTCATGTCCATGATAAGGTTTTGTCAATAATACACACCCAAATCCGATTACTGGTTTGTCAATTGTCTACATTACTTACCTAGAAAAATAAGTTTATTGACTAATTCTTTAACAAATTTATATAAGAAATAAGAATATTTAACGAAAATAGGTGAAGTTAAAAAAAGCTTGTTTAAATCCATGGATAGACACAGAACGTAGCCTCTCAAGATAATAAAACATGTATTCGAATGAGTAGTGGTGCGAATGTGTGTTGCTCTCATAAGTTAGACATCAACGCGTTATCACTAAGGTACGTCATCAATTTGATGACCTAATTTTCCAATTGGAATTTTATTATGGTAATAATTAACTAATAAAAAATATGATTAAATTAAATATTTATGTCTTCGCCGTAAAAAAACTCAAAAAAAACATTGTCTTATTAAAAAAGAAGAAAACAAATATAGAATTTTAAAAAACCTAACTAATTTATAATTTTGTGAATACCGTACATGTCACATTTAGATAATAGAAATACCTACTTGTGTTGTGTTTGAAATTTTAATAAAAACATTCAGTAATAAGAGTAAACCCTATATTATTTGTTATTTAATGTTAAAATAATAAATGAACTAAAGTGAGTACTTATGTTTCAGAAATTTATATTATTGCTGTTCAAATTTTATTGAAGTAAATATTTTTTTTAAGTTTATGTTTGCTCACGATGAGTAAAAAATATTGGTAGATAGATTGGTTGGTAGGATAGGTTGTGTTATAAAGAATATCTATCTACATAGATCTTTATTGCACAACACATTACAGAACCAAATGCTTTTGGTACTTATTACTTTGTCAAATACTTACTCTGTTTTGGAAATTTTTATTCTTCATCAATAGGAAAAGAATCAATACGCTGTTTTGAAATTTTTTATTCTTTATCAGTAGAAAAAGAATCAATACCTACTCACCATTCAGTCTGTCCTTTACAACTTGGTGCGCGAAGGCGGCGGCCGCGGCCTGCCGCATGGGGTCCAGCGCGACGCCCCACGCGCCCAGCGCGCCCAGCGCGCGGTGCGCCGGCACGCGCACCACCCCCGGGCTGCCGCCGAAGCCGTACCCGCCGCCCAGCCCCAGCCCCGGCCGCAGCAGCAGCCCCGAGCTGCCGTACAACCCGTGCCCGTGCGAAAAGTTCAGCGGCAATTCTTTCCCATCGTCCTTCACACTCTCCGACTCAGTGTCCTGGTCACTCCTATCGTCACTCTCCCCCGAATGCCGCCGCTTCTCTATCTCCTCGAACTGTTTACCTAGAAGCCGCGATATGCTAAACGGCAGGTTCACTCGAGGCTGTGTGTCCGTCATGTGCTCGTTCGGCGAGTCGTGGTATCTGTCGTGGTAGCTGTGCTCGGAGTCGCGGTCCGACAGGCTCCGGTCGCAGTGCCCGGACAGGCGGCTGTCCGAGTCCACGTTGATCTCCTCTTGATCATCATCCGAATGCACTGACGACATCTTCGTATACGTTATTTTTACTGTCTCATAAAACACTACCACTTATTGTTTAGCACTTATTGCTGTCTAACATTTTTTTGTTTTCCACTTAAATTAAATTAAGAAGTCGATTCGAATTAAGAACGCTAAAACTCGCGATTCCAATTCGAATAAGCTCCGTTTCGCGCGCTACGGTCGACCGCCCGCGGCCGAATCGTTACACACAATATCGAATGAAACGGGCCAATCAGCTGCCCCCACCGCTTTTCGAAATTCGAACGCGATAGTTTGACCGCACAAACGCCTCAACTATGCCCGTTGAGTGGAACAGTTTCCAACAAAAGCTTAATACGATTTCCAAACATAAAAACTCGTTTGGAGTCACTAACTTAAACGAAACGATTCAGTCCGTCCCTTTCGTTGTACGTCTCGCTTCAATTGAGTCCCCCCATATTTGGGCCTTTGTACTATTCTCGACTCTAATGTCTCGGAGCGTAGGTTATGTTTTTGTGTGGTGCTTAAAAGCAGTTGGCACATTTTTAGCAGCATTGTAACAAGGTAAACATACCCGCGATCTTTTGTTGAAGAGAGACCGCTATAGCCCTCACTCAGGGACGTTTTAGGGAGGCAGAGAAGGATGGCTATACTTTTGTGTGAGGGCGTGGCCTTTTCTGTTGTAACGCGCCGTTTAAATCCAGTTATGGCCTGACAAATGGTGTACATATTAAGGGGGGCAATGTTAGGAAACTATTTTTGAATCTTTTAAGACAGTTAAATTATTTACGTTCGGCGGTCGACCGAGCTGCTCCATAGTAGACAATGCACTTTATAATAAAATAGATCCCAGTTTCATGTTATGGGCATAGATAAGTGAAGGATAATGTATTGTAGAAGATAGCTACTTTATGGTATTGAGTTTGACAGGCGAAGTGGTAAAGGGTGTTAGATTATGGTTTGCGCGATAAAGAGGAAGGTTAACATTAATGCGGGGACAGAGGTTCATTGCTCGTGACTCAGAGGTCGGCATGGGAAATATTTTTATTGGGTTGACGCTTTCATAGTCACTGTAAGGGTAGTCGTGCCTATTTCAAATTGAATTTTATTACTGGTCTAATGACGCATTTGGTAGTGACCCTGCCTCACGATCTAATTTTCATATTTGATACCTACTTGACATTATTTAGGTTTAGGTATATTGACATGTCAAGCAATATCCAGTCATCTGACCTAATGTAGGTGATGATGTGGCCGAGGGTGGATTGTGTCACACTTCACCCAGACATAATCCATACTTTCATATCCATACTAATATTATAAATGGGAAAGTGTGTCTGTCTGTATATTTGTCTTTCTTTCACGGCAAAACGGAGCGACGCATTGACGTATTTTTTTAAGTGGAGATAGTTGAAGTGATGGAGCAGTAACATAGGGTACTTTTTGCTCCTTTTAACCCCCATTTTAGGGAAGTAGGGGGGCAAGCGCAGCGAAGCGTAAGAAATATTTTCCACAGCACTCCCCGGTATTATCATTCGTAGCACCCGTAGAGCTCGTAGCTCGTAGCACATCTGTTATCATTAAAAATACCCTCGTTGATGTCTTTTGCCCGTATGATTGTGTTTAATGAAAGAAAAGAAAAAATATGTTGTAATGCGTCACCAGAGCAATGAAGTTAATTGATGGCACCACTGACTGCCGCTTATGTCCAAGAGTATGGCAAGCCCCATTGGTTATAAAACAAGGAGAACTCCGTTAGTTCCCCAAAATTACGTTTTCATGACTTTTTTGACGTACCTATTAAAGATTGGCTTGCATAGTTCGAGCTAACTTGCTTGCAATGTGCTATTTGCACGTCTTACAAGGAACTCGCTCAGGAACTGTGAAAATAATTTTATTAAAACCAGTCAATGCAACGTCTATTAATTGTTATGGAAGACAAAGAAACATTAGATATCGATTCGTACTACATACTAATTTAAATTAACATCTACATTCGTTACAATAAAGTTTCATTGTTTTAATATGTGTTAAAAATTTAGTTTTGTTTTATGTTAAAATTAAATCCATGAAAGTTTATTTATTGACCAAAATAATATGGATACACGAGAAAACAATACTTAACTGGAATCTAAAGCTAAAAAACTACCAAAAAGAAAAATTAAAACAGAGTAAGCCCCTGTGGCAATGTCCCCAAAATACTGGCAGCATTACCTCGTTGCATAGCGATGAAATTTTTTTTACCTCTCCTGTTTCTCATGTAAGTGATTTGTAAATCTTTTTGAGAAAAATAATCTCTAAACTACACTAAACCCTATTGTTCGGTCCTCTCGCGCTACCATTGCTCTCAATAAATTCTGATGAATTAATAAATTTTATCGAAAAATCTACTATAATTTTCGTGACCTATGTACCTAATTTTTCCATTAAGTATATCAATATCACATAGATAAAACTCGTAATTACTATGAGTTTCCACTTTTGGCAATGATGAAGCATTTGCTACTCGAACAAAACTACATAGCAAGTTATTGTCTAAAATCGTTAGGTATTAAATGTACAGTAACTTTAATTAAATTTAAAAATAAAAATAACAGTGCCTTTTTCTCAACACACGTTTTTTTGGGTTATGTTGAATCGTGTGGTGACCTCATGGAATTGAAAATGGCCAAATTTATATCTTTACATTTATTTACACTTTCATACCTATCTCTATCTATACAGGGTGTATGTGTGAGCTTTTACATACCTTTAACCACGTTTTCTACCAACCATTCTGGATAAAAAAAATCTATGACTTTTAGATAGGAATTCGCATAAAAAATAACTTTACATAGTTACACAGTCGGTTACTTAACTTAATCATTTTGTATGCTGGATTTTGTTAGTGATCCTGCCTCACACTTACGCCAAAGGCCGTGTGGGTTCGATCTCCACCCTGGACAAACATTCGTGTGATGAACACTGGTTTTGTTCAGTGTCTGGGTGTAATATTATGTATTATATTATATTTAAGGATTATATTTGTGTTTAATTTGTTGTCTGATTTATCTGTAACACAAGTGCTGAAGCTACTTAGTACGGAGTCAGGTCAGGTCAATGTATGACATGTGAGACTTGATTTTTTATTTACTGATTTTATATTAGTTCTTAAGTTATAACAAATCGTGGTCAATCAAATATGACTCAGTTACAGTGCGTGCCTATCTGTACTTACCTAATAACGATTTAAGACTACTATAAACATGGACCTACTGGTTCAAGATTCAAGTCGGCACTAAAGTAGGTGTTGGTTATAAGAGGCACTAACTTCATACCAAGAAGTAATAAGTACTTACATCCTATATTTTAATTTGAAGTTTGTGGCTAGACATCTGTCCAAAGAATGCCAAGTTATGCAAAATTTTATTGTTCATTTTAGGTTCTATCAAACACTCAATTATTTAACTAAATTAGGTAGGATTAATAAACTTTTTTAATTTTTATCAAATATGTACCTACTTGAAATTATAATTTTATGGCTAACTTCGCATTAATTATTATTTACATATTATTAAATTTAACATTGATACAAATTTTGTATCAATGTTAAATTTAATAACACAAAAATAAGTGTGTTAATTTTTTTAATTACTAATCCACGGCAAAGCCGAAGCAAGGTGAATTCAAAAGATGACTTTTATTTAAAAATTTTACAGATGCAATTTTTAATAGTGACATCTTGTGGCGAGTAGCAAAACTATTTCCAACTTATTTACAGCGACATCTATCTAAATAGTATAATAACTGTAACTAATAAAAGCACCGCTAGAAGCATGCTTTTAGCATGCTTTAAGCAGATAGAGGGCGCGCCACGTCGATATATTTGTTTTTTTTTAACTATTTTGTTAAAAAATACGCGCCATTTTTGTTGTTTGGAAAGTTAGACCTAAATAGTTTATAATAATTTAATGCGATTATCTCTACGTATTGTGTGTGTTTATGGAATTATGGTAGTGGAGTGTTTATAAATATGTGTATGTGATGAAATTCATGGTATAAACTGGTAAAAAATTAACTATGACTTCCCTTAGATAATGTTGGTGTCTAGGTACTAAATTAGTGTAGTCATCAATTTCATCTTCACTCTTTAATAATTTTAACCGGTCGGTAAGTACATACCAGTTTTCAATAAAAATATCAAAAATATAATTGTTCCATTGACTTGAACAGAAACGATAAAACATCAGTCGAGCGGAGAATTGTTCCCTACGTAACAACTTTATTTATGTAATTTTTATGAAGGAAGTTACGTCTGCGATGGAAAAATTAGAAAATATTCTAAGATGATTCTATTTTTGTGATTTTGAATCTTATTTTTGTGACCGCTGGTAAGTAAGGTGATGATAAATAAATTAATTAATGCGCCAGACAATCACACCAATCAACGATGACGATAATTATTTGTTGGCGTAAACCCAGACCCAAGAAAACTTGTCTTGTCAAGGAAACTTGTGTTGGTGACAAGTGTACCTAACTAACTGGTTATCATAATGCCCCTGTTATATTATTTGCAAGTAATTTATAAATTTTCCTTATGGCCTATGTTTTTAATATACAATCAACCCATGTGGTCTATACCTATACCTACTTTAGGGTAGGGGTACTTGAGATATGGAATAATTTTACGTCTATGGTAGGTAACCCACTTATTATAATATACACAACGTAAAAAAATCAAAATATGACCATAAATAGGTACTTACATAGATAGCAACATTTAGTTTAGGTAAGTAAGTAGGTACAATTCCGGTGGTAGGTATTATCGCTAAAATATGATTCTAATTGACGATAGTCAGGCAAAGATAGCAAACTGCAGGTAGTTAGGTAGGTACTTTGGTACTAACGACTATTTATTACCTTACCCTATGGTACCAAGTTACCAACTATTTAGTAGGTTAGTACCACTTATTTCACTTACCTTATTTATTTTTATTGTTTTAGTTCCTCTTGAAAATGTTCCCGACCTGAATATAACAAAACCCACTAGAAGAATTCTTGCCGGGCGTGATGTTGGGGAAACCAGGCCATACATGGTAAAAACATCTTTATCATTAACGTTTTAAGACCCAAAAGCCTTTTAAAAGGCAAAAACAATTAATTTTCTATTGTTTCTGCTATCTTAAGGGTCTTACGAGAATTTTGCCCACAGAGTAAATAAATATGATACCTCCCTCACAGAAAACCGACATGAAGTACTACGGAAAGACTACGGCACCTGCCCGATCAATGATTAAAATCACGAAAAATGGGCAGTTGGTGCAAAATGAAGAATTTTATAGCCGCAACTAGCGCCGCCAACCTATTTACACTGATTGTGGCGAAAATAATATGATATTTTTATATAAGAAATTAAAACATTATAGACTTACGTAGATAAAAGTAAATTGGATTTTCCAAGATGCAATACTTACAATATTTATAACACGCGACCAGTTACAATAATGTTAATTATTGCTAAAAACGGCCACTTTTAGCAATAATTAACATTACCATTACTACTAGGTACCACTTCCCCTTTTTCCACCTACTTCAGGTTCTGGGCTGCGGTAGACAACTTACCTACTATTCACTCTAGCTTTGAAATAAATGAGGTTTAAGTCATTGGGTACTTAAACAGACACAGGAAGGGCGTTTCACTCCTTGGAAGTTCTTATTTATTTATTTAGTACCTACTTACAATTTTTCTTACAAACTAACAGATTTCACAACATGTCTATCAACAATGGCTGTAATCATTCACTTATCGCGATGTTTTTTTTTATGTGATAGGCAGCAGACGAGCATACGGATCACCTGATGGTAAGCGATTGCCACCGCTCATAGACACCTACAACACCATAAGAGTCACAACTGCGATGCCTACCCCTTTCCCTCTATTGGGCCAGCGGCACCTTAACTCATTCAACGAAACACAGCGCAGGCGTTGCTTTACGCCAGTTTTCTATGAGGGCGTGGTATCACTACGGTCCGGCCTGCTTATTCATGCCGAATGACTCTCCTACGGTTCACGCTTGATGATGATCACTCCAGGTGTACCTCCGGCCCGCGCTGACAGGGGACCCCAACTGGCTGTGCGGAGGGGTCATCATACACGAGCGGTATGTCCTCACGTCGGCTGCTTGTATCGAGGATGCGAAGCAGTTCTACGTCATCTCGGGGACACACAGGTTCGTCACATAAGCTTTATATAATACTAGTGGCACGCCCTCACATCGTTTCGGGACAATAGTTCTACTATCTAATAATAGATGGCGCTGGGCGTCGATTATATCGCGCTAGTGTTTTGACTTTTCGGTTTGTATTTAAGCCTTGTCGATGTTTCCAAAATTTATATCTTTATAAATAGTATAGCATTTTTAATTATTTAATCATTTTCACCCCCCGCCCCCCTTGAACCCCTTACAACCTCCTTTTCGCAACAAAAAGTAGCCTATGTTCTTTCTCAGGGTCAAGATACCAAATTTCATTCAAATCCGTTCAGTAGTTTTAGCGTGAAAGAGTAACAGACAGACAGACAGAGTAACTTTCGCATTTTATAATATTAGTCAATGTATGAATTTGTATAGGTGGGTCTCTGCATCGGTGACGAATGACGACTGCATCAACTTCGGCGCGAAGAAGGCAGTCTGGAAATGCGTCCCAAAATGTGAGTCACATCCCCTAACATAATCTAATCTACTAAACTAAACATCCCCTAACATAATCATCATCAAGTAAATAAATAATGCAACCTTCCACATACTGAATAACTCGAGTTGAACCTGAACCCTTCGATGATTTTTTAAGTGCATTTTTACTTACAATAAATTGCAGTTACGAGCATAACATCATCATCATTAGCCTGTTGCAGTCCAGTGCTGGACATAGGCCTCTCCAAATGCTCGCCACTTTGATCGATCTTCGGCTATTCACATCTAGCTCCAGCCAGCCCTCTTGCGCAGATCATCACTCCATCTACATAACAAAAACAGTCTAACAGCCCATCTGCTAAATATTACAAAATACAAAAAAATATCTTTATTTGTGAAACATAGGTTATATAGGTGTTAATTTAATTCTATAGATAAGTCCGCTATGCTCTGCTTATCAGCATACAAACAACCTACCTACCTACTCTCATATCTCAGCGTGTAGGTGTATTCCACCGACTATCCCGGTTACTCGGACTGTTCTAATTCTTCCAAGCCAGGTTACATCAAAAGCTATCCTTCTTGAGACTGCGGTGCGCTTAGACAAAGATTTGGGTTAGATTGAGGTTAGGTTGGAACAGTAGGTAACTAGCCAAAAAATCTTGAAATTCGCGGGCGAGTTTTTTTCGGGCGAGTTGTCCCATAACCCGCTTGACGTAAAAGTATCAGCCTATATGCTGTCCCACTGCAGGGCAAAGGCCTCCATCATAGAAATCATGTTATCACTACCATGATGGGATTAGGCTTAGTCACCACGCTTGCCTAATGCGGATTGGTGATCACAAACCCGAGCTATGTTCGAAAAATTCGTAACATACTTTTGCTCGACCCGGGAATCGAACCCGGGACCCCGAGATCACGGCCCGGTACTTAAACCACTAGACCAACGGGGCGTTTGTTGTCGACCAATGTTGACGGACAGCGCCAAATTATAATCCCTATTCCTTCCAGCATATGTGTTCGACGGCCAAGAGTTCGACAACATCCGATGGATGGTCAAAGACATCGCCGTGGTGAAGGTAGGAAGACGACTTCAACTTCAAGCGGCGGATCCGGGGCTGCGACTTCGTCCCCAAGAAGATCGCCTTTAACAACATCAGCAGTGATCTCGAGAAGCCAGGAACAGTCGGCTCCATAGCCGGATGGGGGTCTATAGATCATTATTCTGAAGTAAGGGTAACTGTTATGCTGTAGTTTCCTAAAACGCCACGTCCAAAGTAAATACTAGAACTCGTAGGGCATAGCAGCGATGACTTGTTTTTACGGAAGCTGGGTTATTCTTCGGTATCTAACTTAAGTGGAAGTCTTCAAATCAATATCGTAAAGTGCTAGTTGTACCATCAATCGTATCCCTGGCTCGTCTCGTTATGATTTCAGTGAAAACAGATGCTAGAAAATTTCAGTTTTTTATACCACACAATGAATAACTTTACATTTCTTTAATGGTACAACTCACACATTGTCGTGTCCGTTGTACCATCAATGATACAAATCAATTGTACATACTACTGATACAACGGAGTTCTTCACTCTTGCCTTAAAGATATCCAGAAAGTGGTCACGTTGATTAATAAATCCTTTAATTCCAGAACTTATCCCAACAATCACCACGGCAGCAGCCAACAGTGAACTCGCCATCCCTCCTAGAAGCGGACGTGGTGCTGATCTCCAAGAGGAACTGCAAGAACCGCTGGGACCCTCGCTACCACTACATCATTGACGAGAACATGGTCTGCGCGAAGGACTCCGCAGACACCGAGAGCATGAGTGTCTTATGCAGTGTTCGTTTTCATAGTCAAGTATTTATTATTTTACGATAGACTGACTGGATGGCGCCTTTGGTAGTAACCCTCATAGGCCAAAGTTCGCGGGTTCCATTCCATCCCCGCTCTGAACAGCTATATTACAACCAATTAACTGTCACTTTGAGCATTGGTTGTTGGTTATAATAATTATTATTCGAGGATTGCAAACTCGGACTTAAGTACATAAAAACTTGTAGCACATCTCATACATTGACCTGACTCCGTACTAAGTAGCCTAAGCACTTGTGTTACAGACATCAAATAACACGGGACTAAAATACATATATAACACCCAGACACTGAACAACACAGACCTGCCTTCATCACACGAATGTTTGTTCAGGGTAAGTGCTCGAATCCACGACCTTTGACGCATGAGGTAGAGTCACCACCAAATACGCCATCAGGCCAGTTCAGCCACATTCATCATCATCATCAGCCTGTTGCAGTGCTCTTTTGGATATAGGCCTCCCCCAATGTTCTTCACATTGATGTCTACTTTAGATCTCCTGCAAAAACTCAACATTTCTCTCACGATCACGCAGGAAGGATTTTCCATGATTTTTTTTATGTGCCTCAGTATATTGGCTCACCTCAGCCTGATGATAGGCAAAAATACCCCCCCCGTTGCAGTCACAAGGTACGCGACGGCACGGCATCACATCCGTTACGGCATTACTATTAGCATTAAGTTCTGTAATGTGTTGTGCAATAAAGTGTATCTATCTATCTATCTATCCGTTGGCACTGCTTTACCCGCGAGATGCTTCTTCACGCTTCGTTTTAAGAAGTCTATCCTAACTAAGTAATATTGTATATACGAAATTACTTTCGTTCTTAATTTTTTTCGAAATTACTCTGTCTGTCTGTCTGTTACTCCTTCACGCCAGAATTACTGAACGGATTAATGAAATTTGGTATACAGATGATCTAGACCAGTGTTTCCCAAACTTTGTTATGCCATGACCCGGTATAATTTTCACATTGACCCTTCGTGATCCACTAAGTACCTACTTTCAAACTTATTCCGTACTCATGTTTTTAAAAAATGACGACAATGTCTACTGACTATTGGGAAACGCTGATCTAGACCCTAAGAAAGAACATAGGCTACTTTTTTTGCGAAAGGGGGTTAAAAGGGGGGTGCGAACGAAGTCGCGTAACAGCTAGTATTGACATAACAGAGAAAACACATGGAACGGCAACCAGTTCCATTTTTAATGGCGCGGCAGAGATGAGAACTGCTAAACTTTTTAGTCCGAAATGGCTTTCCCACAGTAAACCGGCGTGAAGCAGCCCCTGTGCTGTGTTTCGCCGAGTGAGTGAGGGTACCGGAGGCCCACCCGGGGGGGAAGGGGATCAAAGGTTGGCAGCGCACTTGTAACTCCACTGGTGTTGCAAATGTCCATGAGCGGCGGCAATTGCTTACCATCAGGTGCCATCAGGTGATCCGCCTGCTCGTCTGCTACCTATCACATAAAAAAAAAAATTTGGTATACAAATGATCTAGACCCTGAGAAAGAACATAGGCTACTTTTTTGCGAAATGGGGTTAAAAGTGGGGGGGGGGGAGGTGCGAACGAAGTGGCAGGTAACAGCTAGTATTGTTTACACGGCAACAAGTTCCATGTTTAATGCGTAAGAGGTGAGGTGAGGGGTGAGCTGCTAAACTTTTTAGTCCAAAATGGTTTTCCTACAGTAATACGTAGTCGAGTAATGTTACCACTCCCTATAGGAGCAAGAGGTGAACTGCAAAGAGCTGATATATTCAGACGAGCAGGAGCAAGAGCAAGGCAGAAGGTTCATACCCGACCCGGGCAGGAATAGCCTGGTGATGCATACAGCAGACCATTTCAACGACAGCAGCAGTAGGCGGTCCAAGACCGTCGTTGGAGGATTTTGCGAGGTGATTTCCTGCTCATCATTAGCTTTTCTTTAGCCTGGTGAAGCATCACAGCAGACCACTTCTACGACAGCAGCAGAAGGCGGTCCAAGACCGTCGCTGGAGGATTTTGCGAGGTGATTTCCTGCTCATCATTAGCTTTTCTTTAGCCTGGTGAAGCGTACAGAAGACCACTTCTACGACAGCAGCAGAAGGCGGTCCAAGACCGTCGTTGGAGGATTTTGCGAGGTGATTTCCTGCTCATCATTAGCTTTTCTTTAGCCTGATGATGCACACGGCAGGCCACTTCAACGACAGCAGCAGAAGACGGTCCAAGACCGTCGTTGGAGGATTTCTCGAGGTAATTTCCTGCTCATCATTAGCTTTTCTTTAGCCTGGTGATGCACACGGCAAACCACTTCTACGACAGCAGCAGTAGGCGGTCCAAGACCGTCGTTGGAGGATTTTGCGAGGTGATTTCCTGATCATCATTTGCTTTTCTTTAGCCTGATGATGCACACGGCAGACCACTTCAACGACAGCAGCAGAAGACGGTCCAAGACCGTCGTTGGAGGATTTCTCGAAGGTAATTTCCTGCTCATCATTAGCTTTTCTTTAGCCTGGTGATGCACACGGCAGACCACTTCTACGACAGCAGCAGTAGGCGGTCCAAGACCGTCGTTGGAGGATTTTGCGAGGTGATTTCCTGCTCATCATTTTTTTTTTATTATTTGAGCGGGCGGCTATGCAGGTCCTGTTCAGACCAGTGTCACTGCGACCAGTTTGATCTATTGTGTCGCCGCTATGCTACAATTCAGTCCCAAACCCTACACTTTATAAGAAAGTGTATTAGTTGTTTGGGACTGAGATCCCTAGCTTCATTGGGGCTTAAAATGTGCTTTCCCAGATGTATGCTACGTTTGCGCATCAGTGATCCGCATTCGGTGATGATGTGTATAGGGGTCTCATCCACCTCGTTACACATTCTACAGATTCTAGTGTCGCTCAGTCCCATGGTGGCCATATGCTTGTTAAGGCAACAATGACCGGTTAGAGCTCTTACTAGGATGCGCATACTATTCCTACTCAGCCGAAGAAGCGCGACGGAGGATCCACGGTTGTAAGGCTTTATGAGTAGTTTGGAGTGGGTTAATCCTGGTAATTTAAGCCAGGATTCGCGTGATTGGTGTGTGTAGACGACGTCCTCATCATTAGCTTTTTCTTTTATTCACACATCTCATACATTGACCTGACTCCGTACTAAGTAGCTTCAGCACTTGACCGTGAGAAAGCAACGGCTAGGCATAACTCGACCGGAGTGATAACACGGCCTCATAGAAGACCGGAGTGTTTTGCTGAGTGAGTGAGGGTACATAAAAACCCAATTGATTGGAAACAAGGTAAGGAGGGAGGGAGATTGGCAGTGGACTTGTGACTCCACTGGTGTTGCGATTGCTTACCATCAGGGGATCCGTCTGCTAATCTGCCAAAAAAAACTTGTGCTAAAGATCATGAGAGCCACGCTTCGGCATGAATGGGCCTTATGCCGAAGCGTGGCTCTCCCACGGTCAACTGCTACGTCGGTAACAATGATAATGTTAACCCTTAACCAGGCAACTAGACATATTTTTTTCATTGGTTTTTCAACCTTATCATAACTGCATAAAGTTCAAAATCTGGTGGTCTCATATGGTACATAGCCTGGTTAATGGTTAATTAAATAGTGCACTTAAAAAATTCCTCGGAGGGTTCAGGTGGGAAAAAAAAAATTCGTTCAACAGTTTCATCTTAACTAGTGGTCAAATATTTGCAATAATGTTTCCACTGGATATTGTATAGTATACCTACAATATTGATGAGACTATCGTCAGCTCATGGCGAGTTAAGCACTTACGAAATTCGTCGGCTTATATATAATTGGTAGTACAACCACCCGGAGTATGGAAGGTTGTGGGTTCGTGTCCCACCTGAACCCTCCGAGGATTAATTTAAGTGCAATATTTACTTAAGAATAAATTGCAAAGAGTTGCTATACCAAAAATAAAAATTAATGATGAGATGTTATGAACACGTGGTTTATCTTGGCAGAATGACCACGGCGGGCCGCTCGTGGTAGGCCAGGGCAAGAGCGCGGTGGTGGTGGGCATAATCTCGGCCTGCCTCACCCGGGACCTGAGCCGCAAGTGCTACGGGCCCTTCCTCTACACCAGCGTGTGGAGTAACCGGCACCTCATCAACTGCGCCATAGACAAGGAGATCGGGTGAGATTTATTTATGTACCCCTTAATCGGACACAGGGAAAATATTTCCCACCAGAGTTTGAACCTTATCCTTCACGACATAAGAGCGAAATCCAATGAAATTCTTCAATGACTCATAGCCGATTAAGGGTAAAGGACTTCGTCCGCGTGGAATAGTTACTTTGAGCTAACAAATAGTGCATTGTTTTAGTCTTAGCGTGATAATATGAAGGGCTATGGGCTACACTGAAAAAATTTTTCAAATCGGATCTATAGTTCCTGAGATTAGCGCGTTCAAGCAAACAATCTAACAAACAAACTCTTCAGCTTAGTATAGACTATCTTTTGCCCGCGGCTTCGCTCGTGCCCCCCACTTACCTAAAAGGGGGGGTTAGAAAGGGGCAAAAAGTAGCCTATGTTACTCTCCATCCCTTCAACTATCTCCACTTAAAAAACACGTCAATTCGTCGCTCCGTTTTGCCGTGAAAGAAATACAACCTGTTTTGTGTTTGGTTTTCAGAGCAACCTGCAGGCGACTTTTGAGATCAGTGAAGACTCAAATGGTAGAAACTAATCTTAACTGGACTCCCATGAGAGACGGGTAAATAAATAATTACCAATTTTGTCACATAAATTAATACTGTAAAATCAATCGAGGAAATGTGATGTGACAGAAGGGGGTCCATGGGTGGTAGTCGCTTACTATCAGGTGATCCGTCTGTTCGTCTGCCCCCTATATCACAAAAAAACAATAAATTGAACATTTTAAAAACCCCCAACACTCATTTTCTGACGGCGGCCATCTTGGACTTGAAATTAGTCACAATAAATATCTGCTACTCAAGCCCTTTTATACGAGTACTAGCGGCCGCCCGCGACTTCGTCCGCGTGGAAAAGTTTTTACCCCCCTTTTAACCCCTTACAACCCCCTTTTCCGCAATAAAAAGTAGCCTATGTTCTTTCTCAGGGTCTAGATCATCTGTATACCAAATTTCATTTAAATCCGTTCAGTAGTTTTGGCGTGAAAGAGTAACAGACAGACAGACAGACAGACAGACAGACAGACAGAGTTACTTTCGCATTTATAATATTAGTTAGGATGATAACCCATATTGTGGGGGTTGTGTTAACTTACAATCCATATCTTTGTGACGGCGGCCATCTTGGATAAACTTTTATCCAACATTGCTAAGAACACTCCCCTTTATTCATCATTCAAACAAAAAAAAACAAAATCAAAATCGGTTCATTTGTTTGGGAGCTACGATGCCATAGATAGACAGACCTACCACAAAATAGGGACTGACACAGAAAGCTGCCTCAGCCTTGATTTTGAATATAGAAGAGTTCGTTGACATATGCTAGGGTTGTTGCCCGGCATGAGCACATAAGCGCGCGGCCTCTACCATAGACCTCGACAGTTTGACAATCTTATGTCATAAGTTAGGATTAATGTGGTCGAAAAGGCGTTTTTGCCCGTTAGTGCGCATGCGTGAGTACATGACATATTTTTAGCTCTTAGTGGGCAGTCAGCCTTCTGTGTCAGTCCCTATTTTGTGGACCTACTTAAGTTTGACGTATCTGTGTCTCACACACACACAGAGACACGTCAAACTTAAGTAGGTTTATCACCCGCCGTTTTTGCGTCGGGGGTTAAAAAGATTTTAATGACAAACAGTTACCACAAGTTCTTTTTAGGGTTCCGTAGCCAAAATGGCAAAAACGGAACCCTTATAGTTTCGTCATGTCCGTCTGTCCGTCTGTCCGTCTGTCCGTCTGCCCGTCTGTCCGTCTGTCACAGCCGATTTACTCGGAAACTATAAGTACTACAGTGATGAAATTTGATGGGAATATGTGTTGTATGAACCGCTACAAAAATATGACACTAAATAGTAAAAAAAAGAATTGGGGGTGGGGCCCCCCATACATGTAACTGAGGGATGAAATTTTTTTTTTCGATGTACATACCCGTGTGGGGTATCAATGGAAAGGTCTTTTAAAATGATATAAAGTTTTCTAAAAAACATTTTTCTTAAAGTGAACGGTTTTTGAGATATCAGCTCTCAAAGTCGTAAAAAGTATGTCCCCCCCCCTCTATTTTATAACTACGGGGTATAAAATTCTAAAAAAAAATAGAGGTGATGCATGCTAATTAACTCTTTCAACGATTTTTGGTTTGATCAAAGTATCTCTTATAGTTTTTGAGATAGGTTGATTTAACTGTAATTTTGGTTAAGTTATTGTGCTTACACTGAAAACGATGGCTGAACCTTATAAGATAGATCAAAAAATATACTACAGTATTGTACACCTTTAAAAATCTTATATTTGCTGCTACGGAACCCTTTGTGCGCGAGCCCGACTCGCACTTGGCCGGTTTTTTTTTTTCAATTAAGGATTATGTGGCAGTACATCACAGTACCTGGTCTACATAAATAATTAATACCGTTTCTTATTCTAGGTCAGTAAGAGAGGTACCACTGCGGGCGGCAGACTCAAGAAATTCGACTCGTAAAGTTACAAGAAAGTACATGATAATCTAATGTTTTTAATAAAGTGTCAAAATTCTCGTGCAGCTCCCTTATTTCCTTTAAAAATAAGTTCATGTTTATCTATTTTATTTATTCAGGAAAAAGACAGTATTGTAATACAAATAGAAAAAGTAAACAATATAAACCTGCCATAGTTACCGCAGGCTACGTTTATTTTAACAGTAGGTATATATTCTGTTACTGAATATTATGTGTGTTTGAAATTAAAAAGAAAGAACTGTAACTGCGGAGTTACTAGAACTAGAAAAATAGCCTATAGTTTAATATTAGCCATGAGAATACTTGATAAAAAGTTCGTAAAAACTGTAAATATTGATGGTAGCTAAAATTGATAAGAACCTTCCATACGGTGGATAAGCTAAATAATTTACCTATGGATTTTCCAAATCTTGGCGTATTCAGACCTGCCATTAGCATGGTGGCGAGGGAAAACATTGTGACGTTTCGTATAATTTCTGAAACGTATGATTTAGTTAAGACTTTTCAAATCTTATTCTTAGAAAACCCGGGGATCCAAAGCGAGAAAGCTTTGAACGTAACCAACAGTTAACACACGCCAAGAAGGTAACTGTAAATAACTATTTCTTTCAACGTCACTCAAGGTCCTAACTGAAAACCTTCGCTGCAGTGGCTTCAATGAAGCAGCTGTAGCATTACGCTGAGTTTGGACCTTATCGACCACCTTACCTAATATTGTTGACTTGTGTTTATGTTGTTATCAAGCAGCGTCTATTTGCACTAGTACAGTCCCGCATCCTAACATTCTTTGGCCATGTATCGAGGCGTGGTAATCTGTCCATAGAGCGCTTAGTCATCCAGGGTAAAGTGGAAGGCACTAGGTCACGCGGAAGGTCACCCACACGATGGACTGACCAGATAAAAACCATTGTGGGTGACTCATTAAACGAATGCGCCAGGATGACGGCTAGTCGAGAGAAATGGCGGGGCATCGTGAAACGTATTCTGTCTGCCCCTTCCGTCGGGAAAGCAAGCATGACGACCACGACCGCTCTGTCAAGAGTGCATCGATGAAGAAGTGTTTATGTTCAAGTACTTAAATATTATTTTCCTTTTTTATTATGTGTACCTACTATTTTCTATGCCTATTAATGTATTCTGAATCCTACCTATTGTCACTATTGTGTTGTATCTATTTTGTCGGTGGTCAATTAATGTTTTACTCATCTCTTTAATAAATATGACCAAAACCTTTTGAGATTAGAAAAAACTTCTGTAAATGGCTTCAAGAAACCATAACTTTGTACAGAAGTTTTTTGCTTGATATTGTTTATTGTTTTTTACTTCATTTTTTTTAAATAAATAGTTACCTATATTGGGGTTAGCAGAAGCATGCCATTGTGTTTTCCTTCATACTTTTATACGACTAAATGAAGTGGCTGCAGGAAATAACGCGCACACATGATTAACTGAGGCACTCACCGTGAAATTAAAAATAAGTAAATAATTGGCCTCGTCCAGTTAGTCCTTTTGTACAGATGTGATACCTACGATGATTACGTTATCTACTAAATATGTTGCAGTGACATTAATTATACACTCATCATGTTTTATTTCAGGTATGCATTCTTTCTCATGTACCTTAATTATTAGAAAGTTTGATACTTGGATATCAGAAATCAATGTAACTTAGTACTGTAGTATGTAGCCAAGTAGTATTTTTTTTTTTTTTTTTTTTTTTTTTTTTTATTTGGTTCACAAACGGAATGTAACGTTTACATGGCATCGTAACTTTATAATTAACACATCTAGACGTTCATTCTAATAACAGTGAACACTGCATGCAGTAAGTGCGTACATTGGAACTAGGAGTAAAAAAAAAAATAAACAATACAAACTCTTATACAAACTAACTACTACTAGACAAGTCAATTCAATACGGCAAGCTTTAAATGGGCCTTTGCCGAGGCCACAGAACCATGAAAAATATCCAAAGAGGTTCTGACATTATTGTAGTTGCTAATCAACCTATACAATGGCGAATGCTGACCTGATACTGTCCTGTAATATGGTGGGACAAACGTTTTTCGATTACACAGACGACTGCTGGGTCGTGGAACCGCAATAGATATATGTCTTAGAACCTCCGGACAGCTGATAAGACCATGAATAATCTTGTACAAAAACATGATGTCAGATGATATCCGTCTTCTGGACAGTGATTCTACTTTATAATGCTTCAATCTAGCTTCATAGGAGTCAAGTTTTCTGCATTGGTTATTGGCATATGCAAGTTGGTGAATGAATCTTTTCTGTATTTTCTCGAGTCTATTAGAATGACATGAGTACCCAGGATTCCATGCTGGACTTGCGTATTCCAGAGTACTACGCACCACGCTATTGTACACCGGGATAATCAAGTCAGGGTTCCTAAATGCTTTTATTTGCCTCGATATGAAACCAGATAATTTGGAGGCTTTTTTAATAATCACGTCTATGTGGCTTCTAAAACTTAGCGTGCTGTCAACCAGTACACCCAAATCTCTAATTTCATTAACTTCGGCTAAAGGTTCATTATTCAAAGTATACCTTGCTGGTGTTCTATTTTTTCTTCTGGTCATTTTCATATGAAAGCATTTCTGGGCATTAAGGATCATATGATTGTGATAACACCAGTCCCCTACCCTATCTAACTCATTCTGTAGTGCTATAACGTCGAGTTGGGAGTCGATAGTCTTATATAACTTAAGGTCATCCGCGTACATCTTAAAGCTACAAGTGATCCTATCTGCCAGGTCGTTAATGAATATGAGAAAGAATAAGGGTCCTATGTGAGATCCTTGTGGCACGCCTGAGGGGATTTCTCTCGCCGTCGATGAATATCCTCTAAGTGACACCAACTGTGACCGATTCCTTAGGTATGACTCGCACCATCTCAACAATGATCCATGCACTCCCATAAGCATAATTTTATTTATAAGTAAGTCATGGTTTATTAGGTCAAAGGCCTTACTGAAGTCCGTATAGATGCTATGCACCTCTTTCTTCTTGTCCAGTGCACTAGCTACATCATTTACAAAAGCAACCAAATTAGACGTTGTTGACTTTTTTGGTTGGAAGCCGTGTTGGTCTGGATGTAAGCGTTCCTTGACATGCCAATACATTTTTTGCTGCACAAGGGACTCGAGAACTTTACCGGGGGCGGGAAGTATGGAAACTGGTCTATAATTAGACACCTCAGCGAGATCTCCCTTTTTAAATATGGGGGTAACACGTGCTCTCTTCCATAATAGCGGAAAAGTACCGCTGCTAAGAGATATATTAAAAAGAAACGTAAGTGGTACGGAGAGATTGTGTGCGCATCTTTTCAGGATAATTGGTGGTAAATCATCCAAGCCAGCCCCTTTGCTACCATTCAGTGAAAGCAATGCTTTTTTAACCTCAATTTCGGACACCGTATATGAACTGATGGTCAACATATTATTCACCCATCCTCCATAGACTGCTTGGTCGACAGAAGGCATGACAATGTCAGAAGACTCATTGTATATTGATTGAAAATGCTCTGAAAAAAGATCACAAATCTCCCGACCACCATTAACTGTCCTGTCCCCTCTTGTCATTTGCGATGGAACGGAGTTACTGTTTCTTTTAAGCCCATTTAGGTAAGACCATATAAACTTGGGATTAGTCCGAAGATTAGCGGCTGCGTTTCGCTTGAAGCTGTCAAAACAGCTTCTGATCATGCTTTTACTACGATCTCTAAGAAGCTCAAATGTTAATCTGTCTCGGGGATTGCCATGGAGTTTATATTTTTTATGGTATTTCTCTTTTTCTTTCAAGCACTTTATCAAAGCTGTACTATACCACAAGGGATATCTTTCAGAATGAGGCTTACGATATGGGGTGTGTTTTAATATAATAGGTGAGACTGTCCTGTAGAATTCACCTACCAATGAGTCAATGTCCCGGAGATCAGACCACACTTCGGGCCATACTATTCCCGCGAGTTCTTCATTGACGGCGTCAAAATCACACTTTGAATAATTTGGTAGTGGGACGCGATTTGACTTCAGTGATTTGACTTTACCTCCAATTGTAATGTCCAATTCCAGAGCTGGGTGATGGGGATCCAATTCAATCAGAGAGTATTCAGCTTTACTTACTTTCAAGGTATTAGCACTATCCATGAACACCAAATCTAAGACACGGTTATTAGCATTTAAAGTGTTGTTATATTGTTTAAGATTATTAAACGAGATTTCATCCAGGAAAACGTTATCAATTGTCCCACCTTGAGGTCTAGGAGTAAAATAATTTATGTTATGTCCAATTTCCCAAACTATATTGGGAAAGTTAAAATCACCTACCAGCAGTGTTGATGAATTATGTGGTACTTGGTTGTTCATAACATCAGTTAGATTATTGAGGAAAATTGTTAAATAATCATGCGAGACAGGTGGAGGGATATATACGGCACAGATGTTTATTTTAACTGATTTATTTCCTCCTATTTGTATACTAAGCCATAAATCTTCACATGTGGACTCCCACTTACGTTTCCTTAACGCACTGTATTTTTTCAAGACTGCTACAAGAATACCTCCTCCCTCTTTTCTGGTTTGTGAGGTCACTGAGGAACTGCGGTCCCGCCTAAAGATATCGTAACGGTCATCCAAGAGCTCATGGTCAAAGACAGTATCATTCAGCCATGATTCGGTTAAAATAATCAGATCATATGAGTTTTGAAGTGCATTTAAGTAAAGATTTTCACATTTGGTTCTGAGACCTCTTACATTTTGATAATATGCTTTTAAAAAAAATTTTATAACTAGATGATAATAAGGAGCATGTAAATGGTAGTTTTACTGAAGCTAACTACTACAGAGAATCTAAACAATTTATGTCCTTGATAATCCTCGATGGTGAGCTAATGTCCTTACGAACAAAAATGCGGCCGTTTCGTACCCACACAAATTGATAGTGGCGTTCTCGAGCGCAAGCCCGAGTCGCTGCATGTAAAGCCTTGTTTTCGGGTGATAAGTTTTCAGCGACAAAAACAGATGGCTTCGCTTCATCACTGAGTCCCAAGTGAGATGAGTTCAACTTGTCATTCGGATGGGTCTTGTTGTACTTAACAGCAGCAGCCAGAACGGAGTCTCTAAGGCGCGGATTTGTAAATCTCACTAGAATATTACGTGGCCTGGTGCTCTTCGGATTCATTTTAGCCACTCTAGTGCAGTGTGAGATGTCGGTTACGTTTATAGGGCAGTTTACAACCTTGCCTAACTGTTGAACTATCTTAGTGACATTTTCGTCCTTGCGCTCGGGGACGCACTGCAGCTCTAAATTAAGCGCGCGAGACAGTTGGTCTATTTGGTTGTATTGAGCGGTGAGCTTATTGACATTAGTTCGTAGTGAGTTATTTTCTTCACTAAGACGTTGAACTTCTGCTTTCTGAAATTTTACCTCTGTGTTAAGCTGCTCAAACTGTTCATTAAAAAAAGACAGTGACTCTTTGAGACTAACCACTTCATTCCTTATTTCCTTTAGCTGGTTATTAATGCCACTAGACCAGACTTTCAAAGCCTCATTCACAATATCACGAATTTCTGAGGCTGCCGTGAGGCTTCCGCCTGCGCCACTTGGTGCTTGAGGGGCAGCGAGTGTCTCACCCGCCGCTTTGATTCCTTTCCGTGTCATAACGTTAGTTGACGAAGCCGCCGAAGCCGATGCCGTCTTTATCGAAACGGGTGTATTTGTATTATCGCCTTTGGGCTGTTTATTATGACAATCGGGGCACACCCAGCTGGCTTTCTGTGTTGTTGACATCAACTTATATTGCTTATCTTGTATATTAACGCATGCATTGTGGAAGCATTGTTTACAACGTGCGCAATCCATACGCCCACTATTACCTCGTATTTCGCTCAAACATCCTACACATGAAATCATCTTGAATTAGGTAACTATTCTTGCTTTGTATTGTGAAACGGCAGGTGTGTAAGTAACCCGTTCTTTATTTTATCAGTAAAGGACACTCGTATATTTACTACGAGGTTCGCTGAGAAGAAGCTACTTATTATTTAATTCACACAAAAAGATGTCTCCGGCCGGGTTTGAACTCGGGGAATGCTGCGCACGGCCAACACGCGTTACCATTCGGCTACGCGGCCACCGTACTCAGTGGGCGAAATTGCAGTCTATATCCTACGCAAGGATTTTTTATTAGTACACGGGGCAGGTACAGTTTGAAAAGATTTACCACAGTTACCCCAAAACACTGTCACAAACACTTTAGCTTCCTTAATTGTTAACACTATTTTATTAGTTATCAGCTAAAAAGTTCACTGGATTGTTGAATTTCTTATATCAAAACGTGAGTTGTTGTTTGGACAATTGTTTTTGCACAAAATCTTCTTGAATTGAACACTTTTTACCAGTTAAATTAATTTATCTAGTGGGAGCTAATGACTTCGTATATGTACTCATGGACGGTGGCGACACCTGTTGTGATTAGTATTATATGTATCAGAACCAATATAGGTAATAAGTAATACACATAAAATATATGATCAAACAGATATCATAAAACCTAAATACTAAAGAAACAGAAGTGTATATCCCAACCTTAATTGCGTAAAGCCTTAATACTTTTCTTCTTCATGATACCAATGGATTTTTTTTTGCAGGAATATTATCCATAGCAGTAGGAACCACGATTCCACCAAAAGTGCTAGAAGCCCTTAAGAAATCAAACTACAGTGTAGATGAAATTCTTAATAACACGCGGAGGATTGTGGTCGGGAGTGAGGTGCACTCAAGTAGACCATACATGGTAAGTAAAACTAAAAGTATCAGCCTATATACTGTCCCACTGCAGGGTAAAGGCCTCCATCATAGAAATCAAGTCATCGCTACTATGATGGGATTAGGCTTAATCACGTAATAGTTATTGGTAGAGCCACTGCCGATTATAAAACATGGAAACTCAGTTAGTTACCCAAAAATCCATTTGCAAGACTATCTTGACGCTAAGTATTATTCGATGATTGCTCCACCGAAGCAATATATTAGGTAGCTTTGTTGCTAAGTGGGTGCCCACTATTACAGGGTTTTCCTAGTGCGGGACCTACAGGTTGCCTCCTCTGTGTTGTTACATGTCTGTGATTTAAAGTATTAAGTCATTATGTATGTAACTTTTTTCTGAAATAAAGGATTTGTATTTTTAATATGTATACTCACACTACTACTATGGACACTAACAGCACGGCTAGTAAACAAGTTTAAAGTCGCTCTGCGGGCTATGGAAAGAGCTATACTCGGCGTTTCTTTGCGTGATCGAATCCGAAACGAGGTGATCCGGCAGAGAACCAAAGTTATCGACATAGCTCACCGGTTAGCAAGCTGAAGTGGCAGTGGGCTGGCCATATCTGCCGCAGAACTGACAACCGTTGGGGTAAACGAGTTCTGGAGTAGAGACCGCGTCTTGGTAAACGTATTGTAGGACGACCTCAGGCCAGATGGAGTGACGATCTGCGCAAGAGGGCTGGCTGGAGCTGGATGCGAGTAGCCGAAGATCGATCAAAGTGGCGAGCATACAGAGAGGCCTATGTCCAGCAGTGGACTGCAACAGGCTGATGATGATGATGATGATTTGTAATAATATAACCGAAGAATCAATTTGATTAACAGGTCTATTTAAAACTTCCCGCAAATAATCCGAAGTACAAGGACTACCGGCGCTGGTTGTGTGGAGGAGTGATAGTCCATGACGAATATATCCTGACTTCTGCTGCTTGCATAGAAGATGCAAAGCACTTTTATGTCGTCTCTGGAACATTCAGGTTACTCACCATTTATCTACACGCAACAAGTTTATCAAAGCCTGTGTCCAAATTCAGTACGAATGCTTCCTTCAAACTAACAGTTTATGTTCTTATTCTTGTAGTAATATCCTCAGAACATTTAATATAGTGTAGAAAGAGCCCCAAGTTTTATTATTAGTCCAATCTGTTTTCTTATGCACTTTAACTTTACTTAGTAGAAACAGCAGCAAAACTGCTCAAAATGTAAATTATAGTAATCTCATGTCAATTTAGTTATCTTTGTCTAATAATCTCAAATTTTGCAGTGACAGTCAGTTTCAGTCAGTCGCTCGCAGTGACTAAGTGAGGACGCGTATCTTACTGTGCGGGTGACTCATTGCCGAGGTTGACGTGAGAATGTCTACTTCGAGTATTGTGAAGTGTTCTAGTTGCAATATCGTGATCAACGAACTACTGACGTTTGTGCGATGTGTAATGGACTACATGGACGAGGAAAGCATACACCAACTGTGCATCTCTGCATTTTCTGCAGAACAAATTATAAACGCAAAATCGTTACTTTTTGAATCGATGCCAAATGCAAAAAAAATGCCTTTGCGTCGAAAACAGGACAAGAAGAGAAAGTCGAGAGATATGGAGGACATTGTTAGCCTAATGAAGAGTTCTGATCCACAAACCTTTCCTGTCTTCGTAGCAAGAGACTTGCATATGATTCCACCTGTGACTTTCGATCATGTGGATGTGACCCGTTTTCTAAAAGAAATTGTATGGCTAAAAAATCAAGTTAGTGTATTGGAGGAGAAAATGATTTCATGTGACCAGTTTAATCAACTAAAAGAGGAGATCGCACACCTAAGAAATGCTCCCTTGATTGATGATTTCACGCCTAGAAACAATGTAAATAAGAGACGAGGTGCGTGCCTACAAAGCAGCTTTGACATGTATAGTGGGCCCATTGGATTGCAATACGTTCCCGAGGAGGAGCCTATTCAGTATTTTCAAGCATCAGCTGATAATACTAATAACATTAGTAACAATCAATCGCCGGCGGCGCCTACGGGAAAGAAAATACCACCACCGTCGGAAGAAACTAAAATTGATCATACCGTCTCTGTTGATTGTATGCCGAACGCGGAGACGGAGCGAATCGAGCAAGTGGCGGTTAATACGTCGGCCTCGGCGGGTGTGAGCGAGAAGGGCTGCCGGGTGATGCACTCTTGCGCGGAAGAAGCAAGTGCAAGCGGGATGACACGATGTCTTCAGTCGCGAGCCGATGCCTCGGCGTCTACTCCGGCCTTGATGACGTCGGCCGGCGCGAGCGCAGCGCATTCTACTAGTTTAACTCGATCGAATGACAGTATCTCGAAACGAAACGTAATGAGTTCGGCGGGCCCAACAACCGCGACCGTTCCGCGAGTGCGAGTGAGTAGGGGTGAGTCTAGTGTGAAAAACGATCAACTGGTAGTGGATCCGGAATGGCAGGTAGTAGTGCGCAAAAAATCCAAACAATATAAATTAATAGGTCAGCGGGGGTGTGCACCAATTGAGCCCGAAGGCAAATTTAGAGCGGCCGATGTGAAAGTTCCACTGCTGATCTCGAATGTTAGTAAGGAGGCTAGTGTAAACGACATTGTAAACTATGTACAGGAAAAAACAAATGAAGCGGTCTCCTTAAAGCGGATAAATATGCGGAAATCTAAGCAGTATAATGCGTATAAACTGTACGTGTCAAGAAGTAAATTGAATTTGTTTTTAAAAGACGACTTTTGGCCTAGTGGCATAAGGTTTAGACGTTTTGTACACTTTAAATACAAAACAAACATAGATAATAGTTATAGTAAACTTACACCACCTAAATGACTTTACAACATGAACATCTCAGTCTAACAAGCTTTAATTGTTTTTTTGTCAAGAGGTCACTAAATGATATTCGAAATTTATGTAAGATCTCGCATATTGTGGCTTTACAAGAGATATGTGTTCTTCCACATGATGTACCTTTTTTGGGAGTGATTTCAAATGATTTTGAGTACACGGGTAAATCAGCTGTGGATGTATCGTCAGGCTTATTGAAGGGTAGACCTCATGGGGGGGTTGCCCTCCTTTGGAGAAAAGGCATTTTTGATAGTGTGTGTGTGGTAAAGTGTGAAAGTACACGTCTTGTAGCCATAAAAGCGACCGTCGGTGGAAGGTCTATAATTGTATTTTCAGTGTATATGCCCACTAACTCACCTGAAAATTTACCCCTGTTTACGGAGGTTTTAGGTGAAATTAGTGCAGTAGTGGAAAGTGAAAACATTGAAAGTGTCTTTATTCTGGGTGATTTTAACGCACATCCGCATGAATTGTTTTACACTGAAATGGACAATTTCTGCTGCGACCAGGGTTGGACATGTGCTGATATTGAGAAGCTAGGCATGCAATCTGGCACGTACACTTATGTTAGTGCTGCTCATAAGTGTAAACGTTGGTTGGACCATTGCATTGTCTCAAGCTCAGCCTGGCAGACCGTGGTGGAGGTAGAGGTTGTGGAAGATGTGTTTGTGTCCGATCACTTACCCTTAACTATTAAATGTGAGATTAACATTGTTAGACCTAAACTCGTGGCAACCTGTGACTTACCTGTTAACTCAGTAGTATGGGGCAAAAGAGACGAAGCCCAAATAAATAAATATCAGGAACTTTGTCATAATGCGCTGCGAGAGCTCGATTTCCCTTATGAGTTCGCAAATTGTAGTCGCGGGTTGTGCAGTTTGGATGAGCATAAAGTGATTTTAAGTAAACTGTATGATAGTATTGTAGGTGCCCTATGTCACGCCGCTATAAAAACTAAGAAGCGGCCTTGTACTAAATCTAATAAAAGGAACAAAAACCTCTGTGGCTGGAATAAACATGTACGTGAAGCCCATAAGCAGGCCAGGCTTGATTTTGGAATCTGGGTACTTCATGATAGACCGACGTCTGGAAAAATCTATGATGTCATGAATAAGAGTAGAAAACATTTTAAGGATCGTCTAAAATGGTGTCAGCGGAACCAGGATCAATTAAAAATGGATGTTCTAGCAAAACACAAGTCGGCAAAAAATTTTAAAAGTTTTTGGAAAGCTACCAGGGATTGTAACGTTAGGCCTGGTCTGCCTGCGAGCGTGAATGGCGAGTGTGAGCCTTTGCGCATCGCCAACGCCTTTGTTCAGCATTTTAGGGTACGTTCTCCGCTAGGACCTTCGGTGTCCGCCCACTGCAGCGCTGAGTCGACATGTCGGGGAGAGGCTCCGCCATTGCATGTTACCGCAAAACAAATTAGAGAAGCTCTCAAGAAAATGACTGGTGGTAAATCTCCGGGACATGACGGAATCAGTTTGGAGCATTTGAGATATGCGGGGGTCCACCTGCCGAGGTTGCTGGCCTTGTTTTTTTCAATGTGCATAAGTCACTCCTTCCTACCTCATGACTTAATGAAAACCATTGTTGTGCCTATTGTTAAGGATAGGACTGGTGACATATCGGACAGGGGAAACTATCGTCCTATATCTTTGGCAACAACGATTGCTAAGGTGTTGGATAGTGTGCTTAACTCTGAATTGGAAAAATATTCAAACATCCACGATGCACAGTTTGGGTTTAGACCTGGACTCTCGACTGAAAGTGCCATAGCCAGTCTTAAGCACACTGTCCAATACTATACTGATCGTAGGACGCCGGTGTATGCCTGCTTCCTGGACCTCTCCAAGGCCTTTGACCTGGTGTCATATGATGTGCTTTGGAGGAAACTGGGAGACAGGGGTGTTCCGGTAGAAGTACAGAACATGCTCAAGTTCTGGTATGCTAACCAGACTAATCATGTAAAGTGGGCGGATTCGTTGTCGGATGCGTATGTGTTGGACTGCGGAGTTAGACAGGGGGGATTATCCTCTCCAAATATTTTCAACATATACGTAAACGATCTCATCGTGGAACTGAGCAACATGCGTGTCGGGTGTCGGATTGATGGTGTTAGCATGAACAACTTAAGCTACGCGGATGATATGGTGCTGCTCAGTCCCTCGGTGGGGGGCCTCAATGAAATGCTGAAAGTTTGTGAGTCGTATGCTGATAGACATGGGCTAATGTACAATGTAAAAAAAACTGAATATATGGTATTTGAGGCCGCTGGTAAATGTCCTGAAAACAACACTCAAATTAATTTAAATGGCGTGGCCGTAAAACGAGTGAAAATATTTAAATATCTGGGACATATCATTGCGAGCGACCTCAAAGACGATCATGATATTGAACGAGAAAGGAGGGCTCTAGCGGTTAGAGGTAATATGTTGGCACGCAGATTCTCTCGCTGTACAGAGGACGTCAAGGTGACGCTTTTTAAAGCATACTGTCAAAGCCTGTACACAGGAAATCTGTGGGTCAGGCACGCCAAAAAATCGCTGGAAACCCTTCGAATCCAGTACAACAATGTCTTTAGGATGCTGTTGGGGCTGCCTCGTTTTTGCAGTGCGTCAGGGATGTTTGCCCAGTACCAAACTGACGGCTTCGAAGCCGTCATACGCAAGAAAACGAGCTCCTTGATTGCAAGAGTGAGAAACAGTCCAAGCAGCATCCTGAGGACATTGGCGGACCGATACACATCGCCGCTCTGGAAGTGCTTTGTGCTGAGAGTGATCAACACGGGAACCTACCCTCTCACGTGATGGTCACCTTTAGCACAACATTTATTTATTTAATAATTTAAAATATTTAAATAATTTAATTTAATTCAAAACTTAATGAAATTTATGATTATATTTTATTTTTATTTTATTTTAAATTCAATTCAATTCAATAATCAGAATCTAATTTTGACTTGTTTTGATTAAATTTCATTTATTTTGCGACTTAGTTAGGTTTGATTTGATTTAATTTAATTTAATTGTCTGTATAACATAACTGTAACTATGGATCTATGATCTGAAATAAAGAATTATTATTATTATTATTGACAAAATTTGAGTTAATAATTTAAGAACTTTTGATAATTGGTTCACAGCTAAACTTAATTTCTCAGGCATAATGAACAAGATGATCGCCACAGCAATCCATGTATCAAAAACGGAGCAAAAAAGGCTGTTTGGAAATGTATTCCCCGAAGTAAGTGGTATTTCAATCTTGTTCTATAAGACAGGGCGGAGAAAAAAAGCGGATGATCGCTCAAGGCATTATAGAACATGTCGCAGCTCTGTAACAAACAGGAAATGTAATAGATCGTCGGTAGCAGGTACATCTGCTGTAAAAATATGTTAATAATTGGATGCAATTTTACTTGCTTGCTTGCTACGCTGACTTAGCAATCCGAAATGGATCTTGACCTCCGACACGAGAATTTACTACTCCGCTCTATTCTCTCTCCGGCCTTCGAAGATGACAATGATTCTTCTTGACCACCCATTTACATTGGATGCAGATTCACGACCCAAAAATTATATTTCTTGAAAATTCAAGGATTCTTCTCCACTGTTCTACGTTCAACATCTACTTTAACTGTATCAATTCCCTCAGATTACGTCTTCGACGGCCACGAAAACGACAATATTCGCTGGATGAACAACGACATAGCCGTAGTGAAGGTGGAGGATGAGTTCGACTTCACCAGGCGCATCAGGGGATGCGACTTCGTCCCCAAACCTATCTGCTACAATAACGACAGTGCACACCTAGAGGAACCTGGTACTGACGCTAGCATCGCAGGCTGGGGTAGTATGGAGAGGTATAATGATGTAAGTGAATTACCACAATTGGGTTTATCGCGTGTAAAAATCCGCTGTTTTAGACTGAGGTACAATATTAACATCATTGGTTGTTTAATAGTAACCAATCGCTTTATAGATAGTTCCTTAGACTTTTAGTAATATTTTGAAGGCAGACCATTTTTTTAATGTATTACAGCTATCTGCAACACAAGATCTTCTTCAAACACACGTCTCGATTATATCAAAAAACAACTGCAAAAGACGATGGGGTCATCGGTATCACAACATCATCGATAACTACATGATTTGCTCAAAGGACTTAATTCCCGATTTGAGTGAAGTATGCCAGGTAAGACTTTATCGGAGCAATTTTTAAGTCATTAGTTGTCGTTTTAAATACAAATAACCTAATGTGCACTTCACGTCTTTATAAAATGGATTTCAAAAACTAACACATTATTTGTTGAAATCCTAAGATTAAATGAAATAAAGTTGAAATTGAAACAAGCATATTATTTACTATAAACAATCGTATTATCAAACAATTACATACAGTTTTGAAATGAAAGTTTTGGAATGAAAATTTGTCATCATGCCTATCACCTATAAAGAGTTTTAACGTCGTAACGCCCAGACAGCAGACACAATGGAAAATCAATTGTTTTATGCCTTTTAAAAGGCTTATGGGCCTTACGACGTTAAAATAAATTTGATAATATTTATATTTTTGTTCCTAGGAAAAATACGTTGACTGTACAGACATAATGTACTCAGATGAAGAAGGAGAAGAGACCAGGCGTGTACTTAAAAATTCTAGTCTTTCTTTACATTCTGCGTATCATAATGAGACGAGAAGATACAAAGAACTTGGAAGTGGAGGATTTTGTGAGGTAATCTCTATCTAACATTTTATTTGGCTAGGCCGTGTAAGAAACTAGCAGTGCAAGAAGACAGCAGACTAAGTGTAGGAAAATCTCTTCTGCTGGTACAGCAATGTCCTACGAAAACGGTTTAGTTACTTAGACAAAAAAGTATCGGACATGCCACTACCACTGGATCCAGCAGATGGAATAGACCCAATTAGGCGGGTCATACTCCAAGGTAGTGTGCATGCAATCAAAGATCGTACAATTCAATCGAATAAAGAAAATTTTAATTATTTTGTTTATTTAGAATGATCATGGCGGTCCGTTGGTCTACGGTGACGGTGTAAATTCTGTGGTTATTGGGATCATATCAGCGTGCCTCGTGAAGGAGAGAACCAATAAATGCTATGGACCGTTCCTCTACACCAGCGTCTATAAAAACAAAAACCTGATCAATTGCGCCATTTGGAAGGAACTTGCGTAAGGAAAATCTATCTTAACTAACTTTTTGTGAATCTTCAATAAGGATGGGATGCCTGTACGGCCAGCAGGACGCTGTCTGGAGTGGGGGAGCTATAGAGAGGAACAGCCGTTCCTAACAGACAATAGAGGTGGCCAGTGGCCTCCTTCACATGGATGAATGAAAAATGTGCTAGTCACTACATCTGTGTCTATCATTTTAGATAGTTCTGAACTTAATAAACCAAAAAAATATGTACTTCAAAATCACTTACTTATCTTAAAATTTTAAAGAAATTATTATATGCTTGTAAATGCTTGTGAAAATAGATTTTTTTTGCTGCGTTTAGATTTATTGGATCGGATAAGAATTTTTGCTGTACTGTTTAATAACATGCAATATTTTATGGACCTACACATAATTCTGTTTTCAGACATGACTGCAACAAACTATTTAGAGCGAGCGTAACGCACACTGAAGTCGAAATGAGTTGGGTGGACCACCCGGATGGGTAAGAGAAAGCAACTCACTTTTAACTAATCATTATTTTTATCATTCAACAAATTGAATGGCTGACGCAAAATTTTTCAAAAGGTCTTTGAGTTTATACCATACCTACCTACTCATAACAAAATTGCCAAAGTGTCTTACTTTGAAATCGATATGTGATGTTTTGCAATGCATTGGGTGTTGATTATACTATGCAAGAGTTTTGCTTAACCTATCTATACTAAAGTGAAGTGACAAAATTAAGAAACTTTGGCCCGTTATAATTCTTAAACTACTGGTTCAAATTGATTGAAATTTGAAATATACCGTGTCTTTACAATGCCTGCATGGTTACTGAAAATTCAGTCTTATAGTTTTATCCACAACGAAGTTACAGGTGGTCGAAAATGACCTGAATTGCTTCGAGAAAAGGATGGTACGGCCGTGCCGCTTTTTTTTATTATAATAGGTAAACTCTATCGATAATGACAATACTTAAAATAATATATCCCTTCCAGGCCAGCCAAGAACGAGATAAAGAGAATGCGCCGCAACATGGGCCTGAATAGTACCATTGGGAGCCACCCACGGCTACTTGCCCTAGACAAAGCCGAGCAACACGAAGGTGTGATAGTCAGGGCCTACACTAACAAGCCAGCGATAAACGCCAACGGTACCTCTGAGACTGAAAGTACTAGAAACAGTACCACTCTAGCCAACAATACGAGTACAGTTGATGAAAGCAGAAATACTACCGTAGGTGCTACTTGATTTATGAAATAAAATTAATTATGTATATATGTTTTGTCCTTTATTTTTATACTAGTGGCCCACCCTCACTTCGTTTCAGGACAGTAGTTCCGCAATCGGCCAATAGATGGCGCTGGCCATTTATAGCATCGCGCTAGTGTTTCACCTTTTTGGTTTGTGTATATGGTTTGTTGATGTCTATAGAATTTATCCCTTAAAAATAGTATAGATTTCCACTCGCACTCGTCAGTCTTGAAGTCCTGGTTGCATCCAAAACTGTTGCTATAGAACCCGGGGCACCTACACTTAAAGCATGATTCAGGCATCGGAAAGTCAGATAGGTAATAACATTAAAACGAGTGCTGTAGAACCAGATCAACTGAACCATGGTAAAGGTCTAACTCCCCAAAACGTGCAAACTTGAAGTTGAAACGATGTCTGAAGCTTTTCAAAACTATAGGTTTACTTATTTACACTTTAGGGACGCACGCATCGACTTACCGTCGCTAGCACAGACCTGAATTTCTTTAATTTTTCTCATCCATTGGCTGCCAGCGAATGGTGTAAGATATGTTAAGGAATCTACTTTCTACATTACGCTTGCCTAATAACGAAATCCGATCCAAGAGGTCAGATACATGGCTAACCGTTTGCCACTTCAGCGGTACTTCATACAGCTACCTACATCAGAGATTGGTCTGAATACTAGCTAAAGCAACTATAGAAACATAAGATACTTATCATGTACACAACACAAAACTGCATAATGGAGCAATGTTAAAAATATAGTAGGTACTAAAGTAGCTAGCAACATTACTTAATAAGAAATTAAGTATGGGGTTATTTCATTTCCTATAATACAATGCGGATTTCAATGCAATTCTTAGGTACAATTGTTGAAGGCATTTCATTATAAATTCGAGGAGCTGTAAGAAAACTATTTTATTTATCGAGAAAGTACCATCCCAAGAGAACGTTTATATAATCTTGAAAAGTCAAATGATTGATTTTTGCATCCTGCATGAAATTGAATATTTGAATTACAATTTTAATTGTTCTTGCCGCCTTCTGTTTTGTATCAAGGAATCAACATGAGGGGCTTTTTGTTTTTATTCTTAGGATTATTATATTTTATAGGTATAATCTTTTATTCAATAGTGAATATCATTATTATCTATATCATTAAATTCTAATTACAAATATAATAATTTAGTACCTACTGTAATTAATGATAAAGAAAACAATTTAAACATCACAATTGTATCTGCAGGTACAGAAGCTATAGAAGTAGCAACAGAATTGCCTAAGAATGTGGAACTGATGATAAACCAAACAAGAAGAATTATTGAGGGAGATGAAGTAACAGATGGTCGGCCTTACATGGTAATTACTAATGGTGTTATACTTTAATTTGCAAAAGCCGTTAGGGTAAGCGAATTCTGGAGTGGAGACCACGTGTCGGTAAACGTATTGTAGAATTCCCTCAGAGTGACAGTCAGATGGAATGGCAATTGTGCAAGATGGCTGACAGGAGCTGGATAAAGTAGCCAAAGATCGATGAGAGTGGTAAACATCTCTCCTCTTCCTCTTCTCGTGGCGATCGGCACTAAGTTACTATATTTTCCCCAACCCATTACTCCGCCACGCACATTGCGCTGTCGGTAGGCTGCAGGAGTTTGTCGTAAATGCATCATAGCAGTCTGGGCACAAAGGGCATGCCAGGAGATGGGCCATGGTTTGGGGGGCGGCACCGCACTGGTGAACCTTTGAAGAGATCCATATCTAACAATGGAATGTAACAGGTTGATGATGATAATGATTAGTAAAGAATCATTAAATCAACCTCTTATGCCAGTCCACTGCTAAACGTAGGCTTCCTATATACAAGAAATTCTTTTATCCCAAGCGTTATCATCCAAATACTATCAACAGCGTTCTTAAAACACATTAAAAACAGTTATAAGACAAAAACTGACAGCAGTAATATTATTAAACGAGAATTTCTTGAATTTTTCTAGTATAATCAATCTTATGTCTACAGCAACAAAGTTTAAATGTGTATTTATGAAGGTGTACCTGAAACTGCCGCGGAGTAACAAGAAGCAGCCAAACTACCGCACCTGGTTGTGCGGAGGCGTCATAATCCACGAGGAGTATATTCTTACTTCAGCCGCTTGCATTGAAGACGCGGAGCACTTCTATGTAGTTTCTGGAACATACAAGTAAGCTAAATTTGTGACATAATCAGCATATACTGCAATGGGATACTATCTGACCAAGGAAATGTGACAATTGCTTCTCTCTTAAAGTCTAGTATCCCACAAGCAACTTGCCTTTTAAAAATAAAAACATTTCTGTTTTTTCAAATGTTTTCTATATCTTGTTTCGGCAATCATAAGATGAGTGCGTTACAAAAGCGTATTTAATCAATTTAGTCTAAGATCCGAACTTAAGTCGACCTTCACCGAGCTGATAATTGAATGAAATATCCTTTATGACAAATTTTATATACTAGAAAATATATTAAAAATAGGTTTGCTAAAAAAATCCTGGACAGACTATTTTTAATTATTTTTTTAAAAATAATATTTAACTAAATTTTGCAACATTAAGATATAATAAGAAAATTTTCATTCTTACTTAAAGTATAAAACGTATAGAATGTGCCGCCATTGGGTTGTCTATTATTTACCTGGACAGAGTACTCGGTTGTCAGGTATAAACAGGTATGTCGATGGCAGTTACCTTCACTTGAAATGATAATAAAAAAAAAATTATACCAATGTAAGCGCTCTTTTAAGAATGAAAACTTTCTTATTATCTTAATGTTGCAAAATTTAGTTAGTTATTATTTAAGAAAAAAAAAAAAAATAGTCTGTCCAGGATTTTTTTAGCAAACCTATTTTTAATATATTTTCTAGTATATAAAATTTGTCATAAAGGATATTTCATTCAATTATCAGCCCGGTGAAGGTCGACTTAAGTTCGGATCTTCTACTAATTGACATTCCTTTATTACTAGAACTTATATTGATTTGTAGGTATTGCGACGAAGACGACAGATACAATAATCCGTGTATCAAAAATGGAGCTAAAAAGGCCATTTGGAAATGCGTCCCCAAAAGTAAGTGGTGCATTACAAACTACCTCATACCTACAAAAAAAACAAATAGAACCGTCTTCAACATATCACGGAGTAAAAAGGAAACAATATCATTTTTTTAACATATTACTTAAAACCGAAAAAGCAAACACTAGCGCGAAGCAATCAACGCCCAGCGGCATCTATAGGTAGACAGTGAAGCTAATATCCTGAAACGAAGTGAGAATGGGCCACTATATGGTAAAGTCATTTAAAACAGTTCAGGAGAAATGAAGTCGTCGCCATCATCAGCTCAACAACATACTTAAGATTAATCAGTAGGTACAGGAGGCAGACATTATTGTAGTCTTAGATGATATTACAAAATAGCAGTCTAAATATGATGCGCCACATAAAAGTATTACGACCAGACGTAAATACTGATGTAGCTTTGTATACCTACTACTTGGGCGTGTTTGGGCTCTTGAATTTGTATAGTGTTGTATAATTTGTTCAGTGTTGGTATAATCTATTTAAATAACTACATATATATGTGGTACTTTCGTTGATTCTGACATCCCTAACACAAGTGCCTTGACCGATAGAAGTTTCGATTAATTACAGACTACGTTTTCGACGGCCACGAGAATGACAATATCAGATGGATGAACAACGACATCGCTGTCGTGAAGATCGAGGATGGCTTCGACTTCACCAGGCGCATCAGAGGCTGCGACTTTGTACCCAAACCTATTTGCTACAATAACCAAAGCCAGACCCTGGAGAATCCTGGCACCGCTGTGTCGATTGCTGGATGGGGCACCACATCTAGGTATAACGATGTAAGTAACAATTTGTGTTTCAAACCATGAAACAATTTTTATTGCGATAAATTTGTTATTAATTCAGCACACATGATCGGGTAAGGTAACTAACTATAAAAAATATTGACTAAGCTGTCATTTTGTCGACCTGTCTCCATCGGTTCCGTATCGGTTCGTCCGTTTAGGGTTGTACTTTTGAAAAATAGTAATTTTAAAAGTAAACATGACAATAAACCAACTCATACCATTTCAGTGGGTGAACAGAAGGAAAGAAAATCAGCAGAACTTATTGGAGGCTCATGTTGAAATCATCACGAAGACGAAGTGCAAGAGACGCTGGGGTACCCGGTACCACAACATCATTGATAACTATATGATCTGCACCAAGGATATTGGTCAGACCATGTCTGAGATTTGTAACGTAAGATTCTGAGCCATTTTTGGTTTTGTGTTTGGACTATGTTCTTTATTCTATAGCCATTTTAAAACTCTAGGATGTAGCCATATCCCATCTAGCTTCTTTGTTAAATCATTATCATTTATACGGTATTCCGGTACTGAACGGATTCCTAGGGTTGTGATGATTGAGAATCTTCGCGTTTTTGTTTTCAACTCAACTTTGAAAAAAAAAACGCTTAAATATATTTATTTAAGCGATTTTTTTTATTGTTAAAGCTTTGATTAAGCGATTTTTTTTTCAAAAAGACACCTACCTATTGGTAGGTGTCTTTTTGGAGGAATAGCTTCTGTTTTTTTTTTTTCATATAAAATCATAATAGAGAGTAACAAACAGTAAGTTTCACTGAAATATTTGGAACAACAAGGAAGAACACTGTAAACTACTTCCGGTCAGGGGACGCTGTCTGCTTCATGGCAGTTGGCTTCCCCATTGGATTCCTTACCTCTAAACATAAAATTCCAGGAAAAGTACGTCGACTGCCAAGACATAAACTACTCCGACGAAGAAGACACGCGAAGAGACGCCCACGTGAAGTCGGAGCTGATCCCTATGAACCTACACATGCACTCGGCGTACCACAACGAGACGTTGGGCAGAAACACCACTCTGCTCACTGGAGACAGAAGGTTCTTGACCATGACTGACGGGGGCTTCTGTGAGGTGAGATTCTTACAATCCTGGGTTTTTTAGGCGAGGCGTGAAACGCCATCTCGGCAGGCCTTCAGGGTGAGAGTGACAGACTCAATGGACACTTTGTCTGTTCTTTTCTGCCTGTCAATCCCATATTTGAATCTCACGGCCGCTTGCCATCAGGCGGAGTGGGGTCATCTTGATTGTCTTCAATAAAAAAAAGTAAGATCTCTCTAGGTATCTGTTCTCTTCCTTCGATACCCCAATTACTGGGGGTCATGACCTGTTGTAGAACCTTCTGCCTAATTATTGATCTGCGGCGAAGTGGATTGCTCATTTTATCTACAAACCTAATAATATCCTTCTAACTCATATTTTCGGCTATGGCGGTAAATCTTAGGTCAGCCATCGCTGCGACCTCCTGAACGCGGTTTCCACTCAAAGACCTTTCCGACTCTCTATTCTTGCAATGTGCCATGGCTTCTTGAGCAGCGTTCTTTGAGATATGCAGTTGGTTCCACAGTTTCACTGTGTTCTTCTCATGTGCTGTGTTTAATTCTTACCCAGAACGACCACGGCGGTCCTCTCGTGTACGGCAACGGAGTGAACTCCATCGTGATCGGGATCATCTCCGCCTGCCTCGTCAAGGAGCGGAGCAACAAGTGCTACGGGCCCTTCCTCTACACCAGCGTGTTCAAGAACCGCCAGTTCATCTCCTGCGCCATCTTCAAGGATGTCGAGTATGGTTTTATTAAAATACTTGATATAAATGGGACTAAACGCAAGGATATACTCAATCGTTTTTTGCAAAACCATAATGTGATAGGATGTTACAATACTAGGTAATGGAACAGTGTTATGGACCCTGTCGGACACGCAACGTAGGCTTAGGAGAGAGGAGCGCTTTTATTTAAATTCGATTGATATAAGTAGGTACTTACTTACCTATTCAAGTTAATGTAGTCATTTAGAAAATCCTATATAAGTATGCTGTTTAGTACAGTGACATCGACTCTTAATAGATTATTGGTTGAAGTAGTTCTCTCATTCACCAACAGATGTCACTATTCAAACTTACACCGCACAAGTGTTTGGTGTTTTGGAATAGGTACATAAGATGTTTTTGAAATGTATGGGATTTTGTTCGCTTCCAATTATTCCTTTCGGGTTATATTAAAGCTTTGTTTTATTTGAAAGAGATTGGGCCCCTATTTTTACATTTATAAGTACCATATCAATATTATCACGTATGCCGCTGTATTGATTCGTCTTTTCAAATAGATTTTTCTGTTTTTAGACCAAAATGCAGACGGCAATTCAGATCAGGTGTCACGCATGTAGAAAAGGTGTTGTCTTGGAAGAATCATCCTGATGGGTAAGTCACTGTTAAAGATTTACAAGAAAACATTACACGTCAAACACCGATATTGACTGCTCAGCGAGGTAGTAGCTCAGTGGGTAATAACATGTCTTCCATACGGGAGTCATGGTCCGAGCATACATCTCTGGATTTTTCAAATTAATGTGCGTATAGGTGCAGTAAGTATGCAGATCAAATCGTTTTTCTTCTTCCATTCGTCCCTGTCGTTCGTACATCGGTCCACCCCTTTTCAGTCATATTATTCTTCACTCAATCCATTCATCTCTTTTTCGGCCGTCCTCTATTTCTAAACCCATTTACATTCATACCCATCACTCTTGGTTACATGTTGACCTCTTTCTGGAAATTGGACTTACCAAATTGAACTTTTGTCTATGGTAATTATATTCGTCTAGAGTAAATATTGCACTTAAAAAAATCATCGATGGGTTCAGGTGGGACTCGAACCCACATCCTTCCACCATCCGGGTGGCTGTACTATCGATTATACTAACAGATCCCCTTAATTTCGTAAATGCTTAACTCGCCATGAGCTGACGATAGTCTCATCGATATTGTAGGTACACATTTACAATATCCAGTGGAAATATTATTGCAAATATTGACTGTGAAACTGACTGTGGACTGTGGAAGATTGTGGCCTTGTGGGTTCGATTCCCACCTGAACCCATCGATGAATTTTTTAAGTGCAATACAAATTGAAAAGAATTGCCAAAAATAAAAATTATATTCGTCTAGATACAGTACGCTGTACTGATTCTATACTTTTCCAACAGCCCGGCCAAGAACGAGATAGACCCGGCCCCAGCGCCCGCGCCGATCGTCCAGCGCGCCAACGACTCCCCAGTCGACGCGTCTGGGGACAAAGTCTTCGCGGGCAGTGGGTTCATCCTCCGCGCAGACAACGAGACCGCGGCACCCGCCAACAACACGCCGGCACCTGTATTCCAAGAGGTACCTGAAGCTGCGGAGTAGACTAAGACATCTGTAATTATAAAATAAATGAGATACTTTGATACTTGTGTTTCATTTCTATTCTATTTATAAAAAGACAGTGGCCTGCCCTCGCTTCAATTCAGGGTATTAGTTCTACTCCTTAAAAATAAATGGCGCTGGGCATCGGTTCCAACAGTGTTTCGCAATATAAATTGTTTTTTTTTTTTATTTTAGCAATATATTTGCAATTTTTTATCATATGCGTAGGTATATTGATAAGACTATCGCAAGGCGAATTTAGGTGCAAAGGTGCATGATAAGTATTTTATCAATATTTTTAGTGATGTGCAGTCCGTATCCGCGGATATCCGAGGCAGAATTAAGATCCGTATGCGTTTCAACAATGCAGTTTCCGAAAAAAGTTGCGAAGAAATACGGATGAAAGGACAGACAGACATGACAAATCTATAAAGGTTTTTTGACATTTGCCTAACGGAACCTTAAAAATCACGTTTGTATAAAAGGTCCTAATGATAAAGGACAACAAGATATCATTTAGATACTTTGTGGTCGTCTGACAGTCCGAAGTACTTTAACTTTTAAAAAAATGCGTTTCCAAAACAAAGTCGTTATCGTTACTGGTGGCGGTGCAGGTATTGGGGCTGCCATTGCACTTTCCTTTGCCAAAGAAGGCGCCAACGTAGTCATCATTGGAAGAGGCGAGAACAATCTAAGGAAGATTGAAGAATTATCAGAAAAAGATGGCAATAAAGTTTTCGTCGTCCAAGGCGACGTATCCAAAGAAGAAGACGCGAAAAGACTCATCCAAGAAACTATTGATAATTTTGGTAAATTGGATGTCCTTGTTAATAACGCTGGCATTGCGAGAAAGGGCACTATTTTGGATGGAAAACTCTTCGAGCACTTCGACGCAGTGATGAATACAAATCTTCGTTCCGTGGTACATTTGACCACATTAGCAGCCCCACATCTAATCGCAACTAAAGGCAACATCATCAACATTTCTAGTGTGCATGCGAAATCGCTATTTGGGACCCCTATCTTCATGTCTTACCTCACTTCTAAAGCAGCGTTAGATCATTTTTCCCGTGCGGCTGCGCTGGAGTTGGGACCTAAAGGAGTAAGGGTGAACATTCTTAGCCCAGGTCCAGTTATGACGGATATTTTAAAAAATGGTGGTGTTGATGTAGACTTAGCAGACATAGCACCAGTGACAGCATTAAACCGCGTGAGTCAACCGGAAGAAGTGGCAAAATTAGTAATGTTCCTGGCCAGTGATGATGCTGTTGGCATAACTGGCGCCGATTTCACTTTGGACAATGGATATTTTATCAACCTAGGGGCTGCAGTTGCGAATGAAAACTTTGATAAATAACATCTTTTTCAATAATTTTACACAATATTATGTTATTAATTATTATGTTAAAACCGTAAGTAAACAAAACTAATTATTATTCAAGGTTTTATTTTACTCTTAGTGCTTATCATTAAGGTGTAAGTAATATTAAGGGGCTGTATCGATGACACTAGCGCCGCCAACCTATTTACACTGATTGTGGGTAAAATATGATATTTTTGAAGCAAGCAAAACATGACAGACTTAGATAAAAGTAAATTGGATTTTTCAAGATGTAATATAATATATAACACGCGACAAGTAACAATAATGTTAATTATTGCTAAAAACGGCCACTTTTAGCAATAATTGACATTATTGTTACTTGTCGCGGGTTTTATATAATTGTATTGCACCTTGAAAAATTCAATTTACTTTTATCTAAGTCTGTAATGTTTTGCTTTCTTAAAAAATATCGTATTGTCGCCACAATCAGTGTATTAAATAGGTTGGCAGCGCTAGTCTCGTCTTCGTCGTTTTAATTGCCATCACTATAATATATTTTAGTTTAAGGCTCAATGTCATACATTACTACTATCAGTAAGTATTTGAACTACATTTTTAATATACCAATTATCGTAACCCAAAACATCAGTGAAAAACAAGCTTCGATTTTAAGATGACCTCATATGGGACCACAAAATGATTATTTTCTGTATAAAAATCTTTATGTGGTTGAAATAATAAATATACTTACCAAGTTTCAACAATATAGCACTTGTAATTAAAACAAAGGGACAAAATGACGAATCTATAAGGTGAAACGATGGACACAAGTTTAAATCTTATTGAGATCTGAATTGAAATCAAACTTCTAAACATTTTTATTGCATGTGAGGCCTTAAATTAGGGGAAATCTCAAGAAGTAGAAAAGAAGTTCTAGCACATTATTATAGTACCTATATAGTTGTAGATTTACAGGTAAGAGAGAGGTAGTAACAAAAAAGGTGATCCTGAGGGCAGGGCCCGGCGGAACCGCATACCCTCGTAAGGGTTATTGAAACAAGTCTATCAAAAACCCGATCGAAAATCCTATTCGTTTGTTTTTTCTTTCTTCTATTTTCTGTTCAAAAACCGGTACCCTATACTACCTAGATTCGTCATATTGTCTGTTCGTCCGTATGTCACCGACATTTTTTTCAGAAACTATATGAGCTAAGTATATTGTTGAAACTTGGTAAGTAGATGCATTTTGTAAACTACATTAAAGTTTTTACACAGAAATAGAAAAAAAATTTTTTTTTGGATGCGCAGCTGCGCGAAATAATTTTAATTACGCCTTGCTCCTTCCCTTTCGCTGATGTTTTGGGTTACTGTGACTTAAAAAAATATAGAGATGGAAAATAAAACACTAACTTAAATCAAAGATCAATATTTATAACCATAAGTACCTTAATATTCACACCTTATAAGAATCAGAAGTGTAAAATAAAACTATACTTAATATTATTTTGGTTTACAGACATAAGTAAAACTCAGCACAAAATGATGTGTATATCACTATATTACAAAAGATTTTAGCGATCAAAGTTTTCGGTCGCAGATGCAGCCCCTAAGTTGATAACATAACCATTATCCAAAGTGAAATCGGCACCAGTTATGCCCACAGCATCATCACTAGCCAGGAACATTACTAACTTTGCCACTTCTTCGGGTTGACTCACGCGGTTCAATGCTGTCATTGGTGCCATGTCTGCTATGTCTACATCAAGACCACCTTTCTTTATAATATCTGTCACCACTGGTCCTGGACTAAGAATGTTCACCCTCACTCCTTTAGGTCCCAACTCCAGCGCAGCCGCCCGGGAAAAATGATCTAACGCTGCTTTAGAAGTGAGATAAGCCATGAAGATAGAAGTCCCAAGCACCGACTTCCCATGCACACTAGAAATGTTGATGATGTTGCCTTTAGTTGCGATTAGATGTGGGGCTGCTAATGTTGTTAGATGAACCACGGAACGTAGATTTGTGTTCATCACTGCGTCAAAGTGCTCGAAGAGTTTTCCATCCAAAATAGAGCCTTTTCCCCCAATGCCAGCGTTATTAACAAGGACATCCAATTTACCAAAATTATCAATAGTTTCTTGGATGAGTCTTTTCGCGTCTTCTTCTTTGGATACGTCGCCTTGGACGACGAAAACTTTATTGCCATCTTTTTCTGATAATTCTTCAATCTTCTTTAGTTTGTTCTCGCCTCTTCCAATGATGACTACGTTGGCGCCTTCTTTGGCAAAGGAAAGTGCAATGGCAGCCCCAATGCCTGAACCACCACCAGTAACGATAACGACTTTGTTTTGGAAACGCATGTTCAGAAAGTTAAAGAAGTCTGGATTGTCAGTCGACCACAATATATCTAAATGCTACAATTGGGTATAGTAGATGAACCTATATGATTTTTAAGGTTCCATTGCCAAATGTCAAAAAACGAAACCTCTATAGATTTGTCATGTCTGTCCGTCCGTATTTCACAGCCACTTTTTTCGGAAAGTTATATTGTTGAAACTTGGTAAGTACCTACCTAAATGTATTGTGTGAACAGATTTTCAAACAAAAATAGAATAAAAATTTGGGGCTCCCCATACTAAGAACTAAAACCATTTTATTTTCTGTGGAGTACATAGATAGGTAGGTACTCCACTTATTCATAGGAATAGGTCTTTAATAATGATATTTAGGTTTCTAAAATATTTTTTTCTGAACCGAGCAGTTTGCGCTAGAGACACTTCCAAAGTGAAAAAATGTGTCCCCCTCTTCTAAACTATGTTACTTACTACGCTTGCTCAGCGATCAAAGTGGGTTGGGCTTTGTTCTTGATTGAAATGCTTTTTGATGGCAACTGATTTATTTATCTTTTAAATTTGTAAAGGTACATAGAATCATAAACAATTATTATAAATGTACAAAGAGGTGTGTTGCTGGTCGCCAACATGGCCCCCCACGGTGTGAGAACCAGTAAACGCAGGGAGGCGACCAGCAACTAGCGGTTCCTAAGCAGGTGACACAGGACACCCCCTTTAACATGCTGGTCGCCAACAGCCTTAGATTTTAATCTAAGGTCTTGGCCTCCGTCCGAGGTCAAAGTTCGCCGTTTTGTTCGGTTCCTGTGCCAATTCCGAGCAATAACCAAAACCAAAAATATCGACCAAAGAATGATTCAGAACTAAATAATTATATTATATCATGTACCTAGATTAGTTGCCACAAAAGCGATATTTTTTTTAATACGTCATAAATCGTAAACCAGAATAACATTAAATCAACTCAAATATGAAAATAAATTTTACTTGCTTACGAATCCCTTTATGGACGAGTCCAACTCGAACTTGTCCGCTTTTTATACTCAATTCGAAACATGATACCTAATCTCGTAATGCCATTCTTATCGAAAAATATTGGTGATGTGCCGGATCTTCAATAATGTCGATCCGCGGATACGGCTGAATACGGATATTTAGTGTCAAGATCCGCAGAGGCATATGTCACTACTTAACCAACACTTTAAGTAACTTATAAACCGAATATAAAAACTTATGCTCAATTTAAACTTGGCATTTATGCAAAATCCCGACTAATTAACTCAGCATATTTTACACCTGGCATAACGTGGATGTAAACTTCTAAGGAACGCTATTTCATCGTTGTACCAACCCCCGACCAAGTATAATAAATACCTCGATTCCACTATCGATCGACTCGACTATTTGTCAAGACTTTTTTGTCTGACAAAACCGTCTTTTTACTTTTTTTCCATAGTATTGTATATCTATCATCATCAACATATCAGACGTCAACATCCACGCACTGCTGAGTGAAGGCCTCTTCTCTATCTCGCCACTGTCTACGGTCCCCAGCTAATAGCCTCATCCATAGTTTCTCCACTACCATTACAATATCGTCAGACCAGGTGATCTACCCACAAGACGTCGTCCCAATCTTGGCTGCAATTCGGTAAGCTTTATAGTCCACCTTACCTATAACTCACACACCTAAACCTAAACCAACAAGAGCTAACAATTAAAATATGACATTTAAGAAATAAAACACTTACTAACTTATATCAAAGGTTTATAACCATAAGTACATTAATATTCACATCCTAAATGAAGATGCAGCAGAAGTGTAAAATAAAACCATGAAACGTTAATATTATCATCGTTTACAGACGATAAACTTAGCACAAAATGATGTGCATAATTACTATTAAAACACATATTGTTATCGATCAAAGTTTTCAGTCGCAGTTGCAGCCCCTAAGTTGATAACATAACCATTGTCCAAAGTGAAATCGGCGCCAGTTATGCCCACAGCATCATCACTGGCCAGGAACATTACTAACTTTGCCACTTCTTCGGGTTGACTCACGCGGTTCAATGCTGTCATTGGTGCCATGTCTGCTAGGTCTACATCAAGACCACCACTCTTTATAATATCTGTCACCACTGGACCTGGGCTAATAATGTTTACCCTCACTCCTTTAGGTCCCAACTCCAGCGCAGCCGCCCGGGAAAAATGATCTAACGCTGCTTTAGAAGTGAGGTAAGACATGAAGATAGGAGTCCCAAGCACCGACTTCCCATGCACACTAGAAATGTTAATGATGTTGCCTTTAGTTGCGATTAGATGTGGGGCTGCTAATGTTGTTAGATGAACCACGGAACGAAGATTTGTATTCATCACTGCGTCGAAGTGTTCAAATAGTTTTCCATCCAAAATAGTGCCCTGTCTCACAATTCCAGCGTTATTAACAAGGACATCCAATTTACCAAAATGATCAATAGTTTCTTTGATGAGTTTTTTCGCATCTTCTTCATTGGATACGTCTCCTTGGACTACGAAAACCTTATTGCCATCATTTTCTGATATTTCTTCAATCTTCCTCAGATTGTTCTCGTTTCTTCCAATGATGACTACGTTGGCGCCTTCTTTGGCAAAGGAAAGAGCAATAGCAGCCCCAATACCTGCACTGCCACCAGTAACGATAACGACTTTACTTTGGAAACGCATTTTTAAAAAGATGAAGAAGTCCGGATTGTCGGACGACTAGAATATATCTAAAGGAATGCTATAGATATATGTGTATTGATATACAAACGTGATTTTTAAGGTTCCGTAGCCAAATGTCAAAAAACGGAACCCTTATAGATATTGTCATCATGTCATGTCCGTCCGTATAATTTCACAGCCACTTTTTTCCGGAAACTATATTTTTTAATTATAATTTATATTTTTTTAAGTAAATTGTATTTTGTCTTCAAAAATAATAAGTACTTATTTGGGTTTCTTTTCTATGTAACATCCTTTTGTTCTGAACTGAATAGTTTGCGTGGAAGATAGGTACCTACTTCCAAAGTAGAAAAATGTGTCCCCCCGCCTCTAACCACAGAATACATAATAGTACAATCTAACTAAGAGAATGATACTACGCTGGCTCAGCGATAAATGGTTGGTCTTGATCTTGGTCTTGGCCTCCGTCGTCAAAGTTCGCAATCTTGTTCGGTCGGAGACCTATTTTTGAATTTTTTAGAAAATGATGAATCATGCGACTCATTAGACGACATGACTTGCAAAACGAGTAGTTTTGTTTGGACGAAGCGAAAATTCAAAAATAGGTATCCTGTAAATTATATTTCAATCTACTCAAATATGAAAATAAATGTTATTTGCAGCTACCAATCCCTTCATGGGCGACTCCAACTCGTACTTAGCTGGTTTTTATGCTCAATTAGAAACATGATACCTAATCTTTACCGATAAATGCGATTCCTATCCTTAGATTAGAATTACAAGACTTGAAATATTTTGTATTTTGCTAAGGTATTTTGTGATAATCAAAAATGTATTCTCTTTCTTTCTTTTAAATACTTAAATGATACTTTTTTACATTATAGTGGACAAACGAGCAGACAGCTCACCTGATGGTAAGTGATCACCGCCGCCCATGGACATCTGCAACACCTGAGGCATCACAAACTCGTAGCCGGCTCTTAAGGGGCTATACGAATTAAACTAGCGCCGCCAACCTATTTACACTGATTGTGGCGAAAATATGATATTTTTGTAGAAAATAAAACATTACATACACATACACACGCGACAAGTAACAATAATGTCAATTATTGCTAAAAGTGACCGTTTTTAGCAATAAGTTACTTGTCGCTTGTTTTAAATATTGTATTGAATCTTGAAAAAATCCAATTTACTTGGATCTAAGTCTGTAATGTTTTTGCTTCTTAAAAAATAGCGTATTGTTCGGCCACAATCAGTGTAAATAGGTTGGCGGCGCTAGTTTCATTAGTATAGCCCCTTAAGGAAGGAATAAGCCCTTTTCTTCAACTGGTACTTGGCCGGTTTCTATACTCAATTTGGAACATGATACCTAATCTTAACAGATTAATGCGATTATTATCCTTAGATTAGAATTACAAGACTTGAAATTACTTTTTTTACATTATAGCGGACGGTGATCCGTCTGCTCGTCTGCCACCTATCTCATAAAAAGTATTATTGACTGTCGGATGGCGCATTTGGTAGCGACCCTGCCTTATGCGCCAAAGGTCATGGGTTCGATCCCTTCCCTCGTTTTGTTCAGAATCTGGTTGTACATACATAATGTATTTATATATTTAATGTATTGTATAATTTGTGTTCCCTCTGTTGTCTGATATCCTGCAACACAAGTGCTTTTAGACTACTTAGTACGTAGTCAGGTCAATATAAGAGATGTTGTGTGAATTTATATTAATTTATTTATCTTCTTCTTTCCTTTCTTCTTCTTTTTGATAGATGATGAAAACATAAAAATGCCAGTAACAATTTTAGGTAAGGGTGAATAAAAAAACAGCAACATTTTATGTTCTCTTTACTGCCATCATGGCCACTTACATCGAAGGAAAAAGTTATTTACCTAGCAAATAAAAAGATATCAATTCTAACGGAAGTTCGATAATTGAATTCATTCGAGCGAATCCTCGTAGATTGAGCAAAAAATTATTAATTTTAATCATTTTTAGATTTAACCGACTTGTTGCGTTCCTTTGCGGAGCGCTTCACGGTTGCGATGTCGAATTTTGGATTCATTTTGGTTTCTATATCTTTAATTTTAGGTAAGATTCTTTATTTGATACTTTTGCTGCCAATAATGCCTGCAAACTTTGAAAAAAGCGAGCGTATTCCTTTTTAAAAGATCGGCAAAGCACTTGGTTGGTGTTGCGGGTGTCCATGGGCGGCGGTGATCGCTTACCATCAGGCGATCCGTTTGTTTGTCTGCCCCCTATATCATTAAAAAATCCTACAATTTGCTATAAGTTATATCGTTATAACATAGCAAATTGTAGGATTTTTTAATGATCCCCGTCATTACATTTTGTTGTGTTCAGGTCACGTATAAGAACATACAACAAAATATTACCTCTGCCAATCTGTATACCGACCCATAGATTAATTTTAATCGTTAAGTACTAGTCGTTCTGTTATCATGTTATTAGTGACCCTCACTTCGTTTCGAGAGTTAGCTTAGATCAGCACCAATAGATGGCCCAGGGAGTCGATTACGTCGCGCATGTATTTTTACTTGACGTTGACTGTACGATTGTCTTCTTGTAGGGGATAATTAATTTAAACAAACTTTTTAATACTCCCATAACTTTGGTCTGTTTCTCTTACTAAGTCAGTGATTTCTTGGCTATGAAAATTTTTGAACTAAGCAATCTGTGGCATCAGACTTGTTTTTTTCATTAATTCATGTGAAAGGGCTGCCTTTCCGTCTGTTCTTATAAGAACAGACGGTTTTCCTGATTGTAAGCGATTGCCGCCGCCCATTGACACCTGCAACGCCAGTAGAGTCGCTAGTTTGCTACCACCCTTCAACTCATCATCATTTCAGCCAATAGACGTCCACTGCTGGACATAGGCCTCCCCCAAAGTTCTCCACACAGATCGGTCCTGTGCCACCCGCATCCAATGGACTCCCGCGACCTTTACCAGATCGTCGGTCCACCTGGTGGGAGGCCTGCCACGGCTGCGGCCTCCTGCGCGTGGCCTCCACTCAAGGACCTTTCCACCCCAACGGCCGTCTGTTCTCCTCGCAATGTGCCCTGCCCATTGCCACTTCAGCCACGCAATTCTTTGGGCTATGTCCGTGACCTTAGACCCTTCCCTTCAACTCCCTTTCCCCTAATTGGACCTCCGGTACCCTCACCCACTCGACGAAACGCACCAATACGAGAAAAGCAAAATATTCATTCCGCACTTGATGGTAATATTCTTTATTTTATAGGTGCTTCTGTAGCAGGTCCTACTAATAATACGGAAAATGATAAGACTACGATCTCAAGCAACGCTACACAACCACACAAACATGTACACTCCAAAAACCATACAAATCATCACGCACATGCGCACGCGCACAAAACTGAAAAACATCTGAATGCAACCAGCAATTCTACCACTAACCCTGAGGATGATGATGTAGACGACGAGGGATGGGAGTTCGAAAATACCACCTATGTGGATACCAGACGAATTCTGTACAGCAAAATGGTTGGAAAAGGGAAAAGACCTTACATGGTGAGATCAAACTAACTTTTCGAATCTTACAAAGATTTATAATTTGTTCATAATTTATTGATGATCCGGATGAGCTTGTTTAAAAACCAAAGTACCTACAAAAAAGAATACCTACTTATTAGGAAGTAATGTATGAAACAGCTGATATTGTTTATTGATAATCTGACATCATCTTAAAATTGGTCTGTACAGTCGCGAGCGAAGCTGTGGTGTCCTTACTTAAGATGCTACTTAAATCATCTGTTATGATGCCTATTTAACATCATCTAACATGCTAGTACAGGGACTTTAATCGTGTACCTATCAATGAAGGCTTGGGAATTAAACGGTGTATAGAAGCCACTACAGGCCTACCCCAAGATTTTTCAACCTGAGCAGTCCTCTACCCATATTCAAATGGATTCCCTCGATCTTCACTTAGCAATCCGTCTCTCATTAAGGGTTCACTCACATAGCACATTTCTGGTAGAAAAGCAGCCTTAGTCATTCGTTTCTCTTCTCCTTAAGGTATACCTCCAACTGACGAAGGAATCAGCGAAAGCCCATAAGTACCGCGGCTGGCTGTGTGGCGGAGTTATTGTGGACCCCTCCTATGTCCTGACCTCTGCAGCTTGCGTTGAAGACGCTGACCACTTCTACATCGTCTCTGGGACCACCAAGTTCGTTGACAGCTTCGACTACAAGAGCGACGACTGTGTGTGCAAACACAGACGGCGAGTTGTGTGGAAATGTATCCCCAAGAGTAAGTGGCAAATGAGGCTGTACCTAGCCTAAACCTTGTACCTTTTCCGTAAACGTATCACTAAAAAGAACACTAGCATTATCTGAATCTTTTATAACTCCATCTGGAACTGCATTATACAGGATGTATCTGTGAATATTTACATCCCTTTAACCACGTGTTCTACCAACCATTCTGAACAAGATTTGTTCAACAATTTTCCGTGATCTCGACTCCCCATACAAAGTGACCAAGTCACGTGACCGACTATGTATGGAGAGTTGAAAATTTTTTATGCGAATTCTCAAAAGTCATATATTAACAAATTTTGTTCAGAATGGTTGATAGAATATGTGGTTAAAGGGATGTAAATGTTAACAGATACACCCTGTATAGGATGATTTTTTCTAATTATCTGGCACTTGTCTTATGTCTGTTTAATTCTTTGAGCCTTGTTGGTGAAGAAGATAATTGGACTGAAATTCTCGATCATATTAGTCAGGGATAGCAATCCCTCTCCAATTGTTTGCCGAACGGTCTTTGACTTGCATACTGCTCTTACCAGCCATCTAGCTCAAATCGTCATTCAAATCTCCGAGCCCCTCGGATACCTGATCACATTTTTTAACAAAACGTCTTCCAAACTGTTCTTCTCAACACCAAAAGTCAAGACCAATAAAATTTAAAGACGATATATTTTTTTAGACTACAAGTTCGACTTCCAAGACAGCATCAAATGGTCCTCAAACGACATCGCGATCGTGAAGGTGGACAAGCCCTTCAAGCTGGGGGTTTGCGAGAAGGGCTGCGAGTTCCCCACCGACCTCATCTGCTACAACAACATCAGCCGAGAGCTGGAGAAGCCAGGCACAAAAGGCTATATCGCCGGCTGGGGCAGTGGCAGCAATTTCAGAGAGGTTAGTAGGTTTACAAGGACTGGGCGTGTGAGAAAAGGGCCAGAGATTTAGAGTATCGGTCACCCGGGACGCAACCTTGCCTCATCCAGGGAAGTGTGACGCCCGGAGCGAAAGCAGCCTGGTAGGTAGTTCGGCTGGGGCGTGGCAGCAACTATGGACAGGTGGGCCTGGGCAAAAATAACTCTAACTTCACCACCGCTTATTGAGGTAAGCACCTCCTTAGTCAAAGAGTCAACTGGCTGCAATGTCGGGAAAAAAACTTAGGAACAAATTAAATGTTAATAGATTTTTAATGATGGTAACATTTAACAACAACTTTTTTATTCGTTCTATCATTAAAGGAAAACACAGCGTTCCTATTTATGATCAATTACATTTTAATGAACCATATTATTATTATGGCGTTTTTAAGCTGAAGAGGAATAGTTTTGATCTATCTAGCTAGGTAATGTAGGAAAATGTGTGTAAAACTTACTTATGAATTTGTACGTTCGTTAACTTCGGCGACACTGATGTACATTTGTGTGTGCACCTATCTACTTCCCTGCATCCAGTTTCTCCAACAAACGTTTTTTTACTCCAGGGTGTTTACCGCCGCGCGCCAGTACACATCCCTCAGAACGCCAAGTGCCTGCAAGAGGCGAAGGTCTGCGTGATGGACAATGAGCAGTGCGCCAAGAAGTGGGCACAGAGGTTCAGGAATATCATCCAGCAGTATATGATCTGCACCAAGGATGTCATGAAGAGGCTTAGCGAGATCTGTGACGTAAGTTTTGGAACAGTTGCATAAAATAGATCTTGGTTAATGTACCCTAAGAGACAGTAGCATCACGTACAATGGACCGAAAGAGAGTCTAAGTGCGGAAAATGGAGTCCACTTTAAATTACATTACCCTAAGAGACAATGTTACGGTATGAATCCAGCTTGACCTAACTTAACATGTCGACCTCAAAGAATAGCGCCTATATGATTCGTCGAGTGAGGCTTTTCCTATGAACCGGAGCGGAGTGAAATCCACGAATAGAAGAAACTTGCTCGTTAAAAAGCGGAGTTTTGCTATTGGTGGATTTCACTCCACACACTCCACGTATGAAGCACACTAGTGACTCTCCTGTTGTTTCGAGTATCCATGGACGGCTTTACATTCGTCCATGGACCTGAAATTGCTTGCTTACGTCATCCTTCTGTGCGAGATCAGAGGTGTCGTTGGACAATAATGTTAAAATAATATAAATTTCTAGAAAAAATACGCTAACTGCACAGACGTGGAAGGTCGTCGACACCTATTGGACGTTAGCCCGGAACAACCAGGCAAGACCTTCAACGTAGACTTGGGAAGACATTTGCGAGACCCCAATGACTACACGGCGAGGCGATCCTCTCAAGGAGGGTTCTGCGAGGTAAATATGTTGATCTTTTTATACAAATTCTCATTTTAGTTAGCTAGTTTCATTCATGAACTTTTCTTTTTATCTTTGCCATGATGGAAGAGTTGTTCAGGTGATTTTGGTCCTTTGCGATCAAGATTTCTTCCTTAATATAGGCCGCCTCTTCCCATCATTATAGGCAGTGAGCGAAGCACGCAGCGCACACAGGCGCCAAGGCAATTCCAATATGTTCCAATATGTAAACATTATTTGTATCTTCCACTTATTTGTTTCATAGAATGACCACGGTGGCCCACTGATAGTGAAGTACCAAGGCAAGGAGCGTGTCATCGGAGTGATATCAGCTTGCAAGATCGACCCGAAGAGCCACAGCTGCCACGGCCCGTTCCTGTACACGTCTGTCTTTAGGAACCGGCAGTTTATATCCTGCGCCATACATAAGGATGTTGAGTAAGTGGTCATCATCGTTAATGTCACCATCGTTGCCATTGCTAGCATTATTTAAAGTATTTTCAAGATCATCATCATCATTATCTTCAACATAGTGATCACCATCTTTGGAGTGAATATTGGCTAGTAGGGCTAACATGCGTACCGCGACCAAAATTTTGTCGACTCTCGTTCGCGAGAGCCCATCCTTTTATACCGCTCATTGCTCAGTCAGGTGAGCGAAATTATCTCGCAGCGCGCATGTTAGCCCAGCAGGCCGTAACCGGTACGAATTGAAGAAATAGGAAACGGAATATAGAAGTATTTAATGTTTACAGAGAAAACTGTAGAAGAGTCTTCCGTTCAGGCATCACTCATGAAGAATATTCTGTCAACTGGGACCATGTAGACGAGTAAGTTTTGAGTAATAATGAGCGACGCTTTTTGTGATTAAACAGACAGGCTTCTGTAACATGTATGTTTTATATTACAGAGATGATGATAACCAAAACAAGGCTGGCAGGTAAATTAAGTATTTTATTGCTAAACTAGTGGGGGGGAGGGGACTTGACTTACTCCAATAACAATGATGGCGCTGGCAGTCGATTACTTCGCGCAAGTGTTTCGCCATTTTGGTTTACCTATAAGCTTTAAAGTTGACTGACTATGCAATTAGCATCTTTATAAATAGTAAAGATAATGAATAAAGCGAAAGCTTCCCCTAATAGTCCACTACAACTTAATCTAGACTAATGCGATGAACCATGACAACATGTAGGTACAGACAGCCACATATCAGGTTACCACAACCTGTCAAATTTCCTCAATTGATATTCAACCTAATCTGTTTGACAGTAAGATGAGAGTTCATTGAAGAAATTAACAGTTTTGTATACTTTGATGTGTGGCTGTACGTACCTCGTGTACCTACATGCTTGTAGGTATGTACTACACATAAAATTCAAATTGATGATTATAATTTTATTATAATAATGTCCATACAGGGCTAACATATAAAATTACCTATTTTTCAGCGATGAAAAGCCTAAAAAGGATTCCGACAGCAGGTTAGTAGCTGCTGGAGCTGGGACCAATCAGATTATCTTTTGACGAATGAACTGATATTTACTAAGAACTTTAAACTTTTACCTAGAGCTAAGTATACTAATTACCGAATCGTTTAAAATTTCAGTGATGACGACGATAGGAACGATAAAGATTCCTTGAGGCAACTTGAGTAAGATGACACTTATATTTGTATGACTGTTGGATTTTATAAACTAATACAAATTATTGGGAACGTCCCGAAATAAAACAACTGTAGGCCTAGCACGCTTCTTTCACAGAATGCGTAGCATATGCGCATCGTAAACAATTTGTATGAAAATTGAAGCTCCCTGCTGCTGGTCGGATGTCGCAGTATTATAGTGACCCACCTCATAAGCTTTGTCGAAGTCTAGGGTTCGATTCCCATCACTGGACAAACATACGTGTGATGAAAACTTGTATCTGCTCAACGTCAGAGTGTAATAACTAACTAGTACCTACCTATATGTTTGTGAATCCTGTTTTCAAATATCGGTTACGTTAGCACTTTAGTTACTTATTACGGATTTCGGAGATGTACCTAATAAAAAATATGTTTACAGGAGTGAAAAAACAAACACTGAGAAAACCAAACCTGCCGTAATAGCAGCCGATAGCTCTAGCAGCAGCAGCAGCGAAGAGAAGGTAACAACAGAGAAAGAAGCTGAAACCACGAAGAAACCCAAGTCTAAGAAGAAGAAGAAGCATTCAAAGAAGACCGAGAAGAAAGAAGAAGATGAGGGGCGTAAGAGAGCTAAACCTACACCTGAGGACGGTCAGAGAGCTGGAGAACTGTTCTATGAGTCCAGTAGAGATGAGAACGTCAATGAGCAGGAAGAGTAGATAATATCGAGTATACCTTTGTATGCTGATGAATAAATGAGTTTAATTTAGTTTTCTTTTTGTCATAACATATTGGCCTCTAAAAATGGAAGAACTTATGCAAATCCACCTATTTTCCACAAATATACTGGATCTTTAAGCTGTTTTCCTATGATAAAGGGAGGCAAACGAGCAAGCAAGGGTCACCTGCTGCATAAGCGATCGCCACCGCCCGTGGATATCAGCTACACCAGATCGAATGCGGACGCTCTGCGGCCATTTGTAAAGATGCTGAAGGGCTTAAGTCACTCAAAGGATACACTGTGTTATTTTTTAAAAGCAAAAGAACTGCTTCCGAATTCTAGATTTCGTTTCTTTGGCTGGGAGTTCGGGATACCGGGATCCCGGAGAACATAACATTGGCTATTTTATTCCACTAATCGATGCGGGCAATAACTTTTTTTTTTCAAGAAATAGCAGACTGACACTCATTTGTCAGACAACATGTCCATGATAAAACCTAAACAAAAAAAAGTAAATTATGTAAGTATTTTGTGCAGGATTTACGACACAACTTAATTAAAATGAACATCTACGTACTGTACAATCTTTATTCTTCATTGAGCCTGAAAAATTACAAAGGTTCTATAACAAAGTCAAGTTTTAAACAGCCTTGGAAGACTCTATTGTCCTTACAGTCACATTCCGGGTTATGGTAGAAGTTCAAAGTAACCTCGTACCGGGCTTCGTTCAATCTATTAACTGGGAAGTCGTCGCTTTCCACTACGAAGTTGTTGATACTGTATTCTCCCTAAAATAAATAAAAGAAGAGTCTACTTATGTCTTCTTCCAAATAAAAGGTAGGTAGGGTTGTGGAACTGATCGATGTACATCTCTGTGCTCCCTTTACTTTACAAAAATGAACTGATTAAAGTAGGTAATATCCGTAATAGATTCATAATTCTGGGGAAACGATCTTCGACGTATCTAATTTAAAAGAACTGTCACTGGTGTGTCATTAAAAAAAAACTGAATTGTTGGTCCCAGTATACTGCCTTGAGGAAGCCTATTTCAATTATAGCCCAGTGAAGATTAGCAGGTCCCATTCAACTGTTACTTCCATTATACAGGAACGCTTACAAAATTAAAATTCAACTTAAGAATATAATGATACATTCTAATTCAATTCTTAACTATTTTGTGACTTGCACTTTGTCATAAGCGTAAGATAAAACAAAAGTCAATCTTAAAAACTTACTTCAAAGGGGCAGTTCTCTGGAAAGCCGAAGTACTTCAGGTACTTGTAGTAATTGCTACCCTCGTGAGTCTCCGCACATAAGTCGCAGATTTCGTGGGTCACCAAGACTTCCACTCGACCGTTGTGATCCTTCTGCACGATCATTTCCACCTAGAGTCAGAACAAATATCATAGATTCGAATTACACTAATATTACACGAAATTGTCATTTTAATCCTGCTTCTATTGTCCCTTTTTGTTTGTATGTATGATAATTGTGTCTGTGGTCCATAAATAAATATTTATCTATACTATTTATAAAGAGATAACTGCAATAGATAACGACAAGGCTTATAGGTAAACCGAAAACACGAAACGCTTGCGCGATGTAATTGGTTACAGTGCCATCTATTAGTTCATTTCTAAATTACGGTCCCGAAGCGAAGTGAGGGGGGGCCATCTACTAATAAATCAATATTAATTATTATGGCCACACGTAATAAATGCCGTCGTAATGCCGTTTTTAAGAATTTCAGGATAGGATCACCTGATGGTAAGCAATTACCGCCGCCCATGCACACCTGCAACACCAGTGGTTTCACAAGTGCGCTGCTTACTTTTACCCCATTCCCCTGAATAGGGCCTCCAGTACCCTCACTCACGCAGCGAATACAGCGTATGCACTGCTTCATGACGGTGTTCTGTGAGGTGGTGGTGGTGAAATAGGGCCACGTATTATTTTGATAAGTTGTATAATGATTAAGAAATACTAAAACACTTACCAAAGCGCATGCGTCCATTTTCTTAAGAAAGCTGAAGGCACCCTTCATAAAGGATACGGTCTCGTTGTGCCGTTCCACCTCCACGTTAGAGCACTCGAAGAGCTCCTGGCTGAGATCGTCGGGACACACGTACACAGGGGAGTCGAAGTTGAGAACGAATTCGCCATCATCATCCTGTAAATAAGTACCTAGATCTGTTAGTCAAGTCAAAAGTCTAAATATATTTTTATTTGCATAGGCTTGTATGTACATACAAAGCTTACAAATCATCATACATTTGCAAATATACAAAACTATTTTAAGATAATAAGTGGTGGCAGACGAGCAGACGGACCACCTGACGGTAAGCGATTGCCGAGGCCTATAGACGGGTTAGGTGGAAATTCGTCCCAGAATTTCAAAATTTTTTTGCTGGTGACCACCTAACCTAAAAATATTGGTGACGTTAGACTAGATCGTCTAACGTCACCGATATTTTTTTGTTTTTTAGAGTTTAGTAAATATTACCACAATAAAAATATTGGTTAGGTTAGGTGGTCACCAGCAAAAAAATCTTGAAATTCTGGGACGAGTTTTTTTGGGACGCGTTGCCCCCAAGTCCTATAGACACCTGCAACACCTGGAGTCACAAGTGCGCTGCCAACCTTTAATCCCCTTCCCCCCATTTCGCTGCTTCATGCCGATCTTCTGATTAGCTTTGGTTGGATGCTACCGGGAATAACATGCTGAAATGAAGGTGATGACTTACCGGGTATCCGTTACTCACACAGAGACCTACTAGTAACAACACAAGGGGAGCGATCATGTTTGTTGCATTGAACTGTTACTAGCGTTAGATACAACTCACTGGTTTGTTCTAAATGTTTCAACATAATAAGTCTTATTTATAAATTATCCTCTTTATAGGACATCGGTTCGCGTGTAGTATCAGATAGGATTCGACATGATGTTGGAAAATGTTACAATGTTATGGCATGTTTTACGATTGCAATCTGTAGTGGAAAATTATTATTGAATGGGTGTCATTATAATAGTTAAACTACCTACAGTCGAGATCGTAAATGTGTTAAAATTGTTTAGGACACATTTAGGATATAATATTGTTTAGTATTGACGTCGGATGGCGTATTTGGTAGTAAAGATCGAATCAAAGACCTTTCGTCGTGTCAAGTCGTACGTTCTATCCCCACCCTAGACAAACATTCGAACACCCGTGTTAGTTCAGTGTCTGAGTGTATTATAATTATGTACAATGTATTCAGTGTCTGGGTGTATATAAATGTAGGTAATTTGTAAGCCTAAGCTACTTAGCACGGAGTCAGGTCAGCATATGCTTGTTCTTAGAACATTATGAGGTGTTGTATGAAATTATTTAGAAAAATGATGTGTGACAAGACAAGGGGGTGTATGTTGTGGTCGAATTGTGTGACCATTGACAGGGGGATGCCGTTCCAGTACTCTCGGATGCCAGGCTTCCAGAACTAAACTGAGTTGGTTGGATCGGTGCCACGCTTTTTAGACTGGTCAATTATACTAGACACTAAGCAGTGCTGCACCAAGGGGGATTCAAGGGGAGGTCAAGAAGACTGACCTTTGACTTTGACTTTAAAATCTTGACCTGACGCGGTCTGTGTCAAATACTCCGTTCTGTGTACCTAATACCCTAGTTTATGTGATAAGTCCATGCTAATACCTAACATGATAGTGAGTAGAACTATGTCCAACGATCGTGTTTTCAGAGTGGGGTCCTCATCCGTTACGGAATGAAACAAGAATCCACTAAAAAAATAGAATTTAATCTGACCCTCAACCTCTAAACGGCAAGAAGTTTTACAATCACAACATTTAAGTTTCAAATATAACTAGGAATGTTAGTTTCCCTAATATTTAATAAGTTTCAAAGGTCTACGTAATCATAAAAAAAGGAATTGCAACAAAATAAAAACGGAAAAGTGTTCAATAAATTTATTAAAAAAAAATACAAAACAAAAAAACGCTCATTCATGCTTGCTATCCCAACATTAAACGTTAAAGATTACAAAATAAACTAGCAAATAGTAGTGTTAACAAGTTTATATACATAAATATATATATAAGTGCTATATTGCAAGTGAGGATACAATAACGACAATATAATATTGGGGCGTCACACTCTCGTGTGCAGTGTTCCCTATAGAAACTATCGTTAGAAAAATGCTTTTTAAATGTATTACCAAGCAATTTTATTATGCTGCCCGAATTAACAAAAAATTTCGAAAAATACATCAATATAAATAGCTCCATCTATATAAAATACATTTTCGTTTAACGCTAAGAGACCAATATTGTAAACTTCATGTTTACATCATAATCTAAAATAGATACTTTAAATATTTCTTATTATGTCATTGTACGCTTTCGAATTAGACGTTCGCAGATTAACTTCGCTAACTCGACCAATATACAGGGCTAGTTATGAAAGAATACTCCAAAGAATATTTGAAATAGACCACTGTTCCTAAAATGCAAAGAATACACAACGGTGACAAGAGGGTCGTCGGTTAGTGTGTCCACACTAGCGTCCTTTGAGCGTTGGCGTCTTGACGGCGACCTCCCCACAGGAACGTTTTCAATGCCCAGAAAACGCTAGTATAGGGAGGTGGCCGGCAAGACGCCAACGCTCAAATGACGCTAGTGTGGGGTCACTCTTAAACCCGATAGTATTTACCGATCTATTGAATTGAATATAATGTATTATACTTATAGCAGCAGCGCTACAATAACACTACGAGCGTCTAATTTGAACGCGCTCTAATATATTACTTTTCAAGTCTTAAATTACACATAACCTAATACTGAAAAAGTAACTTTTGACATCGCAATTGCTTAAATATTTATACCAACCAGGATATGTTAAAAATAGTTAAGACCTTAATATGTTAATAATCTAAATATCCAAGAACTTTTTATTGCATGTACTCGAAGTTGGCACAAATACACAACAGGACCCAACGTAACAGAGTCCCAAATCTTTTATTAAAACTCTTTTTAAAATAAATACTCTTAACACTAATCAAATCCTTTCAAACTAATTTCTAATAAACTTGGGACTCCATTATTGCAAGCACCTTAACAATATTAAAAATATATTATTTTTTCTCAGTGTTCAATCTATTCTATACTAAAATATAGCATCTTTTCGTAAATTATGGAAGAATGCTTAAAAAGTATCTGCATTGAAACAAGTATCCGTAAATAAAACTAGTTGCGCCGTTTACATGCTAACTTTAGACTAGAGAAAACTAAAACATTCATAAAGATATATTTTTCGTTTCAAGTGTTTTATTATAAATATAGCTCACTCTTGTAAGCGCCGACCCAGCGCGAAAAAACAAAAACCAAACAACCGTAGTATACCGATCAGTACGACAGTTACTCATCTTCGCACGCAGTGCTACTAAACCTATAGAATTAAAACATTAATCCACAAATGCAATTCACGATAAAAATTATTTTACTAGAAACACAAATGCACTTTTAACTGGAAAGCAAAAATGAGATTCTATTTCACTACCTTATTTTGCAAATAAGAACCAATTTCAATTCAGTTAAAATTAAAGTAGGTAGGTCAACTACTACTTACAAAAAAAAGAAAGGATAGATTGAGACTGAATAAACAACTTTTATGCAAGACGAGTTACTGCCGACCGCTCCCAGACTACGGCGGAGCGAACAACCGTTCGAACAACAAAACTAAAATCGAACCATCGCTTCTTACCGGTTAAAATCACACAAACCAACCCTCTGGAGAACAATTCTTGTACTCTCGACATTAAAGTCGAAAACAATTTTTCATTCGCCTTAAATGTCGAGTGGACGAGAATTGCCCTCCTGATATAGCGGGTCAAAAAGACCAAAGTAGTACTTATTTCTCGTTATAACCTGAAATCTAAACTGAGTAAATCAGTCTATGCAATGTTATACCAGAAAATTGGTGTCACAGAAGTGCTTTTTGAGCCCCCTATACCAGTTTGAGAGTTAAATCAAGTTATGTGAACCGCGTGTCCTATTAAGTGGGCCGGCGCGAAGGAAAATCAACCTTAACACTAACAAATTAGTATCGGAATGCGACAGGACTGCCGTCTCCGCGTGCAACTAAGCGAGTAACGTTTATTTTATGCGTGTTTTAGAAATAATACAAGGTTTTCGATATCAAAATGTCGAAGGGTGTCGTCTCGGCATTTCAGAAGTCAGTGCACAACCTCCTGGAACAAACATACGTTTTGGTTTTATTTTCACAAAAAATAGGTCTTAGCAAGGTATTTTTGTTAATTATATTAGTTAAAATTGGGAATTTTTACTATCGATACACTAACTAAAAATCGATTATTTGGACCCATTTAAAAATTTATTTTTATTATTATTATTGTATATTGAGTACAATCAATATACAATAGTATTTTTGTGTGTATTGATATGTCACCCTAGGTGCATAAACTCATATCAAAACTCAGGTCATACCTTAATGATTAGAGCTTTTTCAATTCCGAATTAGTGAGATAAATCTACAATCGCGATTCGTCCTTCAGTACACAGTTACACACTGCTGTAGGTACAGTCAACATCATATATAAAATCACATCTGAGGTATCGAAATACTTAGCAATATTTACGGTGAGCAGTAATATCAATACAATCAACATATTCAAATTTAACAGTGCATTTACAGTGGTCGATTTGGCACTTTCGAATTCATAATTTAAATTTTTTTAGCGACTCATTTGCCGTCTGTAGGCTATTTTTTATTCAAAGAACGCCCCGTTGGTCTAGTGGTTTAAGTGCCGGGCCGTGATCTCGGGGTCCCGAGTTCGATTCCCGGGTCGAGCAAAAGTATGTTTCGAATTTTTCAAACATAGCTCGGGTTTGTGATCACCAAGCCGCATTAGGCAAGCGTGGTGATTAAGCCTAATCCCATCATAGTAGCGATAACTTGATTTCTATGATGGGAGGCCTTTGCCCTGCAGTGGGACAGTATATAGGCTGATACTTTAAATATTGCACTTAAAAAAATCCTCGGAGAACCCACCCACCCACCTGAACCCTCAGAGGAATTTTTTAAGTGCAATATTTACTACAATTATGTTCGTTTACCTCCTGGGGCGGGTGCTGCGCGGGCGCAGGCGCTTGGGGCGCTTGGGGCGGCGCGGGGCGCGGCGGCGCGGGCTCCACGCACAGCAGGCGCGGCTTGTCCTCGGCCTCGGCGTCGGCGGGCGCGCCGCTGCCGCCCAGCGACATCGCCGCCAGCGCCGCCAGCACGCTGTCCATGCTCACTGCCGCCGCTGGCGCGCTGTCGCCCTCGCCCTGATAACAAATATACACCTCTGACTACCACAAAAACACTTTTCTGAAAACCGCATTCGAATGGCTTTAGCCCAACGCCAGATAATCGCGGACAAACATACCTACATACATACGAACAAATCATAACTCTCCTTTTGCTTTGCCGTAGTCGGGTAATAATAACTGAGAACGTCCTTTTTTCTGAAGTGGGTTCTAAATTGCTTTTAATACACCATTGTTGCATTGTAAATTTTAAAAATAGTCCTAAATCCATACTAATATTATAAATGCGAAAGTAACTCTGTCTGTCTGTCTGCTACTCTTTCACGCCAAAACTACTCAACGGATTTAAATGAATTTGGTATACAGATAATCTAGACCCTGAGAAAGGACATAGGCTACTTTTTATTGCGAAAAGGGGATTGTAAGGGGTTGAAAGGGGGGTATAAAGTTACTTTTCCACGCGGACGGAGTCGCGGGCGGCCGCTAGTGGTTAATGAATTGAAAACTAAATTATTACCTTCTGCGGTCCAGATTTGAAGAAATGAAGATAACAGAATCCACGGAAACCCTGAAAATATAAAAATTATGGTTATCAACGGAGATGGGACTACTTAAAAAATTGAAACTTTCGAAACTAAATAGACTAAAATAGACAGTCGAGAACGCGGCCCAACAGATGGTGAATGGTAACCGACGCTAATAGACATCAACAATGCTATGGCAATGATACCAAAGTCTAGTGTGATAAGAAGAAATAATTTTCAACTCCGTTTAAAAAGGACATGCGTGGGAGAAATCAGCGCAGATTTATGTGATAGGCGCAGACGAACACACGGATCACCTGATGGTAAGCGATTGCCGCCGCCCATAGACAATTGCAACACTAGTAGTCACAAGTGCGAAGCCAACCTGTAACTCCTTACCACCAATTGAGCCTCACAGAGTCACAATTGAGAAACACAGCGCAGGCGCTACTTCACGCGGGTCTTCTCTGAGGCCGTGGTGACACTCCGGTCGAGCCGGCCAATTCATGCTGAAGCGTAACTGCTGTTTTTACAAAACAAACCTAATATTTTAGTACTGAACGACAAGGCCAACTAACCTTCCACACCATAATCTGTGGCTTCACACCACGCTCAGACAGCGCTTGCTTTAGATCGCGCACCCGAGTGTTAGGGCTGATGTTCGAGATCTGAAAATAACAAATTGGAAATTAATTTACTGTAACATTTTGACAGGCCGATGACTGGAAGGTGGTATCTCTAATAAATTTTATATCACCTTTCAAATAAATGTCAACTGGTTGGTAAGGTTGAATTATACTTCAACTAGCGGCCGCCCGCGACTTCGTCCGCGTGGAAAAGTAACTTTTTACCCCCCTTTTAACCCCTTACAACCCCCTTAATATTATTATGTTGATAGCCTATAGCCTTCCTCGATAAATGGACTATCCAACAAAAAAAGAATTATTCAAATCGCACCAGTAGTTTCGGAGATTAGCGCGTTCAAACAAACAAACAAACAAACAAACAAACTCTTCAGCTTTATTATATTAGTATAGATAGCGACACCTGTTTATGCGCCCCTGTTAAGCGCCAGTTGTGGTTGGTAAGGTTTTATTGTATCACTCTGTACCCAACCAAGTATCTAATCACCATTTTTCACATACATAAAGATACTAGCGGCCGCCCGTGACTTCGTACGCGTGGAGTTAATTATTGACACTTACCGTCATATTTTGGACAATCCACACAATATATTTTTATAAATTGTAGCCTATGTGTTATTCTGATGTATAAGCTATATTGTGGTAAAGTTTCATTCAAGTCCATTCAGTAGTTTTTACGTGAAAGAGTAACAAACATCCATACATCCATACAAACTTTCGCCTTTATAATAGTAGTAGGATAGCGCCACCTGTTAAGCGCCCCTGTTAAGCGCCAGTTGTGGTTGGTAAGGTTTTATTGTATCACTCTGTACCCAACCAAGTATCTAATCACCATTTTACACATACATAAAAATATTATTTTCTATTCTATATTGACCTTGACGGAGAAGTCAATGACGGGCCTCTGCCTCTTGGCGCGGCGCGGGCGCTGCTCGGGCGCGTCCTTGCCGTCCTTCCCGGCGGACTTGTTGCTGTTGCGGCGGCGCGTGGACCGCCGCGGCTTGCCGGTGGATTTGCCGTCTTCGCCTTCGGTGGTGTTGCCGCCCTGGAAAATAATATATTTTAGGAACTTGTTGAAAAATATTTATCTAATAAATAGGTATCTTTGCTACGTTTTAAGGACTCTTGCAAGCGGGACATGACGAGCTTTGGAATATCAACCGTTGGCTGGGAAAAGCGTGCTGCAATGAGGCCAGAATGGCGTCAAGACATCAAGAAAGGGGTAGCAAGACATGACAAAGACTGGCTAGAAAATATAAAACAGAAAAAGCTCCGTCGTGTCTTGTCTCCTCCCGCGGATTCAGGGTGGATTTGCAATCGGTGTGGCAGGATTTGCAGAGCAGCAATAGGGCTCTATAGCCATCTCCGTAGATGTGGAGGCCACCAACTTCCTAGCGCTGCAACTTTCATCTTCAAAGATGCTGTGGCCAATGATGAGCACTCGAAAATTCTTCGAAAATGTTCGCAATTGGTAGAACAACTAGGTATGTGGAAGATTGAGGGTGCGAATCCCATTCCATACACCCTTCGACGATTTTTAAACGTGCGTTATTTACTAATAATACATTCGTATAACAGAAATTAAATATAATGGGTACTATTTCTCAAAAAAAAAGCTTACTAATGTATTTTAACACAGCCCTAGCCTGCAAAAGTTATAAATAAATAAAGTTCATTTATTTAAGCAAAATCTTTGGAGATATTGAGTTATATACATATTTGGAATCAGCATTTTTTTCTCTATCGTTTGAGCTAGGTTACAATATTTTGAGGAAAAAAAGCCTTTTTGAATTAAATAGCTTTGGAACCGTCGAATATGACACCCAGACAAAAAATATACTAATTTCTAAAAGCTGGCATGTTTGATGTGTTTCATAAAAATGTTTTAGGAATCTTTCATTTCGCAATTTATTGCGTCGCGTTTCAAAAGTGGTTATCTTTGCTGGATTTTCGCACCAATCCATAATTCCATACTAATATTATAAACGCGAAAGTAACTCTGTCTGTCTGTCTGTTACTCTTTCACGCCAAAACTACTCAACGGATTTAAATGAAATTTGGTATACAGATAATCTAGACCCTGAGAAAGAACATAGGCTACTTTTTATTGCGAAAAGGGGGTTGTAAGGGGGTCGAAAGGGGGGTAAAAAGTTACTTTTCCACGCGGACGAAGTCGCGGGCGGCCGCTAGTTCAGAATACTACACGAATGTTCCAGTTATAGAAGTACATACCTCTCCCTCGCTCTGGCTCTTGTGCGAGCGCGTGCGGCGGCGCAGGCGGCGGCCGCGCTGCGCCGAGCGCTCCTCCACGTCCGTGTCCACCTCCGCCAGCGTGCACGCGCGCCCCGCGCTGCAACACGATGCACAAGTGTACTTGTAGTACATAGATATTCTTTGTTGCACAGAAATATAGTTCGTGCCAAATAAATAAAATAAAAATAAATAAATTGAGACAACATCACATACATTGTCCTGGCCCCAAACTAAGGTTTTCCCTTGTGAATGGAAACCAGACGAAGGTACTACAGACACCCAGACCCAACACAAATATCTGTTTCATCAACAAACATTTGTGTTGATGCGGGAATCGAACCCGCGACCCTTACGTCTCAACCGGCGCTCAAACCATTGCGCTAAACGGGTCGTCAAAATCGTTAAATAAACTTGCAATAAAAGTCATTCACGCCACTTGTACCAAGAAGTCGTCAAAATGCGCGATACAGATAGCTTCCCATAATAAACTATCGATAAAATTACATTTGCCGTGTTTCATAATACCAAACGTCAAAATTCGACTTTTCATACAAAGTCGGGCACGTGACTTGGTCATTTTGTATGAGGATTCGAATAGTTTTTTAAGAATTTCAAAAAATCGTTGTGAGTTCAGAAAAGTAGAACACGTAATTAATGTATGTAAATGATCACAGATACATCCTGCATAATGTGGGTAGTCAACTGTCGAAGTCAGTCAAGTTCACGGTCACTCAATAAAGCGCAGGCTCGACTAGGCTCGGGATTTTGAGCCTCTCGAGCTCGGCATTCGGCTCGGCTCCAAAAATAAACTCGACGCCTCGATTTTGAACATCAGTAGGTTACCGTTTTTATTTTTATATTTTATGTTATTGACACTTGCCATGTTATTTGAATTCAAATAAATAAATTTTCATAATATTAATTATACTTACAGCATCTCAATCTCCCTGAGCTGGCCAAGGATAGGCATAAGTTGGACGCGGCGATTGGACAGCAAGTGCCACAGGATACCGGTCGGCCTCTGGCTCATGCGCTGAGTTTCTATCACCTGTGGGATAAAGCTCATGTTGCAAAACAACTATTCACCCTCCCTCATCCGGCTCTCCTCTGCCCTTCGTTTCAGGACGTTAATTACTCTCTGTACCAATAGCAATAATTTTACGAACATAGCTCGGGTTTGTGATCACCAACCCGCATTAGGCAAGCGTGGTGATTAAGCCTAATCCCATCATAGTAGCGATGACTTGATTCTATGATGGAGGCCTTTGCCCTTCAGTGGGATAGTATATAGGCTGATACTTTACTTTACTTTTATTTTACCAATAGATGGCGCTAGAGTTGATCAACTTCCGAAAAATAAACGGCAAAATATTTTTTATTTGAAAATAGGTAATTGAGGGTACTGGAGATCCAATAGAAGGAATAGGAGGTTAACAGGTTGACAGTGCATTTGTGACTCCACTGATGTTGCGTGTCTGTGGGCGGCGGCAATCGCTTACCATCAATCAGGTGATCCGTCTACTCATCTGCCAATTATCACATAAGAAAAAAAATTACCTGAGTTGGCGTGACAATAATATCAATAGGGACATCGTGAGGTCCAAAAAGCTCCGCTGGTAATGTCTCGAACACCTGAAAATAATGGAAAATGTTAATCATCAGCCGGGCTAACATGCGCACCACGAGATAATTTGTCGACACTCGTATTTTGTCGGCGCAAGTTGCGTCTCGCTCACCTAACTGAGCGATGAGCGGGATAGAAGGATGCGCTCTCGCGAACGAGAGTCGACAAAATTTTGTCGCTGTGCGCATGTTAGGCCTACTGGTCATCGAAGTCTAGGAGCTATTATAGCTCCGTTCTTATTGAGCTAACATTATGGTATTGAGCTATAATTAAGGTCTATGGCATGTGTTGGAGCCGGATCGTATAATCCGCCGTATTACGTTACGGCTAGCTGTTATCAAAAACGATAAGCCGGATTGAATGCGGCTGAATAAAAAACGACCGGAATTTATACCGCGCCATACGTCATTCAATATGGCTAGCCATAATGTAATAAGGCGGGAGATTACGCCACTTTGGCAGTTTCTAGTTCCGATTCTTAACACTCGTGGCGCTGCCTGACATAACAAATACAATAAATGGGGGTTATGGATATGTGTGGTTTCTGAACCGGAGGTGGCAATTTCGAATCCGAGCATGCACCTATAGAGATGTTAGAAACCACGTTATCGATAGTATTGGACGTTAAACTTTTCATTATATTGGCGTTAGTAATAGTATTGCTCGTAAATAACAGTACTGTTTATTAGTAGGGCCTTCGATGATAACGAACCTAAGCATGTTATACGCTAGTTCCTACCAATCACCCGCGCGACATTTACTTACTTTTAAATGTTTTTGTAATTAATTTTTACTATCTCATTTATCTACCTTAATTAAAATACATAACCTAGAAAATTAATTAGCCTGCCGATTATATGGATGAAATTTAGTCGCGTTACTGTTATATTGTCGCATATTTATCTGAACAGAGGGACCAAAAAAATCCTATATTATTTATTTTAGACGACTTCGAAAATGATCGACCAAAGTGGCGTTTTCTTGTTCCGGAAGCCAAGACTCGTTCCGGATTGCCGAGCCAGTCAAGTAGCCAGAAAAATACTTTTTCCTTTCTTTTAAGATGACAGAACAGATATTCGAACAGAATATAAAAATATAGAAAAATAAGACTTTACCTGACAATCATGCACGGTAGTCGCCACCAATGTATTAGGCTTGATAGCTTTCATGTGCATCATTAGGCCGAACTCCAAATCTCCATAACCTGGAATAGAAACCATCACTTAAACCAAATTCAGCTCCAAAGTTAACAATCACGTTTTACAATACGGTATGTGTTTAATCAAAAGACCCCTCAACTAAGAAACACCGTTGAAAGAATATTACTTGATTCTCATTTGAATTACCTGAGATATCACAACTTTTCTTAACAAAAACGCTCTATACAAATGGCTACTACAAGAGTGACGTCACACCGTTAGTATCTTATGTGCGCGTCTAGTAATTTGGTTTGGTAGCTATATCTTAATGTTTCGTTTAAAAAATGGTTTTATAATAATAGTTGGTGTAAAATTAGTAGAATACCCTATTAGAGTTGGAGTGGTACGCTTCACGCTTCACGAAACTTTGTAGTATCTCTTTTGGTTTCTATCTAGTTAGGGGTTTAGTTTGCTTCAATAGATAGATCTGAGTAAAATGTATGAGGGAAAATGATACGAACCTCTCCCCTTGCCAATGCGGTACCCCTCCTTGGAAACGGCGACGGACCCCATCACCACCAAGTCCAAAGAAACTGTATCTTCAATGCCTGGAAACATATTACCTTTTAAATGATATGGAATTTACAATCGACTTAAGTCTTTGTGATAATTCTGGGATTGCTGTAAAGGGGTGCTATTTTAAAGAAATCAACAATGTAGTTTTTTTTTTCATGATGTTGGTAGTTTAGGACCCTGTGAAGTTTTTAAACTTAATCCGAAGCTATGGAAACTCCTTTTTGTATTTTAAATTGAAGTTGAATGTTTGAGTAAATCCTTCAATTGAGCAAAAATAGCTTCAATTGAGTTTCATACATTTTCAGCCTATCTGCATTCGGAGGCCAATTACTTCAAAAAAAAGGCTAATAAGTAGTCTTTTTTACGATATTGGATACTTTAAGGATACTTAAAAAACTTGAAAACTACAAAAAATCGCTGAACATATTTGGGGTATTTTTAGATACCCAATGTATGTGTGAGGAATCTAAAAAAAAATTATTGACGTCACTAGTTGGACCACTCCGTATAGGCTGATACAAGCATGGACCTAATATGACCAAAGATTTTCTTTCTAAAGGAGACAACATCTTCCGTATTTACCTATAGGCTTTCCATAAGTCTCCATGCCGTTGCGGGAGACTGCTTTCCTGATGGCAGCCGGCCCAGTCTCCCCCTCCGGCAGTTCTAGGCGGTTCAGGAACCCGTTCTGAAGGCGGGGCACCGGCACGTAGAGGGTCTTCTCTTGCTCCAAACAGATTACTCTGAAAAAGAAGTATATTATTTAAAAATATAAAATGATTTTTTTTTCATATTGAGGACAATCAAGATGACCTCACTCCGCCTGATGGTAAGCGGCCGTGAGATCCAAATATGAGGTTGACAGGCACAAAAGAAACTAATTACCTATTGAGTCTGTCATCCTCACCCTGAAGGCCTGCTCAGATGCAGTTTCACGTCCCGCCTAAAAAACCCAGGATTGTAAGAAGGAGGAAACACATGAACTGGAAGGGCATTCCATGATTTTGATAGCTCGGGGCAGGAATGAGGGAAGGAAAAAAGGGAAGGGAACTTGCGGGAATCAGCCAATATTCTATTGGGAATGATAGTTATAGCGATATATTATTGTAAGATCTAGAATAAGATCTTGGATGCAACCTTTAACTAAAGCAAATTTGATTTGATTGGAATGTTAACGCAACAGTCCTCAGGAACTAGATCCTTAAAGTTACCATCAGGTGATCCAGCTGCACATCTGCCACCTATCACTTAAAAAATACATAATATGTACTCAGGGTGACCTATGTTCTAACGGACTTATAATTCGGACAGAAGTCGAATCATTTTGCTCCAGCAAATTCGCCTACTTAATACGACCTTGAATATAAAAGATTGCAGTATTTCTAATTGGATACCTAATTTGATCAGTATAAGTGAAAATTTTATAATCTTGATTCATGATTGTTATCGCATAATCATTATTTATTTATGTATATTATTAAGATTATCTACTCGTATGAATCGCTAGATTAGTTTTGATTAATACGAATATGGTTATCAGATTTTTGTCTGAAAGATAAGATCGAAAAAGTATTTCATGCCAATGGATACGTCAATTGCATGAAACTAACCTATGAACTGAAGACTCATGTATCCGCACTTAGATCTCACTCATCTCAGATCCATTTTTGCGTGATAATCATTAGTGTTCTGTATGGAACTAATATAACCCGGGTTTGTAATAACCAATCCGCATTAGGCAAGCGTGGTGATTAAGCCTAATCCCATCATAGTAGCGATGACTTGATTTCTATGATGAAGGCCTTTGCCCTGCAGTGGGACAGTTTATAGGCTGATGCTTTACTTGGAGTTGAAAGGTTAAGCAAGAGCTAGTTCAAGGTCAAAAGATACACAAATGCGTACATGTACAGATGTATTGACATAAACATACTATACGTCCACATTTTAACCTTATGAGTAATGCAATATCAACCTTACAAATTAAATTATGTGAGCTGATATCATTTGCATATTTTGTAACATATGCGACTAGGTTATCAATGATTAACTACTGGGTCAATTTGCAATAGCGCGAAGAAATCTGCTAACAGACGAACAAGTCTAACTAATATTCTAACTAGTGGCACTTATTTTTTAATTGTAAATTATGAACTAAAAAAAATGGATAGTAAATAAACCTGCATACTGAAAAATCATCAAACATTAAAATTACTGTCCGATTTTTCAAAGTTTTATATAACAGAAAGAAAGTTAAAATGCCCAACGCGGAATGTATTACCCAAGATATCGGTCATGGCTTGCATAACACTGCGTTCGTTGTAGCATGATATACTGAAATAAACGGTATAACGCATTAACTTTTTCAGCTAACTAGCCACTTCGCAGATCAACTACTTTTAATTCTTTGTAGCGGAAAATACTTCTTTTAGTAATGGCCACTATTATCTGTGGCAATCACAATTAGTTCTGTCAATGTCGATAGATAATGTTACTTATAAAAAACACAGGGTAGTTTGATTTACATTTGAATGAAAGTATGTTTCCTAACGAAGTGTGCTCTCAACACGCGACAAAAGACTCTTGAAGTAATGTATAGCAGCAGTAAATCTACGATTTGTGCAAAATAATATAAAGAGAAAAATTAATAAACATTCCTAAGACAGATGGGATTTCTAATGAATCGAACTATGATATTTTGAAATAAAAAGACGATGTCTGATTTTGAGGCCTCAAATCACACTGAGATGGGCAAACCGACGAAAGGCTATCATCCTACTATTATACTGCCGTCATACCATGTTTACAACCTGTATTCTTTTATTTCCTTTAAATCAAAACCAACTAAGCTTACTTTTAGAGTGTTAAACCATTTGCATGTCAGAATGTCAGAATTATTAGTTACGTAGAACGCAGAGTGTTTTGGTTTAAGATCTAGCGTGAAAACGATTTCTGTTTCGTAGCGCAATTTTCCATACTACTCTCACCTACATAATGACTGCTTGGAGCACCATTCGATAGGCTGTATGTAAGGTCGATGGTTTTAGCAGTTTAACAATTCCATCAAGGTAAATTATTCAACTATTTGCCTTTTTATTCTTCCATTGCTGGAAGGCGTCTTCCATGCAGCGACACAGTGGTTGCCCCATCCAGTCACTACCCAGTTTTCCTAAAGGCGTTTTTGAACAACTTTGACACGGACAGCGGCGTTAGTTCGGAGTGCGGCGGTGTCCAGCGGAGTCATTTGGTTAAGTTTCGGGATGCAGCGGTGTCCAGCGGCGTTAAGTTCGGAGTGCGGCGATGTCTAGCGGCTTTATTTAGGAGAACCTTCATCAAACAGCTACCTGATTTGGAATAGATGTACTATTTAGACACTAACCTGACGGGCTCCTGCGGCTTATCAGGGTTAACCTTGACGGTATTCGCGTTCTTGAAGACCTCCAACTCGGCCAGCTTGGCCGCCGCCTCTGGCGCGCCCTTGAAGTTCGGGATGCGGTTGTACACCGGCCTCGGGAACATGGCCAGCCCGTTTGACTCCAGGTGCCGCCATACTTTGAGCCGGAAGGACTGCTTCGTCACCTCTTCGGGCACTGGTTTCGTAGCTGGAAGGAGATAAGTTTATAAATTAACTAGCTTTTGCCCGCTTCTTCCCTGTAATCCCGCCATCGCCTCCTCGGTCTACCTCGTGGCCGCCGTCGATTTTTGGGTTCCCACTCTGTGGCTGTTCTGAGGAGGCGATGGCGGGATGAGCTCGACACCTATTGCGCCAACTGGACCGTTGTCGCCCAGGATCGTGAAACGTGGACGGGTAGGGACTAGGGAGGCCTTTGCCCAGCAGTGGGACACGACGGGCTTTTAATAATAATAATGATAATTCCCTGTAATGGAGGGTTAGAAAGGGGCAAAAAGTAGCCTAAGTACCTCTACTTAAAAAAATACGTCAATCCGTTGCTCCGTTTTGCCGTGAAAAAAGACAAATATACAGACAGACAGACAACCTTTCCCATTTATTATTACTATGGATAGATCCTAGCAGGTGGCAGGCCTTCACAAAGTCGACTAACGAACTGGTAAAGGTCGCGGGAATTCCTTGGATGGCGGCGACACAGAACCAACTTATGGGGAGAGCAAGAATAAGTTTAGTTAAATGTAAACTGGCAAATTTTCTCAAACTATGAAAAGTAAAATTAATCAGATTTCGTACGAAACACAGTTCCCAAACAAACAATTTATCATAGAGAGGATTGGCAATTTGGCACAAATCTAGCTTTGAGAAGGCACATAGATTACAGAATTTCTGGCGACCTCCCCAATCTTCGAAACGCTTGTTCTGGACTTTAGAGAAACTAATTTTATTAGAGATCGAAATATTTGGGAATACGGCAAAATTGGTAGAAGGTAGGTGTTATTTATTAAGTACTACTAGTCACTTCCTTTCGGCACTTAACATAGTCTAGTATAGATGGCGCTGGGAGTCAAATACATCGCACAAGTAAAAGGCGGACTTTTCGGTTCACGTAGGTGTATAGACGGTAATGTGGAATTTCTGTTTGACTGGCATTTTATCCACATTAAAGAAGGTTGTTGTTGCAGTAACAATAACAAACCTTCACAGAACGCTGCAAGGATAGCTTAATTGTTCTATTTATTACCTGAATCTTACAATCTTATCTAGTGACATCTTTCCTTTTTCCTCACTGTTGAATAGTAACTAGTTGTTACTAACTGGGTGTATGTATCGGTATATCCTTGTAACGGGGGTTGGAGCGGAAAAGTCCTTGAGCGGCGGCCAGGTTCAGGAAGTCGTAGCCGTGGCCGTGGCAATGGACTGACGATTTGGTGAAGGTCGAGGGAATTTCTTGGATGGGGATGGTACAGGATTGATCTGTGTGGAGAACATTGGGGGAGGCCTATGTCCAGCAGTGGAGCCAATAGGCTGGGATGATGATGATCCTTTTAACTATTATGTTACTCACACAAACATTGCGCGCTTATAGTGATCTCAGTTGATTTCGGGACAAATGACAGACAGACCACAGAGACAACGGGAGAAACACGATAAGATATACAAATGCATATGTCAATACACGATTCGACTTCAATGTCGGGTAGATCTCACTTTCTGCATATAATTATTTCGTGCGGATGTGTTTACCGAATCACCCATTCTAGTGAATTTACTGTTTATGCAAAGCATGAAGTATTGCAGTTCATCGCATGATAATGATGCATAAATAGAGTTGGATAACAACTCGTACGCTCACACCTTTCATCATTTGTGACCCAAATATGTTGGTAATTTTAGATCTTGTTCAAATTATTCAAATGGAACCCATGATTCTATTTCTTGGAATCACTTATCTCAGCTTGTAACTCCCGGTTGCGTCCAAAGCTGTCGCATTTGAGCCCGGGGTGCGCTTAGAAAATGCTTCTGATGGTCTGATTTGAAGCGGCCATTACGACCGAATCGAACGGTATCTCAGCAGGCCTTCAATGTGAGAGTGACAGACTCAATGGACACTTTGTCTGTTCTTTTGTGCCTGTCAATCTCATATTATTTGGATCTCACGGCCGCTTACCATCAGGCCATCTTGATTGTCCTCAATATAAAAAAAAAATCATGCAGCACTGAACAAAATGGCGAACGTCGGAGGCCAAGACCCACCTAGGATCGCTGAGCCAGCGTAAGTAAGTTACGACCGAATCGGAGTTCGCCTGGGGGTGTTAGTTAAAAGATTGACCTTATAACCCTAGAGTTATAAGGTCACACCTAGGTGTTGCGGGATCCCATTAACGTCAACAGCAGAATCAATGCTCGTCTACCACCAATCACAAAACCAATCCTTCTGAAAACCCTATTAAAATCGGTTCAGCCAATCAAGAGATAATCGCGTACAAAACTACATGCAAACATATAAGTCAGACTGAGAACCTTATTTGCAGTGGATTAAAAAAACAAAAACCCCTTGTAAACATATCGAAAACTGTTCTGCCTATCCATAAATCCGTCCGAATTACTTGAATCGTTATAAACACAATATTATGCATACTACTTCAAGTGGTGAACCGGTGCATTCTTGATAAGATTATCAGTGTCCGTGACATCGGGCCGAGAATGTAAACAAAGTACGACGTTGTTATAAATTTTGTGATTTTAAACTTGGATTTATACTTATAATTTCACTGTTATATGCGTGGCGGACGAAAAAGAACAAAAGTGGTAGATGTTGTATACTTCATCAAGAAACTGAAATGGAAGTGGACAGGTCATATGATCAGGGACAGGACAAATAAATGGACCAAAACTGTCACAGAATGGTGTCCCATACACTGCAAAAGAAAAAGAGGAAGACAGCGTCGTAGATGGGAAGATGAGATAAGGTCGGCAGCGGGACAAACGTGGATGAGAGAGGCAGAGGACAGTCTTATGGAGGGCTCTTGGGGAGGCCTTTGCTGGAAAGCAGGATAATCTTGAGGAATAGTAGTAAAATGTGTGAAATTGTAAATTTTATTTAAAGATTATTAATAAAGGCTATAATAATAATAAATAATGCGTGGCGGAGTATTTACAAAAGTAATTACACACATGCCCCTATATTAAAAAAAATATATCTGATCCTGCAATTTTTATTTGTGACTTATAACAGTGACATCATAATTTTTAAACCATGACTAAGTTGAGTAAATTTCCGTTTTGTATTAAGGGGGAAAATGGCTATAAAGCGAGCTAATCAGGCTACACACACATAGGACCGAGCACTCATGCGCATACACGTATTATCTATCACCTATCTAGACGTGTTTCGGCGTGATTGGCACAGGGATAGACACAAGACGATATCCTGATATAACTATATCGGCGATGGTGGCGGCCAATCTCAACGTTTAGCTATCGACGCAGGAAATTTATATTGCACGAATGTGTACGCAGAACAAAGTGCACTCTATTCAATTACCCTCATATTTCGATGGGACACCAGTCTGACAAGACTGAAGACCGACCGCAGCCGCCGCTATAAAGTGCGACCCATTACCCACTACTCCACCGTTGTCAGACCTAGTTCGATACCGAAAACTTTTCCCGTCACCGAAATCTAGTGCGATATCGAAACCATTAACTAATTTGCACGTGCTATAAAATGCAGGATCTGTTACATCGATCTAAGTGATTTGGCATGTCTCTTTTGAGCTGGTGGTACTTAAATCTACAAAGATTTATAGCCTGTTCGACGGAACGTTTGCAGTCTGGACTGTTTTGGAGAGGAGCAAATCGTCTAGGATAATTTGAAACGTTTTACCGTTTACTGGAACATTTGTACTATTTATAAAGAAGTAAATCTAAGAAATCAGAAATCAGAAATCATTTATTTGCCAGAAAAGTGGTACAAGGGGTGGTATAAAATAAATATTTAAAGCAGCTAGCACAATTCACCAGACACTGGCATGCAAAATTAAAATTAAAATTAATTGGAAAAGTATAATAATTACAATGTCAGCTTTTGCGATTACAACAAATACCTAATAATAATTAATTAAATAATTTATGTCAGTTAAAACCATAATTTAAGACTACCAACGATTTTTTCCGGCACACTATAGGCTGACTTTTGACCGCAATTTCCTGCTTGATGGCAAGCGAAGATGAGGTATAGGATGATACGCGTTTGCCTAGAAGATGTCTGGTCACTGTCTTCATAGATGACCAGATTATTATATAGTGGTCAGGAATAACAGAGCTAGGTAGGGAGGTCCATTCCTTAGCTTTTATTTCTCATATTAGCGTGCGATTCTCTGTCGGGTCCAAGCTGTCCTGAGTATGGTTAAACCATGATTCAGGATAAGGGGAGTCTAGTAATTACAAGGAAGCGACTACCGTGTGAACTTCGCAACCCTTTATCAGGGGAACCAGGCCAACTGAATCATGGTTACACGATTCAGAAACTATCCACAACGTGAAGGTTTGCTCACTGATAACGATGTCTCCTCAATGCCAAGATTGCCAAGTAAATGAAAGAAATACACGTAGAGTCCGCGAGTCCTTCCAACGATCTATCTACCGCCATCTGTGGCCAATCAAGTGCAAAGCTGTTAAGATCGTCACTCCAACACTTTTAGGTCTGCCCCGTTGTCGGCGTCCATCAGGTAGACATTACTCACATAAAATAGTCCATACGGAAAATTTTCTCCGACAAGTTCTTTCAACTTATTAAAGATTATTTATTACACCAAATAAATGTTCCTACTCACAATTGTCACATCTCGAATTGCGACTAAAACGGCACGCAATATGGCATGACGTTATTTAAAAACGTGAGGAGAAACAGCGCGAAATATAAGTGAAAATACCTATACAGAATTTTATCGATTGGTATTATAGCTTGTGAATTCGCAACAGAAATAGCTGCGTAAATAACATTATAGTTTAGCGTGGTTGACGCGGCCGACGATGGAAGGTTAAGGAGACTAAAATAGATAAAGTATAATGAAATTCTCCTATACTGCGTCGACCTTGAACCCAGCGAGAGTATACTAATAGATGGTATAGACAAGACTAAAGGATCACCGGTTCCCAAATGTGCTACATAGCGCCCTCTACTTAATGAGTAACGCTGAAGAGCAACACTAGGAGAGCTACGCTTCGGCATGAATGGGCGAGCAGTGATAGATACCATTGCTTTAACAAAAAACTGGCAAGAAGCAGCGCTTGCGTTTGGCTGAGTGAGGGCACCGGAGACAATTTTTTTTTTATGATTATAGTTGGCTGATGGTAGCCCATGGACACCTGCAACAGCAGTGGTGTAAAATAGTGTAAGTAGTAAGTCAAACAGATAGGAGAGTTAAGGTTGGCAGCGCAATTGTGACTACTGGTGTTACGGATGTTCATGGGTGGCGGGCGGCTATCGCTTACTATCAGATTCGTCTGTGATACTCGTCTGCCACCTTACTACGCTGGCTGCCACCTATAACATAAAAAAGTATATCTGGACGAGCCATATCTGTACGAACTGATGGACAAGTGGCTTATAACGAAACCAGCCCGTAACGAATAAGGTATGCGTCAGATTTACCTACTACCTGTCGCACCCAAACAAAGGAAGGACACACCGCTTATGAAAGAGAGAGAAACTTCGATTCAGTCGTAAAATCCAGTTCTTTTATGGGGTAAACAGCGTTCATGATTAGAACTGTACGTTGTTTTCCAATTAAGCGGTAAAATTTCTGTAATGTGTAGTTCTTAAGTTGTGAATTTTATGCACTAAAAAGTACCTATATCTCTCTATAGCATGTATGGCGCTTTGCGTGAGCGCAGGCATCCTTCACCCACTCCGCTGGTGATATGTTTTCGTAAGTGAAGAGTATGAGATTATAATCTTAACCTAAGATAAAGGAGATTAGGCAGATTATTGATTGAAGATTAGTCAGATAACTATTTTGAAAAGTATAAAAAAACATTTCCAAAACGACAGGTCAACGACCGATAAAGGTCATTGGACTAACCAGGGGTGATAGCGCAAAAGAAATCATTATTATACTTATACTTAGTTAAATGTCTGTCGCTTTTATCTTTTTGTAGGTATTTTTAAAGGTAACAACAGTTTGGGCAACAACGCGGGGTCGTTGAACCAACGATCTGTCTGCCGGGACCGGGTAAGATAGATGCGGAAAGCAATGCGGAGTCCCTAATATCCGACGCCAACAAAGAGTTTGTTTTCACTGGACTATTACTTACCTATACCTATACTCTGGTTTTTAATCATGTGTAGTAAACTGACAGATGAAAATGACAAGTTTCTGTGCATTTTGACATTTTGCATCTGTAAAATTGAGTGATAATGTATGGGGATGACAAATGGACATGTGTCAGTCTACTACACATGATTATGAACCAGAGTATAGGAGCTCACCCTCGCTTCTTTTCGGAACCAATAGATGGCACTAGGTATCAACTGCCTCGCGAAAGTGTTTAGTCTTTTCAGTTTACCTATTTAAGTCCTGTCGTCGTTTATCGTTTATATAATACCTTCAAGAAAGTAAATTCTGACAAAGTTTAGTGGATAAGGAGAAGGTGAAATTGACCGGTGATCGTAACAATACCCTCTCTTTAATGAGTTTATTTTACAAACGCTATCTAAGACAAACGGCAAACACACTCACATACTATACAAACAGAACAAAATTAGAAGGGAGATTCAGATAGTGTCTCTCCATACCTATTTATGTTTGGACTATTATGATTTGTTAATTTTTTTAAACATTTTTTTGCTTCTAAATATTTTCTAGACTCACTGCCAAATCAGCATACACAATAAATATTTTTTTTTTATTCGTAAATAATGTAAATTTATAATCTAGGCTTGTTGTATACTAATATACATAAAATAAGAAGCTCAAATGATTGAGAGCAACTATTATAAAACCATTATATTCGTACAGTTACCATGTTACGCTGATAAAATAATTCATCCGCAGTTCAAATCTCAAGGTGATTCGACTCGTTGGCATGTAGGTTCAATAACTGAACACCTGTGTATACTTTCAATTGATTAAATAAGTAATTATTACAAGAATAATAGGTGTGTGTAGAAAAATATTCAACTGCTGTCCTAATAATATCATAAAATGATTTACAGTAGGTACCTATTCTTAAAAATTCTAAATTATTTATTGTATTTTTGAAAATTTTGATGATGTCAATTGACTTAGTAACCACTGATCAATGAAAGACCTGTAGAAAACCTTGTCTACTGATTATCTGTCTTTACATACCTCACATTTATAAATTAATAATCTAAAATTAAAATTTGTAGCTTGCAATTCTTTGCCTAAATGGTAAGTCCAAAGAGCTATGAAGGTAATACATTTAAAGTTCAAAGAAGAATAATGGTTGACTGGTAGAGAATGCTGTATAAAGTCTACCAATTATTGTACTTTTTCTGTGCAATCTTCTATAATATAAAAATGAATCGCAAAATGTGTTGGTAAGCGCATAACTCAACAACGCCTGGACCAATTTGGCCAAATCTTTTTTTAAAATGTTCGTTGAAGTTCAAGGATGGTTTTTACAGCGAGAAAAATTAGAATTACTTTTCCATGCGGACGAAGTCGCGGGCGGCCGCTAGTAAAGAATAAATAAATAATTGTCTAGCTATGTCTTAGTAAGGTAAGGAGGTATTAAAAGGTGTACCTCCCCATTACAGATATTAAAAAATCAGTCTTAAGTCACAATGTCTTGGACACAATCATAAGATCAGGATAAAAATAAATGAGGTAACACTTATTTTGCGCTATAGAAGGAAGACCTTCAAATTGATGATTCAGTGCAAATAGAAAACCTTATGACCATATTTGGAAATGATTTGCATACAGAAGGTAGTTGTTAAAAAAATAATAAAGCAAGTTTGCTCAAGCAAATGACTACCTAGGATGAACATTTATACTTTTTCGCCGCTCAAAAGGCAATCACGAAAGTCCGACAGTGTTCAACTCCGCACTAGCCAATTGCTTAATAAATCAGCCACATTTTTACAAAAGAGGTGGGCAGAACATAGGAATGTGACTCACGTTTCACACTCCAATTAATCTACCCACAGTATCAATAATTAAAAACCGAGGAAGCCACCCAAATCGTTGTAATCAATGCACGAAACATTAAATGCAAGTGAAAATAATGAATGCACTACAAACAAATACACGATCATTAGATCTCCAATAAGAATTAGAACGAGGTTTCTTTACACCAACATATTGAGGGTACTCGGAAATAGATGCTAAATCCGACAGAAACGGAATCATTACTCATTTTAGTGCATTTCCAAGCGGCATTTTCACTAAAGAAAACAGTGGAACAATGATTGTTATTCCATTAATTCTAACAACAATACGCATTACTTACTGCTTTCAGGATTTGTCGCCGTGCCGTCTCCGTTCTGCATCTTGATATTTTCTTGCAATCGGGAGGTATTAAGCAAATATTTCGACGTTCTACACGAAAATCATCAAAATTATTTGGAAAATAAAAACCTTTGCCGGACGGAACCGTCACACACAAAAATAGAACGCGAATAAAAAACAAATGCATCCAACTTTGCGGCGCGAAAACGCCATTGCTGTCAACATAACAATATTGAAAAAGCTTGTTCTCGTTTACATCATTCATGATGAATTGATATTATATTGAAATATAAATCATTTAATTATTTATTGTTATAAGTAACTCTTAAAATAAATGAGGTAACACTTATTTTGCGCTATAGAAGGAAGACCTTCAAATTGATGATTCAGTGCAAATAGAAAACCTTAAGACCATATTTGGAAATGATTTGCATACAGAAGGTAGTTGTTAAAAAAATAATAAAGCAAGTTTGCTCAAGCAAATGACTACCTAGATGAACATTTATACTTTTTCGCCGCTCAAAAGGCAATCACGAAAGTCCGACAGTGTTCAACTCCGCACTAGCCAATTGCTTAATAAATCAGCCACATTTTTACAAAAGAGGTGGGCAGAACATAGGAATGTGACTCACGTTTCACACTCCAATTAATCTACCCACAGTATCAATAATTAAAAACCGAGGAAGCCACCCAAATCGTTGTAATCAATGCACGAAACATTAAATGCAAGTGAAAATAATGAATGCACTACAAACAAATACACGATCATTAGATCTCCAATAAGAATTAGAACGAGGTTTCTTTACACCAACATATTGAGGGTACTCGGAAATAGATGCTAAATCCGACAGAAACGGAATCATTACTCATTTTAGTGCATTTCCAAGCGGCATTTTCACTAAAGAAAACAGTGGAACAATGATTGTTATTCCATTAATTCTAACAACAATACGCATTACTTACTGCTTTCAGGATTTGTCGCCGTGCCGTCTCCGTTCTGCATCTTGATATTTTCTTGCAATCGGGAGGTATTAAGCAAATATTTCGACGTTCTACACGAAAATCATCAAAATTATTTGGAAAATAAAAACCTTTGCCGGACGGAACCGTCACACACAAAAATAGAACGCGAATAAAAAACAAATGCATCCAACTTTGCGGCGCGAAAACGCCATTGCTGTCAACATAACAATATTGAAAAAGCTTGTTCTCGTTTACATCATTCATGATGAATTGATATTATATTGAAATATAAATCATTTAATTATTTATTGTTATAAGTTACTCTTCAAAATAAATGAGAGGAAATATAAGTAATAAAGTATATATTTATTCAACTTAAAACAATAACCAGTTTTAAGTTTGGTTTTAATAGTGTATCCGAACATGAAAATGGCGCGTGAATTCGAAATGTGGAAGTGATCAAAATACCTACAAACTACAAGACTGTACCGATGGCAGAGGCAGGATCACCGGATCGTTAACGTTCCATTTTTTTTAAATATTCGTGCATCTGTTCAGCTCAGATTAAGTTAGCAAAAAGTCCCTGGGTCATTCTGACATCAGAATCTTAAAATGTAGAGAAGGCTTTTCCATTATATCTTTTAACGGTATTAAATTGAGACAACATCACATACATTGTCCTGGTCCCAAACTAAGGTTTTCCCTTGTACTATGGAAACCAGAAACAACGAAGGAGCAACATACACCCAGACCCAACACAAATATCTGTTTCATCAACAAACATTTGTGTTGGTGCGGGAATCGAACCCGCAACCCTTGCGTCTCAACCGGCGCTCAAACCATTGCACCAAGCGGGTCGTCGTATTTTAGTACCTATTTCAATTTTTTTTTATGTGATAGGTGGCAGACGAGCAGACGCATCACCTGATGGTAAGCGATGGCCGCCGCCCATAGACAGACACCTGCAACACCAGTATAGCAGTCACAAGTGCGATGCTAACCTTTAACCCCCTTTACCTCAGTTGGGCCTCCGGTGCCCTCACTCACTTGACGAAACACAGCGCAGCCGCTGCTTCACGACGGTCTTCTGTGAGGCCGTGGTATCACTCCGGTGGCTCTCCCACGGTTGAAATTTCTATGGATTCAAGGACTGCCACTAAAGTTAGATCTCAAAGAATAAATAGTAGGGGCGGTGGAATAAGAATGCTTCTTGATCAATTCATTTTTATAAAATACCACAATAACACAGCCTCAGAACTGACAACCGTTGGAGTCCTTGAGTGAAGACCGCGACTCGGAAAACGTAGTGTTGGACGCCCTGCTACAAGATGGGATGACGACATTCGAACACTGGCTGGAGTGAGCTGGATGAGAGTGGCCGAAAATCGGGAGCGGTGGCGTGCATTGGGGGAGACCTATGTCCAGCAGTGGACGAGCGTGGGTTTCTGATGATGACAGCCTCACTAATTACTAGCTCGAAGCAGCACCTGTGCTGTGTTTTGCCGAGTAACTTGCAAAAGGTTGGCAGCTCACTTCTGACTGGTGATATGGGTGTCTATGGGCGACGGCAATCGGTTACCATTAGGTGATATGTCTGCTCTTTTGCCAGCTATCACATAAAAATTGACAGGTTTAAAAAATAACATTAACACAGGAAATAAATATTTATTCGATAACGGCATTGAATACACTTTATCTTATTGTTTGAGACATGTGCAGCGGAGTCAGCATAAGTTCGAAAGCTGCGTCCTTCAGGTTTGCTCCGCGAAGGTTGGCTTCGTGCAGGTCGCTGCCAGACAAGTCGCAACACTGCAAATAAAACAAAATAAATACTTTAGTAAGTACTAATAACATATCCACCTATACAATCCTAACTAATATATATCATAAATGCGAAAGTAACTCTGTCTGTCTGTCTGTTACTCTTTCACGCCAAAACTACTGAACGGATTTAAATGAATTTGGTATACAGATGATCTAGACCCTGAGAAAGGACATAGGCTACTTTTATTGCGAAAAAGCGGTTGTAAGGGGTTAAAAGGGGGGTAAAAAGTTACTTTTCCACGCGGACGAAGTCGCGGGCGGCCGCTAGTATAATATATATTTAGAACTTCATCACCTTATTATTTCTTATTCGTTATTACACCACATACGAAAACTTAGTAGGTGTACGAAAATAAAGTTGATGAACTAAGTATGGATGCGACTAGGGCTGCCACCTGTTCGAGTTTCCGCGGATTATTATAGTATGTTTACATCAACTCTTAATAAAATATTCCATCAGTCAAAAAAGTGCATGTCCACATTTTTTCCCTAAGGAATATCTTAAGTTGAATAAAGAGGTTTCCTGGATATTTAACTCACGTTGTTTTTACACCTAGGTATAGCTGGCGGCACGAAAGTATGGCGATGACCGTTATTTTGCGCACTTGTAAAAAAGAAGGCTTTCTATTAAAAATGGTTTCTGCGCACTCAAGGTCATAACTATAACGTAGTGATTACAAGTAATCAATCAAATCAAATAATCAAGTAATCTGAGCAAGCTCAGTGGTCATAACTACACTTTCATGCAACATTTTGATCACAAAATGTATGGAGTTATAGGTAATATTTTTTTTGTATGGTTAATTTCACACTATTTGACTTCAGATATTTTATTATTTTGTCTATAAACTGTCGACGATGTTCCTGACGAACGACGGATGTTTTCGTAACAGACTTACTAGGTAATAGGGTATTTGACAAAAAAAATTATGTGTTTAATCAAAAGACCTCTCAATTTAAGAAACATTACTGAAAGAATTGTTCGATTCTGATTTGAATCACCTGAGATATCACAACTTTAAGAGCACATATTTTGGGCAAGCCCAAAAACGCTCTATACAAAATGGCTACAGGCAAGTGACGTCACACGCCCGTATCTTGTATGCGCGTCTAGTAAATTTTGTTTGGTAGCTATATCAAATGTTTCGTTTAAGTAAATGGTTTCATAATAAAAGTTGGTGAAAAATGTACGGGTAGTTCAATGATATAATTATTTTTTTAAATTTATACTTTAAAAATGGACTTGCCCATGAAACTTTGAATGCTCATAAAACCAGCTAGACTTTATATTTTTAACTGAAAATTTTGGTCGTTGGTTCTTATTACCAGTATTTTGGAAAAGTATAAATATTTTTTACTATATCGAGATTAGTCAAATACCCTATTGTGACATAAATTAAAATAAACGCATGCAGAAAAACTTTGTTTAACGAATAAATGTATTGTCTCAGCATCATGTTAGGTATATACACGCAAATGTTTTAGTTTTGCAAACGTTCGGTAGTAAAAGTAAAAGGAAAGTACAACATCCAGAATCGGCATTTTCCCTTGCATTGCAGAACATGTTGCATAATATTGTTCCAACGCCAACGCAAATGGTGCGTTGAGTGGCAGTTAGCGATTTCTTTTTGTAACCAGTGCCACCAACGCATATGTTGCGTATCCCATTTTTAATTAGGTTTTAGTTAATTAGGGGCTTTTTTAGTATAATAAAACAATATAATTTCGTATTTTCTATCGTTATCTATACATATAATAAAAATGTAAAAAAAGCTGTGTCTGTACATTGAAGATATTTATCTCAAAATAACTTACGACGACGTTTGTCTGTTTGTCTGTTTGTCTGTTTATCTGTTTGTCTGTTTGTCTGTTTGTCTGTTTGTTCGCGCTAATCTCGGAAACTACTGAACCAATTAGAATGAAACTTTTTTTATTGTATAGCTGTAATATCAGGGCAACTTATAGGATATATTACATTTTGAAAACCAGGCTCCTTGATGTAGAACCACAACAGCCCAGCTAAACTATAAGAGGTAGGTCAATGGCACCTTAACAAAAGTTGTTCAGATTGATGAGCAGTTTATGATGCCATGAAAAAAAATCAAAGATCATGGAACATCTGGTTTGGACCTCTAAGAGCCCAGCTACACTATAACAAATATGGAATGAAATGGAATGGAAAATTGTCAAATGTGATGAGCATTTTTGGATGAGATCCTATAAGAAAGGATATTCGGAATTAAAACCGCTAATGGAGCTACGAGGGGGTTCAAAGTTTGTTCATGGGACAACGTGATTCCTTGGCCCAATTTACTCCAACTTTTGCATACACATTCTTTGACAGAATTGATGGATAAAATATAAGATTCAAACTTTAATAGAATACTTACATCCCCTAATGGAATAAAAAATAATTTGGGGTTAACTTTTAATAACTTTCATTAGAAGTTGATATTTTAAATATTAAATGGGTTTGCACTTGACCTCATCTCACCTGATAGAGAGTGACAATGAGGTCTAAGATGTAGCGTGCTTTCCCAGAAGAAGCATTCACTCTCGACTTAAACACACCCAAATTGTAGCTCTCTGGAAATACAAAAACCGGCAAGTTGTTCCATTCCTTAGCTTAGCATTGGTATCACTCCGGTGGCTCTCCCACGGTAGCTATGGATTCAAGGACTGCCACTAATCTCAAAGAATAAATAGTAGTAGTAATAAAAATACTTCTTGATCAATTCATTTTTATAAAATACCACAATAACACAGCCTCAGAATTGACAACCGTTGGAGCCATAAAGTCCTTGAGTGACCGCGACTCGGAAAACGTAGTGTTGGACGCCCTGCTACAAGATGGGATGACGACATTCGAACACTGGCTGGAGTGAGCTGGATGAGAGTGGCCGAAAATCGGGAGCGGTGGCGTGCATTGGGGGAGACCTATGTCCAGCAGTGGACGAGCGTGGGTTTCTGATGATGAACACAGCTTCACTAATTACTAGCTCGAAGCAGCACCTGTGCTGTGTTTTGCCGAGTAACTGTGCAAAAGGTTGGCAGCTCACTTCTGACTGGTGATATGGGTGTCTATGGGCGACGGCAATCGGTTACCATTATAAATATGTCTGCTCTTTTGCCAGCTATCACATAAAAACAAAATTGACAGGTTTAAAAAAAAAACATTACCACAGGAAATAAATATTTATTCGATAACGGCATTGAATACACTTTATCTTATTGTTTGAGACATGTGCAGTGGGGTCAGCATAAGTTCGAAAGCTGCGTCCTTCAGGTTTGCTCCGCGAAGGTTGGCTTCGTGCAGGTCGCTTCCAGACAAGTCGCAACACTGGAAATAAAACAAAATAAATACTTAGTAAGTAGTAATAACATATCCACCTATACAATCCTAACTAATATTATAAATTCGAAATTAACCCTGTCTGCCAACTCTGTAACTCTTTCGCGCCAAAACTACCTACTGAACGGATTTGAATGATATTTGTTATACAGATGGTCTAGACCCTGAGAAAGAACATAGGCTACTTCTTATTGCGAAAAGGGGGTTGTAAGGGGTTAAAAATAATTAAAAATGCTACCTAAAGATACTATTCCACGCGGACAAGTCGCGGGTAAAAAGTAGCTAGTAGTAGATAAACCTCATAAGACTATGTTGGCAAAAAAAATAATAAATAAAGAACCTCTAAGTCAGCGCCTGCAAGGACCGCAGCTCTGAGATCACAGTTCTGTAGATTGGCATTCTTGAGTGTGGCCACCCTCAGATGGACGCCCGCCATATTGCTTCCCTCTAGGTTGGCACCTGGAAACAACACAGATGACATAAAAACGCGCATTTGAATGAATGAATGAATATGCTTTTTATTGCACACAAAACAGAGGTATAAAACTTAAAACTAGTTATAACAGGAGTAATGTACAACAAAGGCGGCCTTATCACTATGAGCGATCTCTTCCAGGCAACCTTTGGGTAAAGGACACTTGATCAAGGTGTAAGGCGGTGCAATGATACAATACTTATATACATAGGTACGAGTATAAACATTAATACATACATACATTCATTAAATTAAATATGAATACACTAATACATGTCATTTTGTGGATGGCTTATGCTAAAAATACGATAACTGTGCAGTTGTGACTCTACTGGTGCTGCAGGTGTCTATGGGCGGCGGTAATCGCTTACCATCAGGTGATCCGTCTGCTCGTCTGCCACCTATCACATAAAAAAAAGTTGTTTACGCGTCCAGTATGACAATGTTTTCAGGATATTGAGGCTGCCACGTTATTACTACGTATTTTTTTAGTTCGACCGAACTTTTGAAAGGTCTAAAAAGGTATATTTTTTTACTTATGTCATGGTGTTTTCTGTTGCCAAAACTATCACACAATCTGATGGTTACACTGCAGATGAACCTGAGCTTGCCTTTATCTCTGTAGCAGGTATCTCGTTTAATGTGTGATCATAAATACCTTTAGGTAAAAAAATTAAGCGCTAATTCATACAAAAGCGATGTCCCGTTTTGTGGCAAAAAGAATTGGTAACTTTACAATATTATATGAACCTTAGTTGTTCAATGTTTTTACGTTTAATTATACAATGAGGTTTCCTGATTGCACAGAATTTAAGCACCACATACAAACTTTGTACGGATAAGTGACACTTGAGTCATTCTCAACTTCAAATTTATCAATTCAGAAACTTAAAACATAAACTTTAGTGACCTTTGAGATTAACTCCTTCCATAATAGCCTTCGAGCCTGCAGGATCTTCCATATTGGATCCTTTAAGGTTTGCACCTGAAATATAAAATGTAAAATATAATAGCAAAAGAGTAGGTAATGTTTTAAAATGGGAAGAAGTTTTCAAGGCAAAAGTAGAGAGAGCCTTTTCTACACAAGCATCATATCAAGCAAGCATATACATGACTCAATACCATATTTTCATCTGTCAACACCGAGAGTGTGCTGAGGCAACCAAAGTTGGGTATGGGGTTAAAAAACCTTAGGAGTGCAAAGGATACGGGGGGTAAAAAAGATCCTATAGACAGTAGACCTGTTTGATGAAAATGGCCGCTAACAAATACGGAGTTGTCACTATGTTTTAGTAACCCTAGGTTTTCGAATAGAACAAATCTAGGGTGATAGGTACTTGTGTGAGTCTTTATTTTTCTACTCTTTGATATTTTCACAACAGCAGATGTACTTTTGCTCTCACCTTCCATATTAGCACATAACGCTTTTACTCCAAGAAGCTGAGCCCCTTCTAGATTGGCGTGAGATAGATCAGCACGTTCTAGGTTGCAATGTGACAGGTTTGCACCACTAAGGTTGCAGCGGGAAAGGCAGGCATACTGGAATCAGAAATTAAGTAATTATTAGCCAATACTTATCAGAATGCATACAAATTAACAAAATGATACCTAGTCAATATGATAGCTGTATAAGGACCTGCCCTGCGTTTCAGGACATATAACAGACCAATATCAATAGATGGTGTTGATTACATTGCCTAAAGTGTTTCGCCTAGTCTTAATGTTTACCTTGTTATTAAGCTGTATAGAAATAGGTAGTATAAATAAGTGACAATAATAAAAGTAAATGTGGTGGCCGTTCTTAAACTGGTTAGCAATACATTAAAATATTAAGAAATAATGTCATGATTAATTTAGGTATTTACAAGCTATTTAAATACCCACCTTGAAATTGATATATCTCAAATCCAGCCTATTTAAATCTGCCCCTGCTAAATTAACTCCCTGAAACCTCAACTCGGCATTGGTAGGGGTCATTATGACGGATCTCACGACATCCATTCTAGTCAATGCTTGATTGTTACCAGAAGAGCTCTTGGCTTCCCATATCAGCTGGTTGAGGATTGGTATCATGCTATCTATCCCTGTAACATAATAAATGTCTATTCAGTGGTAGAATGAACAAGTTTTTTATGTCATGCCACCAACACACCATAACTGGTTTGTTTGCAGTAGTCGCTTTGGAGCCTGGTGACTTGCAATAAACCGAACCCATAATAAATGAGAAAATACATCCAAATAGAATCACTTATAAATGTAAAGTGGACTCCATTTTCCACACTTAGACTTTCTTTTTCGGTCCATTGTTTGTGTTATAAAAATGAGACATATGGAAAACTCCGATTTGGTTGTAACATCCGGTTAGTTTTAGGTCCTCTGGAGTGGAGTGGGTGTTTTCACAAATAATATACCCATTCAACTACAAAGGACACAATAATTTCTTACAGGAAATAATAATTTTATCTTCATGGTACCACTGCATGCAGAAAGGGATAAGTACTATCAGTTTATATTCAATTCTATTGTTTGATTTTACCACAAAGTAGGATAATTTTTATACCAAACAAAAATCTATTTATTATGTGAGTATTGAGTAATGAAGGATCTTTGCTTTCCTACATTAGTGTGAAATTTTATACCATACAATAAACTAAATCCTACACAAACCTTACCATAGAAGACTGCTTCTTCTAACACACCCCTAGGATTGACATGCTTGTCTAATATCACATCGCCGTGCCTCAAATAGTTCAGTATTGGCTCGAAATATTCCGGGCTTCTGTCGATCAGGTAAGCCCCTACCGAGTCTGTCGTGCTGGGGTTCATTAAGTACATATTTTTGTCTTCGGCGAACATCCTGGCTAACATCGACAGTGGTTCTTTAGCAAGGATAGTCGAGCGAGTCGTGGTGAAGTGTTTTCCTCCAACGTTCAGAGTTATCCAGTCAGATACAATACTTTTTCCTTGTTGGTCTACATCGTCGGCGACACTCAGTTTTCCCATTGAATCCTTAACTATATCACAGCTTGCACTCTCGCCCGTCTTCTCATATTGAATATATACCTTTTCATTGTCTCTTATTACTCTCACATCATTGATTTCGCAGCCGTTCAACGAGAACAACTTGAGATCATGTATCGGAAACTTAAACTGCAAACTTATCACAGATTTGAATGTCTCAATAGAATCTTCCACAACCATAAGCCTGCCATCGATTTCATCCAAGTTTTTGTACACATATGCGCGTATCATTACGTGCTAACGTTTATATTTTGCCCTAAATTATGAGAAAGGCGAAAATAAACAACACGACTTTGCGAAATTTTGACACAATTAGACAAAAGACCACAAATGTCAGTTTATGACAGTGACAGTTTTTTTTTCCTAAAGTCATAGACAGTTTTTTTTCTTATATTTAGCCAAAAGAATAGTCGTTTATAAATACTTCTTACGCTCGGTAAACAGCAAATTATGGTATTGTGAAATCCTTGTTTGCCACTTATGTGTACCAATACCAACCTATATTTAAATAATAATTATCAAATCAACCAAAGATTAGCTACTTACATAGAATAAGGTGCCAAATAATTAACTTGAAACGGCAAGGGAGGAGTAATCCATACTAATATTATAAATGCGAAAGTAACTCTGTCTATCTGTCTGTCTGTCTGTTACTCTTTCACGCCAAAACTACTGAACGGATTTAATTGCAAAAAGGGGGTTGTAAGGGGTTAAAAGGGGGGTAAAAAGTTACTTTTCCACGCGGATGAAGTCGCGGGCGGCCGCTAGTATTCTATAAATATAGTTTTATTCCCATGCTTAATCGTAAAGACTAGATCAGACGACCTGATAGTTTTACGACAGCAATCTGGAACTCAATGAGCTATTAATTTGCACTTCTGACTGGAACCATGCGATTAGCGCATTAGTGGACTAATGTAACTACCTGCTACCTAATTTATAAATTCTCGACCTTCGATTATCATAATTTCTGGGTAACACCAATTTCTACCCTGAAAGCATTTGAAAATGATATCGAAAATCCCGTACCTACAAGACATTAGGTATGGTTTTTGACTTGTGTTTTTATTTTCGACCATAATCAAAGTTTAAAAAATTCTGAAAGTGCCAAATAGCTTTCATGAAGCCTTCATTACTACCTTTTAAAGGTTGTAGATATATGGATTTGAAATATGTGAAAATTTATTGATCGTTTTCTAAGCAGAAATTTTAGCTTGGACTTGTCCAAACTACCTACATACTTAATAAAATGCGTCAAGAAAATCTTGAAAACGGAAAATGATTTTCTGTTGTGTCTGCTGTCCCCAGAAAATCAATTGTTTTTGTCTTTTAAAAGCCCATTGGGTCTTACGACCTTAAAATTAATTACCGATGGGATTACCGACCTAAGCGGCAGTAGGTAGCGTCTTTGATTTCATTTCATGACTTTAGTGACGTCTTTTGTACGTACAGCCACACATCAAAGTATACAAAACTGTCAAATTTCCTCATTCCATTCTCACCTTTATGTCACACGTGTTTGGTTCAATATCGATTGAGGTTGTGGTAACCTGATGTGTGGCTGTCTGTACTTACTTATCCTGAAAGATTCCATTAAATTGGACACCTACTATAATTTCGTACACTTAACGCCTCGTATACTGTATGTTATAATGTTTGTTTGAATTAGTTTATATCTATAACCTACTTGGCGAGAGAAGTGCATTCCAGCAGTTCCTACTAAAATGTTCCGGGTGATTAAGAGACATAAGAACCGTCAGTGAGCAGTTGATCTACCTATTTGGTTTAAGTACCGTGATCTCGGGAATGAGAAATAAGTATGTTTAGAATTTTCCGAACATAGCTCGGGTTTGTGGTCACCAAAGCGCATACTAAGCGTGCATGGCGTTTAAGCTAATTGGGTATTTGACAATTTTTTTATGTGTTTAATCAAAAGACGCCTCAATTTATGAAACATCGTTGAAAGAATCACTTGATTCTCATTTGAATTACCTGAGATATCACAATTTTAAGAGCACATATTTTGGGCAAGGCCGAAAACGCTCTATACAAATGGCTAATGAACTGTGACGTCATAACTCAAACTTCTGTGTGCGCGTCTAGTAAATTTTGTAATAAAAGTTGGTGGAAAATGTACGGGTAGTTCAATGATATAATATTTTTTTTTAATTTTATACTTTAGAAATGGACTTGCCCATGAAACTTTGAATGCTCACAAAACCAGCTAGACGTTATATTTTTAACTGAAAATGTTGGCCATTGGTTCTTATTTACCAATATTTTGATAGAGTACCTATCAATATTTTTTACTATATCGAGATCAGTCAAATACCCAATTCCATCATAGTTAGCGATGACTTGATTTCTATTGATGGAGACTTTTGCCCTGCAGTGGAATAGTATATAAGCTGGTATACTAAGATTGACCTGACTCCGTACTAATTAAAGTAGCTTAAGCACTTGTGCTTTATCATATCAAACAACAGAGGATCACAAATATAATACTTAAATACATGTTAGTACCTAGACACTGAACAAACCCAGTGTTTATCAAACGAATGTTTGTCCAGAGTGGAGATCGAACCCACGACTTTTGGCGCATGAGGCAGGGTCGCTACCAAATCGGAGCGCAAGTGGCAGATCCTCTCGCCCCCGCGCTCCGAAGACCTTTAACCCCCTGCCGAATTGGGCCTCCGGTACCCTCACTCACTCGGCGAAACAAAGCGTAGGGGCTGCTTCATGCCGGTCTTCTGTGAGGCCATGACATCACTCCGATCGAGCCGGCCCATTCATGCCAAAGTGTGGTTCTCCCACCTCTAATAGTCCTAAGGCCCAGACAGCAGACACAATCGAAAACAATTGTTTCATGCCTTTTAAAAGACTTTTAGGTCTTACGACGAAATTCGATGAGACCTAATATAGACCCATGACGTACCATTTGGCGTAGTGGTTTGAGCGCCGGTTGAGACGCAAGGGTCGCGGGTTCGATTCCCGCATCAAGACAAATGTTTGTTGATGAAACAGATATTTGTCTTGGGTCTGGATGTTTGTAGTTCCTTCGTTGTTTCTGGTTTCCATAGTACAAGGGAAAACCTTAGTTTGGGACCAGGGCAATGTATGTGATGTTGTTTCAATTTATTTATTTATTATAGACAATGTGACGTCACAAGTCTATTTAAGGTTATGGGCATGCCAACAGTACCACAACGACGGATCCGCGCCATCATTGATGGCCCTACAACTTCGAAATAGTTTTCAACCTAGCCACCGAAGTCACCACACGCCAGCATTCCACCACAACGCTAATGAGGCGTCTGAGTGACGTAAAGATCCTCTATTATTAGTCTAAGCGTTTACTCAGCGAATGGTTGTGATGTCTCTCAAAGTCTTTGTTTGTCTAATTGAATCCACTGTGGAGTAATTCAAGTGGTCTTAGCTGTTTGTAAAGAGTTGGAGGGGTGCCTATCTAATTATGTGAAGTATGTGTGCGTACATACATAGGTACGACACAAAGATCTACTCAAAAACCCTTTTGTGAACAATATCTGATACTCTGTACAGTACTGTAGGTAGAATATTGCCCACCAGATACAGCCCAGATACAGGGTTAGTATTTTGTATAAGTCCTTATATTGCATGAGTGAACAGGCATCTTCTAGGCAAACGCGTACCATCCTCCTAGACCTTATCGTCACTTTCCTTCAGGTGCGATTGTGGTCAAGCGTTGGCCTATAGTCCAATAAAAAAAGCCCACTGCAGGGCAATGGCCTCCATCGTAGAAATCAAGTCATATCGCTACTATGATGGGATTAGGCATAATGCGGATTGGTGATCACAAACCCGAGCTATGTTTAAAAAATCAAAACATGCATTGCTACTGTTATCGAACCTGGGACCCTGATATCACGACCCGATACCTAACCACTAGACCAACGAAGCGTTAAACTACAATTTTAAAACTAAATAAAATATTTACTATTCACAAGTTTGTTTTTTCTTTGGTATCACTCCGCGGCCCATTCAAGCCGAAGCGTGGCTCTCCCATGAACAAATATAATATATGAGCATTTCCGTTTGCGTATAAAACAAAGTACCATACAGTCGCCTACATAACCAATCCGCATTATGCAAACGTGGGTATTAAGCCTAATCCCATCATAAGTAGTAGCGATGACTTGATTGCTATTATGGAGGCCTTTGCCCTGCAGTGGGACAGTATAGGTAGGCTGATATTACACGTACCTCGAATCTTATGCCAGGACTATAAGGTTCGTATTTGAATGAGGTTGTATACTTATGTGACTGTACATCTAAAAAAAGATTCGAATCTGTGGCACTCTGTGGCTCGCCATTAATTACCCCGAAACGAATTTATTCACTCGGACGTATTTCTGGGATACCGCAAAAAGAACTTTATCTGTATTAAATAAACTCCTTTTTAGGGTTCCGTAGCTAAATGGCAAAAACGAAACTCATATAGATTCCGTCCGCATGTCATAACATTTTTTTCCGAAACTATAAGAAGTTTAATGTTGAAACTTGGTAAGAAGATGTCATAAAAATTTAAAAAAGGAATACATAATTGACAACATTTCAAAATTTCTAAGCCCTAAAATAAAAAATACCATTTCTTTGTTTTCTTCTCCTGATATCGAGAATATATCAAAATATTTTTTATATTGCTTATTTACTGAGAAAAAAAATTATAACTGAAAACTGAAAAATGACGTCATACTTACACTGAAGAATGAAATATTTCCTTTGCCTATACCTTCTCCATTGCTAAAACTGATAATATCTGTGAATTAACTGTCATGTGTCTTCAGTGACATTTGTAAAAATAATTCCTCGTACTCATTACAATTCTCATAAATTCTCATTTATAATCGTTTACAACAAAGAAACTATTGCGTATGTGCCAATGAAGGATCCGAAATATTGTTGTGTCCCTATCTGCACGAACAATTCTATTCATGCTCCGGAGAAATCCTTTTTTTCATTGCCAGTGTCTACGAAGTAAGAATGGTGCAATGCATTGGTTATTAAGAAATTAACTGTTCTCTGCGTGTTTTGTACTTAGAAAATTAATGAAGACGGTGAAAGGACGGGTCAAATTGAAAGCTAGATTGCCATCGTAGATTCATAGGTGTATAATTATTAAAATTCAATAAATAAGCTTCACATAGGTAGGTACTTAAGTAGTTATTTATTTACACAAGGTTAATAAAAAATATGAAACATTTTACATCTTTTATTTTGCACTCTATACTTTTTTGAAACATATAATTTTTCCAAAATACCTAAGCAGCATCTATTATTTTTTTAACACAGAGCTCATCATAGTCAGCCAGAAGTCAGAACTTATGTATCAGCACTGGACGGTACACAAATGGACATCTCGCTTTAATTCTACGTATCCCACCGCAGTGTCTACGTAGGCTTCCCGCAAAGCAAGTAATGCTTTAGCACTACGTAGTTCAGCAACGTTGTAGCAGTCGTTCTCTTGCATGAACTTCAGTAACATTAGATAGTTTACTCTTGGCAAGTTTCTACTATCAGCAACTTGAAATCCGTCGGAAACTTTCATTTTATTTAAATAGTATGGGAAAAAGGGAGGTTATAATTCTATGACAGATGCAAGACATAAAATGAAATTGTCAATAGTTGTCATGTATTCCTCAGTAAGCACAGAGTATATTGTATCTCAGTAAGTATGACGTAATTTGGCGCTTACGTCTGTTTAGAATACGAAGGATTAAAATATGTTTTTTAGGTATCTTATAAACATAATTTCGAAAAAACAAAAAAATATGGGTCGCTTTATTTTATATCTACTTTCATATAAAACAATAATATAGACATGCAAAAATTATGAAATGTTGTCAATTAGGGGGTGCTCTAAGGAGTACCCCCTAAATGGACATAGAACTTTTTTTACATACATAGAACTTTTTTTTTTTCATCTAACCCACACGTGTGAAAAATATGGACTCTGTCTGTCTGTCTGTATGTTTGTCTTTCTTTCACGGCAAACGGAGCTACGAATTGACGTGATAGTTGCAGAGATGGATGGAGAGTAACATAAGCTACTTTTTGCCCCTATTTTGCCCCCCATTTCAAGGAAGTGGGGGACGCGAGCGAAGCCGCGGGCAAAAGCTAGTACATCATAAATCATAAACCATAAAATGGTACGGAACTCTTTGTGCGTGACTCCGACACGCACTTAGCCGGTTTTTAATGAAATATGAGTTCCATTTACTTATTCAGGTTTTTAACGCTAACTTCTTTCTAACCTTTTACTATCTGTGAAATTACGTAGAAAATCGTATATGTAAAACATTGGAACAATTTACATTTTAATGCACCTACGTACGTATTGTATAACGTAACGGCTGATTAAAAATACTTTTTAGTCACCTTGATTAGTAGTCGATTTTAGGATTCAATTAGTTTTAAATTAATACGATCAAATGTTTCCATTCTCGATCGTAAAATCTCTAGTTGGGTTCCAGACTGAAAGCGTCAGCAATCCGCATTAGGCAAGCGTGGAGATTAAGCTTAATCCCATTATGTAACGATGACTTGAAAATTATGGAGGACCTTTGCTCTGCAGCGGGATAGTACCTTAGGTATATAGTATTACTTTAAGTAGCGCAAAGCCAAATACAAATCAGCACGCTAAAGTGGCAATGGGCTGCCTTGGCCATATCTGTCGAAGAACTGACAACCTTGGGGTGTAAAAAAGTTCTTGAGTGGAGACCGGACTCGGGAAGCGTATGTGGGGACGGCCTCCGGCTAGATGGAAGTGACGATTTGCGAAAGACGTTGGTATAATGGATGCGTCTCGTCGAATAAGCCGGTGAATGTATGAACATTGGGGAGGCCTATTGTTCCAGCAGTGGACTGAGACAGGCTGATGTCGATTACTGTATCAGCCTTTTTATTAGTCTCCAATTAAGTTATCGCTATTATGATGGGATAAGACTTAATCACCACGCTTTCCTAAAAAGGATGAGTGATCACAAACTCGATTTGAACACAAATTGGAAACTAGTACTCGATTGATCCGGGAATCGGAAACAGGTCTCCAAGATCACAGCCAGTACTTAAACCACCCTAAACGAACAACTGCCTTCAGTCGTGGGCAGTGATAATTGTGACCAACTTCTGTCTCGCGTCGTCGGTTGTTAGGCCTCATGTCCGGCAATAACACAAGATACAGAATCATAATGGGTCGAAGTTTCAAGAAATCCGAACATTTGGCAGAAGCAGCCTCTTTGGTTGTCTTATTCACCCAGTTCAAAGAAACCTCGCACCTTCGATGACACAACGGGAAGATCTTCAGTTATATTTATAAAATCTTTGAGTGTCCAGTCAGATCCCGCGTTCGTGGACGTCTAGTGTATTTATACACGCGTGTCCTAAGCGAAAATATTTTGTTGTCAATATAGCTTGCGATTGCGCGTGGCATTTCGACGCCGGCGCTTCGATCGTAAACAGTGAAACGCGGGAAAAAATAAAGACTCAGGAAAATTCTACACACAATTGAAACAGTTCATAGTGCGTTTCGGGATAGTTTTAAGTGATATAAAGTGAAAATGGGTTCTCTAGACGTGCCCCCAAGTTACGCACCACCGCCGCCGCCGCCGAAAAAGATGAGCAGACCAAAGATTACTCTGCAGATACCAGAAGCAACATCGCCGACGACTCCTAGAGGGCCTCCCACAGCGTCTCCCTACTGGGCGAATTCGAGGTATCGAGGCAGGACCGCCGACAACGCCTTCCCACATATCGGACCATCATGGCAACCCCTACTTCAACCCTTTCGTTCAACACATGTACCATAACAAAGCCTCAGACTTCATGTTCAAACAGTTTGAGGGCTTCAAGGACTTTACGATGGAGACGGCAAAGAGTGGACTCAGTGCTGGTGAAAAGTCAGCCTTTTGGTTCGTGAATAAACTGAAGATGCTCTCCAAAAAGTGGTTTACGCATTTCTTTTTGACTTTATGTTTGGCGTTGTATAGTGTGTTGGGTGCTGCTGTGTTCGTGGCTTTAGAGGGTAAGTTTCTTTCAATTTTCTCTTTAGAACCTATTATCCAATTTAAGTTTGTTAAGATATGAATCCCGATAATATTGCACCAGGTCACAGAATACATAATAGTACACAGGTAAAGAAAAGTCGATAAGTATACGGTGCTACAAAATGATCTTGTGAAAGAAAAATAGTAAAAGTTGATGGAGCAGAGAAATATACTTACCAATTCTCCATTTTAATCTCATAAGGATTACAGACCGACCTAAGACATGCCGATGATAGGGAAGAATGGAAAGATCTACTTACTTTTAAAGGCATTCCCAAAAAGACACGGCCTTCAGCAATGAAGATTACGACGAAGAAAAAAAAAGGAATACATTTTAGAAAACTTTAAAACATACTTTTTCTCACATGAAATCCCCAATACCTATCAGGTAACTACAATTAAAGATATATTATGTGTCGTTATCAAACTGAATAGTCGTATTCTCTTATTGACAAAACAAGTTCAACGAAGTGGATCCAATTTATTCGATGATAAAGGGTACATTCGTAATATCAGTGAATATAGCTTGGTGAGTCAGTAAACAAATTCACCGATACGTTTAGTGACTAAAACGTCTAAATAAAGTTTATCATCATTTTACATTATGTAGACTAACGTATGCAAAAAATTAAAAATAACAGGTTCCTTACTATTCAATGTGCATTATTTACGAAAGTTTTAATTGCACCATCTATGAAATTTTTAAACTGTGCGTACGATGTTAGTGATCTCGGTGCACGGTGTTGGTATTTCCCCTCTAATGATGGGTATACCCCAAGGTTCTATATTGGGGCCGTTGCTGTTTTTAATTTGCATAAACGACTTTCCTTAATATCTAGTGTGTTGCTGGTCGCCAACAATATAAATGACGTGTTATTTGCTGACGATGGTACTCCATCCTCAGATACCCGAAACCTAAGGGTTAGATTACTTTTTTAATTTAAGTTATGTGTATGGAGGTCCCAAAATATATTTTAAAATTTTTGCATACAAAATCTTAATGCGGTTAGCAATATACATACTCAACTACCAAGTTTCAATAATAGTTGTTAAAGTTTCGGAAAATAAAATTGCTGTGTCATAGGTACGGGCGGACTGACAGGCACACAGACAGACAAGACGAATCTATAAGGTTTCTATTTTTTGGCATTTGGTTACGGAAGTTTAAAATACCCCTTAGGCTAGGGCTTAACGAAAGCGACATCGCGACTGTCATAAAAGTAGACCAGGTCCAGCCTAACTGAAATAAAATGTAATACATTTTACATTATTAACATACATTTCGTCGATCGATGAATCAGACCAACAAAACCATTCGATAGGTACATCATCGAGTGAAATCTGTTCAGTGTTTGTAACATTATAAACAATCGGTCTCGATTTACTAATTTTATTCGGTCTGTGTGTTTTGGTGATGTGAGAACATATTTTTTAATGTGAAATACCTATGTACTTATTAACGTAGGAAGTTAATGTGGTACTATTTTAACTAAGCATTTAAAATGTAGGTGGATTCTTTGGTCCCGTATACCTAATCTTTCTTGTATGGAGCAATAAAAGCAAATTACGTTTGCTTAATTTTTTGGATGTTGGCATTCTGGGGTCAACTTAAATACTTATTTCAAAATTGAGCAATTATGACTTGTAAGTTTATTACTATAAAATATTATAACGGGGATTAACGCGCTTTTTATTGTTTACTAATAAATCTAAAAAACTAATTGAGCAATGCAAACTTTAAATTTTTAGGCCTCCATACAATTTGTTGGTGGCTCGGTTTATTGCTGCCTCAGGAAGGAACCGAGCATTAAACTAATGAGATCAATGACATTGCAGTGTCGTGATAGTAACATTGTGCAATTCTCTGCGCGTGGGCAGATCTAAATTGGAATCGTTATTTTTGTACTGGATTATTGGAATTTAGTTGTGGGCTCAGGTAACTGGGACTGGGAGTAGCAAAAACATATCCATCTAATCTTTGCCTATCACTCGTCGGACTATGCTCGGCTTGGGGTCCGTTTTGTTTTCTGAACTGGTATGACTTCCAAATCTTAAGAGGCCTCTCTTTCTTTGGACACTCGCCTCATGACTGAGGAATGGTGGTCATCATTGAATGTGAGGTGGGTTGCTTGTGTTATGGGTATTTTTTAAAAAAGGTATAGGTAAACTACTTAAAAATCGATTATCCAACCAGACACCGAATTGAGAAATAAAATGAACCTTAGTACAAATGCTTTTATTTGCCTCCACCGGGGCCTATTCATGGCGTCGATAACGGACAATACTTATTTGCAGATGCTCGTCTCACTTGATCACTTAAGAGGCATGCACCTTTCTAAAACCTTCTGGTGTATCTAGCTTATGTCCATGGGCGTGCTTGCTCGTTTGCCTTCCTGTCCCATCCAAAGAATCTAGGATTTGACAATCCTGGTACTAACAATTTATTATTATCTTACCTACGCGAGATGTGGCCAGCCCATTGCCAATCCCTAAGTAAGAACTGTTCTTAAGAGCATGTCATAGCAGTTTGTTCGAAACATCGAGTTTTTAGTTTAGAACTACAATGTAACAAATTTTCAGTTTCCCTAATCAATGTGTCAAGTCTAATAACGTAGTAAAAGTTGGCAGAAGTGCGTATTCCGGCATTTCTCACCTGAGTATGACGGATGGACCGTCTGTTCTCCTGGCTCAAAATGTTAAGCTATTTATGCAAATTAGAACGAAATGTTACAAAGTTAAAATACATTTTTGCTAATTATTCGATAGTCAAATCGTCATAACTCCTGGTTTGAAGATTTCTGTCCTGGAAGACTGAATAGCCCTATCTACAGTTAGCTCTCCTTACTTACAATCTCTAATCGTGTAACTTTTTTTAATACAAAAAGAAACCACTCCCTTCAATTTTGCCGCCTTGGGCTGTAATCTATTCAGTCACATGTTAGCAATAAAATAAAAATAACAGACGATATAAAAAGTTGTGTACGGCAACAGAACCAAGGGACAGATAACTTGGTTATATTTTTGTCTTACTCAATCAATTCAACCAACTGATTCTGCTCTAGTGTGCGTGTGCGCGTAAACACAAGTTCACTTTCTATTTCTATACCATTATCCGGATCATGCAGACCATCCGTTCATTTGGTTACATTTTGCCATACGTGATGAATATTTTTTTTTTTATGTAATAGGAAGCAGGCGAGCAGGCGGATCACCTGATGGTAAGCAATTGCCGACGCCCATGGACACTTGCAACACCAGTGGAGTTACAAGTGCGCTGCCAACCTTTTATCCCCTTCCCCCCCGAGTGGGCCTCCGGTACCCTCACTCACTCGGCGAAACACAGCACAGGGGCTGCTTCACGCCGGTTTTCTGTGAGGCAGGGGTATCACTCCGGTCGAGCCGGCCCATTCATGCCGAAGCGTGGCTCTCCCACAGTCAAAATAGAATCCCAAAGTCAAATTAGATTCGCCATAGACATGTGCAATAAAGACACGAAGTAATTGAGTTATAATGAGCAAAGGTTATATACCTCATATGTTATTGTATTAAACGGGCGTTTACCTACATAAGTGCTTGAATAAATGAATTAATTTAGAGATAAAAAAATTACAGGTTAATAAACACATAATACCTAGTGAATGAAGTCAGCCATACTGCTTCGATCAGTAATAGAGAATCATAGTATACAAATGTACTTCTTTCTAGATATACTACTATGGCTATTACTACTACTACGGCTAGATTTGACGCTTTGACGAGCGGTCCTCAAAGGGACCTATAACGAAATCGTCCCGAAACGAACGAGTACAGTCGACTTAAAAATATGTATACACTTTAGGACCTTGTCACAATACATATGTATAAGAACAATTTCTATTTTCTTATACATATGAATTGTGACAAGGTCCTAAAGTGTATACCTACCAACATATTTTTGGAGTTGACTGTACCAGTGACATTCGAATAAAGCACAAGGCATTCAAAAGGGGCGGTGACAAAAATTCTATCGCGAATTCCTTATCGTTGTAAGCCCTTTGTGACGTCACCAAACAAACTCGCAAGACTTTATTCCACCTTCGGCTTATCAATATACGTGCTACGAAGGGTAGCTCTTCGTAGCACTCGTAGTCATCGTAGTAGCTAGATTGCGTAGCAAATGATCCTCGAACTCGTATCCAAATATTATGAGGTTGACAGGAAAAAAAGAACAGACTAAGTACCAATTGAATCTGTCATCCTCACCCTGAAGGCCTGCTGAGATGCCGTTTCACGCCCCGCCTAAAAATCCCAGGATTGTACGAAGGAGGAAACACATTAACTGGAAGAGCATTCCATGACTTGATGGCTTTACCTCTTTATTATTAGCATAGACATATACTGCATATTACTATGATAGAACTGTTGATTCAAATCAGTCTGATAACCCATTTGTCCTTATCTACTCGCAATGTTATCACGTGATTCACCACTTCCATACAAAGCTTTTAGCCTTAATAGAAGATCATCCACATTGTCAAACACTTCACGGTATCAATTAATAATTTTAATCACGCCGGCTAGTTCAAAGAGGGATGTTATACGTTATTTTTATGACTAGGTACAGGCAAGGCATAGCTTGACCACCGGAAAGATAGGCCAACCGTGGGTTATCCATCATATTACATACATCCATAAACCGAACCGAAACTTGAATGTCATACAGACATACAAATATTTAAGAAACGAGTACTATACCTTCTTAAAAAGCCGGCAACGTGCAGCACACCTTCTGGTGGCAGTATTGACTTACCATCAGGTGAACCGCTTGCTCGTTTGGCTTCCTATAGGTATTATGAAATAAATTAGGCATATTGTTTTATTTTCAATAATTTTGTTGATTTACTCTGCTAAAACTATTTCTTAGCTTAAAAAGCGACTAAAATGGTCGGTGAAATAAAACATTCAAACAATATAATAAAAACATGTGTCACATCATTTCATCGACTTGATAGACTTGGTCGGGTCTTAAGCTGTTTCTTCCGAGTTCGAAAAACTCTTCAACATCAAAAACACTCGAGCAAAAATCCCAGTAAACTATTCTCACACATTCCCAGAAGCAATTCTCGTACATTAGCCCTTCGTACATTTTAAAAATACGTTTTAGCGACATAATGCCGCGAAAGTAAACACGCTGTCAACATTAAAAATAACTGGACTGACGTAACAGATACCAACGGAGTCCAAGGAAATTAGAAAATATAATTTATGGAGGCGGAGAACTCGACACCGGACTTAACGAATTGTATGAGTAAATCACACAGTTTTGAGTTAACTTCGAATTTTGTATTTAAAGAATGTGACTAATGATTGGCCAGTTAAAATTGTTATTTTTCTCTTGTCTATTCTCGTAATATGTATTTATCTCTTTTACTCATCTTTACAAAGTCAAGCGTCTTTTGTTCTAAATCGCTCTTTTGTTTTAATCAGTTTGTGTCTTGGGGGATATCGCATGTGAATATCGAAAATTTAAATCAGGAAATGCTATCACTAGGTATTTTATTTTTGAATCTAAACTATACTAAGTAATTGGGGGGGAAAGGGGGTTAAAGGCTGGCAGCGCACATTTAGTTTCAACATGCTTTGACAAAATATGTCGTGTAAAATTTAATTTAAATAGTGACTATTATTATTAAATAGGAGAAATATTTATTACTTATTTCAGATTTTTGTCATTATAAATGGAATTGCATACATGCGATATGATTTCGGAGTTTTCAAGAGGAGACTGAATAGGTTGTTACTGTATAGACATGCTTCACCCTCGGCCACATCATCACTTATCATCAGATGAGATTGCCGCTAAATGTCTGGCTATACTAATTTAAAAAATAATTGATAAGGTTAATCTTACCGTCCACTATTGACGAAAAAGGAGTAAAATTGGAAAACCCTTTTGGAATATTTTCGTCCTATAGTCTATTCCTGCTGCGTGCTATATGCCTGCAATTTCTAAATTCTCCACATTATTGTAATACCTAATAATTTTAATAAAACGCTTAAAAAGTTAACACAAAAGCTGTTAACAGTGAATTGCGCAAGTTTCGGAGGGGCCTTTACATGAGGGCATTAAAACTTTTTAATAATAAAGTAGATGGCCCAAGTTACAAATTAAACTTTGAAACGCGTGTAACGAAACGGCCCGTGTGTTGAGTCAGGTCGCAAAATTAGTCTTGGAATAAAAAGTTACCTTGCAAGGGACTTCGGAAGAAAAGTGATTAATAAAAGTCATACTTACATATTTTTTTAGGGAAAATTCAAATAACTTTCTTCATAGGGATAGGAAAGGAAAACGCTGCGTTGAAAATGAATAGTTAAATGCACGATGAAACCGGTAATAATTATGTGCATTAAATCTTGTATCGAACGAAGTGGCGTTCTCTTGTTTCGGAGGCCAAGACTCGTTTCAGGTCACTGAGCCAGTGGAGTAAGAAAGTAAGTAAATCTTGTATGCAGCTAGAAGAACTTTCAACTTGGAGCGAATTTTGCGCTAAATAAATCCTTCCTGTTAATATAATAAAAAGTAGGTACCTAATACCTATAATGTACGTGCAACGTCAAGGCTTATAACACCCAGCATCCTATTGGTACTAGTCTTTTTTTCCCAGCAGAAACCATCATGGCATGTGTGGGACTCTAACCCTAATCAAAACCCCTGGGGTGTCCATCTGCGCAATCGCGGTCGGATACCCCACAGCTGGGACTGGACCGTAAAATCGCGTTTGCCGCTTCACGCCAATTATTTGGCATAATGCAACCCTCCTGATTGTACGACCAGAACACCCAGTAGATTTTCCCTCGCGGAGTTGTGACACTGAGCAAGACACTCCCCAGTAGTGGGTATGCGAACTTACTCCGAAAGCTCGTTTAGTCGCCTCTTACGACAAGCCGAATACCTTGGCAGTATTCTTATCGCATTATGTCAAGTATTTACACAGAAAGATTAATAGTTATAAAATATAATAATAATGAAAATACAGAATTCTGAAAACTTACTCTTAACTCTTACCTTATGATCTTGATTGAAGGCACAAATGGCTTCAGTCCAAGTACATAAGCAAACTTCGTTATAAAGCCGTGACTCATAGGTCATTAGCATTTTTATATAACGGGATATTATAGGAAACGTTACTAATAAAAATATGCCAGTCTCTAACTGTGACTGGCCTGACAGCTGACTTTTTGAAAACTGATTAGTTGGAGACGTTCGAACATAATTACCAGAATCTAAATCCTGCATCAAAATTTTCTATGGTTCGAAGCGCCAACGCTCTCAGAGATGACTTACCATCAGGTGACCCGATTGGTCGTTTATCAACCTTAGCATAAAGGACAAATTACTGATGGGCAATCAAATAAGTTATTTCATGATCAAACGAATGAAAACCAATGGCGACGAGTGACGTGCGAAAATGGCTTTTCTTCTGAGAAGATGATTACGTTTTAAAATCATAGACAGTATATCTTAATAAAAATGTCTGCGTGGAGTATGTGAGTCATCGTAAGGACGTAAGCTGTTTTGAATCATATTTCTTCAGGCAAGGGCAATCTTTTTAATGATCTGGAAAATGAAGCATTCATCTGAAAAAAAAAGATTTTATTGCTTTATTATTCACGTTCTCGTTATATGCTTCATAATGTTTTTTACAGGAATTCCAATCTTAAATTCTCATATTACATAAGGCCAAATAGTACATAGTTGCCGGGCAATTAGTTATCTAACTGAGGTCCCGGCAACGTAATTGTTGTTATATACCAAACATTATCAGATCTGACCACGTATTTCATAATTTTTCACATCGGTACTGGTCCACCGATATGGTGGTGTAAACTGACGGGCAAAAAGATACCAATATGTACGGGCAACAGCCCCTATAAGTATTTTGACCCATAATCATCTTATAGCTACTTATTTGATATTATTTTTATATTGGTACTGACTACTGGCAAACCGATATTATGACGATATGACGGCGTAACTACTTGTAAATGTTATTCAAATATTGGTGTATTTGCTTTGATTAATATTTTGCCCATCAATTTGGCTCTTAACCTTATTTTCAGCTTTCCTGTAGCAAGACCACCAATCTAAGTCTGAATAAAATTTAATTAAAATTTAATACAGCAGCGACCGCATCATCTCTATCTTATACTTTTTCGTTATTTGATATTTAGATGAAGAGATTTCCATGTGAAAGGTACCTTATTTGCAATTATATGAAAAGTCGCGTACCCTTTTGAATCGAGTGGCTTCAACTATATGTGCTTGCATAAGAAAATAGGGCGTAGAAAATAACCCTACCCTAAACCTTTTCACAAAAGACGGTGATGTTTTTTTTTCGTCAGGTTGGCAGCTGACCTTTAGAAAATTACATTATTTACATGAAAAGAGAATATCTTATAAAGCAATCGCCGCGGTAACTTGGAATTGGATTTAGTAACCAGATAATGATGTGTTATCTATTTTGGTCCTTTTGAACCCTTTGTACATATTTTGAATATACTTATGCTTATTTTTTAATTAGGAGAATTGGAATGGTCATGCTCACTCAAATAGTTCCTGAGGTGGTGGCGCTATGTGGCGGGTCATTCCGTCTTATATGGTTGAGTGAAATGATGGCTGACACATACGTCATACTTGTGTACAGGTGCCGCTTTTGGAGACTGCTCCGGTTTACCTCATTCTTAGGTTCTAACAATTTTCTTCATTTAAGATACGAGGAATATATTGTAAAAAAAAATACTCAGTATAATTATGCTATTTTCAATCCTAATCCATAGTGTAATGCCAAATAGCGATTTATTGCCAATAGATCCCTCATCAGCGGCGATACTTTCACGCTGTGTAAGTATTTTAGGAATATATTATTATAGGATCAGGAGGTAGATCCCCTGGGTCAAATAGGTACTTACTCAGTTTCATTCCAAAAATACCTACTTTAATTATTTTTTTTATACTAGAGGCGGCAAATTAGCAAGCGGGTCAACTGCTGGTAAGTACTCACCGCTGCCCATAAACATCTGCGAGATCAGAGAGGTCGCAGATGCTTTGTCGGCCTTTTAAGAAGGAGTACGCTCGTTTCTTGAAGGTCCCTAAGTCATAGCCGTCAGGAAATACTGCCGCAGCTAATCTATTCCACAAGACTGAGGTTCACGGGAGGAAATTCCTCGAAAAACGCACAGTGCTAGTTATTCATTACTAATTATTCATTACAAACTAAAACTTTAATGACACTTTTAGCATTCAAAAGCGAAAAGTTAAAGATTACTTTCGCTTCGTATTATAAAATCTACTCCCTGCAAATTTTGATACACTTGGCAAGCTTTGCAGACAGAAATTTCTATCTTTAAGTATTATTATACTAACTGAATATTTCATAAACATGCTCATTTAAATTAACGCAAATGCTTGTTCTTGTAAATGTTATGAGCATACATTTTATTAAAACTAAAGTGGTTTAATAAAATCGTAGTACTGGCTTACAAAGTAACCTAATGCATAATAATAATTTGTAGTTAATATGTATAGTGAGTGGTGTATTTTAACTAAGGATTATTGCTTTAAAATAAAAATTGCAAGATTACTTTTTTTAATGTGATAGGTGGGACGAGCAGACGGATCACCTGATGGTAAGCGATTACCGCCGCCCATAGACACTGCGACATCGGTAGAGTCACAAGTACGTTTTTTTTAATGATTAAGGTGGCAGACGAGCCGAGGGATCACCTGATGGTAAGCGATTACCGCGGCTCATGGACACCTGCAACACCAGTGGTGTCACAAGTGCGCTGCTTACATTTTGACCCCCCCTTCCCCCCAATTGCCCTCCGGTACTCTCACTCACTCGACAAAACGCCGCGCAGGCGCTGCTTCACGCCAGTCTTCAGTGCCCATTTATGCTGAAGCGTGGCTCTCCCACGGTTTCTCTTTGAAAATCGAGATCACTCCTTCAAAACTGTATAATATTTGCCGAATAAACATCTGACAACGTAAATGATAACATTTAGCCAAAAAAAGTAAACAATTCTACCGCAAACCGCGCTCAAATTAAACAGCCAGCTAATGTTGATTTTCCTAATAAAAAAAACAGCGGTCTCCAGAAAATAATAAAAAGCATTTTATTGTAGCCACAAACGATCGGTCGAATAAAAAAGGACCAAGAGACGAGCAATTATCACTTTTATAAGTTAGACAATAAAGATCAAATCGGGTGTTGTTTTGATTCTGTGGTCGATTGCTCGAAACGTCATAAAGTGTTTGACGATTGGGAGGAAGTAAATAAATGAGAAAAACGAATTCTTTTTAATAGCGTTTCAAATGATACTGGGGTTTATTCTGTTGGCGTGAAATGGCTCCCAGAATTGGTATTGGGAATAGATTACTGTAACGATTTATTATTTTCTAATTATTTGTCCTGTTTTTTAGTGAAGTAGGGGTCTTAATAAGGCTGTTTAGTGAGTTTCAATGAAAAATTATGTGGGTGCTTGACTCGGGAAATGGTGTCTTTAAAATCCTTAAAACTGTAATTACGGAGGAACAATAAAGATTATGTTATACATACTTTTAGTAATTTATTTTATTTATTTAATTAATGTAATATCTAATCAACGAAAATATCTACTATCTAACTAATTCAATCAGGAAAGCAGGTGCGTATTCAGGTCTGAAAAAAGGTTGTGGACTGCACTACCCAAAAACGATAATTGCGAAAAAAGTAGAAACCCTATTTATGAAAAATCATGACCATCAAAACATGACTCTTGAACGACTACTTCTTCTTAGAATATCGTTTAAACTGTGACGTCATAAGTGTACTACCCTAATGACGCGTGACGAGTCGGAGATTCTTTTAAATGTACTAAGGGTAAATAGGTTCTAAAAATAAACAAATACTTATGAAAAACCTAGCGGAAAGTGCATAAACGCTCATTTCATTAGACAACTCATTGATTTCCGGTGCAAATCTAGAATTAGTAACAGCCTTGGGTCTTTCAACGCACGAATGCTAGTGATAAATTGCACTTCGTAGCCATAACACGCGTACGCAGTAATGGAAAGAGCAATGCGAGATCAGTAGATGAGAAGAGAACCCATCTTTGGATTTTTAACTATCATTATCATCTTAACGCCCCGTTGTCCTAGTGATTTAAGTACTAGTTTAAAATCTTTTATTAAATTATCAGTCGATACGATTCGTTCTACCACCCTCCACGGAATCCTCGTAGAGAACTTTAATAAGCTTTTAAACGTCTGTCAGGTTGTAAACACGTAATAATTTTATACAAGATCCTTGGGTACGGCTGTTTTATTGAGTAATGCAGGTATTTTTAGAATCTATTTTAAATTTAACTCTTTTAAATGTGTAACATGTTAAAAAAAAATACGTGGAAGAAGCAGAGAATGTACAGTGTACAGAGCTATGGGTACATCAGATTACTACAATTTGTTAAATTTCCTCATTTGATATTGGACCAAATGTGTTTGACTTGTAAGTAAGCAGTGAAAATTAATCTTGAATTTGTGTTTATGTCGATGGTTCTGATAGATCATCATCATCGTCATCATCAGCAACCCACGCTCGTCCACTGCTGGACATAGGTCTCCCCCAATGCACGCCAACGTTCCCGATTTTCGGCCACTCTCATCCAGCTCACTCCAGCCAGCCTTCTAATAGATAGCTTGATATAAAGGTGAGAATTGTGGCTGTGAATGTGGTGAGGACATGAATTTAGTATCATGAATTTTCATGGGGTGAGAATGATTGAAGTAATTTGACAGATTTGTCTAATTCACCGTAAAATAATCCGAACTGTATCAACGTAAGTTGATCAAAGTTGATCATGATTTTGGGGACTACGGTGCGGTGACCTCCTCGTGTGGCCTCCCCGGTAGTATTTTCTTTCTGTTTGGAACTGCTACCGGAGGGGTCCTGGTGTCCCTGGGCAACGACGGGTAGCAATTGGCTTATCGCCATATTGCTACCCGACGGCTGACAGCTGCACTTTGAGGCCCAGCTCTGTCTGGGCCGGGGCCCTGTCCGGCGCCCTGTGAGGATCTCCTCCACTTTGGGCGCACCTTGACGTGGGCCCCACCGAGTGGGGCGCCTTCGGGCGCCACCCCCCACATCTTTTGTGGGGGTCTTTAGTTGCTGGTCTGCGCTGCGTCCCACAGCCAGTGGGATGCGGCAAAGGCCGGCTAACCCCACCTCTCCGCCCAGCGACCGACTGCGCAATCCAGCGTAGCCGGCCGTGGGGCTGTCTGGTGGGGCAGTTTTTTTTTTGGAAGCCTGCAGGCACTCCCCCCCACCTTGCCCTGCAGCCAGCAGGGTGTGGGTTTGTGGAGAGTTCTGCAGGAGCCCATGCCCGCGACGCCCGTATCGCAATCCAGCGATGCGGGCGCCGCCCGGTTGGGGCTTTGTCGGAGGGCAGTGGGAGCTGCTCTGGGGGCTTTAAGCCCCGGGAGTCGGAAAGCGGCCGTACTGGCGTGCCTTGCTTTCCCGCTTTCCCACCCCGAGCCTGGATTTGCCGGGAAAAGTCGCAGAGTGTTTAGTGGGTATGCCCTTGAACGGCCTCTGATTAGCAGAGGCCCAATCCAGGGGAGAGCCCCACACTACCTGGTCGTCTCCCAGCGGCCGGGTGTGCATAAGGCGGCATTCACTCTGCGTGAACAAAAAAAAAAAAAAAAAAAGTTGATCATGATTCGTTTGCTGGTTTGATAAAACCACATGAAAAAAAAAACTCGAATGTCATCTAAAATTCTAAATTAGAGTAAAACCATGTAAAACCTTGATATATATCACAACATACTTGACCTTTCTAACCACTGATCTTGAGTGTAGCGACTCGTAGGCCGAACCAGCTATTTATAAATGCATTTTAATTCTGTACCTACGGAATCAGGATGATCGCGGAATTCCGATGGCGTTGATTTTATTAGTCACATCTGTTTAATGATGTCATGTGTCTGGATCAGGAGTTGAGTGCGTGTGCACTTGTTTGGATGCTTCATTTAAAAGGTGTAATCGACGAGATGTTTCGAAAGGTTCTTTTCTAAAACCATGTTTAAAAAAAACATTATCTATCCAAATAAATCAAAATTAATTGATGTTCGTTAGGCTGATTAAAACCCGAGAATGGCTGAACCGATTGAGCTTATTTTAGTTGTAAAATGTTTGTCGTAGTCTACTTAGTCCAGGGAAGGTCTAAAAAGGTGAGAAATTAAACAAAAAGTAGGCGGAACGAAGTTCGCTTGGAGCCGCTAGTATAATAATAATATATTTTTAAGCCTTCTCAAACTAAAAAAAAATAAAAATAAACTAGAGGTGGCAAATGAGCAAGCGGGTCAATTGCTGGTAAGTAATCACTGCCGCATGACTGCCGCCCATCAACATCCGCGAGATCAGCGTGGTGGCTGATGCGTTGCCGGACGCTCCTCTTGAAGGTGCTTAATCAATGTGACATTATAAATAAAGTACATATAAGTGATATAACATTATAGTCCCTATAATATTTTGAAGCATTCTCATGCTTTGTATGTTACTAGCTTTTGCTCGCGATTTCGTTCGTAGAAATCGTAAATGGTTCTAAGAGAGATCGCGCTTGCCCTGTCGGTAGTGAGTTCAACAGATATTATGGGCTGCTAGCATGCTCGCTCAAAAGACCAGTGAGTGACACGGACTTTGTTTTTATGATACAGAAGTCAAACGAGCAAGGGGGTCACCTGATAAGTAATCACCAGAAGGAGTGCGGATGCGTTGCCGGCCTACGAAGGTAGAGAGAGACTAGTTTCATAAAGATTTGAATGTCGGACCGGTTTGGAAATACCGCTACGGAAAGTTGATTCCATAGGTATGTGGCAGAAAAAGTCCGCGCGGTAGTGGACCTTCATCCATCCAGATCAGTGGATCCCTCTCGCTGTTTCACTTTTTCGGTTCAACTGTAAGTCTTGTCGCCCTTCACGGATTTTATTTTTAATTAGGTAAAGAAATAGTAGATACCATCAATACGTTTAAAAGAATAAAGATAGTTCTGGAGATGTGTGAAAATAATACTACAGAAACTTAGCATAGGTATATACCTATGTTCCAGTTTGCCATTATTTATTGGTGTACCTAACATAATAATTGCTGCCGTAAAACTTCGCCAAATTACAAGCTCAGAAGTGCTCGGAGGATACTAGTATTCAAACGCAACTAACTGCTAAAATTAACGATACATAATTTTACTATAACCACAATGCCAATATTACCAGTAAGTTGAAATATAATTTGTCAATACAGGGTATATTTGTTGATCAGTTACATTCCTTTAACCATGTCATCTACCAAACATTGTGGACAACGTTGAACTATTGGTCATTATATCGACTTTCTATACAAAATAAATAAGTCCCGTGACTGACTTTTTATGAAAAGATGAATTTAATTTCTGCGAATTTCGAAAAGACAGAACAAATGTGTTTTTTTTTTATGTGATAGGTAGAAGCCGAGCAGGCGGATCACCTGATGGTAAGCAATTGCCGCCGCCCATGGACACTTGCAACACTAGTGGAGTTACAAGTGCGCTGCCAACCTTTTATCCCCTTCCCCCCCGAGTGGGCCTCCGGTACCCTCACTCACTCAGCGAAACACAGCACAGGGGCTGCTTCACGCCGGTTTTCTGGTATTCGTAGGTCGTTCGTAAAATTTCAAGAATTATTTATTCTGGCTCCTGTTCTAGCCAAACGTCACCAATATTTTTAGTTTTGTAGAGTTTATTAAATATTATCACAATAAAAATGTTGGTTAGGTTAGGTTAGAACAGTGACCAACAAAAAATCTTGACATTCTGGGACCTAACCCGGTCCAGAATGCTTTGTTAAAGGGATGTAAAATGTTCACAGATACAACCTGTAGTCTTGAAATTGATTATTCTTGAGGACGTAACAGGGTTTCCATGTCATTCAACCAATGGGATTATTTAGAAAAAGAAAAAGTTCCTTGGACAGTTTGAGCTATTTTGCATTTTACTGGAATAGCTCTACTGCTACTAGTTTGCAATATACTGTGCTACAGTCTCGGTGTTCTCATTGCAAGCCGTGAAGTCTCATTCAGCCGTAAAATGTCATAATGATATATTTACGCGAATATCTGCCATTACAGCTATGTTTAACGACTTCTCAACTAATATCATACACTGGAGATTGGCGAGGTAGCTCAGCTGTGTGGGAGAAACCAGTAATACGACTTCATGTCTTTGAAGTCCTCTGAAGCAATCTTTTTTTGAACAATTTAACTGTGTGAGAATCTTGCTACGTTCGTTCGATTCGTTCGTAAAGATGCCATGGCCTCATTGAAGACTGGCATGAAGCAGCGTTGCGGTAGGTTTCGTCGAATGATAGAGGGTAAGCATTACTTTACTCTAAGGGTGGCGAGCTACTGCCTAGCCAGTAGAAAATTGCTCGCCTTGTCACACGAGCTACTTTCTATCTACTCGGCCAAAGATTTAAATCATAGATATGCCCTCGCTATACTTTGACCGCGCCGATTTGAGTCGCACCTCAAATAACCTAGTTTTGCTCAACTGGGGTTAGCACAGATTAGTTGATATTTGTACACGGTGACAGTTGGACGATACAGCTGCCTGGATTTTTGACAGGAAAAAGCACTCAAAATGCCTTCATGTGCCTATTTATTGTGCAAGAAAAATACTACAAATTCAAATAAAGCGAATGGTGTAACATTTCATTCGTAAGTATTTATATTTCATCAATAATTTAATTTATTTTATTTTGTTGACAAAACATCAAACTCTGGTCGGCCAGCGCGTGACAGAGAGAGTAGTATTGGCAATAACTGTGAGACAAAAAGAGACAACATCATTATCTCGGTGGCCAATATAACGGGTGGCGCAAAAGTAAAGACCCTATTTGGTTCAGCTATAAAATTTTTTCTAAATTAGAAAACTAGATTTAGGTTTTTTTTAATGTATATTTGTGCCATTAAATTTCGTACCATTAGGATTTAAAGATGATGTCTTTTAAATGGTGACCTCCAGAGTTGATACACATTTGAGCCCTATTTATGACATTTTGCATAACTTGCCGTAACACTTCCTGCGATATGTTCGTTATTTCTTGACGAATGTTTTCTTTTAGAGCTGCGAGAGTCTGTGGCTTGTTCACATACACCCGAGATTTCAAAAAACCCCAAAGAAAGAAGTCTGGACTGGTCAGATCGAGTGATCTTGCAGGCCAAGGCAAATCGCCAAAACGAGAGATAACTCGGCCTGGAAAAGCGGATGAATTATTCCGTAAGAACATTGACACAATTATTCCACGTTCTTGGGGAGTAAAACGGTCCATGTTTATTTTCAGTGTATTTTACATTTGTTCACTACACAATTTTCAACAACAGAATGACAGAAAATGTCATATAAAAAAAATAAAAGTATTTTCTTTAGTGCCAGTACTTTTGCGCCACCCGTTACTTATACCCGCTGTAGTACTCAGAACTCATTTGATAACCAAAGATTTAAATCATAGATATGCCCTGACACCTAAAAACGAGGCAATATTTTGATGACATGACGTGTGCGTGTCATAGGAAGTCACTATCTATGAGGATAAAATACGGTCAGCAAAATTTTCATACTGGGAACTAAAAATAAAACAATTCCTAAATTTAAAAGCAATTTTATTTATAGGACATTTTATTTCTAAATGTTACGTTACATTTATCTATTTATTCAAATAAATTACTCTAATCACAGAGCGAATATCGGGTTTGATCACCAAACCGCATAAAGTGTGGTGATTATGCCTAATCCCATCATAGTAGCTATGACTTGATTTCTATGATAACGGCCTTTGCCCTACTATTCCTTAAGAAATAATATGAGTAATATTTACTATAATTTAATAATTAATTAATTAATTAACACAACCCCAGATTTAATGTCCCGACTCCGTACTAAGTAGCTTAACCTAAGCTAAGCACTTGTGTTATAGATTAAGACAACAGAAGAAACACAAATACCTATAATACTTGTAACTTTACGACCTAGGAGATCTAGGAGAATCAAATATAAAAATGATTTATATTTGATTTTCCTAGGTCAGGAGAATCAACATAAATCATTTTCTTTGAAATGAGAAGAGCAAATTCGACTAAATTGTCCAGGTAACCAGTATTCATCCCTTCGATCCCGCTGGATAACTTTGATCAATTTTTCTTTTAAACGCGGATCTTGCGGTAATCTAAAACAATAAACGTTCACTTAAAAATAATACGTAATTATTATTTGCATGTTTATTGATTTCTAGTCGAAATAAAATTACTATTTTATATCTGACCGCTATTAAAACAATGCCTATCGAAACTGCTGACGCTACCGTACTTTTCCCAACCATTTACAAATGAGCTGTTATCAACTGAGTTCTGAGTACTACAGCGGGTCTAAGTATATTGGCCGCCGAGATAATGATGTTGTCTCTTTTTGTCTCACAGTTATTGCCAATACTACTCTCTCTGTCACGCGTTGGCCGATCAGACTTTGATGTTTTGTCAACAAAATAAAATAAATTAAATTATTGATGAAATATAAATACTTACGAGTGAAATGTTACACCATTCGCTTTATTTGAATTTGTAGTATTTTTCTTGCAGAATAAATAGGCACATGAAGGCATTTTGAGTGCTTTTTCCTGTCAAAAATCCAGGCAGCTGTGTCGTACAACTGTCACCGAGTGCAAACGGCAACTGATTAGCGCTAATCTCAGTTGAGTTAAACTAGGTTATTTGAGGTGCGACTCAAATCGGCGCGGTCAAAATATGGCGAGGGCATATCTATGATTTAAATCTTTGTTGATAACAGCTCATTTGTTAATGGTTGGGAAAAGTACGGTAGCGTCAGCAGTTTCGATAGGCATTGTTTTAATAGCGGTGAGATATAAAATAGTAATTTTATTTCGACCAGAAATCAATAAACATGCAAATAATAATTACGTATTATTTTTAAGTGAACGTTTATTGTTTTAGATTACCGCAAGATCCGCGTTTAAAAGAAAAATTTATCAAAGTTATCCAGCGGGATCGAAGGGATGAATACTGGTTACCTGGACAATTTAGTCGAATTTGCTCTTCTCATTTCAAAGAAAATTATTTATCTTTGATTCTCCTAGGTCTTCTAGGTCGTAAAGTTACAAGTATTATATTTGTGTTTCTTCTGTTGTCTTATTCTATAACACAAGTGCTTAGCTTAGCTTAAGCTACTTAGTACGGAGTCAGGACATTAAATCTGGGGTTGTGTAAATTTATTATTAAATTATAGTTAATACGAGTATTACTCATATTTTTTCTTAAGGAATAGTAGGGCAAAGGCCTTTATCATAGAAATCAAGTCATAGCTACTATGATGGGATTATGCATAATCACCACACTTTAAGCGGTTTGGTGATCAAACCCGATATTCGCTCTGTGATTAGAGTAATTTATTTGAATAAATAGATAAATATAATGTAACATTTAGAAATAAAATGTCCCATAAATAAAATTGCTTTTAAATTTAGGAATTGTTTTAGTTTTAGTTCCCAGTATGAAAATTTTGCTGACCGTATTTTATCCTCATAGATAGTGACTTTCGATGACACGCACACGTCATGTCATCAAAATATTGCCTCGTTTTTAGGTGTCGTCTATGATTTAAATCTTTGTACTCGGCAGCTGACTTGACTATGTATGACTTTAGAGACTGTAAATTAACCTTCATAGAGTATTATAGTATAAACCTTCTTAACCTGTTGTCATAAATTATTTTTCCAAAATATAAAAATAAAAACCGTCCAGTTGTCACAAAATATTTTACTCGTGTCGTGGGCAATGTGTAAAAACAAATAAAAATTCACACCAAACAAAAATGTATTGAAACAGCACATGTCGATTAATTTATTCAATAAGAATCTACATTTTGATGAATCAATAGTTCCTACTATTCCAATAAAACCTTAAAAATGGGAAAAAAACCTTACAGTAAGTATTTTATTTTTTGTTTTGTTTGGGACAGTCCCATCGGTGCACCGCAAAGTCCGCGAAGGACAGTTCTTACACACTGTACGGCCAACCTCTTATTTACCTATTGAATATACAAAATTTCTGAGAATGTTCGGAACGACTATGAAAACGTTCAATGTTTTTTTTATTGCTGAAGTAGGGAGACAAGCATGCGGCCCATCTGATGGTAAAAGATAACTGCCGCTCATAGACAACAACAATGCCGAGGCACAGTCATGCCGCTGCCTACCGTGAAAGAAGTACTCTTCAGACATCGTTTAAAAAAGGACATGTCATAGCGATCAGGGAACACCGCAACTGGAAGGTCATTCCACAATTTGCACGTGCGCGGGATAAATCAGCGCTGGAAGTGTAGCGTTCTGGAAAAGAATGGTTCCGGCCCCATGACTAATAATATACATTTGACCTGTTTATTTCAGAATCCCCATGGGTCGATTGCGTCGGCCCCAGACCTGGCCCATTCAAACACCTCACATGGAAGCGAGTGTTTTACTCGATTATAATGTACACATTGCTCATAACCTGCAGACTTATACCTCTCCTCTGCTATTTGGGCTTAGGCCTGATATACATAGTCATCCAGATTGGTGTATGTTTCCTCTTCTGCTCAGCATGATTGGGATATTCTAGAAATTTGTGTATTACTACGCTTTAGTCCACAAGTGCTGTTTTGATATTGATTTTATCCGTTTAATTTAGCATGGAGTTTGAAACATATTTTGTATTAATAGTGACAATGTGACCTTAGTTTTCTTAATGTACGATCAGCAAATATAGCGGTGTTGTGTATGTAGTTAGCGGACAAAATCGCTTGTATTGCTCTATCCAAGAGCGCAGGAATTAGTTTCACTCACCCAGGTGCGTGTGCACTGTTCAAGCGATTATTGCCTACCGCTGGTACACTGGAGAATTTGTCGACTATACCTATTCCAAAATAGTACAAAATATGCGTTGAAACCTTGTGCTGATTATATTGTACTTTTAAGTAAAAACTTCAGCTATGTAACCATTATTTTTCAATAAATCTTTAACATCTAACACCACATTTTCATTTAGTGTATTAATCTTTCTACATAGGTATACTATTGCCGATTCATTTATAGCTATGGTAAAAGCGATGGCCGTTGTATCTGTGTTACATGGATTCCCGTGTATTCTCCGTGTCCACACTGGTTGTCACACTGGCACTGGTGTGGATACGGATTAAATTTATATTATTATAATAAGTCTTGGGCGGGCAAAAAAGTAACAAACATGCATTAGTCCTCTCCTATATTTTCAAAGTTTTAAATTGTAGTACCAGGACAAAATAGCTTTGCAGAAGGTGTAAATTATTGTGTAACGTGAAAGAAATTAACTACTTACTATACTTTTTGTCAAAATTACTCTTAATACTTAGGTACCTATACCATGAATAGTCTCCATGAATTTAAAGTACCAGGTCAACATGGGTTTGTAAGAAGCAACATTTCAACGTGCTGTTGCATGGAGCCAGGTCGCCCACTTATTCTTTATGGCGGAGGTAATTTTGTATAACTACTTATGTGCTGGATAAATAAACTATAATGTTGCAATTTTGCGCGCGAGCGCGAATCGGTTGAATTGTCACTCCGAGTATTTTAGACTTTTCCACCCCAACACACTTCAAACACCAATTCCTTTCAATCTATCACTTTTTTGTCGCATAAAAATGGCGACGATATCGATCAACCGACGTAAAACTTGGCAAAATGTTTATCAGCGAGTGGCTATGATGGATGAGGCGACGGTGAGGCGAGTGCAAACTAGTGCCACTGATTCTAAGCTACTGATCTAACCAATGTTAAGTTTTCCTCTGATTTGCATTCTTCGTGTGGTTTTAGCCCGCGTTGTGTTGGGAATCTGGTGATCTGGATCAAATGAAAACGGCTTTATAAGTACTGCCACGCCATCGAAATTATCTCTACCTATAAGAAGTATAGATATAGATTTACGATCTTGTAAGACCTTGTAAGAACCATAACGAATTAAAAACAGGATGCTGTTGTATAAAACTTTTAACAAATCAATGCCGCCATTTTTTAACACATGCCCGTCAACGGTTCATTTGGTACCTACATTTTATTATTTCAAACAGACCTTAAAACCGAATCCGCTCATATTCGTGGTACGCATAAATTAATCTGAAAGCTTCATAACGCTAATTTATGCCGCGGAACGCAAACAAATGTGGGTGAAATAATAAATACGGGAATCAAAATATTTTTTTCGTTTAAACATTATGTGTCACGTTTACAAAATATGAGTGATGAGCGCCAAGTTCAGATTAAAATTTTGTCGGATTCTGTGGTGGGTGGTGGAACAAATCGTTTTGCCTGATGCAGTTCAGAGGTTTTAAATTAGTATTCAGCGTGCTCATTTGGTGTTCTTTTCGTGCAATGGCGCCGCATTGCAGTAATTTGTAACGTGAACTTCCTTTGGTCTAATAGTGTCTTGAAATCTGCGATCTCGTAAAAAGTAGTCTCAATAGAATCCGTAAGTAAGTAGTCATCATCATTATCAGCGTACCTATTATTCCTGGTTGCGTCCAAATCCATCACTTTGAAGTCTGGTAGTGTTATTTTTACTTGACCTTGCCAAACTACATAAAACAAAAAATACTGCTCTTTTCAGTAGGCGTAGGCATAGTGACTTTGCCAACCCGAAGAGTTATTCGGTGATCCGTCAAATTATTTATTTTGGGTAAGATAACATCAAACAATCCATTTGATTGATGGAAAGTGACCAATATACATGTTTGCCTGGTAAGTTGTTGGAAATGTTATGAAGTATTGATCCGCCCTCACTTCGTTTTGGGATATTAATTGCACACAGTGCCAATAGATAGCGCTAGCCGTCAAATACAACGCGCATGTGTTTTACTTTTTCGGATTACTTACATGCCTGGTTGTTGTCTATAGAATTCACCCTTAAATAGTATAGAGGATATGTTATAAAATATGGTTTAATTTAAATAAGTTGGCATGCTACATCCTAGATCCCCTACGTTACATCATTTACAAGGTTTTACACGACGCATATCATCTAAAACTTATGATTGTTAGTATTTTTTTAAGAATAAGCATTATCACTTCTTTTCTGTTTTCTTCTTTATCTGTCAAGTACGACAGACAAAGTCAGTTTCACAGGGTACTTTTATATGGTCAGTTCATAGTGTCACCATGAAAAAAAATGTGAGTAAAAAATTGTTAGGATCTTGGCGCTTACACTACATCTATACTTTCATTAACTCCCAAACGTAACTCTAAATTTTTGTACTATTTGTTCAACAAAAACATTTGAGACTACCCAGTTGGAAGAATTAATATAAATATTTAGTCAGACACCTAATTGTGTACTGTATGAGTGAGTCTTTTGAATATGCTATGAATATTTTATAACAGAGAAATATTTTAAAATGGAACACGTTCTCCTATGGACAGGCACGTCTGGTACAGAAATGTTGAGAGCGTGTTAAAAGGGCGATTTTAACAGTTATTTAAATGAGAGGTTCTCGTGTTAAGTTTTCTTTTTATTACCGAAAAAACATTAATAGTCTATTCAAATAAAAGATTGGATGGATGTTTAACGTGACATGGATTGTAAATAATTTTTTTAAAGTCAAATATGTCTATTGTATAGGAAGCCGTAATTTAGGCACACTTTTGCGTTTTATAATACCTACAATTAATATCATTAATTATGGGGAATTTTGAACTACTTATTTAATTAAAGGTATTTACTACGAGTATACCTACTAACCCCCTTTGTCTATTGGTTTAAATACAGGGCTGTGATCTCGGGGTCAGGCAAAAAGTACGTTTCGTATTTTGGGAACATACGAGTAGGAACCTATGTTCACCAATGTGCATTAGGCAAGCGTGCAGATTAAGCCTAATCCCATCATAGTATCGATGACTTGATTTCCATGATAGAGGCTTTTGCCCTGCAGTGGGACGATAGTAATATATTTAGAGCTGATATTTTACTTTTGATACCATACCTAATCGGTACATAAATTAAGTAGTTAAATTTCCTTGAAATATTCCCTTGGAAATACGATATTTCCGTCAGTTACTTTGGATAATTACGTGAACCTTCCCTGAATCGGTAATGGGGTACGAAAGGGTCTTGGATGACGGAACGGACCAGATTAGTAAGTTATTGCTCCTCATCACCTTAAAATTTGTAGACTGGCGTTTTATCACTGCGTTTATTTTTATTTCTTACAAACTGACATCAACTATCCAAAACGCTTAAAAATTGTAAATGTCGATAATGCAACAATGCCATAAAAATAATACGAGAGAAAAATCCATTTACCTATTACACAAAAAAATATTAAATAAAAGGTAAATCTCTGAATCTGATATTTAAATGGGGATTAATAAAATTGATCTAATAATGATATCTATCAGTTTTACGGAAACCGACACAAAGTCACTATTTTCTAGAATTGGTAGCGGCGACGGAAGCACTCTTGGTCGTAAGTAACCGGAGTGCGTTCGCTCTGATAGGACGGGGAAATAACACACCTGTTGGTATGTGATACGTATGTAGTGACACTTACTAATCACTGTCTGGCGCCCCGCTGCTAAAGAGATGGTAGCATACGGGATAACAGGTAGGTCGTAACTTCAAATCCGAGTACCTAGACATCTATTTTTTTTTGTCAATAAAGTCATGAAATTAATTGATGGTTATAAAACGTAAGTTCATCAAAAATCCGTATTCACGACGTTTTTGACACATTGTAACTACGTGTGTGTATTTCTTTTTACCACCCTAGCTAAAGAAAATGTGGAGCAGAGTTGCACGATTCGTAACGTCCAATGTATGCTATCGCTGGTCTAATCCGCTAGATGGCGTACTTTAGAACTAGGGTCTATCCAGGTGATTGTTTAATTTTGTTGTGAGATGTCAAAATGTTACTAAACAACCTCGACGTTGAAGTTGGACCTCAGTCTAAGAGTACGCCATCTAGCGAATTTTTCACACCTGACAACAATGGAGGCTATTGGCTTGGTTCCCATGTCTAAAAGGTTGCGAAGATCAATACCAATTTAAAGAACTTCACAAATCCTGGTCAAACCGTTCTCTGGGCTCGGAAGCGAGGGTTTTGGATGAAATCAGTAACGACTACCTGACATGATGGACCCCGATAAGAACATCACTATAGGTGACAGCTGATATAATAAGCATGCTTTGCTATACGATACCTCGTAAAAATGTTGGCACGCATTTACACCGTCAAATATTTTAAGTGGGCTTGTTTGGTTCAGCGCACTTTACTGGACATAGAAGTTTTAAAAAATCGTTTCTATTCCTAGAGAGATAAGGTCTAAAATCTGATGGAAACTATTTTCCTTCAGCCCAGTAATCTGTTAAGGGTTAAGGACATGTTATTGCATGTTATTACAAAAAACTCTTCGTTAGATAGGTATCGTAGATAACATTTTGTGATTTTTGGAACGTCATAACTGTTAAACTTCCCCTAATTTTAAAATGGACACTAAAGTTAGTAGCTAGTAGTATACTTTAAAAGTTAGGGTGTCCCTTAATTTATTTATCTTCTATATCTATACTAATATAATAAAGCTGAAGAGTTTGTTTGTTTGTTTGTTTGTTTGAACGCGCTAATCTCCGAAACTACTGGTGCGATTTGAATAATTCTTTTTTTGTTGGATAGTCCATTTATCGAGGAAGGCTATAGGCTAAATAACATTACGCTATGACCAATAGGAGCAAAGACAGAGCGGTAAATGTGTAAAAAACGGGGAAAATTATTCATTTTTGAAGGCTTTCTTTGCGTGCGCTGCGAAAACGGTTCAAGATACACAAAAAATATGTATGAAAGAATTATTCCTCTATACATGGTCTAAAAAAAAGTCTGCGACGGCATATGTCTATCTTTTAAGGTTTAGTCACACACAATGACCGTTTTTATGGTACCAAATTTGGTCGAAATAATTTGTTTAGTAGCTGCCGCTAGTATCTTAATAACTTATCAAGACGCCAATTTAGTCTGTTTTATATAAATATTTGTAATTTCATATTGGTTATTTGGTATATAGATACCTACTTAAAATGACATTGCTACCTACTGGACCAAATTGGTTCTTAAAATGCCGAAGCTATAAGTGTTACTTTGGTACAGTCAACAGCAAAAGTAGATGATCAAAATCCAATACTCTATACTTGCTATTGCATTGAGCGGAGTTCGCGTCACTGAAACTTTGAATGCTCACAAAACCAACTAGACGATATATTTTTAACTGAAAATGTTGGCCATTGGTTCTTATTTACCAATAATATTTTGATAGAGTATCAATATTTTTTACTATATCTAGATTAGTCAAATACCCAATTGTATGAATCACTTTGAAGCTATACGGAGTTTATACACCATACAGTTCTGACTTCGCGAACTTCGTTCAATAGTCAGAATTTTTAATTTTGATCATCTACTTTTGCTGTACACAATTTCATGACTAGTCAAAAACCGCTAGTCTGAACACTAGGCCAACTTCGCTACCAGACTCCTTAATGAGCCAATGTAATCAAATAATCAAACAGATGGACGTTCATTTGATAGATCCAATTGTTTTAGTTATCTCATCACGCGAATTGATGATCCCTTTGTAGGGGATGCTAACTGGAACAGAGGTGGCAAACTTTTTAATCAAGGTGTAGGATAGGAAGTAACCTCATTCAGTATGCCAACCTGGTGTGGATGTCGCAGCCGGATCGTATAATCCGCCGTATTACACACGGCTAGCTGTTTTCTAACACAGAGCCGTTTTGAAATGCGGCGGATCAACCATTACCCGAATTGAATGCGGCTGAATAAAAAAACGGAATGTATTAGGCGCCATACGTCACTCAATACGGCTAGCCATAACGATCGGGCTGCGACATGGACACGAGTAATACCACAATTTACTCTGCCATATTATTTGACTAGCGGCCGCCCGCGACTTCGTCCGCGTAGAATAGTAACTTTTTACCCATATGTAACCACCCTGTTTATAGCGAATAAAGATTTATGATTTACCCCCCTTTTAACCCCTTACAACCCCCTTTTCGCACTAAAAAGTAACCTATGTTCTTTCTCAGGGTCTAGATCATCTGTATAATAAATTTTCTTTCTATCATTTAAATCCGTTCAGTAGTGTTGGCGTGAAAGAGTAACAGACAGACAGACAGACAGAGTTACTTTCGCATTTATAATATTAGTTAGGATTTATGAAAACCTTTCGTGTAATTCTGTGTAAAATGCTCCCTTTGCAACTTATAATACAAGGCTAGATCCAAGGAAGGAGGAGCCCAGGAAGAAGAAGAACTTCTTGGCTTAAAAATCTGCGCCAGTGGTACAATAAAAGCACCCGTTCTCAGTTTAGAGCAGCTGTGGCAAGGGTTCAAGTCGCCATTATGATCGCCAACCTTCGTTAGAAGATTGCACTCAAAGAAGAAGTAGAACGTTAACACAAAATACATATTGACACAGAAGGCTGACTGCCCACTAAGAGCTAAAAATATGTCATGTACTCACGCATGCGCACTAACGGGCAAAAACGCCTTTTCGACCACATTAATCCTAACTTATGACATAAGATTGTCAAACTGTCGAGGTCTATGGTAGAGGCCGCGCGCGCGCTTATGTACTCATGCCGGGCAACAACCCTAGCATATGTCAACGAACTCTTCTAAATTCAAAATCAGGTCAAAGTCTAACTTCTGTGTGTAATTATTTTGTGACGTTAATAACGTTTTAAATAAATATATTGACTTGGCAATCGCACTGAACAATACTTGTCAAATATAAAATACTGCGTTTTCATGACCAGAGAGGAGTGGCGAATTCTCGTGTCGGAGACCAAGATCCACTTTGGGTCGTTGAGCCAGCGTAGTAAGTAAGTGTTTCTTGTGATAGCCGTGTCAATAATATATTTATTTATTTTAAATGATATTAACGTTAAAAAGACTAAATAAATTAATAACCGACATAGTATTACATGGATCTCACAACTTTTTACGGTAGAACAACTGAGTTACGAGACTTGGTCGTTTTGCCAAGTATTTTGTTTTTTATGGGATATACTATTCTAAAAATAATCTCTAATATTTATTATGAAACTTCCAACCAGTTCTGTTCCCAAGTTATACGTACGGAAGCATACATTGCAACTCAAACAGGAACAATGACTTGAGTTTATCTTCTGTCGAGGAACTGGGACTTTGAAGTAGCCAACTCTGTAATAGACATTGTCGAAGATCTACGTACAATGTGTCTGCTGCATTACAAACCATGATGACGTGGTGAAATCAGTTGTAGATTGGTATCAAACATCACATGTCAGTAAAGTCCAAAGACGATATAGGTTTATATAAAGTCTTTGGTAAAGTCATATAATTTGTTTTTTTTTTTAATACTAGAGGCGATTTCGACGACCCGTTTAGTGCAATGGTTTGAGCACTGGTTGAGACGCAAGGGTCGCGTGTTCGATTCCCGCACCAAAACAAAAATGTTTGTTGATGAAACAGATATTTGTGTTGGGTCTGGGTGTGTGTGGTTCCTTCGTTGTTTCTGGTTGCCATAGCGACAACGTAAATTTTTGGTTCTAAATAAACATTTCTTCTTTCTTTCTTTCTTTCCATAGCACAAGGGAAAACCTTAGTTTGGGACCAGGACAACGTATAATGATCGAAGTAGTAACAGCATAAATTTAAAGTAGGTACTGGCAAAAACAATGCTAGAAAATCAGAGTAAAATAACATACCAAGACTAAGTAAATAACGTCGTCAGTTATTCCTGAAAGATATATTCAGGGCTGTGAAGCAGACAGTTCGTTTGATTTATGTATGACTCAGCGATGGAACATGCACTCCTAGATCAGTTTTAGTTGTGGAAGGTAAAGTTTTAGTTATGCAAGGTAAAAATGGGCGGGGGAAAAAATAAGATGAAATAAAAGGCCGGAAATTTCCATTTTGAGAAGTTTTCCGGTTTTCGTAAAGGATAAAACTGAGTTTTTCTATTTTTTTTTATGTGATAATTGGCTGACGAGCAGACGGATGGTAAGCAATGCCTGCCGCTCATAGACACTTGCAACACCAGTAGAGTCTGATCAAAAAAAATTTTTTTAAGGTAGTATGGGTAAGTGTGTTTTTAAGGTAAGGTAGTTGGGAGGAAAGTACGGCTAGATTTTGATTATGGGTAGTGGGGGTAAGGGGGGGTGGGTACTAGCCTAGATGAAACATTTCATAGTAGGAGTCAATATTGATGTATCTGCAACCAGTCTCCTAAAGGAGATTCACCCATATTTTATTCCAAAAAAATATATAGGATTTTTGGGGGTATCCCGAAATGGGTTAATACGTATATCTCTTGAAATGTTGATCTTGAAAACTTTAATTTCCACGGACTTGTAATATCGGAGCCGCGTACATCGTAACTATTAAAATTTTCATAGTGATTATTTTATGAGACAGATTTTTATGCTAAAACCGCAATGGTGATAATATAGTTTTTATAAATCGAGTTTATGGATATTCCCGGTAGTAAAATACAAAGAGTAGACGCATTTATAAAGGGGTGAAATTCTATAGATAGCTGCTACTTTACCCACTGATGCGTTCTTATACAATTTAACCTGGATCTATTTAGGGCAAGAGTAAATAGGCTTTTCACGGGCAAGTATGGTCCACCTTAAGCCTCATATTCACTTAACATCGGTTGTGATCGAGGTCAAATGCTTATTTGTCGTAAAATATAAAAAAATAGTGGCCCGCCCTCACTTCGCTTCGGGACCGTAATTCAAAAATGAGCCAATAGATGGCGCTGTGTCCAATTACATCGCGCAAGCGTTTCGTGTTTTCGGTTTACCTATAAGCCTTGTCGTTGTCTATAGAAGTTATCTCTTTATAAATAGTATAGAAGAAGATATAGATAAGTGCAAAACAAAAAGACGAACTACTAGCGCGATGCAACAGACGTCTAGCGCCATCTAATGATATGAAGGGGAACTACAACATCCCGAAACGAAGTGAAGGCGAGCCACTAGTAAAGCAATAAAATAATCTCGCCTGGAAAAGGAAATAACGCGAATAATTTAGTAATCAGAAACTAAGTGCTAAAAGCGAGTACTCACAGCCCTAAAATATGCAAGCCGTTAGCGCTACATACATATTTAGAATCCGTTCTCGAGATACTTCAGATTCTAGACACGATTCCTGTAAACAGGAGAATGAAATATTTTCACACGTTCGCAGGCCGGAGCGAAATGTACTTACATTTCATGTAGTGTTTAAAGAATTTTGAATTGGTCTGGTTCTACTTATCAACACAGAATACCGGCGTGAAGCAGCACATGTGCTGTGCTTTGCCGAGTGAGTGAGGGTACCGGAGGCCTACCTGGGGGGAAGGGGATTAAAGGTTGGCAGCGCACTTGTGACTCCATAGGTGTTGCAGGTGTCCATAGGCGGCGGTAATTGATTACCATTAGGTGATCCGCCTGCTCGTCTGCTGTCTATCCCATGAAAAAAAATCGGCAGTTGCTTCATTGTAACTACCATACCAGACTTAACAAATTATCTTCCATCTAGACAAGAGGGTATACCTACTATAGATAAAAATAAATTGAAATAGGTACTCGCATCACATACAAATTGTAAAGTTTCTCTTAATACCACATAATATAAAGGACACAGAAAGTAGATTGCCCACTAAGACCTAAAAACATGTTATGTACTCACGCAGGCGCACTAACGGACAAATACGCCTTTTCGACCACATTAATCCTAACTTATGACATAAGATTGTCAAACTGTCGAGGTCTGTGGTAGGGGCCGCGCGCTTATGTACTCATGCCGGGCAACAACCCTAGCATATGTCAACGAACTCTTCTAAATACAAAATTAAGGCTGAGTCTCCCTTCTGTGTCCTTTATATTTTGTGGCCGTAGTAAGTACAGACTTCGGGCTGACACTGAAAATGTACCTACTCGTATCACGGCACTAAAACTGTCGATTCTAGTTTTTCGTCTCATTTGACCTTCGAAACCTTTGGGAAATCAGGCAATCGCGAATGCATCCCCAGAATTATCTGAAATGTGAGTGGTGCACTTATTCGAGCATACCACTCGTGTGCTTATGCCTCATGAGGTTTGGATAGATATACTTTATTGCAGTGGTTTCTTTGTAAATGGGTAATTTATCAAAGATACTCGAAATTACAAGACAAAAAACTGAAATAAAAAATTTGGAAAACCACCGACATTTTCTTATACTACAGTCTACAACCGAGCAAGCGGAGTCTAGAAAAGGGCTACTTATTTTTTTCAAGTCGGTCAAAAAGAAATCCGCGGAGTAGGTCTGGCAACTACTAAATATCTTGCTGATTCTTCTCGGTAGAAATCAACTTTCCGAATCAGCGGTAGCTTACATAATATTTGACATTCATAAATGTTCTATAAAGACTTAAATTGAATAAAGAATATTTCTATTTCTATTTCAACGGCTAGTTATAAATAAGTACTCAAGATCAAAGATGCTAAAGGAAGTAGAAGTAAGCTAATCGGCAAACTCAAATTGGTTGTAAATAATTAACGAGTGCTCAAGGATTCCTCCTAATTTCCTATAGCAGATTAGCAATGTTTTATACGGTTTATTTTGCTTAGTTAGATAAATATAGAAAGTGTATCTGTAAACATTTACATACCTTTAACTACCTACTAGTTACCTCCACTATCGATCATTTTGAACATTTTGTCCTATGGCAATTGGTAAGGGCTGATGGTGGTTACGTAACTAGAAAAAAAAACATGCAAAGTCGGTTACGAAACTTACTCATTTTGTATGGGGATCCAAAAATATTACGACGTATTTAAAAAAAATCAGAATAGCTTGTTGAAGTAGTTAGTTAACGGGATGTATTTTTTACCGAAACATCATGTAATAGTATTAAATTCAGACAACATCACATATATGTTCCTGGTCCCAAACTAAGGTTTTCCCTTGTACTATGGAAACTAGAAACAACGAAGGAACTACAAACACCCAGACCCAACACAAATATCTGTTTCATCAACAAACATTTGTGTTGATGCGTGGATCGAACCCGCGACCCTTGCGTCTCAACCGGCGTTCAAACCATTGCGCCAAATGGGTCGTCAGTATTACCTAGGCACCTATATTATAATTTAAGTAATTAGTAGGTATTTTTACTTACAAGCTTATTTTCAAACTAATTTTATTCCTTAACTCCCCCCTCATTGGTTATTTTGGAGTTATATGACTCACCTCTGGCATTTCAACAAGTCCAATGTCCATCCATGCTCAACTTATTTATTTAATTTGGGCTTTCGGAACCGATCACCGATCGCTTCACGGAAAACCTAGCCTTTAGATTGATGTCTACATCTCAATAATAGATGGATATTTCGATTCGGGCAACAAATGTCGGGGCTTACCTTGTTTCCACAATAAATCTGTTTAATTAGCTGCTGGATGTTAAACGGTCTTTTGGCGGGGTAAATAAATAAACACGGGGAAATTGCGCACTCAATTGTTCAGACTTTGTCGGTAGCACAGCAGCGCCATCTATTGGTTCATTTCTGAATTACGTTCCCGAAGCGAAGTGAGAGCGGGCCACTAGTAGATTAATAAAATAATTACTTATAAGATTAATATAAGAACTGACAACCGTTGGGGTAAACGACTTCTGGAGTGGAGACCGCGTCTTGATAAACGTAGTGTAGGACGACCTCAGGGCAGATGGAGTGACGATCTGCGCAAGAGGGCTGGCTGGAGCGGATGCAAGCCGAAGATCGATCAAAATGGCGAGCATTTGGAGAGACCTATGTCCAGCAGTGGATTACAACAGGCTGATGATGATGATGAATAAAATAATCGTGTTTTACATTATTTAAAAGGACTAAAAGAAAGGTTAAATAAATGTAAAGGCTTATGTCGACATTATAGGGCTTATCTAAAGAACTTTTCATACAAAGCCGGTTGCGTGACTCGATGTTGTTAATACTTTAGAGTCCGTGCTACTCTTAGACTATGATTTAGGATTTGGGGAGTCTGGTAATTTCAATGAAGCGACTGCCGTCTGACCTAGAGGAAACATACCAACTGAATTATGGTTATACGTTTCAGAAACTATCAGAAACGTGCAAGTTTTGTCAAGATGTTTAACCCCACTGAAAAGCTAATGGTGTAAATATGCACATCGATTTGAAACTCCTGAGGTGCATGAGGGCGTATGGGCCACTTGTTGCCAGTCCTTGGCCTGAAGTTCTCGCAGATCACTCTCGACGACGTCTTTCCAGCGATACCTGGGTCAGCCTACCGGGCGTCGGCCTATCGGTCGGCTCTGGTATGCTTTCTTCACGATCAATAAACACCGAATCGAAATTTTACGTTAAGTTCCAAACGCTTTACTTATTTGCTAAAATTGCTTTTCAATTTCAATTAAAAATAATAAATTACATTTTTAACTTCGATAAGTTGTTCGACTGAAATTTCTTTCTGATGCGTAGAAATTAAAGTTACAGAACAATGAGTTAATATAACTTTTGTTTTGAAAGAGTTGGGGCTCTTTTAATTAGATTATGTAGGTATAATGGGATTACTAGAAGTCTGTAAATTAGTTTTACTATAAAAGTATTAAACCTAATCATAGTACATTGGTATATAAAAGACTATAGAATTCGCCCGTGACGTTTTTCTTCGGTTAGAGTAGCACTCTTGCCAGAGTGGTCGTGGTGAGACTTAGACCCTTATTTTACCCTGGGACTGGAACCGCTTCCATCAAAATGGTTTTCGGTCAGGTTATTAATAGGCTTGTTTTCAAAAACCCTATCAAATGGGTAAGAGTTTCATTGGGTTTCATTGAATTCAGAAAAAAAATTGCTTAGTGCTCATCACAGAGTACTTTTATATGGTGCTCACTTACACTATTCAAGGCATCCTTATCCCTAATATCAAATTTATAGGTTCAGTGGTTTGGCAACCTTCATTGAATTAGGTACCCAGTCAGTCAGCCACATAACTTTTAATAGTTAAAAGCTGGCCAAAAAAATATTCTAGGTAAGTAGATCATTGGATCAAAAAGTGCGCTTTTGATTAAAGTTCTATCCTAGTTAAGATAATATTATAAATGCGAAAGTAACTCTGTCTGTCTGTTACTCTTTCACGCCAAAACTACTTAACGGATTTGATTGAAATTTTGTACTTATACAGATGGTCTCGACCCTGAGAAAGAACATAGGCTGCTTTTTATTGCGAAAAGGGGGTTGTTAAAAGGGTGGGAAAATGATAATGAAAAATGAAAATTATCAAATAAGGAACCTTCTGTGTCTGCTTATTTCAAGTCTGGTTTCTCTTTCAATACGTCTTAAAACTTCGAAACCTTCAAAGAACAAGCGTAATTCCATCCACCACACATGTACAAGCCTGCACTTAACATTACGTGGTTCATTTATTACCACGTACGTGAGCCAGGTCGGAATCCTCCCGATCATCCGTGCGAGTGTTGTTGGATTTCTGGGGGGAAATATTACGGAGACGTGCGCGGGATTAAAGTAGTAAGGTGTATAAACAGTTTTGAGACGTACGGGTTACATTTTGATGTGAAACCGCTTGGTTCTGCAAGATGTGCAGAAGAATGTAAGAAAGGAGGTGAAAGAAGTACACGGCAATTGTACGAATTCATTTTCAAAGGATTATACTGTTACTAAATGCGAAGATGTTTAACTATAAGTACCTACTATTAGCACTTACTGCTGGACAACGGTCGCTGTAACGCGGTCGAAACGTCATCAAGTATTTATAATGCAACGGGAATGATTAAAACATATCGACTACAATGTGTCCAAGAGAAACAACCGTGAAATGGAATGTAGCTCGCTCGTTGATTGGTAATGAAATGTAGCTCGCTCGTTGATTGGTTGAATATTATTTAATTTTGCACCGAATTAAAATTTTCGACCAATCAGAAAAAGGATTTTGACAGTTCCAAACTTCAGCAATGTCATATTGAAGTCATACAGTGACAGTCATTCAATGCCACGAAAGGCCCTCCCTGAATTCAATCTGACATTTAACAAGAAGGGGACATATCTGCGGTGGGGTGAGGGATATTTATTATGTCTACAGCTACGAATTTATGATACAGTGTGTGTTAAACAATTTTAAACAATGCCATAAATATCAGTTTTTCGTGTTTGTATCTAGCAAATTTTTCGTTAACAAGCGCGTGTAAAACTAAATATAACATGTTAAAATCGGTCTCTACGAGTTAAACGACATCAGATAAGCTGCTAGTTCTCTCACATCTTGACAAAATGACAATTTCCCCATCATGTTGCAACATGTTTGGATCTCGGGATATGATTGTTAGTTTCTGAGAGAAACAGCAACAAACAGCTGTCACGTTTTATTATATTTTCGACCTATTTTCGAGAAAAAACGTATAGTTTGTTGTAGTAGGGATCGAAATAGGTAAAGTCTACCGCCGTCGAGTCGAGAATTAAAGTAGATACAGGGTGTACCCATTTGTGACATTATAACATGCCTTTAACCACGTCTTCTTTTATCCCTTTAATCATTCTGAACAACATTTCTTCTATGACTTTTGGAAATTCGCATAAGAAAACACTTTTCATACAAAACGCCCCGTTTGGTTTATGGTTTCAGTTACCGTTTATTTGATTGTCATATCGATCAAAAGCTAAGTATGTTTAAAATTTTTCGAACATATCATCAATCATCAATTTAAAGTTGCATTAGGCAAGCGTGGATATAAGCCTAATCTCATCATCATAGTAGCGATGATTTGATTTCTCTGATGGAGGCCTTTGCCCTGCAGTGGGACAGTATAGGGTAAACGTGGGATAGATGCCGTAGTAAGATAGATGCCTAAGAAAACACGTAGCGACCTGTGCGAACACAACACTCATAGTTTAACTGTGGGAGAGCCACGCTTCAGCATGAATGGGCCGGCTCAACCGGAGTGATACCACTGCCTCACAGAAAACCGGCGTGAAGCAGCCCCTGTGCTGTGTTTCGCCGAGTGAGTGAGGGTACCGGAGGCCCACCCGGGGGGAAGGGGATAAAAGGTTGGCAGCGCACTTGTAACTCCACTGGTGTTGCAAAGTGTCCATGAGCGGCGGCAATTGCTTACCATCAGGTGATCCGCCTGCTCGTCTGCTACCTATCACATAAAAAAAATAGTCTTTCGTTTAAAAACGAAAGACTATTTTGACTATGAGTGTGGCGTACATCCCACATACCCTATAGGCTGATACTCCCGACGCGGCGCGGTCTCGCCCGCAAACATTCCCGTATACTCTCATATTGTTGCGGCGACGTTGAAATGTTACTTTAAGGCTACAATAACACCTGTGAAATGGTAGCTCTCTTATGTTGAAAACTTTGTGTTCGCTGAATTGGTGGAACGGAGAATTTTACGCAAACATTATTACCTCCCCTTTATTCCTGTTTGTGTTCTCCCGTTTTATGGGACACCTTGAATCTGTGGCGGATAAGCTATACAGCTTTACCTTATGGTGGTATGTCTATAGGAGTAGCGAATTCTACGTGCCCCGCGCCTCACAATAACCCCCTAAAATGTTTGTCGTTTTACCTAATCCCTAAGCCCACATAATAGGTACAGTCGAGTTCAAAAATATGTATACACTTTAGGACCTTGTCACAATACATATTTATAAGAAAGTGGAAGTCGTTTTCTTATACCTATTTACTGTGACAAGGTCCTAAAGTGTATATGTACATATTTTTGAAGGTAGGTACCTAAATAGTAGATCATCAAAATAAGCTAAATACTCGTTATAAGGACATTATTGCCTGGTGAATTTTCTTTTTTGTTTGGAACAGCAGATTTTTATTTAACATGCTAAAGGGTCTTAATTCGTGTTATCTTATTATCTTGCTTTATGTGAGGACTTCGGGATTAAATCCACATTTTTTTTATTAACGGTGTATATTATAGAGAACGATCGTTTTAGAGATTAGATTATGTTAAGGGCAGTAATTTAATCAACTTAGCCCCAAAAGGTTTATCAATCGATCCAGATATTTTTCCTCCTAAAAACCTTAGATCTTTCACTTGTTTGTGGTGTGAGAAAAAAGTAGTGCAGAAAAAAAAATAGAAAACTAGTTGTGTTGGTGGTAAAGAATTTAAAAATATTCCTATCAGAGCAATTAAAAAGTTGTATCGTTGAAAAATAATAATAAAAAATAAAGGGATCCATTTTAGCTGGTCAGTTTAGTTGATCTGAGTTGAAAAACAGATATTTCCCCTTGTACAAATATTTTTTGAAGTCGGTTATAATGGACTACTTTCATTACCTCTACTATGCCTATAGAACTCAACACGATGAGAGGTAGGTATCGTCCATTGTTATGATTATTAATAATAGATCACTCCAATGAGTTGAGTCACTCCGTTGTCTCGAAACTGGGTCAGTAAGCCATACCCTTCGTATTTTGAGATGCATTCCTCTGTCGTAGTGATGCGACATTCGTACGACACACATCGGGGCCCTATTTCACTACGGTGACAATTGTCAGTATTGTCAGTGATATTTATTATGTAGAGAGCGTCAGTGCTACAAGCACAGCGAACCATTTTGAACTAGTTACGACGTGCACTTATGTGCGCCATGGAATTACTGCAATTGTCACGCAAATCCGACATAGATTCTAAATATTCCATGTCAAAATTCTCTTACAATTCTACAAACATGTCGACTAAAAATATAATTTTTGTTTAACAACATTATAGTTTCAGTCTGGCTTGGGTCTGGGTCGGACCAAAAAAATGTACCTGAGTTTTTCTATTACCAAAATTCTCAGTGTTAGCTTGAAGTGACGAAAAAGAAACTAGGTGTTGGTGCATTTGTACATCAGGGAAAATATGTTAATGTATTCGTCTTGCGCTTGATCCCAATCGCTAACTATCAGTGACCCGTCTACTTATCTGCCATTATCACAAGAAGAAACAATTTGTTCACTTGAAAACATTATTTTTCCAATTGTGTCTCATCCCTACTCTGTCACAGCTATTATGGGTGGCGTTGAGTGAAATGCCTGTGATGAGGAAAGGAAATAGCGCGTTATTAAAAGAAATACCTTTGTGTGAAATTGTGTTCGATCTTCTAAACCCTGTGTTTAGGTACAGCGTGAATTTGACATTCATTTGATTATGTCCACTTCAATCATTCTAAACAATATTTTGTTCTACGTCTTTTGAAAATTCGTCGAAAAATTTGCCGGCTCCCCATGAAAAAGAACAAGTCACGTGACTAACTTTGAATGAAAAGTTGTTTTTTTTAATGCGATTTTTGCAAAAAGAACTTGTGGTTAATGGAACTTATTAAATGTTCACTTACACTCTGTATAATATCTGACAGTGATGTTACGTGATGAAAGGTCTTACTGGCCTACCTTTTTACTATACTCATAAAATTTATTGAATGTATAATTAACGCACAATAATTAACGTGTCACACATTGTGATAAATTGCTTTTCCATGAAAATTAATTTCTTCGTTTTTATTTGAAACTGAAATTCAAAATTTCGATGGCGCATTCTGTTGTACTTAACTAGTTTAACGCTGGACAAATATTAGTCTAGATTTATTATATCTAAGTGTTTAATACGGTGTATACTTTTTTAACCGTGTTAGAAATTTCTCAGATCGATGTATGTGACGGTTCGGTCTTAAAATGCCAGACAATCACACCAATAAACCTGGTCTCAAACTAGGCTAACCCCTGTACTATGAGTACCAGATGACGATAATTAACTGGGGGCGTAAACCCAGAACACCCAAAATCCAAAAAAACTTAGAAAATGTAATATGTGTAAGGACGCCCCGTTGGTCTAGTGGTTTTAGTACCGGGCCGTGATCTCGGAGTCTCTGGTTCGATTCCCGGATCGATCAAAAGCACGGATTTTTCGAACATAGCTCGGGCACAGAATAATATAAAGGGCTCGAGTTTGCGATCACCATCAGCATAAGGCAAGCGTGGTGATTAAGCCTAATCCCATCATAGTAGTGATGACTTGATTTCTATGATGGAGGCCTTTGCCCTGCAGTGGGGCAGTAGGTATATAGGCTGATACTTTTACTTTTGTGTGTGTGTCTTATGTTTATATATTTTGTTTCAGGTGCAAATGAGAAGCAAGAGCTGAGTAAATATAATTATACATTAGCTGAAGTGAGACGAGAAGCGGCGAGTAGACTACAGCAGATGATCATGTCTGAAAACGTCAATTTGAACGTAAGTTATCTTTTCAGGAAAAAGACATAATCCAAATCCATGAACTGCCTTGTTCTTCCACTGTTTTTATGTGGCAGACTAGCAGACGGATCACCTGATGGTAAGCGATTGCCGTCGCCCATAGACATCTGCAACAAAAGTGCACTGCCAACCTGATAACTCCCCTATTGGGCCTCCAGTACCCTCACTCACTCGACGAAACATCGCGTATGCGATGCTTCACGTCGGTCTTCTAAAGGTCGTGGTGTCACTCCGGTCGAGCCAGCCCATTCATGCCAAAGCGTGGCTCTCCCACGTATAACATCGTGCAAGTATTTGGTTTTTTCGGTTTACCTATAAGCCTTGTTGCTGTCTTTAGAAATTATCTGTTTAATATAGAATCCTAGCGGCCACCCTAAGGGCCACCCGCGACTTTGTACTCCACACAGTATATTTTTATAAATTGTAGCCTATGTGTTATTATGATGTATAAGCTGTATTATTGTAAAGTTTCATTCAAATCCATTGCGTAGTTTTTGCGTGAAAAAGAAGCAAACATCCAACCATCCATCCATATCTACTAACAAACTTTCACGTTTTTTTATTAGTGGGATAGATATCCAAAATGAGTCTTGATAATATGGTCAGAGTTTATCAATCATCATATTTCCTATTTCAGAGTGAAGCCTTCGACTTGCTGGCTCGAATAGAGACAAACTTGGAGCTGTACGAAGCAAACTACACAGACTACGTGAACAACGTAAAGAACAAGAAGACTTGGACTTTCTTCAATGCCATGTTCTACGCGGGAACTATTTACACAACTATAGGTGAGTTGATAAATAGATTCACACTACATCTCAAACATTAAGCAAGGATATAATAAAGTCCACTCGTAACAAATGAGAATATACCTGTCCCATTCAAACAAAAGCATTCACAGCGCGTGTGAAAAGGAGGGGAAAGGTTCGGTCCTATCACCCACTTCAAATGATCTGATTCCGGACTAAGTAGCTTAACTACTTGTGCTACATATATCAGACAAGAGAGGATTACAATTTTTTTAAATACATTACACCCAGACATTGAACTAACATGACTATTAATCGCACGGATGTTTGCCCAGGGTGGCGATCAAACCCACCAAATGCGCCATGCGACCAGTCAGTTAACAGATTTCCCAAGTTAAGGTTGTGTATTATTATAAATCTATTTTCTGACTGCCTAAAAAAGGGAGTATTATAATTTACATTTATTTCCAAATCATATTTATTTCTAGTAGCCACTTTTAAGAAAAAAGTTGAACATGTCTGTTACGCTAATGTTATAATCAAAATTCCTTCACAAAAATTATAAATTGAGCCCACTCCAGAGAGCTTTATTTTTTAAATCATCATCATCAGCAACCCACGGTCGTCCACTGCTGGACATAGGTCTCCCCTAATGCACGCCACCGCTCCCGATTTTCGGCCACTCTCATCCAGCCCACTCCAGCCAGCCTTCGAATGTCGTCATCCCATCTTGTAGCAGGGCGTCCAACACTACGTTTGCCGAGTCGCGGTCTCCACTCAAGGACTTTATGGCTCCAACGGTTGTCAGTTCTGCGGCTAATGTGACCAGCCCATTGCCACTTTAGTTTGCTAATTCGGTGGGCTATGTCAGTGACTCTGGTTCTCTGTCGGATTACATCATTTCTGATGCGGTCCTTCAAAGATACTCCGAGCATAACCCTTTCCATAGCTCTTTGAGCGACTTTGAACCGCTGGATTAATCCAGCCGTGAGTGTCCACGTCTCGGCACCGTAAGTCATGACCGGAAGGACGCACTGGTCGAAGACTTTCGACTTAAGACTTTGAGGGATGGGTGACGAGAAGACTTGACGAAGCCTACCAAATGCTGCCCAGCCAAGCTGAATTCTTCTATTGGCTTCTCTCTCGAAGTTGTTTTTGCCTAATTGGAGCGTTTGTCCTAGATAGACATATTCCTGGACAACTTCGAGAGGTACTCCATTAACAGCGACCGGTCCCGGATCAACGAGCTCGTTGAACATGACCTTGGTTTTATCCAAGTTCATCCGAAGACCGATGTGTTTAAGAAGATTCAGCCAGGCTGCTCACCATCTCCTGTAGGTCCTGTAAGGTTTCCGCCAAGATGACGATGTCGTCCTGCGAATCGTAGGTGTGACATGTACTCGCCATTAATATTTATTCCGCGCTCTTTCCAGTTTAGCGTTCCGAACATGTCCTGGAGCGCAGCAGAGAAGAGTTTCGGAGATATAACATCTCCTTGTCTCACACCACGTCGCAGCAGGACAGGCTCAGTTTGGCCATTCTGGATTACTACGGACATATTAGCGGGCGTCATATATAGTCTGTTTTCAATTATGATGTCCCTCTGGACATTTCGAAGAACGTAACTCTGCATGTTACGTGTACGTAACGCGCGAGATCTATAGAACAAATCAAATATTATATCTTTTTGTACTTGGTAGTAAATCGTCATTAGGAAAATATACAATTATACAAAAATACCCTACAATTATAGTCTGTTTCAATACATTCAATTATGAAGTCCCTTTTTGTATTGGTTGTAATCGTCATTTGAAAATTATACAATAATCCAAAAACATCCTACAATTGATTCACAAGCAAAATTAACATATTGTTTTTGAATATAATGCTCAAAATAATGTAAACTTCAAAATAAAACAATAGTTATTTTTGCGCGATTGCGGTTACGTACTATGGTTTGTGATTGACTTTTGAACATAGTGACGCACCTCAAGTATTCGGCATGTTCCAGAGATACAAAATTCTATATTTGCCGATTTAAAAAAATCGTGTTCATTAATCATCATCTGCCACTTTAAGTGTCACTTCAATCACTACGAGGAGAGTGCAGAAAAGCCTACGACTAAGTCTGCAGCATGAAACAATAGCGATGACCTTGAGTGCGCAGAAACCAATTTTAGTAGAAATTCATCTGTTCTACAAGTGCGCAAACTAACGGTCATCGCTATTGTTAGATGCCGCGGATTATACAATAAGACGTACGTGTTTTTCTTAAGTTAGTTTGTTGTTTTGTTGTTGAGTGTCGTTTATTGTTTTGTTTGTAATGCCAAATAAAGTCTAAAAGTGTTCTTTCGACAATCTCTAAAAAACCTTAGTTGTTGAAAGTTGCTTTGATTAAAATTGGTTACAAATCGATAATCGATGCCGCTGAATATCGATTTCTAAGAGTACTTCCTTAGTACTGAACTTTTGACATCTTTCCAAAGGGACATCATAATTGAAATAGACTATAGACACTTCAACACCTCGATATATCGCCAATCGACTTGGCACCTCTGCAAGGCCTCGAGAACAGACCAGGTCTCGACGGAGTCAAAAGCTTTTTCATAGTCCACAAACGCCATGCACAGGGGCTGGTTATACTCTTTGGTCTTCTGTATAACCTGTCTCACTGTGTGAATATGGTCTATGGTGCTATAACTCCGTCGGAACCCGGCCTGCTCTGTAGGTTGGGCTTCGTCAAGTCTTCCTGTAAGGCGATTCGAAATGACTCTTGAGAACAATTTATAGACGTGACTTAAGAGTGAAATTGGTCGATAGTTCTTCAGTAAGGTTTTGTCACCTTTCTTGAAGAATAACACGACCAAGCTCTGCTGCCACGCCCTAGGAGTTCTCCCGGAGAAAAGAACCGAGTTAAATATACGCCGAAGTTCCTTCAGCACCGGCTTGCCGGCAGCTTTTAGAAGCTCGGTTGTGACTCCGTCTTCTCCCGGGGCTTTTCCATTTTTAAGTTGCCCAAGAGCTGCCTCGATCTCCTCCAAGCTGATGTCGGGTAAATCCTCCGTCGCATGGCGGGTTAATGTGGCTCTTGAATCCTTCTCATCCGGCGTAGGGTGGGGTGAGTGCGACGCGTACAACTGGCTATAGAACGTGTAAACTTCCGAAAGAATCTCTGGCTTTGACGTGACGACTTCTCCATTTGTTTTGGTCAACTTCGACAGGTGGCTCCTTCCAAGCTGTTGTAAGAAGACTTTGGGACCCCCGGTTCTGCTCAATTGTTCTCTGTATTAAGAGTGTATTGGAGCTTCGGAGGTCACGTCTTAACAGCTTGGAGATGGACTTATTCAGAGCCCGTTGCTCTGCCGAGTGACTGATGGATCGTTCCGCCTCTTGTCCATTAGGTCCAGAGTCCCCTTCGAAAGCTTAGACCGTTTGCCCGTACGTCGCAACTCACAGAACTTTGCACCCTCGTCCCGAAGAATTTCCACAACTTGGTCGAGTTCTTCGTCGATATCTACGTCAATTGTGGATCCCAAGGCAGCGAATTCGATTTTCCAATTTGAGTTGGAAGACGTCGGAACCAGCGAGCGATTGGAGTAGATTTGGCCGGAGCGTGGACTTCATCAATCGAGAGCGTTCAAGCTTGAAATCGATATTCAGGGTGCCTCTGAGAAGTCGGTGATCACTTCCGGTTTTAAACCTATTGATCACTGAGACATCTCTGAATATTCGCTTTTTGTCCCGATATGATGAAGTCGATCTCATTTTTAGTCATAGTATCGGGGCTCTGCCACGTCCATTTCCTCTGGGGCTGTTTCTTAAAGAACGAGTTCATTAAGAAAAGCCCCTCGCGCTCTAAGAAATTGACGAGCATTTGCCCCCTATGATTTCTACTTCCAAAGCCGCATGGTCCCAGCATCGATTCGCTGTAAGTCTGTACACCACTTTGCGTTAAAATCCCCCATGACAACGTTATAGTGAGCCTTAGTGGTGTTGTGTAAGGCTCGAGAAATATCCTCATACATCTCTTCTAACGATATCATCCGAGTATGTCGACGTTGGAGCGTACACTTGAACAACCTTTAGGTTGTATCTGTCGGTTAATTGATTACGAGGTACGCAAACCCTCGCCGACACACTGGAGATTTCAATAACGTTGTCAGTGAGGACTTTGTTGACTAGGAACCCGACGCGCCATGTGACGGATTATCTCCTTCCCTGAAGTACATAAGATGGCCAGACTCTAGGGTCAGTGTGTCCTCACCCTCTCTACGGACTTCACACAGCCCGAGAACATGCCATCTTATGTGCTTCAACTCCTCCTCGAGTTGGGCCAGATGTGAGTCGAGCCGTAGCGTGCGTCCGTTATACGTCGCCAAGGTCAGTGTGGTGTGGCGGCCTTCCGTAACCCGGAGATTCTTAGCACCCCCCTGCCCTGCCCGTTACCGAGACCGCCGCCTTGGCCCGGAATAGCAGGGCTGCCGGGAACTGGGGGCCGGGGCAGTGTGTGTACTAATTCATTTTAGGAGGATTGGACCATATCCCACCACGCTGGTCCAGTGCGGGTTGGTGGGTGGTTCGTCAGGGCCTCTTTCGTTGTTTAGCAGGACGCGCCACGGGCAGGAGAGGTTGACTTGGGGCCCGAAAGATGTTGTGTGGGCCCCCTTACGTCCCCATTTTTAAATATGTATCTTAAATTAACCACTACCTAATAATGAAAAATAGCATCGGTGTCACTACAGTCTACGCTAAGATCATTTTGATAGTCATGATTAAGAGTGATGTGCGGTACATTAACACTTGCAACTGAAACAGAGTAAATAATCATAAACTCCTAATTCATCGTGCCATTATCTAAATCCACTAACGATGTTACTGGATTTAACTTTCTGTTCTACTTTAAGCCATCAATGGATTAAACATTGGTTGCTATTTATAACTAAGCCTCCTCTCTGTGAATTAATAAAGGTGTGGATGGTTAAGCTATTTTTAGAAATAATTTTAATCCCTAAACGTCCTAAAATATCATACTCATTCATAGAAGAGTATAGGATATTGAGTAGGGTAATTATAGTCTGGTAGAAGGATTAAGAATGTCCTTCAATCATCTGTTTACTGGATGAAAAATGTTTAAATTTTAACAATCAAATGCCTGGTCTTAATATAATTGACATAAATAAAAAAAACACACATTTATCACCGATATTCTTCCATCGTCTTAATGTCGAAGTCCTCATTAAATATTATGAATAAAGCTCCTTTTGCATGTTAGATCTACAAAATTATCAAACAATTAGAACTGTTCTAAGTAAGTATACCTAAAGATTTGGATCAGAAATGCACTTAATACAGACTCATATTAATTTGTACGCTCAAATCAAAACGCCTAAAATTTCTCAACAGCAAAGTTATAAACTGTACGTATTTCATTGCTCCACTAATTGAATCAGGCGCTAACATCAACTCTACCGACTGAACATTTTCCAACCGGCTTAGAGAACGTGAAAATCTGATTATTTGTGTTTGTCTTCAAAGACTGCACTCTTCGTTAACACGTTCAAAGCTTTTAAAGGAACAATATTTATTTATTTTCGTTGCCAAAGGTAAATACGGTGAGTAGCGAATGTCCTTTGTGTCTCTCCCTGCAGGTTTACAAAGTGATACGTTTAAAATAAAGGCTTTATTCCAAGTTAAGCTTTAAAAGGCTTGAATTAGAAAGTTTCATTGCTCTCAATTGATCGAAGGCGCTTTCTTTCTCCCTTTGTGGGAATTCTTTTCGTGAAACAATGTGTAGGGATTGAGTGAGTTTTAATGGAGGCCGTTTAGGTATTTTTATTGGGTTTCCTCTTAAGAATGACATCAAAGGTAGAGAGAATGCTCGAAAATTTAATCAAAATTAATATTTGTGATGTAGAAAATTGTTGGTTGATTGAAAATTGGTGGGTACCCACCATAGAAAAAAATTACAAGCGGAGCGATGTAGGTATGATGGGCGATGTAAAAACCTCAAGGTAAAAAACAAATAACATAAAATTTCCGATCGGGATTGCTTAAACAACTCCCAAAATACTTTCTTCCCAAAAAATATTAGACTCATATTGACTTTCTATGAAAAGTAAAATTTCTATGCTGATTTCCAAAAGTCATAGAACAAAATGTTGTTCAGGATGGTTTTTAGAACACGTGGGTAAGAGGATGTAAATGTTTACAGGAACACCCTGTATTTCCTACAGACGTGTTACAGTCGACCCTAAATGTAATATTAAAATCAGCACCAAACTCCCCACATTTCCATAATCTTGTCTAAGCACTCAGAAATACTTAAATTCTAATAACATTCTTAGAAGCGTAACAAATTTAAAAACGTCTTGAGTAAGATGTATTCGGATAATCCAAATACGGATTACAAATTAAGGGTATCCATTAAGGCGATCGGCGAAAAGCGGCTGTATTGAAAATGAGATTCATGAAAGCTGAAATATAAAATTTCTTTCATATCTTTCAATGTTCCCCATGTTTAATATAACAGCATAACCGTCAAAAGAAAATTTCCTCAATATCATAATAATTTTCATATTAGAATGACTTCATTTTGAGAAACGATTTATTGCATGTAGGATTGGAGTTACAATTTCGTGCCCTTGGATACATAATCGTTTGGACTTCAGAATTATTGCGGACTTCATATCGTGCTATTGACTCGATTGTGTCATTCACCAAATAATGAAGAGCTCTCCCAATGTAAAAAACCGCGATTTTCGTCTAAATTTCTGAAGAGTCTTCAAGATTCAATGTGTCAGAATAGTGTGGACGGATTTTTTATTTTGGGTGTGCAGGCGTGGGGCTATGCGAACCGAAGTGAATGTAGGTGTAGTTGTTTTAAATTTGGATCGCTGCCCAGCGGGCTTGGCGCTTTCGTTCAGTCACACATCGACCAATCTATTGGGTGTTTATTTAGAAATTCCGCGACATCAAATTTGTTGATATAGATAATCCTTTGGATATTAAAACAGTTGGTACAATAAAGGAATACAGTGCTCGTGCTAAGTGTCCATAATGGATCGCAGTATGTCCGCGTTTGTTTACGCCCGAAATGTCGGGCGTCAGAAATAGATTCTTTTCTTAGATATCTGCGTTGTCCCCGGTATAACCAAGGGGTTTGTTATCGGCTGCGATTTGTCGGAGGTAAGTTTACATTACGTGCTCTTTAATTCTCAGTTTATTTTTGCGTTTGTATGTCATTCGCTATTGGCAGAAGATTGATTACCTTTTGCCAAATTAAAAGGCCTATTGATTTTATTATCTTCAGTGTAGTGCGCGCTGCGTTATCTAATTAACAGGTTTTTTTTCTTTCCAGTTGCAGTGACTTGACAGTGCGGTGATGAGTAAAGAGGGAAATGAAACGAAAAATAGATTAACGTTACAAATCCCCATCATAAAAGCCGAATCCGAAACCCAAACCACTGGCCTGTTAGTTTCCATATCCCCTCCAAAGGAACCAGAAAATATGGATGCCGAAGACAGACAATCCATGTCCATTAGGAAGAGGCGAAACCTCTCCAAAAATAGAGGCCAAGCTGCTAGGCAAAGAGAAAAAACCCCTGAACCCAGCAGAACTCTCATCCCTCATGAAGACACCACTTCCGACGATGAAGATACAGTAAGAGAAAAGCCTCAAAGGAATTCACGGGAAGTTGAAGCTGAAACCTCCTTCTTAGAAATGAAAAGACTAGTCCAAGAAAAAGCAAATGTTAAAGATCCAGTGTACGACATAGACACAGATGAAATATTAGAACAAAGGGCTTTTGCAGCAAATGAAAGAAGACGACGCAGTATATCGCCTTTTGCAATACCAGATGTAAATAAACTTAATGATGAGAGTGCTTCACTGGAAAAGAAAGGAAGTTTCATAGATCCAACAAATAAATTATTGAGCACAAGTTATACACTGAGTCCTAAAGACGAAGATTCTAGTCGACGTAGTTCTTTAACTATTGAGCCCCCAGCCGAACTACTAAAAAGAGGTATCTCACCTCCAACGCCTACAAGCACATCACCCAAAGAAAAGAATTTTCCTTATCCTTTACCAACTACACCCAAAAAGTTACAAGAAATGGTATACCCCGATGAAAAGAAATCAGATGATAAACCTAAAACGCCAGTAAGATCAGAAGATGTATTTACATTTGAAGAAAAAGACAAAGAAGTAAAACCACCAATTAAACCTAAAACGCCAGACGCAATTCCTACTCCAACTAGGGAAATAGTTACAAAAGTTATAGAAATAGAAAGGACTCCAAGTAAAAAATTAATTGCTGAAAAGAAACCTGTCGTTGAAGTTAGGGAAAGAATCGTTAGAACTCCAAGTAGAAAAATGTCAGCGGATGTTAGGCCAGTGATTGCCAAGCAAGCTGCAAAACAAGCGAGAGACGAGCCTCAAAGTAGAGCGCCTCCAGTGAAGCCAGCGCGGAGTAAATCGGCAACAAGATTCGGGGTCAGTTTTTATATCAAATTATTTGTGGTTCTATTTATTGCTTTGTTAATAACGCTGTTCTTTCAATTGGCCTAAATACCCAAAATCAAGATTGGTAACAATGTAAATAGTTTACCATAATATCATAGTATAAGAAGAAACTAATATTTTGTCCATAATGACGTTTACAGAGTAAGACTAGTGAGAGTGAGATGAGTGAAGATCAAGCAAATCAGCAAACTGGCCAAGTCGCTGGCTCTACCCGTAAGGTAATACCCACGCCTCGACGATTCACAAAGCATAGATCCCCGAGAGAGAACCGATCACAATCAGTCAACCGAATCGAAGAACCGCGAATAGCTCCTAAAGTTATAGACAAGGCAGGCACAGGTATGAGTCAAACTAGTAGAGAAATCATTGAACTCATGCAGAAAGCGCGAGCAAGAAGTTTGTCCATTCCTAAAGACGATCCCAGGCTTTTACCTGAATACAAAAAAGTATCCAGAGAGCAAAAAACCAACTAAAACTTTAAAAACGCCTAATAAAACACCATTAACAACGCCGAGAAATATTCGAGGAATATCATGTCCAAAGACTATCCAAATTATAAGCGACAGAGCAATCTTATCTGGTTTGACAACAAATCAGAGAGTAGAATTGGAACACGAAAAACGCGCTAGCAGACACAGCTCCGGGTATGTTGACGCGAGTCAATCCGAATACACTTCGAGTTGTTATTCCACTTCGCCCAGTGAAAATGAGTACGAATTTGATTTATCTGAACGAACAGCTGAGTTGACACGCAAACTCAAACTCTTGAGCCAAGAAACAAGCCAGCCAATAGACAGTGATGGAAAGAAAAACAATGGCGTTGTATCCAAAGATAGGACAGATGCTGATATTGAAATTCCAGCAGAACCTAAATCTGTTCTAAGAAAAAGATCACTTGTTAGTGCTAAAAATAAAAATGGAGAGCGTAAACAAAGCATAGATGCGGCTGCAGAAGACGAAAATAAAACGAAAAAACCTGAAGTGGATGATAAGAAAAAAACTGCACCAGTTAAATCGAGATGGAAAGTGATAAGAAATTGGCAACAATTTAAAGAAGAACGAGCAGCAGATTATGAAAAGATACGCCTACTAAGGAATCGGTGTATTTGCGATACATTGTTGTTGATAATAATGTGTGGATTGGGAGCACTAATGTTCAAGAATCTTGAAGGATCCTTTGAAAATGCTTACAAATGCGGTACAAGAAGTGTGAAGAGAGATTTTATTGAGGCGTTGTGGCGTGGTAGTCATTATTTACGCGAAGAAGACTGGAAGTCTATGGCCCGAAAGAAACTTTTCGAGTTCGAGAGCCAGCTGCATACTGCATTTGAGGCGGGTGTGACATCCTATAGCGGACTCCGATCTTGGACTTTTCAAAATTCGTTCGTCTACTGTTTAACATTGATTACGACTATTGGTAAGACTACTGTTTGTTAACCGTTTCCCGTAGAAAGATCACATTTAAAAATTTCTAGATATTTTTATTTATTTTATTTCCTTTTTTATCCACGTATTCACGTTTCTGTTGTTCTCATTTATCTACATTAGTTCACGTACACTTGTGAGTTGGATTTTTTCCCCACCAAAAAAAAATTTTGCTAAGATATTGATCCAAGTCTTTATTCTATAATTCTGTATCATTAAATCGCGAACATTCAGCGTTACTCCAAATAAAACTCTTATAGCGGAATGCTTGCCAAATTACATACACGAGATCTTTGAATAAGCACGTTCCACGGTTACACAAGCACGGTTTTACATTTTGCACTGCTCATTAACGTCTAAATGAATGTTCATAAAAAGATTTGCGATTTGATCGAGTTTGTTGTTACTTTCATCATTTGAATTTTCACTATTTGTAGTTGCATACAACACCAAATCCAGGATTTGGTAACGATCAAACCTGATGCATTGTAGAGTCCAGTCAAAAGTAGTATTTTGAAGTATTCTTAGATTAAGTTCAAGATTGTTTATTTGATGTTTACCTATCTGATTTATTGATTTTATTATCTGAGGTTTATTCAATTGTTTTTTTCTTCAAATTTCCAGGTTACGGTCACATAGCACCGAAGACGACGTACGGGCGCGCAGCCACCATCGTGTACGCTATTATCGGCATCCCTCTCTTCTTGATCGTGCTGGCCGATTTCGGTAAACTCTTCACAAGGATCATCAAGTTCTTCTGGTCTTTCATCCGAAGGTTTTACTACACGAGGAGCTGTAGAAAAGTTAGGAGAACTGTTCCTATGCAGGTGAGAAAAGTTATTTATTTTCACACGATATTGTTCTTAAATTGCATATAAGATTTATTAATATAAGGTTACAGTTGTTAGGTTTCTGTAACAGAATACTTACAATTTTGAACACAATGATACAATCTCGATATCAATCTATAAGTAGATTATATAAACAATATAAGGTAAACCGTAAAAGTTTTAAGTTAGTTGGCGCGATGTAATCAACGCACTCCTTTCAAATGAAAGAGTGTGTTGATTACACTTACCATAGCTTTGGACGTAACTGGAAATACCCAGTGGCTGTCACTTTGAAGCCGGAGCGGGGTATGCTAGGTCATGGTTCAAAATTTGGGAAGTCTAGTAATTTCAATGGAGGGACTACCTACCATCTGACCTTCGCAACTTTTTGGGGAGCTGAATTATGTTTACACGTTTCAGAAACTAATCGACATTAGTTCGATTCGAGCTAATGGTGGAGTAAATACAAACAGATGCGAAATTCGAAAATTCGAAAAATCATAGGCAATGTAGTCGACATAAATTATTTGATACTTAAATAGTTTATTACTAGCTTTTGCCCGCGACTTCGTTCGCGTGGACTTCAGGTTCGTAGAAACCTCAAAAATTGTAGCCTATGTGTTATTCTGATGTATAAGCTATATTGTGGTAAAGTTTCATTCAAATCCATTCAGTAGGTCGTTTGGGTGAATTTCAACAAACTCCATTTTTGCCTAATTACGGTGGCGAATTTTTAAAACCACTTTACATACATTTTATGGGAGGCACATAATAGAATAAACATTGTAGTATTCAAAAATATAGGAGGCATAAAAATATTATAATTATTTTTAGAGATATTTCAATTTGAAATTTTTACAAGCCACCGTAATTGTATTTGAGCCACCGTAATTTAATCCCTACCACCGCGATTATTTTAAGCCAGCGAAATTATAATAAATAAACAATTTTATTGTTTATTGTCATTTATTGAATTAAATTATTAAAAACCTGAGTTTAATTAGATATAATATATGACATGTAGCTGTATTGCAATCACGTTAATATAGGTACACATTAGTTGATGTTAATTAATGTAACCTGTATGACTTTTTAATAAAGGTATAATAGTCGTGTAGAATATGATCAGTTTTTAAGTTGTTGCATAGCAATAGTCGTAAGGGGGGGGAGGGGGTAATCAGGGTATGGTCTTAGTGGGAATTACTGTTAGTGGGAATTAAGTGAGAACGGCATTGCCAATAAAGTGCTAAGAAACCATCTGCAGTGCTAGTGGTGGAACACCAAGTTTAAGCAGAGCCCTAGCCAGTCCAAGTCACCTCACGTCACCGTCGTTCCTCCTGGAACCGTTCAACCACACCTCCGCCACCTTGAGGTGCAGCTGAGCTCAGGTCGAAAGGCGAGTCTTCTGCGCCTCCAAACCGAACCAAACTCACAAGAAAGGAAACCCGAAACAAAACCGAGCACGCTTGCAGGCTCCAAGGTGGCAGCCCTACTAGCTTGCTAGGGTCATCATTTCCCTGCCCTTTTCCCAGGTTATCTGGGGTCGGCGCAGTATGTTTTCTTCTTCCATTCGTCCCTGTCATTCGTCATCGTATCATCCACCCCCTTTTCAGTCATGTCATTCTTCACACAATCCATCCATCTCTTTTTTGGCCGTCCTCTGTTCCTCCACCCACTTACATTCATACCCATCACTCTTTTGGTAACATGTTCCGCCTCTCTTCTCATTACATGGCCGTACCAGGAAAGACGATTTCCCTTTAGTTTATCGGTGATGGGTGCCACTTTCATACTACCTCTGATATACTCATTTCTTATCTTGTCCATTCTCGTCACGCCACACATCCATCTCAACATTCTCATCTCTGTAGCATGCAGTCTTCTTTCATCCGTCTTCTTAATGGCCCAGCATTCTGATCCATACATTGCAACAGGTCTGATGATGGATTTATAGATTTTGCCCTTTAATTTAAGGGGCATCCGTGGGTCGCATGTTGTTGCCGTGACCTGTCGCCATTTCATCCACGCTGTGTTAATTCGATTCTTAACGTCCCTGTCAATTTCACCGTCACTCTGCAAGAGAGACCCGAGGTACCGGAAGTTGGAACAAACTGGTAAGGACATTCCGGCAAGGGTTATGGGGATCGGACTAGAGAGACCGCCGAAGTCACAGAACAGGTACTCTGTTTTGGTTCTGCTAACTTTCAGGCCAACGTTCTCTAGTCTTTGCCGCCATTCCTCCAACTTGTTCTGGACCTCGAGTGCATCTTCCGCCACTAGCACAATGTCGTCGGCGAACACCATACACCAGGGCCCCTCCTCCTGTATGTCCGACGTCAAAGCGTCCATTATCATCAGGAAGAGATAAGGGCTCAGCGCTGACCCTTGGTGTAAGCCTACAGCCACATTGAAGCTAGGTGTAGTGCCGACTGTGGACCGGACTTGTGTACTGCATCTGCTATACATGGCTCGAATTAACTTTTGATATTTCCCTGGTACTCCTTTCATCTGTAGGGCCCACCACAAAACCTCACGGGGTACTCGGTCATATGCCTTTTCGAGGTCAACAAACACCATATGCAAATTTTTATGTGCCCTTCGGTATTTTTCGCACAATTGGCGAATGGCAAAAATGGCGTCTGTCGTTCATCGACCAGGCATAAAACCGAATTGGTTTTGTGAAATTTCACTCTCTTCTCTCAGGCGTCGCTCTATAATTTTCTCCCACACTTTCATGCTGTGAGAGATCAGCTTTATTCCTCGATAGTTATTGCATTCCTGTAAATCACCTTTATTTTTAAAAATAGGCACCAGCAAGCTATTGCACCATTCATCAGGGATTATTTCTTCATGCAGCAACTTATTGAAAAATAAAGCTAACCACTTCCATCCATCTGCTTTCAAAAAACTTCCATACTTCTACCGGTACTAGCTTGCTAGGGTATAGTGGATTAATCACTGGCTTACCTGAACCCAGCTGAAGAAACTGAAGAAGTACAAAACCGGACCGATAAAGCTACAACGACCTTTGGCATGAAAATACGGTCACGAATAGCATGTTGGAATGTGCGAACGCGAGGATAGCCGACTAGCCTAAGTGGAAGCAGAAATGCTTAGATACAAGCTGCAAATATTCGTCCACAGCAAGTGCGTAGGAATGGATTCGGAGAACTGGGAACGTCCAGGGGCCTTACTTTTTTTTTAGTCTGGGAAGGAGGATGAAGAAGGCGTAGGTACGTGAAAACGGCGTAGGATTCCTCCTTTCTCACGTTGCGACGAAGAGCCTACTGGACTGGAAACCCATCTCAGAGCGAATCATCACGGCCCGATTCAACAGCAAAGCTCGCAAGATAATCGACCTGGCCGACGCCTTTGGGCTAAAACTGCGAAATCGCTTTTCCGCCCTCGAAAATGTCTCTACACTTTCTGTCAACGCGGAGTGGAAACCATATCAAAATGGCCCATACAGAGACTAACTCCGCCGTCTTTGGACACAAAACACATACACGCGAAGACTGTATGTCTCAGAAAACCTGGAACCTGATTGAGACAAGACGGGAACTCCATCTTCAACTCTCTCTCCATCCAAAACTCAACAACCTCCAATACCGACAGATTCGCAGAAAAATTTACCGCAGTACCCGTCGTGATCGCCAATTGTGGGCTGACAGTATTGCCGAACGAGCTTTACGCACTGACAATGCCAGTAATCTCAGGGAGATATAAATAAGGCAACATTGATGTTGTCTCCCCCTACAGGAGGAAAAGTATTGAAGGCCATCCAATACCCGAAAAACGGGAAAGCCCTAGGAGTGGACCTCATCACAGCGGAAATGCTAAAAGCTGATGTCTGGACCGCTGCGAACGTGCTGAATCCCCTCTTGAAGAACAGCTGGCTGACCGAAGAGGTGCCCAAGGATTAGAGAAAAAAAAGGATTTCTCACCACCGTACCCAAGAAGGGACACCTTAGTGAATGTGGCAACAGGAGAGGCATCACCTTGCTCTCAATTCCTTTTGAAAAGCTCTCTTGGATCATCCTAGACAGACTATCGTATCGAGGGCCGTCGAAGCTCTTCTTCGCAAAGAGCAGGTTGGCTTTCGACCCAACCTATCGTGTACTGACCAGATCAACACCTTGCAAATAATCTTCAAACAGGCATCAGAAGGGAAATGTATGTGACCTTTGTGGATTTCGAAAAAGTCTTTGAAACGCTATCTAAAATGAAACGTTATCTGGTGGCTCGTGAAATCGGAGTTTCCGAGGAGATCACCAACATAATCAAGGCCATCTACTGGAACTATTCCTGTAGAGTCGAGTCGAGACGCATGAAGGCCTCGTCTCGGAGGACGTACCAGTTGATCCGGAGGTATGTCAGGGGTGTCTCCTCTCGCCTCTCCTCTTATTTGTCGCTCTGGATGGCATTGTGCATTAAACCTAGAACAAACGCTGAGGCATAGAGTGGGGACTGTCCAACGTATTGGAAGATTTGGACTATGCTGTTGACCTTTGCCCGTTGAGCCACACACAAGCTGACATGCAGGCCAAACTGGACGACCTTCGACGAGAAGCTCGGGAAATGGGTCTGAAGACAAACATCCCAGACCTAGGAAATGAGATGTGGAGTGACAAGTTCTTCGCCGTTGCTCATCGGCACAAAGGGTGTGGAAAGAGTCCAGAAATGTACTGTAATTAGTAGAAAATCTATTTCAGTGGCACTGTACAATTACGGTAGCGCTATATTTCGCCACCGGAGCCACCGGGATTGCACCACCGGACTTAGAAACAGTAACAAAATTGGTATTATAAAAAAATATATTATCCCACCACTAACTTACAGTCTATAAATATGACAGTTAACTTAATCTTAATAAGCTATAAAACTGGATTTCATGTAAAGGAGAAAAGACAGCTCAAAATACATGCCACCGGTATTGATGAAAAACGTTCTCCTGCGCCACCGCAACTAGTACTTACTTGTTTGGCGGGAAAACGATGACAGCGCGCCGCATGTCCTTTAATCCCGATCATGGGGACACACTGAGCGGTAGGAGGAAGCAGAGCTCGTGTCTCCCAAAGCACATCGTGACAAGTAAAGAAGAATTCAAAACGCGCCACCGTTATTGCTATTTTCCGCGGGACATTTTTGAGATCGATATAAAATTCCAATTATTAATATTTAAATAATTCTGTTTGATTAATTTGAAGTCTCGTCTATTGTATTTTAAGTATACATTATTTAAAGTTACAATTATTCATCAAAAACTTACAATAACACTTTTATTGTAAACTAATGCAATTCGGACAGTCCACCGTAATTAGAATTTAGGTCTTCCAACATTTTTTAAACTAATAAATACATATCTAAAGGCTAAAACGCTGATGACATGTCATAAATAATAGTTCAAATATTTACCAAAAAAATTAAAACTGTTACTAGTAGCTCTCGATACATCGATTTTCAGCTTCGCCGCTAAAAAAAAGTGCTTGGGAAAATCACCCATTTACGTGAAAGAGTAACAAACATCCATACAAACTTTCGCCTTTATAATAGTAGTAGGATAAAGACTCGAAACAAAGTAAGGGCAGACCAAAAGCGGTAATCTAAAAACTTAAGAAATGGAAACAAAATTTAATTTCTGTAGGTCTACGTACATGGTTGCTCGAAGAGTTCGTGTGTTAAAAAAACATCTGAAATTAATTAAGTACCTAGTTAATTAACTTCACGCTCCGTTAGAGCCTTATAATAACTGCAACTTTGCCATTATGAACTGAGAGCGACTGTTGTTTATAATAAATAAATAAATTCTTACAAGATCCCATAATTTTTTTGCCATTTACGTGACCTCGAAGATGCAGTAGCTAAATTGTTCGACCGAAGCGCGAAACGTACGATTCCCGGTCCAGTCGATTAGGAAATTATATTTTATAAGTTTTCCTGAGGCTGGGTGTTTTAGGTTGACGACCCCAGTTAATTGCCGTCATCTGGTACTCATAGTACAGGGGTTGCCCAAACCAGGTTGATTGGTGTGATTGTCTGGCGCATTTATTTTATTTTATTATTATATGGGTTTACTTTTACATTGTACGAATAAATGACGATACCTAGGCGTAAGTTTCGACTTACAACGTGGCTCATGTAGTTTAAGTATTATGATATTTTCCTGTGGTAACTACACAGAGAAATATATTATATCCTCCGTGGAAATGAGGCATTTTCTTAAGGACCATATAAATATATAAGTAGGTCTTTATGGGAGAAAACTTAAAAACGGGCCATAATATTTTATTCGTCACAAAAGTAAAGAATATTAAAAATAGTTTCCCTTTATATTAAAAGAGTAAGATAGAATAAGGTTAAGATAAGCATTTGAATAAAAGTGTTGTCACAACTCTTCGTTCACGTTGTGTACATTTACCCTTTACCCTGTAATGAAACCTTTTAGTATACCTAGCAGACGGCAATAAATATGAAAACCCAACCGAAATATACATAAGTTAATAAATTACTTAAATCTGTTTTCCCTAATAACAAAAGCTCTTACCCTCACTCAAATTGTATAAGTAAATCCGCAAAACACTCCACCACTAATTTATTCTCCGCTCGTATTAATCTTTCAAAACCAACAAACATGTCTCAAGGAATAATTCGTCGTGTCTTGTTCTTTGAAAATATTGTAAGGAACGAAACAATACAAATACCTACCTTTTTCTACAGAAATGAGTAATGATTACGCCCGGGGCTGTACGTATCTTACATTCTGGTTTTGTTTGCTCACAAAGCAATCGCATCTTCGAGATTAAAGTATATAACAATGACACGACATTTTTTGTTTCCAGGAGGTAATGAAGGGACTCAACATTATGTACGACGTCGTGCGCCGCCCCTCACAGATCTTCAACGAAGAAGACGTGGAAGGTAATCCTGTTCAGCCACCTCCAGTAGAAAGAAGGCCGAGTGACATACCGCCTCCTTTGCCGCCTAAACCAGGAACACTACCAAGGGATTTTGACGATGAAACAGATTTAGGAACGCCTGCCCCATCCGTCTTTGAGATAGACGACGAATTCAACTTGCCAATTTCAGTTGCTATCGTAATTTTAGTCATCTATATCTTCATTGGAGCCGCAATTTACAATACTTGGGAGAACTGGAGCTTCTTTGAGTCATTCTACTTCGTTTTCATATCCATGTCGACCATTGGGCTGGGTGATCTAGTCCCTGACCATCCTCATAGAATGATGGCATCCATCATGTATCTAGTTTTCGGGTTGGCTTTAACTTCTATGTGCATCAACGTCGTGCAAGTCAAGTTGAACAACACTTTCAAACAAGCCAGTGCCAAACTTGGTGCTACTATTGGTCTAAAGGTGGCAGAAGAAGATGGTAGCTTAGTACCGATAACGCCACCCCCTACAGAAATTGTTCCAGTACATAAACCAAAAGTAGAAATAGAAAGCAAAGACGACAGCAAAAGTAATCAGGCAGTAGAAGAAAAAAGTAATCAGACAGTAGAAGACAAAAGTAAAGAAACGGAAGAAATTGAATCTAACAGTAAAAATAGATAAGATTGAAAATTGTGTGAAAACATTGGTGCTAATTAGGAAATAACGACAATAAGTGATATCGTTACTAACTTTAAATTCTATTTTACAACCGTATATTGTATTTGTTGGTGTGTAAATAAAGTTTTTTTTATTTAATTTATAAAATATCTCTTTTACTTATACGTGTCTGGAAAAGTTATAAACTTAAACACTGACTTAATGACTTAGAAAATTAAAATGGACAAGTATTTTTTATTTGCTTAAAAATAAATTGAAAGACCTTAAAACATCCGTGTCGAAATGCGAGTAGGATGTAACATACATCGAACTTCTTCAAAATACAATGCTTGACCTTTCCCACATCTGCTTCGTTACAAAATCTAAATCTTGTAACCACCTACAGTGCGAACAGATAATTCTTGATACAGTCTTCAACCCCTGTAAATAAAAGTCCTTAATCCATAGCTAGCAATGACTAAGTTCCTTTGACTCGCCCACGTCTGTTCAGCAATATTTGCCCTGCGGCCGGTAATGGCGCCGTGGCTTTGCAAGAATTTAATTATGCTCCCGGTAATCCCTCGCCGGATGTTTGTGGGCCATTTTTTACTGGAGAATCGCTTGAGGCGGATACTAAGCCTTGTCTAGCGAACTGTGCTAAATCTGGTTGTGGTCAGACAGATTTTTACTCCAGGAGTAATTTACAATACATGTTGGAAAGCAGAGGTCAGCGAGAACTGTTTTTATTTGTGTGATAGGTGTAGACGAGCAGACGAACTTCTGTTCAAATCAAACCAATGAAAACAACCTCAAATGTTTAAAACAAGAGTGGATAGGCTACTACTGGGTAAGCTCGCTCCATCGTAGGTTTCTTCTCAAATCTAGAGTTCAAAAAATTCATCCAAAAAAAATAATAAATTGAGACAACATCACATACATTGTCCTGTTCCCAAACTAAGGTTTTCATTTGTGCTATGGAAACCATAAACAACGAAGGAACCACAAAAACCCAGACCCGACACAAATATCTGTTTCATCAACAAACAAACGTGCGAGAATCGAACCGAAAAAATTACTGAGTAGTGAATCTATTAACCCGGTATACAAGTTACGATGGAAATAATTATACAGTGTTACAACGTAGTTTGGCGAGTTGTTCCGCGACCGTAACTGGGACTCAAAGGAGATCAGCAGATCAGATTTGTATGTCTGCAAACTTTAGTACTACGAACTTGTATGCTACGTAGGGGAGACAAAATGTATGATTTTGTGAGACTTTTTTTTATAAAAAACTAGCTTTTGCCTGCGGCCTCGCTCGCGCCCCCTACTTCCCTAAATTGGGGGGTTAGAAAGGGGCAAAAAGTAGCCTATGTTACTCTCCATCCCTTCAACTATCTTCACTTAAAAAATCACATCAATTCGTCGCTCCGTTTTGCCGTGAAAGAAAGACAAACATTTACAGACAGACACACTTTCCCATTATAATATTGTTATGTATGGGCTTGCCCTTCTTGGCTTTATACTAAACTCCAGAGTTAAGAAGAAGCCTACGATGGAGCAAGCTTACCCAGAAATAGCCTATTCACTCTAGCTGTCTCTTAGACTCTTAGAAAGGGGCACCGTGGGAGAGCCACGCTTCGGCAAGAAAGGGCCGGCTCGACCGGAGGCATATAATGGTGCGAATGAGCGCCATACAGTCCCCCAAAACGAAGTTTTCTAAAAATATGAATACACACTTATACATAAAGGCACTTTAGGATTAGTTTTCTTTTACTTTTTAAAGGTAGCTTATGCTTTTTGTGTCGGGGGTTTTTGGTGCGGCAGATGTATGAGCTGCGAAACATTTAGTCTGAGATGGATGTTTTCCACATTAAAACGGTACAGCGTTCCCCAACGCGTCTGTTCTGTGACGCAAAAAAAGGTTGGGATAAGGGAGATAACTGAATAATCCCTCATATCTACAGTAGTCGTGGTCACCTTACCCCGGAGTGTCGTGTTGTAAACAAGTTTGAAACGGCGGCCATCTTCGTGGTTGCACCAACTTTAAGGACTGGTTGGTGTTCTGGCGGAATTTTAACCGATCGTATCCAATTGATTGTGAACAGATAGTTAACATTGGTAAGTTTATGCTAATCTACAAGTTGATATGTACGTACTGTAGGTACGTTTATAAAGATAAATAGTTGGACTCTTACTTCGTTTCGAGACGTAATTTTGCTGTCTCTCTTACCTCATCGGTTAGGTAGTCTAAGCTGTCGTTCTAGATCCCGAGAGGTACAGTCGAGTTCAAAATTATGTATACACTTTAGGACCTTGTCACAATACATATTTATAAGAAAGTGGAAGTCGTTTTCTTATACATATGTACTGTAACAAGGTCCTAAAGTGTATACATATTTTTGAACTCGCCTGTACGTACAGCCACACATCAAAGTATTATCATCTTACTGTCATACACATAAGGTTGAATACATTGGTATTCAACTGGTATTGGTATTTGGTATATTTCTTCAATTGTGAAGAAATTTGACAGGTTGCAACAACCTGATGTGTGACTGTACCTACCTCTACGCTTAGACCATGATTCAGGATTTGGGGGTATCTAGTAATAACAATGAAGCGACTATAGTATATTCTTCGGAACCCTACCAACTAAATCATGAGGGCCTAAAACGAACCGGACGTCTAGGGCCGAATCGGTTCCCCTTTCACACGCTCTATGCATCTTTTTTTATTTTAATGTGACAGGTTTCTTATTTCGTTCCGGGACGGTTTCGCTATAAGAAACAAGTTACACGTTTCAGAAACTATGCTTTAGAGATGCGCCGAATATTCGGTTGGTATTCGGTATTCGGCATATTCGGCACTTTTTTCACTATTCGTATTCGGCCGAATTATTCGGTTTTAGTGCTGGTATTCGGTTAGAGTATTCGGTTAGAGTATTTCTATTTTCCTGGCTATATAACATGGAATTTAAAAGGACAAGTTTCTTTATGTAATTTATGTTTTTGTAAATTAAATAAAACTGGCGAGGAATGTGTTAAAAGCTAATAAATGAAATCAATTAATCTTGAAATCAACGTGTATGTTAACATCTAGAGTCCACATATTTATTTCCTGCCCTATTAGTTTATATGTAGCTAACATTAACTTTAAAAAATACCTAATTCATTTATTTTTAAGCCAGATCAATCAATATTAATTTTACTATTTATTTTTATACTTAAAAATATCTGGCCTTTTTTTAAATTTAAATAAATATTAATTACAAAGCTTTGTTTTCGAACTCAGATCAAAATTATAATTTATTATTTTTTTAATAAAAACACTATGTATGTGGCAAATTATTAAAATAAAAATATGAATCAACAATAAATAATTTTATTATAAGTTATTGAATGATAAACAATTTTATTTTTGTTACTTTTTTATATTCTTTGCAATTTATTCTTAAGTAGGTGCTCTTAAAAAATCATCCAAGGGTCAAGGTGGTACTCGACCTTTCACATACCACCACCCACTGCATAGGTACCAGAACAGCCACCCGGTATGTAGAGGGTTGTGGGTTTGAGTCCCACTTGAATCCTGCGGTGATTTTATTAAGTGCATTATTTACTTAAAAGACACTATAACAGAGATACGTTAAGAAAATTTCTGACACGGAAGGAATAAACACTTTAGTTATATCTCAGTACGAATTGACTTAAGTGCTTTATGGTCACGTAATCTAGTATAGAAGAGAGATCGGAAACAAAATAGAAAATAGTAAACCGAATAATTCGGCCGAATATCCGGTTCGGTAAAGATTGAACCGAATATTATTCGGTATTCGGTTATTCGGTAAAACCACTATTCGGCGCATCACTACTTATTACTTTTGCGTCAAACGATAGATACGAATTCTATGGTACCTAAGCCTTAAAAAAAAATACCTTTATTACATCTAGTCGTCCCAGTAGTTAGTTTGTCGAACTGTTTGGATTTTTTCTACACAGTTTTCTAGTAATAAACCTAATGGATCCTCTTTTCAAACTTACATTTGCGGTGTTTTAAATAGATACGCATGACTGTGATAGTTTGCTAAAACAAAAGGTTCCTAAAAAGCGTATCCGTGCTATGGGCACAGCAATCTATCAACGCCTCCGTTGATGTCGGTGTGGAAAGAACTGATGGATGTGGGACTGAGCCTCCGAAGCATGGTATGGTGATAAAACTAACATATATTCTTTTTTTGTATAAGTGAAGTATCAGCCTATATACTGTCCCACTGCAGGGCAAAGGTCTCCCATCTAAGAAGTCACGTCATCGCTACTATGATGGGATTAGGCTTAATCACCACGCTTGCCTAATGCGGATTGGTGATCACAAATCCGAATGTTCCAAAAATTCGAAACATTTGTTCGACCCAGTACTTAAACCAATAACTAAGGTAGACTAACGGGGTGTATAAATACTTTACTTCTTAAAAAGTTAAGTAAGTATTACTTAGACCATTAAAATTGTCCCACAGCAGGGCATTACGTGACTTTTGAACTAAGATGACAACATCCGTTGTAGGAAATAATATCTACTTAACTTGGTAGCTTCCTTCTTTCATTTTCTTTGCCCCGCCTCAGCATTTGAGCAACTTGCAAACAATCGTTATAAAAATATTTCTAAACATTTCGGAATGCGGCTGCCTTGTTTACAACAAAAAAGTAAACCACAAAAAAGTTACGGGTTTGTTACAAATTTATTTTGAACTTTAATAAATGGTTTTTGTGAATGTGCGGTTTTTAAGTCTTTAGAAATATTATTTATGAGTAGACGGATCACCTGATGGTAAGTGAATCAGAAATATGGATTGGAGATTTAATTTTTTTAATCGATGTGATGATATTGGCGACACTTTAGATAATCACCGTTTTTAAGTGATAGACATCCGCAACACCGGTAGAGTCACAAGTGCAGCGCAAACCTTCAACCCCCTTTTCCCTCAATTGGGCCTCCGGTACCGTCACTCACTCAACGAAATAGCGCAGGGGCTATAGTAGCCCCTGCGCTATTTCCTAGTATAAGTATTTAATACCAAATTCAAATATTCAATTTCATTTCAATTCATTTATTCAATAAAATCATCACTAGGATTACAAAATTTTCGATTTTCGTTTAAATAATATTATTTTAGTAGTCAACATGCATGTCTTTATATTTTGTAGCACGGGTCTTCATAAATATAATAAGAAACATTATCCATTCGTCTTGGCCAAGAACGGACCTTTGAATAATCGTTCAAGGCATTCAAAGCACTTCTTAACTTGTTCTTATGATTATATGTCTTATAATTGACATATTCATTAATGAAATCTTTTTCATAATACTTATCCATTTCTACTTTTATAACTTTTTCCAGTTCCACTAGGGTTTTCATCTTTGATAGAATAAATTCTTTGGTCTTTGAGATTTTATTGGTATCTACGGCACCAATATTCGCATAGTATTCGAGATATTCTAACCCTGTATCATCATTCACGAGAGTTCCATCAGTGTAATCTTGAAGTACATCAAAGTATTCAGACAATGCTACATGGAGCCTTACACCATCAAATATACAATCTCCTTTATTTAAACTATCAAGTCCCATCTTGCAATCCATATAGGATCCAAAATTTACGTTTTCATTTAAAAAATCATCGTATATAGAATAATATGTGCCAGTTCTAAGATCTTTTAAGCTGGTCACGTTTCCTGATATGAATTTATGAACTAGCAATAAACTTATGATCAGGGATGGATATGCAACAGGTAATAAGTCGCACGGCGGATCCATGTGTGTATATCTTGACCACCCCGTTAAAATAATTCCTCTAAAATTGTACACATCAACTTCTTCAGCAAATTTGAAATTTTGTATCAGTTCCATCCAGCTCAGCACATTGAAGAAGCGGTTTCTCAAGTTGGGTAGCATTGACGTTCGTCCATCGGCGCCTTTGTAAGCAGATGCGATCCAAATGTGCGGGAATTTCTCGTGATACTTATGAAAAGTTGCTATTGGTGATCCTAAGTAAGGGCTATAGTCCCAATACACTAGTTGAACGTCAGGGAGGTGAGCCATTTGGTAAAATTCGTGTACTTCTATCTCACGCAGCATGTCATCCCATATCAGTACTGCCGTGTTTGGACTCAGAGATTTTCACAAAGCCAGATATGGTGCTTACGTGATGTAGGAAGATTTTTCTGGAAAAAAGGAAAATACAATTGCCTTAGTACCTACCTCGCGCCGCAAGGGTAGTTGTGGCTTTGATTCACAATTAAGACACCATTTTGTTATCTCAATTCCTAAAAGTTACAATTTATGTGTCTATGTAAGTTAAATTTATTAACCTACCTTCGTTGATTCTGATACTGATCACACAAGTCACAACTGGTAAATTTGAGGTCAATTTAACTTCATGCTCAAGTAGATAGATGGCATTCAATTTAGTTATGGCTAAAATTGTGCACTTACGCATTGGAAATATTTCTGTTCACGCAATGTACACATTCATTGAGATGGTAGACTTCATCACAACCGATGTGCATGAATTTCAAAGGAGAAATTGCCATGTGAAATTTCATCACCTGCAATAGAATGCTAATTTAGGATAGCATGCAAAGATCTTTTATGTAATTTTAGAAGATTCTGTTAAATAATTTCTGCTAAGATAATCTCATCATCTGTCATTTAGTGAGCTACGTACATAATTGATTCTATTCTATCTTCTATCTTTAGATTTCTAAACATTATAATAACATGTGTAACATTCATGTTCAAAGGTATGTTGTTGTTGAAGCTAATGTACAAATGTTTCCTGTGTTATCAAGTTTTAATTAATTATAATTATGTATCTTATCACCTGATGAATCATCTCTTGTACCAGCGTCAGACTCTCCAATTGACTGGGGCAGATAGAGTCAGGGTGTAGGAAGTCTTCCCTCAGGTGCTGGAACTCCTTCAACTTAAGGGCATGCTCCATATGACCGTATGTTTGTACCAGGGGAATCACCTGGAAGCCTAGTCCTTTTGCTTTGACTAGAAATTGTGTGAGCTGAAAGGTTTTAAAAATGAAGCCAATGTTGAGAGCGGGACATAAGCTAGATCTGGAACTCCGAATAAGGAACTCTTGTATCAAATAGTAGTACAATACTTATCAACCAATCACCGTCCACAGCTGAACGTAGGCATTCGGTATTAGTTCACACCTGCCCTGTTTCTTTAATCGTCAGTACACTTTGGTTACCCATCAGCCTTGGATCTCCTGGCTTGCCCTTTGTGCCCGGGAAGCAGCACGTGTGACAACCTCCTGCAGGTTGCCGATAGTAGGTACAATCAATGTGGCAAAGTACTGGACGGGAATAATCAAGTTTTCAATCGACTCGATAAGAAGAAGTACACTTTGACGATTAGAGCAGTATGGCTAGTGTTATCTAGAAACATATCAGTCCTACACTAGGTTTCCCTATGCGGTCATTAAAATTTTTAGGTATTAAAATTTGGCTTACTTCTTTTTTCTCGTAACGTCTCTCAGCGCTTAGATTCACCAGTCTCCCTCATAGGGGAACATGTCTTCATATTCCATCAGCAAGCCGTTTGCTCCAAGATCCCTCAGTTTTGGAAGCAAGCTCTGCAAGTAGGACAGTTTCACTGGTGTCCCCTTTAAGTCAAAGTGAACCACTACGTTTGGTAATACGATAGGTCTTTTAGCCGTTGCTCTGTTGATAACACTGCTACTCTTCGACACAAATAATATTTCCACAATTGTGTACCAACTATATGCGTATAGCCAGAGTAATATAATTATAGTTGCTGTCAATACAAGTAATTTTAATTTGCAAGATCTTAGCTTTGTGAAACACCGCATTTTGGAAGTACTAAAATTTAAAATAGAGATTTCAAAAAAATCCATTTTATAATATTTGTAAAATGTTATTATTCAGAAGCAAAGGTAAATGAAAATGTCATAGTTGTGTTATTAAATTTTTTATACTGACAGACACTAACTAGCTGACAGTATTTTTTGTTTAATGTTGACAGCAGTGTTGTGTGCCCTAAAATACCAAAAAAAGAACTTCATAAATTAAAGTATAGAAATACGAGTACCTATAATATATACAAATGAACCTAAAATTGTCTCATTCTCTTGCCAAGTCTACGGTTTTCCGTCAGTCAGTAAAGGTCATTTTTCATGCTGATGATGGTGATTTAAGAGAAATCAAAAATAGGTATATCATTTAAATATATCCTAGGTGCTACTATTATAAAGGCGAAAGTTTGTAAGTATGGATGTATGGATGTTTGTTACTCTTTCACGTAAAAACTACTAAATGGATTTGAATGAAACTTTACCACAATATAGCTTATTCATCAAAATAACACATAGGCTACAATTTATAAAAATACATTGTGTGGATTGTCCAAAATATGACGGTAAGTGTCAATAATTAATTTCACGCGTACGAAGTCGCGGGCGGCCGCTAGTTTAGGTATATTTGTGTGCATGAACATGTCTGTTTGTATTGGTCTGGGTGTTTTCTATGTATTTACAAAAGAAAAGTATTATATGTATATATTTGTAATCCCACTGTTGGTTCTGATATCTGTAACACAGGTGCTTGAGCTACCTATCTCAAAGTCAGATCAATGTATGCCACGTGTTCTACCAACCATTCTAAACAAATTTTGTTCTATGACTTTTGAAAATATGCATAAAAAATTTTCATCTTTCCATAAAAAGTCGGTCACGTGACTTGGTCATTTTGTATGGCGAGTCGAAAATTTTTTCGATGAATTTAGAAAAGTTGTTGAACAAATGTTGTTCAGAATGGTTGATAGAACAGGTGGTTAAAGGGATGTAAATGTTTAGAGATACACCCTGTATCTAGATAGTCACCAATATTGAGGTTTACTAAATTAACCAAAGTAATGCAAAATTCTTTATTTCTGACTTACATTAAAGGAAGTTTCAGGTTTTTATTATTTGTGTAGTGCAAAACACTTTGTAAACATTCAAATGTAAAACGAGATATTTTTTGATCTTCTAGACCAACTCTGTTTTTCTGAATAGCTCAATAAAGCATTTAATGCACTCTGTAATTTATTCTTCAGATAATACGTTTTGTAATGAACATATTCAGCTATAAAGTCCTTTTTATAATACTTATTCATTTGTCTTATTATTAATTTCTCTGTTCTCAACAACGATTCAAGTCTTAAACTTATTGAAGCTATATTATTTAATACTTGATTTGTATTTATTAAACCAAGCTTCGAATAATACTCAAAGTTTTCAAATTTATTTGAATTAGCATCATAGTGTTTTAATAATTCACTATGTTGAATCAAGGCTATAGTAGTATATAGTACTTGACCATCAAATTTGCAGCCATTTTCATTATACACATTAGAATGTGTAGTGCAATCCATTGATAAATTAACAAGATATTTCTCCTTGAAAGCTTGAAAAGGATCGGTGTGTTTACTTTTCCATGATGAAGATATTTCGCCATTCTTAAATTTCTGGATCAACAACAAAGTCATGATTAACGAAGGATATGCTACTGGCAGTAATTCGCAAGGGGGATCCATATGTGTGTACCGAGACCAGCCAGTCAAAATCATGCCTTGAAAATTGTACACTTCACTCTCGCCTCCAAATCTATAGTCTGTATGAATTTCATCCAGTTGAATACGTTTGTGAAACGGTTGTTGAGTATGGGGAATGTGGACGTGCGTCCATCGGCGCCTTTGAAGGCAGATGCGATCCAAATGTGTCGGAACTTGTTGTGGTACTGCATCAGGTTGAAGTGCGTCACTCTCAGCTTGGGCGCGTACTCCCAGTACACTGGTTGCACGTCGAGAGGACCGATCTTGTTCCATATGTGTGGTTTTATGTCTTGAAGCATGTCGTCCCATATGAGTACGGTCGTGTCTGGGCTTAGTGATTTTACGAAACCTGATACGGTTCGGACGTGATCAACGAAAATGTCCCTGGAATTTAAAAGAAATGTTTTTATGTGTTTAGTAGCAGACGAGCAAACGGAGCATCTGATGGTAAGGTGTGCCACCAAGGTGAGTCACAACAAGTATGCTGCCAACCTTAAACCCCCTTTCTCCTCGATTGGGCCTCCGGCACCCTTACTCACTCGACGAAACAGCGCAGGCGCTACTTCTTGCCGGTATTCTGTGAAGCCATGGTATCACTCCGGTCGAGCCGGCCCATTTATGCTGAAGCGTGGCTCTCTCAGGGTTAAATTAGAAAGGTGAGTTTTCAGAAAAAGACATTGCCTTAATTTAAGACCATATTCTATTAAAACTATAAATATTCAATAATACCGCGAACAATAGAACATTTCGAAGAATTAGACTCCAATTTTTCCTAATTTGCGGGATGAAAAATGAAAACTGTTTACCAAATCGAATTTTACAAAAATGCTAAACCAGATTAGAAATGTGAATAAATAAGACCTACTGTCCACGTAAACCGCACGCGTGCAAATTTCATAAATAATTGAAACGAAACTCCACGGAGCGTCATTTCGCGTCTGCTTTTAGTTTTGCGGTCATTCTGTACGTGCGCCTGAGTGGACATAAATTTCGTTTCAAGTAACTATGAAATATGCATACAAGTTTCAAGCAAACGTCAATATTGACGAAGGCTCGCGCATGCCAATATTAATTTAAAATTGTCAGAGTCGATGTTATATTCTTATTTCTGAATCTTATATTAAGGGAAGTTTCAGTTTTTTATTAGTTCGGTGTAGGTGCTAAAACACCTTTGTAAACATTTCAAATGTTAAAACGACGATATTTTTTGATCTTCTAGACCAACTCTTGTTTTCTGAAATAGCTTCATAAAGCATTTAGCTGCACTCTGTTAATTTAATCTATCAGTAATACGTTTTGGTAATGAACATATTTCAGCTATAAAGTCCTTTTTATAACTTATTCATTTGGTCTTTAATTTAATTTTCTCTCGTTTCTCAACAACCGATTCCAAGTCTTAAATCTTATTGAAGACTATATTATTTACTAGCTTGATTTGTATTTATTAAACCAGCTTCTGAATGAATTACTCAACGTTTTCAAACTTTATTTGAATTTAGCATCATAGTGTTTGTAATAAATTCTCTATGTTGAATCAAGGCTCATAGTTAGTATATAGTACTTGACCATTCAAATTTGCAGCCATTGTCTATTTATACACATTAGAATGTGTAGTGCAATCCATTGAAATTAAACAAGATATTTCTCTCTGAAAGCTTGAAAAGGATCGCTGTGTTTACTTTTCCATGATGAAGATATTTCGCCATTCTTAAATTTCTGGATCAACAACAAAGTCATGATTAACGAAGGATATGCTACTGGCAGTAATTCGCAAGGGGGATCCATATGTGTGTACCGAGACCAGCCAGTCAAAATCATGCCTTGAAAACTGTACACTTCACTCTCGCCTCCAAATCTATAGTCCTGTATGAATTTCATCAGTTGAATACGTTTGTGAAACGGTTGTTGAGTATGGGGAATGTGGACGTGCGTCCATCGGCGCCTTTGAAGGCAGATGCGATCCAATGTGTCGGAACTTATTGTGGTACTGCATCAGGTTGTAGTGCGTCACTCTCAGCTTGGGCGCGTACTCCCAGTACACTGGTTGCACGTCAGAGGGACCGATCTTGTCCATATGTGTGGCTTTTATGTCTTGAAGCATGTCGTCCCATATGAGTACGGTCCGTGTCTGGGCTTAGTGATTTACGAACCTGATACGGTTCGGACGTGATCAACGAAAATGTCCCTGGAATTTAAAAGAAATGTTTTTTTTTAATGTGATCGGTAGCAGACGAGCAGACGGAGCATCTGATGGTAAGGTGTGCCACCGCCCATAGACACCTGCAACATCATTAGAGTCACAACAAGTATGCTGCCAACCTTAAACCCCCTTTCTCCTCGATTGGGCCTCCGGCACCCTTACTCACTCGACGAAACAGCGCAGGCGCGACTTCTTGCCGGTATTCTGTGAAGCCATGGTATCCTCCGGTCGAGCCGGCCCATTTATGCTGAAGCGTGGCTCTCTCAGGGTTAAATTAGAAAGGTGAGTTTCAGAAAAAGTTAACTTTTGAAGATTATTAAAGTTACCTACGTTACAAAAGACATTGCCTTAATTTAAGACCATATTCTATTAAAACTATAAATATTCAATAATACCGCGAACAATAGAACATTTTGAAGAATTAGACTCCAATTTTTCCTAATTTGCGGGATGAAAAATGAAAACTGTTTACCAAATCGAATTTTACAAAAATGCTAAACCAGATTAGAAATGTGATTAAATAAGACCTACTGTCCACGTAAACCGCACGCGTGCAAATTCCATAAATAATTAAAACGAAACTGTCCACGGAGCGTCATTTCGCGTCTGCTTTTAGTTTTGCGGTCATTCTGTATGTGCGCCTGAGTGGACATAAATTTCGTTTCAAGTAACTATGAAATATGCATACAAGTTTCAAGCAAACGTCAATATTGACGAAGGCTCGCGCATGCCAATATTAATTTAAAATTGTCAGAGACGATGTTATATTGTTATATTGGATTATTGAAACCCACAATAACAATGAAAATTGCTTACAATAATACATATTTTTATAATGAGGTTAATTCTATAGACATTGCTGACCTTATGTACCTACTAATCGAAAACGCGAAACACTTGCGCGATGCAATCGGCACCCAGCGCCACCTATTGGTAGAGAGTGGAACTAATGTCCAAAACGATGTGAGGGCGGGCCTTTAATTATAAAATAAAGTTATTATTTATGATACATAACGAAATATAATAATCTTTGACCTGCGATTTACGTGGACAGAGCAAGTGTAATAATAAAATTATTATATTGATTTGGGTTACAGTCTCTTTTTGTATCATAGGTGGCAAACGAGCAGACGGATGACCTAATCATGATTTTAAGTGATTGCCAGGTCTCTGTAGCACCAGTAGAGTCAAAAATGCGCTGCCAATATTTAACTCCCTTTCCCCCAATCGGGCCTCCAGTACTCACTCGACAAACACAGCGCTGGCGCTGCTTCACGCCGGTCTTCTATGAGACCGTGGTATCACTCCGGTCGATCCAGCCCTTTCATGCCGAAGCGTGGCTCTCCCACAACTACGGAGAAAGGGATAGGATTGTGGTACTTACAATTTTGTCATGTTCCTTTGCACGCAATATTGGCATTTGTTGAGATGGTATACTTCATCGCAACCTATGTGGATGTGTTTTAACGGCGCAACAGCAGTATGGAGTTGTATGACCTAAAACGTAAGTAATAAAGATTGTTGTTCTTTCAATTCAGCGGTGAAGCGAAATTTCTTAGTTTTAAAACTAAGAGGTTTGGAGAAACTAAGAGGTTTGAAAAAACTTTAGATCCAGTTTCTTAACATTTGACTATTTTACTTCATACTTGTAATCCTACTACTATTATAAAGGCGAAAGTTTGTAAGCATGGATGTATGGATGTTTGTTACTCTTTCACGTAAAAACTACTGAATGGATTTGAATGAAACTTTACCACGATATAGCTTATACATCAGAATAACACATAGGCTACAATTTTTGAGGTTTCTAATGTGAGGTCGTAAAACCTAAAGTCCACGCGAACGAAGTCGCGGGCAAAAGTTAGTTGGTCATAATTATGTAAACTAGAACTAACCCACAAAAGTTTATTTTCGAGATAACTAAACTCGAAAGTCGCGAAGCGTGAAAGGTCCCAGGTTCGATTCCCGTTCAAGTCAATTTGGGAAACCACATTTTCTAAGTTTTCTTGAGTGTGGGTGTGCTGGATTGACGCCCCCAGTTAATTATCGTCATCTGATACTCATAGTACAGGAGTTGCCCTAGTTTGAGACCAGGCTGATTGGTGTGATTATGTGGTGCATTTATTTATTATTTACTTGGTAGTGTAGACTTTTGGTGTAGGAAACGTAGTGGGGAGACTCTGGAGAGAGTGAAAGAGAGAGAGAGAGAGAGAGGAGAGAGAGAGATAGAGAGGAAGAGAGAGAGATAGAGAGGAAGAGAGAGAGAGAGAGAGAGAGAGAGAATATATTACTCGATTTAGAGAGTTAGTTTTTTTTTGCAAAACTATGTTCAATTAACATTTCTCGTAATGCGATACCAAGCAATAAGTAATAATAATTTAATCACCTGTTCAAGCATTTCCATCACTAACGCGTTGCTCTCTTGCCGGCTCGGACAAATAGAGTCTGGGTGTCGATGGTCTTCTCTCAAGTCCCGGAACTCGTCCAGCTTTAATACATGTTCCATGTGCCCGAAGGTTTGTACTAGAGGGATGATCTCGAATCCTGATTTTTTTGCCACGGTGAGAAATTTTATGAGCTGGAAATATGAAGATTGGTTTTAGATTTGGGTAGCCTATATAATTTTACATACTGACTTCGAGTAAGGGAGCCACGCTTCGGCATGAATGGACCGACTGTACTGGAGTGATACCACCGCATCATGAAAACCCGGCGTGTTTCGGCGCTGGCGCTGCTTTACGCCTGTCTTCTGTGAGGTTGTGGTATCACTCCGGTCGAGCAGGCCCATTCTTGACCAAGCGTGGCTCTCACACGGTTAAAGTGAAGCCCAATCTGAGGCAACTGGATGGCCGCATACTTGTTCCAATGGTGTTGCGAGTGTTTACGAGCAGCGGCAATAGTTTACATTCAGACATCAATATAAATAAAATTGGGTGATGTTAGGGTATTCAATAAGAAAGAGCAAACACGTAAGTAAAAACATATCAACCTCATTTTTCGTATAACAGCTTTCTGCACTCAAATTCTCAAGCCTCCCTTCATACGGGAACATGTCTTCGTACTCCATCAGCAGACTGTTCGCTCCGAACTCCCTCATCTTCGGAAGCAAGCTCTCCAAGTACGACAGCTTCAAAGGAGTCCCTTTTAGGTCCAAATGTACCACCACGTACGGTAAGACAATCGGATTGGTCAATTCCTTATCAGTTGCAAACCACACATGTAGAAGAATCGATGATATAAACATGTACACTCCAAACACTATTGCTGCTAAGATCAGGACTTTTAACTTCATTGTTTTGAGCTTGGTGAAAATACGCATTTCGTACTAAGATTTTGTAAAAACTGTTTAAAATTTCATCCAAAAAGTGATGAAGAAATAAGACAATTCTGTGACATTTTGGTTAATCACACTTTCATTAATAACCTAGTTATTAAAAATCTTTGTTTAAGAACTCTTTTGTGATTAGTTTCCCGTAAGAAAGGTAGTTACTGAATGAGCCACGAAGAATATACGCGTAATAGTCTTAACACATATAAGGATTCGGTCGTCTCATGCGAATGTTTATGGATCGTAAATACTACGTACTTAGTTTTATCAACATAAAATAATGAACAATTAAGCGCTTACAATATACCGATAAAAAGACGGGGGGCAAATCCAACGATTAACTGTAAACTCAGGATATTTATATTCTTGGCATAGTAAATCTAAGTCAACACCAGAAGAAATTCAGTGGCGTTATTGGGGAATTTAGCAACAACTCGCCCGAATAAAACTCACCCGACAATTGAAAGATATTTTTGCTCTTCGTGTTTTCGTATAGCCAGTACCTATTATCGTAACAAAAATATTGGTTAGGTTAGGTTAGAACAGTAGCCAGCAAAAAATCATGATATATTGCCACATAACGTAGCAGCTCGCACTGTGTAAAAGAGTATTGATACGATTATTAATTGCATTCAATCCAATGTCCAATATCGAACTTCTGTTCTAATTTTAAACCCAAACCACGGTAATAATCATATAAACTGAATAGCTAGAACCATAATTTCACTGACTAGCTCGATGAATAATATAAATCAGTCAAGGGAGTTACTTCAACCTCGACTAAACCTTCAACTTATTCCTGCGGCTTCTGAAATTCATCCAACCCTTAAGCCATTAAGTTAGGGTCTAATTTCGAGTGATTCTGTTGAAATATACGTTATTGAAAGGTGGAGAGAATTCAAACGCGTTGAATTGAACATTTGAAAGATGCCTGACTTGTTGATTGTTCTCGCTTAAAATTTATAACGATTTGGGCTTACAGTTTAGCCTAGTTCGGGTGATGGGGGTTTTGAAGTAATTGACCGTTTGTCAAACTTTGTTAGGTAGATTACTACAATCATCGACAAAATCGAGGACATTTTACAGTAAATCAGTTGGTAGCAAAATCACTTGGCGAATGCATTGCCAGCAAGCACAATCTCTACCGCGTAGCTAATTAATGAATTAGCAATGCATTATCGGTTTTTGTATTAGAAGAATACAAAGCTATATTTTTTAACGAAATAAGCGTATGCTACAACATCAAGCACAAGCAAAGGATAACTTTCAAAACAAAATTTACTAGACGCGCATACAAGATACTGACGTGTGACGTCACTCTACAGTAGCCATTTGTATAGAGCGTTTTTTGGCTTGCCCACAATATGTGCTCTAAAAGTTGTAATATTTCAGGTAATTCAAATGAGAATCAAGAAATTCTTTCAACGATGTTTCTTAAATTGAGGGGTCTTTTGATTAAACACATAAAAAATAGTCAAATACCCTTTCTCTTTCACACACAACGTTCCGATACACACACATCCTGTCATACCGAAAAATAAAAAATATTTAATTACTTAAATCCTACATCTATCTTTATTAATTACTTAAGCTATTTCAAGTTAATTCCTTGCATCGTAAACTTAGCAAAGATTATTTACACACAATATTGCGTACAAAGCCATACAAGTCGAGCTCACTTTGATGTTCCCCGCTGTAATAATTCGAATTCCGAAATTCCCTAATCGCCTCTAAGGAGATTAGAGGATTTGATTCAGGTATGTTATCATAGACTATAATGAAACGCTTGGATGAACCGAGAGTTGAACCATGGAGTTTCATTTCATTCATTATAATATGTTATTTGGAAAGTGGAAATAATAATATACCAATCATGGGAGAGCGACGTTTCGGCATGAACAATCCGGCTCAACCGGAGTGTTCAAGCCTCCAACTGATGGCAAGTAATTGCCGCCGCCCATAGACATCCGCAACACCAGTAGAATCACAAGTGCACTGCCACTTTTCAACGCCCTTTCTCCCTGATTGGGCCTCCAGTACACTCACTCACTAGGCAAAACATAGGGCAGAAGCTGCTTCACGCCAGTCTTCTGAAGCCGTGGTACCAAGGCAAGCCCGGTTAAAATATGTTTAAAGCAACTTTGTCAAACTTTGTCTCATTATGATCTCCAGCCTCTGTTAGAAGGTGGCTCTCAAAGAAGCACTAAGTATTTAATTTGAAAATAAAACTGCTTATCTCCACAAAGTTCTATCGTTATTGTTCGTAAGCAAACTCGGCTAACAACATTTTTCCGACGCAGCGTAAAGCGAGGCTGCATCTTCAAGGACAATTTTCTAACTCCTTCAACTAACGTTCAAAGACTAGTGACAAACTTTCAACTGAATTCTAGCTAGTGCTGCCGATAGTTGTTGAGACAATCATTCTGAACGTGTGACCATTATCTACAGTTTTTTCGTCTTACAATAGCAGTGCTAAAAACGGTACGATTAAAAATATTAATATCACTGCGGCACTTCACTGCAGAAAATAACACCAAATTTGCACATTAAAAACCACTTAAATAATAATTTTAAATTGAGAAATATAAATGACCTTCGTAGAAATGCATCAGTCAGTGCGAGTTATTCCTCTATCCACCACAAAATCGATCTACAGATCCCACCACGTAGTTAGATTTCATAATCATAATCATAATCATTTATTTATTCATAAACATGGGTATTACAAGATATTATTATAAACAATGTACAGCCATGATTCACCGTAAAGGTATATGAAATATTAAATCATAGGTTATTTTAAATTACAATTCATTCTCTTTTTTTTTAATTGCATGCATGTCAATCAAATTGGTTTACAATTCAATTATCCTCTTTACATTTCTATATCTATATAAATTTGAGTATTGAAAACAAGTATTAGGTTATTTTTATAGCTTATCATCAAAGAAAGACTTTGTATCATAGTAGGCTTTATCAATAAGATAGCCGTTAAGGGTAGTTTTAACCGTTTTTTATCGTTTATTGATCTGATATACAATGGGATTCCATTATAGATTTTTGGAGCCATGCAATTTATACTCACTCTTTGTAGAAGGGTTTTGCATCTATGAGATTTCGCTGACATCTGTCAAGAAAAATAACAATTCTGTTTATTTCCAAAATAGTAATATTTTTAAATGCTTCGTCCAACGTCCTTCGTCGCCTAGCTCTGTAAGCTCAGCTTACATTCCATTTCACTCTCTCATACTCGTAATCCCATCTTATATTTTAGCATATTTGCGCCTTAATATTTGGGTGTTACACTGATAATAGTGCTAACACCGAAAACGCTAGTCCGCAACACTAGTTCTAGCACGCTCAAAGACAATTTGTATAACAAACAATTACTCCAACAATTTGAATAGGACAGCAGTCTAAAGTTTCAAACATCGGCTATAATTGTATAGAGAAATCGGAATCGCAAATTGTTGTAGCTGAATATTCTCGATTGTGCACTAATAGGCTAGTATGGAGGCTATCCTGCGCCAATCAAAGGGCAGGTTAGTTGAGACGTGAGTTGAACATTTGTGATTTACAATACAATACAATCATCCATACTAAAGTTATAAATGGGAAAGTGTGTCTATCTGTCTATATGTTTGTCTCTTTTACACGCCAAAACAGAGCGACGAATAGACGTGACTTTTTGAGTGGAGATAGTTACATATTAAGCTACTTTTTGCCTTTTTCCAACCCCCCATTTTAGGGAAGTTGGGGGGCGCAAGCGAAGCCGCGGGCAAAAGCTAGTAAGGCTATATTTATCTATAAATCTCGTTGGGATATAACATGGAACTGTTAATACCATTAAAATTGAATTTCCAAAAACTGAGATTTTTTATCGCACTTAATGCCATTGCTCCACTGCATTGCATCGAAAACCATTTTTTTGGCAAGTCAAATTGTGGTATTAGGTATAGCTGGAGACACGAAAGTAGCGATGATCGTTATTTCGCGTACTTGTAAAAAATAAGACTTTCAATCTTAATTGGTTTCTGCGCACTGAAGGTCATAACTACACTTTCTTGCTTGGGACTATACACAGTTAATCTTGGCTCTTTGCGTCCATAAGGAAGATGCATTTTTTTTCGTAGTGTAAAAGTAAACCTTTAAATATGTTGTGTGTGTTATAATATTTAAATATTTTGTAGATGTGATGTGACCAGCAGAGTATACAGCGAATAAAATAGTAATAATATTTTGTCGGTGCACACATACAAAATGTCAAGACTGCACGAAAAATATAAGTAGCATTTTTAAAAATTATAAACACACTGAAGTTTTAAGGAATCGTGGAACGTACAGATTTAATTTTAAAAATCGTACCTACATTGTTTATTATTTTTAAACTGTTCATAATTTAATCCCGCTTTGTTATACTCGCAAGAATAAAGTGCACACAAAGTGAGTAAAGCGTTGCAGCGACAGAATTCAATTAGCAACCTACACACGAGCCGAAAGTTAAACTCTGCTCTTTATGGTTAATTTGCTCGCATTTTGCTTATCTGTGGCCTGGGACGAGTTAGAGCTTTTAGATTAGGGTATTTTTTGCGCGCAAAACGCTCTTTACCCTTTTTCATACCCTTAGGGGATCAAACTAGTATGCCGTCAAAGGGAATGGCCGTGAGTAGGTATAAATGTTTCAATTAAAGGATTCTAAGTATCGGGTACAACTTGCGCATGGGTACATGTTAAGTATGTGATTTTTTTACTTGATAGGTGGTAGACGAGCATAAGAATTACCTGATGCAGCGCGCTGGTGATTTCACTAGTATCTTGCCTGTCCTCGGGCGGGTGGCATAGTTTTCACCTGACAGGGCGAGGAGCGGGATAGAAAGATACGCTCTCACGAACGGGAGTCGACAAAATTTTGTCGCGGTGCGCATCTTAGCCCGGCAGGTGATCAATATACTCGTCTGCCACCGAAAAGATAAAGAAGATCCTATTTCTATTCCATTGGTACTTACTTAAAGCTAATCTTCAGTAAGTTTTGTGACAAACTTCTACTTTAGCGAAATCTTTACCCTAAAGGGACCGTTTTTGCGAAGTTATTAAGTTAAATTGTTTATCTAAATAAAGTTTTATCCTGTAGGGATGGGATTAGGAATTTCAGGGCTTATATAACAGCGATTACTACTATTCAAAAATGGATTTCTTACTGATACACATTTTCTTTAAATAAATAAATAAATAAATAAATTGAGACAACATCACATACATTGTACTGGTCCCAAACTAAGGTTTTCCCTTGTGCTATGGAAACCAGAAACAACGAAGGAACTACAAACACCCAGACCCAACACAAATATCTGTTTCATCAACATACATTTGTGTCAACAAATACGAGCACTAATGACATAACACTTCATACAAACCTCACTTTGTTTTGTATAATGGTTTATCTATCTATGTCGCGAATGGTAGTGGCAGTGATTGATTTCTCATCACAGAACAGGTCACTCGTTAATCCGTTTGTCGCCTTTAGCATAAACAAACTTCAATGTTTGAATGTGCGAGTTGACTGTAGAATTTTCCGTAACCTTTTTGTTTTGATGACTTTATGATGGAGGCCTTTGCACTGCAGTGGCACAGATTATAAACAACTTTACTTTTCTTTTTTTTAATAAAAAAGAAAGAAAGGAAAATATATGATGACGACCGATGACGACCCGTTTAGCGCAATGGTTTGAGCGCTGGTTGAGACGTAAGGGTCGCGGGTTCGATTCCCGCACCAACACAAATGTTTGTTGATGAAACATATATTTGTGTTGGGTCTGGGTGTTTGTAGTACCTTCGTTGTTTCTGGTTTCCATAGCACAAGGGAAAACCTCAGTTTGGGGCCAGGACAATGTATGTGATGTTGTCTCAATTTATTTATTTATTTATTATTATTTATATAAATATATTTTAATTTCTTTATTAACTTGGATACCACAGCACATGCAGACAAACACTTGACAATAGCAAACCAGCTAGTAATACCCTCCCATATATCATAGTTTATATTAACTTCGAGATCAGATGCCCCGAGGAAATTTAAAGCAAATAAGTAACAAGGGAGGGTGAAAGCATTTCCACGTATGAGAGGCTAGTTTACGTTTCATCTGGCCGGGATAGGGTGGTATTATAAAAACAACACGCCATATTTTACCATTTTTTCACGATAAAGTAAACTAGAGTAAAAATAGGATGGTACCTAAGAAAATATTTAACTATACCTACAGTTTTCCCTTGGAGGGTTTAAGTTATAGTAACTAGCATATTGACCACAGTTAAGACATACATATCAGTGGTAGAATACAGATATTAGTGTCTGTTAATGTCTATTAAACACACAAGGCAAGAACAAGGTTTCGTACGTATTATAATATGTATATAGATACTCCAGGAATCTAATTACGCAGTTTGCAAAACTATGTTTTATATATCCTAACTTAATATTATAAAAGCGAAAGTAACCCTGTCTGTCTGTCTGTCTGTTACTCTTTCACGCCAAAACTACTGAACGGATTTAAATGAAATTTGGTATAAAGACGATCTAGACCCTGAGAAAGAACATAGGCTACTATTTATTGCGCAAAGGGGGTTGTAAGGGGTTGAAAGGGGTGTAAAAAGCTATTTTTCCACGCGGACGAAGTCGCGGGCGGCCGCTAGTCAAAAATAATAATTACTTTTTACGTTAGGTACGTGTTGAGATAATATCATCACATACATTGTTCATAATTGATGATGTTATGAGATGACATCACATACATTGTCCATAATTGATACATTGATTGATAGTACTAAAAATACATTAAAACAATATAAAATACAATTCACTTAGGGTCAAGCAAAACATTGTAAGAGACAGTTTCCTCTGATGAAGGCTTCAGAGAGAGACTTTGTTACAAACAATATTTACCGTTGAATTTTTGTATCAACCACAAAGTAACTTAATAAGAGGGAAAGTTGAAAATAATTTACTTTAAAACTTAAGTTACATTCTGTTCGGAGAAAAATATCATTTCGTACTTGGGAATGAAGTTATAGGAAATAGAATGAAAAGTCCAGTAGAAGTATCCGTGATAGCTTGGAGGACTTGTAACGAATTCTATCTAAATGTTAATTTCGTCTGGAAAAGTTCTACTTAATGGTTATTTCGAGAAAATCTTTGATTTAGTATCTTAAGGTGCATGTCTTTTTGGTTCAGAGGTTTTCATCAAATGGAACTTTCATCTCATCCAATTTAAGGTGAAATCACTTTTATTTATCATGGTTTAATCGCATAGTCCTATCATTTATTTATTGCATCACATATATGTACATAATAATTATATAGTAAGTACATTAGGTCTTAAAAACAGTAAATACCTGGAAGGGCACAGCAAATGAGGATTGTATGTATTCATATGCATGCTGATACTATTTTTAAAGAGGATTCGCATAGACAACAAAAATATTTTTTTTATACCTACTATTTACAAAGTTTACACTTTAACAGTAAATATTTTGGGCAAGCCCAAAAACGCTCTAGATACAAATGGCTACTGTCGAGTGACGTCACACGCTAATATCTTTTATGCGCGTCTAGTAAATTTTGTTTGGTTGTGTAAAATGTTTCGTTTAAGTAAATGGTTTTATAATATAAGTTGGTGTAAAATGTATGGGTAGTGCAATGATATAATTATGTTTTTAATTTTTTTTTTAGCCTTAAAAATGGACTTGCCCATGAAACTTTTTACTAGGTATATCGAGATTAGGCAAATACCCTATTTGACTTGTTTCCTCCGTAGTATCATCGTGGTATGTAGCAGGCTCAAGTAGTTAGCCTAGGTAATGTAATTGCAAACGTCGCCTATTCCTGAGGCCTACTTGTAGCCGCAGTTAGGCCTAGGAGATGAGTCTGACACTATATACCTGTCTGTATAGCTTGGTGTCAGGGCTTGTGAACCTTCGTTCCGTAAGCCAAAAACATTGGCAATGAAAAAGATGCTATCAAAATAAATCGCTAATCACTTACCACCAGGTAATCGCTTACCGTCAGTGATCCGCCGTCTCGTCTGCCACCTTTATCATAAGAAAAAAAAAACTATTTTAATTTTGGTTTTAAAACGTATTTATATGACCACTCCTTTGGTGCAGTGATTTGAAAACCGAGCCGTGATCTTGAGTTGTGGATTCGAGTATGTTTCGAATTTTTCGAACATAGCTTTAGTTTGTTATCACTAATCCTAATTAGGGAAGCGTGGTGATTGCCTAATGTTAAGCTTCACAACTCACGTTTATCGATAAATCTAAAAATAAATTGTAATACAAAAATAGCCAACGATATTTGTTTATCCACATCATCGATAATTCTGCCGGGAAAGGAAATCATAAAATGAAAGCCTGTAAGATTAATGAACCCTCTTTATCGGTGTTTCGTTGTTTTGTGTGTAGCAAGCATATAATGATGAAAGACTGAAAAGAAAAAAATGGGGCAGTTCAAGTGGATGGGATATTGACTTTGATTACTTTTAGGGGCTGTTTCACACTACGGACAAGTTCTACATTAAGCTATATAATTGTTACTTAGTATCAGCCTAAATACTGTCCCACCCACTACATGGCAAAGGCTTCCATCATAGAAATCAAGTCATGGCTACTATAGCCTAATGCGGATTGATTATCACAAACCCGAGATATGTTTAAAAAATTCGAGACTTACTTTTGTTCGACCCGGGAATCGAACCCGGGACCCCAAGATTATGGCCAAGTACTTAAACTACTATACCAAATGGGGCGTTATTTGTTACGATGCTACCATAAACAATGTTGTTCTTTTGTTTTTGTCATGTTACTATTGGTTCCTAATCTTCTTTCTTTCTTTCTTTGTTGTCTTCCTCGGTGGTGCATCGGGTGCACTTTTAAGTGACGGCTGCTCTTAGGATCCCGGGTTCGACGAACCCCGGGTCAGGCAAAAAAAAAGATCTTTATTTTTTTCTGTTAAGAAATTCTCAGTGTCAACTGCGCACACACTTGTCTATCTTCTTCTATTTACAAAGAGATAATTTCTATAGACATCGACAAACCATACCTATATACAAACCGAAAACCCGGAACACAAGCGCAATGCAATCAGCGCGCGGCGCCATCTATCGGTAGACAGTGTAGTTCCCGAAACGAAGTTAGGGCAGGCCACTATTCCACTTTAAATGTCCTGTTGAAATTGGCCGATAGCCGAAAATCGGTCAGGAAACATGTAAGTATGTAGTAGCAACAACTGACTATGCCAATGGTTCACCACCCCTGGTCTAGACTAGGAGATGAGTTTGACGAAACTATGTAAATGCATAGATAGATACAGACAGACTACATTACTCTACTGCTCTAAAGTGTAAATAGCTTGAGGCAGTGGTCAGGCACCCACAAGATGGAACACGGAATTCCGTTAAAGCGAAGACTCAGCAACGCTTCAATTAGATAGATAGAAGATATTCTTTATTGCATAGAAATAGAAGTTCTATTCTACATCTTAATAAATTAACTATTACTGTTTTACAGCTGAAATTTAGACGGCGTTCTATCTGAAGGGTTGGTACTCAGATACACACACAATCGAGTAATGAACACTTGTGTTTGTCCAGTGTCTGGGTATTACATACAGGGTGTATCTGTAAACATTAACATCCCTTTAACCACGTGTTCTATCATCTATACTAAACAACATTTGTTCAACAACTTTTCGAAATTTATCGAATATTTTTTTTACTCGCTTAAAATGACTAAGTCACGTGACCGACTTTGTGTTAAAATTTTTTTTTTTTATGCGAATTTTCAAAAGGGATATCCATACTAATATTATAAATGCGAAAGTAACTCTGTCTGTCTGTGTGTCTGTCTGTCTGTTACTCTTTCACGCCAAAACTACTCAACGGATTTAAATGAAATTAGGTATACAGATAATCTAGACCCTAAGAAAGAACATAGGCTACTTTTTATTGCGAAAAGGGGTTTGAAAGGGGTTGAAAGGGGGGTAAAAAGTTACTTTTCCACGCGGACGAAGTCGCGGGCGGCCGCTAGTAACACAATATGTTGTTCAGTATGGTAGGTAGAACACATGTTTTTAAAGGATGTAAATGTTCACAGATATACCCTATATTATGTTTTAAGTCATAAATTCATTTGTGATGATGATGATGATGATGATGATGATGATGATGATGATGATGATGATGATGATGATGATGATGATGATGATGATGATGATGATGATGATGATGATGATGATGATGATGATGATGATGATGATGATGATGATGATGATGATGATGATGATGATGATGATGATGATGATGATGATGATGATGATGATGATGATGATGATGATGATGATGATGATGATGATGATGATGATGATGATGATGATGATGATGATGATGATGATGATGATGATGATGATGATGATGATGATGATGATGATGATGATGATGATGATGATGATGATGATGATGATGATGATGATGATGATGATGATGATGATGATGATGATGATGATGATGATGATGATGATGATGATGATGATGATGATGATGATGATGATGATGATGATGATGATGATGATGATGATGATGATGATGATGATGATGATGATGATGATGATGATGATGATGATGATGATGATGATGATGATGATGATGATGATGATGATGATGATGATGATGATGATGATGATGATGATGATGATGATGATGATGATGATGATGATGATGATGATGATGATGATGATGATGATGATGATGATGATGATGATGATGATGATGATGATGATGATGATGATGATGATGATGATGATGATGATGATGATGATGATGATGATGATGATGATGATGATGATGATGATGATGATGATGATGATGATGATGATGATGATGATGATGATGATGATGATGATGATGATGATGATGATGATGATGATGATGATGATGATGATGATGATGATGATGATGATGATGATGATGATGATGATGATGATGATGATGATGATGATGATGATGATGATGATGATGATGATGATGATGATGATGATGATGATGATGATGATGATGATGATGATGATGATGATGATGATGATGATGATGATGATGATGATGATGATGATGATGATGATGATGATGATGATGATGATGATGATGATGATGATGATGATGATGATGATGATGATGATGATGATGATGATGATGATGATGATGATGATGATGATGATGATGATGATGATGATGATGATGATGATGATGATGATGATGATGATGATGATGATGATGATGATGATGATGATGATGATGATGATGATGATGATGATGATGATGATGATGATGATGATGATGATGATGATGATGATGATGATGATGATGATGATGATGATGATGATGATGATGATGATGATGATGATGATGATGATGATGATGATGATGATGATGATGATGATGATGATGATGATGATGATGATGATGATGATGATGATGATGATGATGATGATGATGATGATGATGATGATGATGATGATGATGATGATGATGATGATGATGATGATGATGATGATGATGATGATGATGATGATGATGATGATGATGATGATGATGATGATGATGATGATGATGATGATGATGATGATGATGATGATGATGATGATGATGATGATGATGATGATGATGATGATGATGATGATGATGATGATGATGATGATGATGATGATGATGATGATGATGATGATGATGATGATGATGATGATGATGATGATGATGATGATGATGATGATGATGATGATGATGATGATGATGATGATGATGATGATGATGATGATGATGATGATGATGATGATGATGATGATGATGATGATGATGATGATGATGATGATGATGATGATGATGATGATGATGATGATGATGATGATGATGATGATGATGATGATGATGATGATGATGATGATGATGATGATGATGATGATGATGATGATGATGATGATGATGATGATGATGATGATGATGATGATGATGATGATGATGATGATGATGATGATGATGATGATGATGATGATGATGATGATGATGATGATGATGATGATGATGATGATGATGATGATGATGATGATGATGATGATGATGATGATGATGATGATGATGATGATGATGATGATGATGATGATGATGATGATGATGATGATGATGATGATGATGATGATGATGATGATGATGATGATGATGATGATGATGATGATGATGATGATGATGATGATGATGATGATACAATTTAACTTATTTTCAAAGGAATAGTTTTGAATTAAATCCGTAACACTACTCTACTCTTTATCAGAATTCTAAAAAAGAAATTTGTCAACACTTAAAAAATATATTGCAATGGCAATTTTTGGACAGCAGGTGTTCGTCTCTTCAAAAAACTCGAATTCCTTAGAGGATCGGATACATTTTGTAGTTTTGATGTTTGTGTCATTTTAATTTTATTTATTGATTGTGAAAGCACTACGAGTTAGTTAAGGCTTTCATGTATAATTTGAAGCAGTTATCATGGTATAAACATTTTTCATTTAGCATTTAGATGGGATGGACAATCACAGAATTTTTAGAACAAATTTTAAGTTTTTTTTTAGCAAAACGTTATAGTTACGCAGGATCATAGGATTTGGCAGGTATGTAAGTATTGAAATATGATTTAAGAAAAAACTTATATTAATATTCATTTGCTTGTAATTTCCTGTCTATTTGATCTCCTGTGCTAATAAGAATATTTGAAAGTCAAAATTCCAATTTTTTGGATGATACATTGAAAACATAATTTGCAAGCACTCGCTTCTAATTTTCATACCAAACAGAGTGAATTTAAAATTCGAGGATGTTAAAAGAAATTCCTTGGAACTATAAAATTTAATAAGCCTGTAACAGAACTCTGTAAAAATTCAAAGTTTATTCATTAATGAAATTCTTCCTTGCCACCCTTTGATCATTTATAAACTCTAGATCCAGCGCTACAAGTGTCACCTGAAGCCCAATTGGGGGGAAAGGGGTTTAAGGTTGGCAGCGCACTTGCGACTCTACTGGTTTGCAGGTGTCTATGGGCGGCGGCTATCGCTTACCATCAGGTGATCCGTCTGCTCGTCTGCCACCTATCACATAAAAAAATACGTTTTTAAATCTTAAAAAAATCGAGTTTAATTTATTTGCAAAATAAAATTCAAATGTTATTAATTATTTACAATTCAACCATCTAAAAATTTCTTACTTTTGATTTCGCAAAAACACTAACTAGGCAGTCATATTATTATTTTTTAAGAATTATTTTTATTGAAAAAGTGCAACCGGTTAAATTATAGTTTCTTCAGGACATCGGCTTAAAGTAAGCCCAGCCTAGCCCTTAAGATGTCATCTAGGTCTCCAGACGGAGCGGATTAGTGGCACAGAGCTCAAATTTAATCCGCATATCAGAGGCGCCGTACCTAGACCAACGGGGCGTACCTAGACCAACGGGGCGTACCTAGACCAACGGGGCGTACCTAGACCAACGGGGCGTACCTAGACCAACGGGGCGTACCTACCTAGACCAACGGGGCGTACCTAGACCAACGGGGCGTACCTAGACCAACGGGGCGTACCTAGACCAACGGGGCGTACCTACCTAGACCAACGGGGCGTACCTAGACCAACGGGGCGTACCTAGACCAACGGGGCGTACCTAGACCAACGGGGCGTACCTAGACCAACGGGGCGTACCTACCTAGACCAACGGGGCGTACCTAGACCAACGGGGCGTACCTACCTAGACCAACGGGGCGTACCTAGACCAACGGGGCGTACCTAGACCAACGGGGCGTACCTAGACCAACGGGGCGTACCTACCTAGACCAACGGGGCGTACCTACCTAGACCAACGGGGCGTACCTACCTAGACCAACGGGGCGTACCTAGACCAACGGGGCGTACCTAGACCAACGGGGCGTACCTAGACCAACGGGGCGTACCTACCTAGACCAACGGGGCGTACCTAGACCAACGGGGCGTACCTACCTAGACCAACGGGGCGTACCTAGACCAACGGGGCGTACCTACCTAGACCAACGGGGCGTACCTAGACCAACGGGGCGTACCTAGACCAACGGGGCGTACCTAGACCAACGGGGCGTACCTAGACCAACGGGGCGTACCTAGACCAACGGGGCGTACCTACCTAGACCAACGGGGCGTACCTACCTAGACCAACGGGGCGTACCTACCTAGACCAACGGGGCGTACCTAGACCAACGGGGCGTACCTAGACCAACGGGGCGTACCTAGACCAACGGGGCGTACCTAGACCAACGGGGCGTACCTAGACCAACGGGGCGTACCTAGACCAACGGGGCGTACCTACCTAGACCAACGGGGCGTACCTAGACCAACGGGGCGTACCTAGACCAACGGGGCGTACCTACCTAGACCAACGGGGCGTACCTAGACCAACGGGGCGTACCTACCTAGACCAACGGGGCGTACCTACCTAGACCAACGGGGCGTACCTACCTAGACCAACGGGGCGTACCTAGACCAACGGGGCGTACCTACCTAGACCAACGGGGCGTACCTAGACCAACGGGGCGTACCTAGACCAACGGGGCGTACCTAGACCAACGGGGCGTACCTACCTAGACCAACGGGGCGTACCTACCTAGACCAACGGGGCGTACCTACCTAGACCAACGGGGCGTACCTACCTAGACCAACGGGGCGTACCTAGACCAACGGGGCGTACCTACCTAGACCAACGGGGCGTACCTAGACCAACGGGGCGTACCTAGACCAACGGGGCGTACCTAGACCAACGGGGCGTACCTACCTAGACCAACGGGGCGTACCTAGACCAACGGGGCGTACCTACCTAGACCAACGGGGCGTACCTAGACCAACGGGGCGTACCTACCTAGACCAACGGGGCGTACCTACCTAGACCAACGGGGCGTACCTAGACCAACGGGGCGTACCTAGACCAACGGGGCGTACCTACCTAGACCAACGGGGCGTACCTAGACCAACGGGGCGTACCTACCTAGACCAACGGGGCGTACCTAGACCAACGGGGCGTACCTACCTAGACCAACGGGGCGTACCTACCTAGACCAACGGGGCGTACCTAGACCAACGGGGCGTACCTACCTAGACCAACGGGGCGTACCTACCTAGACCAACGGGGCGTACCTAGACCAACGGGGCGTACCTAGACCAACGGGGCGTACCTAGACCAACGGGGCGTACCTACCTAGACCAACGGGGCGTACCTAGACCAACGGGGCGTACCTACCTAGACCAACGGGGCGTACCTAGACCAACGGGGCGTACCTAGACCAACGGGGCGTACCTACCTAGACCAACGGGGCGTACCTAGACCAACGGGGCGTACCTAGACCAACGGGGCGTACCGGTTATACCGTACTGTTTAGTAAAACCAACTGCCTCAGTAGCATAGAGCATTGGGTCGCACTATAAAGCGATGGCTACGTTTGGGGTCCCGGGTTCTGTAGCCTTACCATGAGTTTGAAATACTATCCTCGCTATCGAAAACTATCGCTTTGTCTCCTTAATTGTAATGCATTTGAAAGAGACAAAGCAATAGTTTACGTTATGTCACTTTTAGACGTCAACTCATGGTAGCGCTACTGGAGACCTATTTTTGAATTGTCGTCTCACTAAAAAATGTGTGACTCGCATGATTTTTGACATCCGCATTTTTGAATCATTCGAAAACTAGCGATTTGTTTCCGTGAGGCGAGTGGACGCATTTACATCAAATCACACGTCAAATATTAACGAGTTAACACCTATACTTTGACAAGATTGGCGAGACACTAAGCGAGTGATTTCAAAAATAGGGAAAATTATATGAATCATGCGACTCACGAGACTATGTGACTTGCAAAACGAGTAGTTTTGTTTGGACGAAGCGACAATTCAAAAATAGGTCTCCAGCCGGGCTAAGATGCGCACCACGAGATAATTTTGTCGACACTCGCATTGCGTCATCGCTAGTTGCTTCTCGCTCACCTGACAGGGCGAGGAGCGGGATAGAAGTATACGCTCTCGCGAACGAGAGTCGACAAAATTTTGTCGCGGTGCGCATCTTAGCCCGGCTGGTGGTCCGAGTTCGGGAACAGTAGTTACCGCTATATCTGTAGCTGTATCTACTAATGACAGCACTATATATATGATATATTTACCGCTTATAAGTTCCCTATATTAATTCCCTTGACAATGACAAGGCTTTCAGTTAAACCAAAAAGATAAAACTTGCGTGATGTAACCGACGCTCAGCGCCATCTATTGGTACGACTTGAAACTGATCTCCCGAAACGAAAGTAAAGGCGGGCCACTAGTATTTTATATCTTTTCCCATTATCAACACACTGAATCATTCTACATGTAGTATGCATCGTAGGTAAAATAACATTTGAGCAACAACTATAAATTACAATAAATATTCTCGGAAACTATTTCAATTTACACACCAAATAGATGGCAGCAAATACTTATGTTGTCTGTCAGGTGGAATTTGGGGGTTACATTGAATGTACGACATCTAGTATAGGAGAACAATAGTGAAGGACGTGCGAAAAGGTCAATACATTTTAGGGACGGCCGTTGTATCTCGGGCCGGGAAAATTGAATAGAACACACAAAAATAGTGTTACAATGGAAACGACCCGTGTCAAAGCACTTGATGTACTAAACTGTACTGGAGTTGAGTTGCGAGAGTTGATGCTATCGAGCCTGAGGTTAAACATTGTAGTACACGGACAGCGATGAAATATAATTAATACTAGTGAGCCGCCCTCACCTTGTTTGGAAGCACGCTTTTGACATCCCTTTGGCAGAGTGGTAGGAAACTCGCTGCTGAACGCCTATCCTGGAGGAGAACAGTGGTCCATCCCGCATAGGACTTTACAGCCACGAACGCTGCTGTAAAGTCACACCGCGTGATGCTGCTTAAATCATCTGTTAAAGATGCGAAGGCCTATGATGATGACCTAGTGACAAGATTAGATATTGAGAAAGTAGAAAAACTATAGAATAACAATAACGAACGCCAAAAGCTAAACTAAAAGTAAATAAAAGATTAAGAAACACTCTGTCATTATTGATGTTCATGGTCGGAAGTCACCTCCAAAGCCACACATTCGATAGAAACATAAAGTGCGATAAGGTAGACACGCTATGAACATACTCGAAGATCAGGATTAGCAAGTTTAAGTAAGTAGCTGTTGGCCATATCAGTTGTCTTGATAAATTCGTTTACTTATATCAATGCAACAAATCTAAAATAAATTGCTTAGGTGTACTTGTACCCTGTTGATGCCGAATTTGACGTAACAGTAAAAATAGTACATTACCGACTTATTGTCGGGGACATCGACTACTTTCTACCCACTATAGAATCGCTTTTAATGAGCTACAAGCTGAACCAACAGTGTAACTTATACCACAACTGTGGATGTCATCAAAGTACTAACTGGTTAGGCGGCGTAAGTTCGCCTCAGTTGCTTCTGTAACTTAATTAGCAGAAGTTATTGTTCACATCTTATTATGTACCTTTCTAGGGAAACATCTACTCAACATTGTCTAGGTTAGGATAAAATACAAGGTTGAAAAAACATCGAAGGAATCTATCTTAAATTCTCAGGGTCAAAAAATTTCGCTCCAAGGAACATTCCTTTAATTTTTTAAAGAAACATATTACGTAACCTACGTATAGCCACTTGTCGAATTTGTTCAATCTACTCTCATCTAACTGTCCAACACATTAGGTCGAATGTCAATTGAGGAAATTTTACAAGTTGTGGTAACCCGATGTGGTATGCCTATGCTTATAATTTCCCAGGAAGTCAACCGGAAAAAGGTAAGTACCTACTTTTCAGCCTATTGGTTAACTGCAGGGTACAAACCTCTATCATAAAAATCAAGTCATTAGCTACTATGATAGGATTAGGCTCAACACCACCTTAGCCTAATGCGGGTCTGACTGATTGGACAAACCCGATGCATTATAAAGAGTCATTTTTTCCGAAAAAAACATAGATCTTACTCGTCAGTCATGTAGGATACTCGGGTTCTTCTTCCAGATCTATCTTTCTTTCCTTTTTCCTCCTCAAATCGACCGTTTTGATGCAAATCATTGTGGAATTTGCATAAATAGGTACTCGTCCTCATGTACTAGTGATAGTATTTTTTTTCCAAAAACAATTTTGGAACAAGCCTTCATTATAATCTCTAACTATCTGTTTCAGATTCTGATGCCAATTTCCGTGGAATATTGATTTAAGGACTGCCATCAAAGTTAGAGTTAGAAGAATCAACCATTCCATAATAATTCTCCATAATACCAAATAATCACATAGGCACGACCATGTACTGTATGTCATGTCATGCGGTATAACAAATGCCGAGGTTAGAGCGTTCGTCAAAGCCCTAGAGACACTCGGGGCTCTCCGAGCGTGAACAACGACACAGTAACAGTAGTTTATCTACATAGAACGTGCCGCTGGCGATTTGAATGAGTGCGTAGGCGCCTGGCGCCGTGCACGAACGCGCTGGTACGCACACATTAGCATAATATGGGAACGTATGGGCACAGAGGATATGTATGGGTACGGAAGCAGTGATGCCAAGTGCGCTTAAGTGACAACCCTACCCAAGCGCGGGTTTGTAACTTATACTCTGATTTTTAATCATGTAGAGTAAACTGACAGATGTCAATGTGTCATCCACATACATTATCACTCAATTTGACAGATGTAAAATGTCAAAATGTATAGAAACTTGACATTTGCATCTTTCAGTTTACTCCACATGATTATAAATCAGAGTATACTCCTATTGGAAACTTGCCGAACGGGCTTATTACTGTTGTATTTTTACTTATAATGTTTCTTTTATTGAGATAATGAATGACTGGTGTATTAGGAACTATTTCCATTTAGTTTTGGTATTTCATCTCGTCATCATCATACTCGTATAGGTAACATGAGTTTCATCTGTAAAAGTGAAATAAGGCAATGTCTTTAGTTTCCTTGAAATAATGAGTATTTTTTTTACCAATTACTTTTTAGAAATATTCAAATCAGCCTATTTTCTAAATAATTTACTTAAGTGATATTTTTTACTGTATTAGCGGTGATCAAAGTTACTTTCTGTTTTCATATAATTTACTTTGGTATTTTTGAGAATAAATTATTTAAACCTTATCTTAAAGGGACAGATGTTGAATAAGAACAGCATTGGCTTTGGCGCTTGGAGAATGCCTCTCACAAAAGGGTACAAGACGGGTCATTCAAAAACAACATTTAATTCCCAAACGATGTTTTACCCGCCAAAACAGTTGTCAACCGAAATCTACCCCACATCAAAACGAAAATAGAATTGCATTTGATACTCGTAGAAACATTTTGCGTTCACAGCCCATGACCCGCGGATCCGATGTCTCTGGGGCTTGCGGAAACGCCATAATCCGCCATTCGGTACGATCCAGTACATTTGCGGATGTATCCCGTAATAGATAGCGTCCCATTGGGTCCCAGCTTTGTGGAAGTTATTGTATGTAAAAAATATTTGAAAGCTGTTATTTTAGCACTTTTATATCCTTAATTAACTTTTCAGTTGGCAATACGACCATCTAATAGTATTAATGTGTTCTGGCTTTTTTATTTTGTGCAATAGAATCTATCTACATTAAAAACACATTATATACCGCCCATAATGTGAATTTATCAAATGAATTTAATTATGAATATAATGGCTGGAAATATAACAAATTCAATATTATACATTTATGAAAATTATTGCCATGTTAATTATTATATCAGAGGCAAAACATACAGGACAAAGTGAAACCAAACAACTGAATATACAGGGTGTATCTGTGGACATTTACATCCATCTAACCACGTATTTTATGAACCATTCTGAACTACATTAATTGTTCAGCAACTTTTCGAAATTCATCCAAAAATTTTTCGACTCCCCATACAAAATGAAAGACACGTGACACACTTTGTATGGAAAGATGTCATTTTTTTATGTGAATTTTCAAAAGTCATAGAACAAATGTTGTTCAGAATAGTTGGTACGACACATGGTTAAGGGGATGTAAATGTTCACAAATAAAACTTGTAGGTATTTCACTTAAGGCGACACCGCGACGATACTAGCGCTGCCAATTCATACTTAATAAGTACTTATTTACTTTAAAATTATAAATGGGAAAGCGTGTCTGTCTGTCTGTCTTTATGTTTGTCTTTCTTTCACGGCAAAATGGAGCGACGAATTGACGTGATTTATTAAGTGGTTGAAGTTGAAAGTTGAAGGGATGGTGAGTAACATAGGCTACTTTTTGCCCCTTTCTAACCCCCCATTTTAGGGAAGTGGAGGGCGCGAGCGAAGCCGCGGGCAAAAGCTAGTAGATTATATCCGGTAGATTTTTTTGGCTTACGCTCAACTCAGTGGATTCTCAACTTGACACGCAAGAATTGTATCAAATAAAAACTTCCAACTCAATTTCTGTTAGATATAAGCCATATTTCTTTATGAATAAGCTCACAAACTTATAAAGATGCCTTCTACAGAATATTAATGGATCTCTTCAATTCCAAGCGAAATTGAAAGCAGTGCAACCGTTTGGAATTGTTCCATTCTTTATAATGGCTATCTCCCAGATATTGGTCGACTAGAGTTTCATAATAAAGTAGATTCAGACGTTTATGTAAATGTTGGGAAAGTAAATTTCCCTGCCGTCTGTAACCGCTCAACTTTCAGATTCCATCTTGGTTGGAACGCGGATCTGAGTTCTGAGTGAAATGGTATTGTTGAAATTTTCTTGGCCGGATTAATAGTATCTGTTTTAGCTCCGATTTTATTTATTTAAATGTCGACCGTTTTGTAGAAACGGCGGAGTAAAGTGTCTTTCTCATCGTTTTTGATTACCATAACTGTTAAGTGTCTATGAACCATTCCACTAAGATGATTTAAGGCAATCTCACTGTAACTGAGCTAGGTAAATGAAAGGATCTCAAGACTTTCTCGATTGAATTTTGTAGCGGCAACTTCTGGAATTACCTGGAAACTTTATAGAAAGGTGCTCTTTTCCTGAGTTTGATGGTATTATTAATTAAAATCTTTCGCGTAATTAATAAGTCGACAGAAAATAAGCAATTCGGCCATTGGGCTTTCCACAATCGCTTACAAATAGGTGATCCGTCAGTTTGTCTGCCTGCCCTTATCGCAAAATACAAATTAAAACATAGGTAGGTACCACATCTTGATTATCACTTAAGGAAAAATATTGACCTTTATTTTAATAGAAATTAAGACAATCCATAATTAAGATATATTGAGACTTCACTTAATCTTAATTTAAATAATGTCTCTGATAAAAAATCTTGGAAAGCTCGCAAGGAATACATAGTAAAATTACACTTATATCTAAAGACTTAAATACTTAGCTAACATCTTTAGGATGTTTTTCACGTATGTAACCAAAAATGTTAGTATGCAACGTGCAAAATGTGCATACGAAGAGTATATTTGTGGTGCCATTTCGAGGTATGTGGCGCGATGCAAGTTTTTTGGGGCACGATTTTTAGAATCGCATACGAAAACTGATTTGAACGAAATCTAGTGAGTAGATTTCATTAAATGACATCAATCGTATACCAGATTTTTCCCTTAAATCAATTCAAATATGAACATAAATGTCACTTACTGCTACGGAACACTCAATGGGCGAATCCGATTCCCACTTTGCCGGTATATTTATGTAGGCGTCCTTTTAGTGAATGGACGATTATTATAATTATTATCGGATAATGTAGGTACAGAAGGAGCAGATTATAACTGAGCGGGCATGATATCCAAGAAGACTTACAAAAATATTATAGACATCTAAGTTGTCATTATTACGTAAGCGTAATAAATCACGTTTCTTTTACATTATAACGGACAAACGAGCAAACGACCTATAGCGCTACCATGAGTTGACACCTAAAACTGACATAACGTAAACTATTGCTCTGTCTCTTTCAAATGCATCACAATGAAAGAGACAAAGCGATAGTTTTCGATAGCGAGGATAGTATTTCAAACTCATGGTAAGGCTACTGATGTTAAGTGATCATGTCGCCCATGGACATCTGCAACACCTGAGGCGTCACAAATGCGTTGCCGGCTCTCAAGGAAGGAAATAGCCCTTTTCTTGAAGATCGCTAGGTCGTGTCTGCTAGGAAACACCATCGTTGGCAGTATAGGTACGTAGGTATAAGATACTTAAAATGAAACATCCGCATGTTTCATTTTAAGAGACTGATCATTCTTGGAGCGGCCATCATGACAGTAAATTTTTTTTTTGAAATTTTAATGTCATCCTTTTTTGAACTCTCCTTTTGAACTTCTTTTTTCAACCTCTTTCTGCTGCTGCTGTACCTACATACCACAATATTGATAAGACTACCACGGGTCAAGGCAAATTCGTGGGCTTATTAGCGCCCTCAGTAGCTTAGTGGCTGAGAGCATTCCTCCCGGTTTGCCTCATATGTTCCTCATATGTCGAATAGCCTCAAAGACGAGTGCACCAGAATCGTTCCCTTGAAGCACTTAGAATATTTTGCAACGTTGCTTCCGAAATGCTCCCGTTTATGCAGTCTTGCAACGAATCGCGTAGTAATGTTTGCAACGTAGCTCTTAGATGTTTCGATGCTGTTGAGAATGTTTTGGAACCAGAGAAATAAAAGCTATATATATATACTATTTAACCGAACCAAACAAAATGGCGAATTTTGCGACTTACTACGCTAGCACAGCGATCCAAGACCAATCTTGGATCCCTAGATATAGTTTAAACGCTGTTATAGGAAATTTATAGGAACGCTGTCTTCCTATCTGAAGGTGTTAATAGCCGTAACACAGTTTTCGATAATAATGCGGTTGTTATCGTTTGCCAACTATAAATATTTTGTATTTTTTTTGTTCCAATAAATTCTTTTTTATTTTATTTAATTATTAACGGTTTATAAAATTCTATAGAGAACGACCGAACCGACCAAACGAACGACGGTATCAGTCCGGTAGCTTTCCAACGGTAGATATTTTGAATTACGATCTTCCGTACGGAATGCGCACTCAAATCTATTGAGGCACCGTCACTCTTCAATAATAATCAAGTGATCTACAGTCAGCCACACACAATCTCTCAAATTTCCTCAATTGATATTCAACCTAATGTGCATGATAGTAAGTTGAGAGTTGGGTATACTTTGATGTGTGGCTGTACCCACATAACAAGTACTTCTAATGGAAACAATATTTGACTAAGCCCTTAAGAATCTACATACTCAAACTCATCCCTCAATAAACAAAGGCCCCATGAGATTTGATTGCAAACTGACCTTAAGGTGAAACTGAATACCCAAGCTCGCAACAGTTGTGGAGCAAGTAATTATTGAGGCGACCGCAGCTCCGGCCACTTCCGAACTGCCCGCAACTTACATGCAACTTGTAACCAACTTAACTATACAGCTATTCGATATTGTACCCCAGTGTGGTATTATGTATTCTGTGCCCGAGTGGCCTAATATACCCACTCCTATACCTACCTATAGGTATACTTTAGAAGATAGACCAGACCAGGTGAGAGAGAAAACCATACTGATTGCTAAATGTAATAAAAAACAACGTGTCGTTAGGTTTTCTACAGGATGTATCTGTGAACATTTACATCCCTTTTACCACGTGATCCAACCATTCTAAACAACATTAATTTGTTTTATGACTTTTGAAAATTTGCATAAAAAAATAATCTTTCTATACAAAGTCGGTCACGTGATTTGGTCATTTCGATGAATTTCGAAAAGTTGTTGAACAATTTTTTTCAGAATGATCGATAGAAAACGTGGTTAAAGGGATGTAAATGTTCACAGATACATCCTGGATAAACTTTTTCCATTCCTGCAGTTTTCTCAAATTATTTTCACTTTGTAAAATTCTGTTCCTCTTCATCCCCACATTTTAATAAATATAATTAATCATCCTTAACGAGTAATTTAATGAATTATTCATGTGAAAAACACGTTTACCTAATAAATATTGGTCGCGAACAACATTCTGAATGATTAATCCCGAGAGAGTAATACAAAATAATTATTGCAATAATAATGAATTAATTAAGCTGAGACTCATATTGAAATTCACTATTACGTTAATGGTACATGGAAAAGTCCTCGAGTGGAAGTCGCGTACACAAGGTGGATCGGCGAAAATTCGTCGGCTTAGTACGGGGTTCGGTTAGTTAAACTAATAGAACAGCCTCACCAGATAGTAGGTTCAAGTCTCACCTAAACGCTTTGATGAATTTTTAAGTGCATAATTTACAATAAAAAATGTGAAAATGAATAACTTATGCAGGTGCCACAGAACCGATCTGTGTGGAGAGCATTGGGGAATGCCTATGTCCAGCTGTAAGCGTGTATTGTCTGAAATGATGATGATGTGTATTTTAGTTATTTTAATTAGTAAATACGAGATAACGTCATTGTATTCCTGATGCAGGTACATTGGTACTCTTACTTTAACGTTAATGGTAGGTACACAGGTACTTAAGGAATAGCTGTTGATATAATAAACAATACCTACCTATTTGTACCCATGTTGTCTTAAAAAATCGTTTCATTAAAAGCTAGTTAAATGCAATTCTCCTTTCTTCCTCGTAGTCGAATAAAAAATCCGAAAATCCGTTTGCTCACATTTTCACCATCAAAATACATAAAAAATGCGCCTCATATTCCAGAGGAGTGTATTAAATCCTCAGAAACGCTGAAAGCTGCGATTAAAATGCAGCGGATGCAGCTCGAATTAATTTACATCTGTCCGGAGTTATGCTGTATTTTTGCGGATGCGACTGTACTATACTCCAAACTGGAACTCAAGACCAAAAAATCTACGACAGATACGTCACTGTCATATCTGTTAATGTCACTTATATCATTTTCAAGTGACGTTTTCAGGTTTCGCCAACCTTTTTGGCATTGTTTTTTTTATTATGCAGACTAAACTGTCAAGTTTCCATACATTGTTAAAATGTTGTGGGTATATACCAAATGTTATTAACACCTGAAGTATTACAAGCGCAATACCATCTTTGAGAACTAAAATTACGGATGGTTAAGTTTTTATTAGTGTCTTGTATTTAAATGAAAAAAAGTTAATAAAACTATTTTTTTAACTTATATAATCACTTAATTACCAGTGTTTTTAGAAAAAAGGGGTATACTATGGTACGATCATTTTATTGCAGTAGCAACATTGTAGTAGATTTTTTGGTCTTGAATTCCAGTTTGGAGTATAGGTGTGGAGTTAGGATTTTTTGATTCCGGGATTGGTGAATAGTTACTTAGTAGACGATCTGGTGAAGGTCGCGAGAGTCCTTTGGATGCAGGTGGCACAGGACCGATCTGTGTGGATAACTTTAGGGGAGGCCTATGCCCAGCAGTGGAACGTCTATTGGCTGGAATGATGATGATGAATAGTTAGTGGGCTATAAGGAGCGATGGAGATGAGAATGCGACTTCTATGCGGGGGTTGTTGTTTGAATCCGAACACGCACCCCTGGTTTTTCAAATCTACGTGCATATTTCGGAACCGGATTTTTTTTTTGTGCTAGGTAGCAGACAAGCAGGCGGATCACCTGATGGTAAGCAATTGCCGCCGCTCATGGACACTTGCAACACCAGTGGAGTTACAAGTGCGCTGCCAACCTTTTATCCCTCTCCCCCCGGGAGGGCCTCCGGTACCCTCACTCACTCAGCGAAACACAGCACCGGCCGGTTTTCTGTGAGGCAGTGGTATCACTCCGGTCGAGCCGGCCCATTCATGCCGAAGCGTGGCTCTCCCACAGTATTTAATAAAATAAGTAGGATTTAAATGAAACTTTTCCCATTGCATGTCTGTGAAGTCTTAGCAACATCCTAACTAATATTATAAATGCGAAAGTAACTCTGTCTGTCTGTCTGTCTGTCTGTTACTCTTTCACGCCAAAACTACTGAACGGATTTAAATGAAATTTGGTATACAAATTATCTAGACCCTGAGAAAGAACATAGGCTACTTTTTATTGCGGAAAAGGGGGTTGTAAGGGGTTAAAAGGGGGGTAAAAACTTTTCCACGCGGACGAAGTCGCGGGCGGCCGCTAGTGTAGGATATATTATATAATGACGAAAAAATTTAAACCAAACTCCTCTGTGAAGCTGCGGTCGCCCATTAGTTTCAAAATGAAAATATTTTACCACCACTAATGGAACTATAAAGTTGTTAAACTGTGAGTAATTAAGGGTTTGCAAAGTTGGTGCGTCATTTACAGATCGTTTAACAACTCTGCGATTCTACTTCCCAAGCCCAAGAGAATTGCAAGCCCTAACAGTAAGCGATATAGTATACATGTTGCCAGTATATTCTAAGAACTGTCACTGTCACTGGAAAGAACACCAAAGCACAAAATAAAGACTTTTGACACAGAAGGCTGACTTAGCCTTGATTTTGAATTTAGAAGAGTTCGTTGACATATGCTAGGGTTGTTGCCCGGCATGAGTACATAAGCGCGCGGCCTCTACCATAGACCTCGACAGTTTTGACAATCTTATGTCATAAGTTAGGATTATGTGGTCGAAAAGGCGTTTAGTGCGCATGCGTGAGTACATGACATATTTTTAGCTCTTAGGGCATTCAGCCTTCTGTTTCAAAAGTCTTTATTTTGTGACCAAAGGGTGGGAATACCTTAGCCCTAAAACTTAGAATTCATGATGTACACGAAGTGGTCGTTGTAGCTGAAACCGGCTAGGAAGGTATCATCATCATATTATGATGAGATACCTTCTTTCTTATAAGTATTTAATCTACTTGTCTTGGAATATTCCAAGACAAGTAGGATTTAAATACTTATAAGAAATCCTCAATCGTATTTTTTTACAATTCTAGCTCGTGAGTAAAAAAAAATCTGATAATGATTAAAGATTTTATAGATTTATTTATTCCACCATTTCACCTACTAATGGCGGTATAACCATCCATACTCAATGTGTGATTAAATGATACAGAGGAGTAACGAGAGCGTTTATGGCAGAGCCACTCGGCATAGCGTTAATTGTGGCGAACGCTTCGGGGCATGATGGGCCGCAGCTGGATGCGAGTAGCCCGCAGATCGATCAAAGTGGCGAGCATTTAGAGAGGCCTATGTCCAGTAGAGAACTGCAACAGGCTGATGATGATTATGATGATGATGTTCTCCTAACCAAAGATGGCACCTGGTATCGATTGCATTGCGCTAGTGTTTTGTCTTTTGGAATCGTATACCTACTTATATTATGATTTCCCGATGTCTATAGAGTTACTAAAGGGAAGCCAAGCCTATTGGCTATTGGCATCTATTGATGGCGCTGTATGTATATTACATTGTTAAAGTGTTTCGGTTTATGGATAAAAACCTTCTTTAGCCGGACGGCTAGGAGGACTCCTAGTTTTTGAGTTAAGGCTTTCCTAACTAAAATATGGCACCTGGTATCGTTTCCTGGTCGTCTACTGACAGCGCAGTCTGAGAGGCGGACTATAGTGTTGGGAAATTTAAATAACTTAGTGCCGTCGACACGAGAAGAAAAATAGGTTATAGGTACTTTATCAATCTTAGAAAAGAAAATAAAAAAGATAATGCACATTCAGCAATACGAACGTTCAGATTCACAACGTCATAGGCAAGGCTCGTGGAATCGTAGGCCTCCTACTGAGCACATTCATACTGCGCCACTGCTAAGGAATGTACGATTAAGTTGTCTGCATAAGAATGTTCTGTATTACTTAATCGGCAAAAGAGAGGGGAATATTTTAATGTTTTTCAATGCGGGGAAAAACGCGGAGGTTTAATGCAAGTTCTGGTTTTACGCCTTTTTGTATAATGAAATTCTTGCGTGGAGATAAAGATAAATGAATACTGCTATCTTATGCTCCCCAGGAAGAAAGATGGGGTGAAAAGTTGCCTGCTGCCTGCTTGCTTTAAGTTATCATCATCATTTCAGCCAATGGACGTCCACTGCTGGACATAGGCCTCCCCCAAAGTTCTCCACACAGATCGGTCTGTGCCACCCGCATCCAATGGACTCCCGCGACCTTCACCAGATCGTCGGTCCACCTGCCGGGCTAACATGCGCGCCACGAGATAATTTTGTCGACACTCGTATTGTGTCGGCGCAATTGCGTCTTGCTCACCTGACTGAGCGATGAGCGAGATAGAAGGATGCGCTCTCGAGTTTTCAAAAGTCATAGAACAAATGTTGTTCAGAATGGTTGGTAGAACACGTGGTTAAAGGGATGTAAATGTTCACAGATACAACCTGTATAAGTACCCGTATAATATTCCAACGCATCACTGCGCTTAGATCTCCGTGGAAACTAGTATAATTTTCCATCTCAGCGAATCCTCTTATCGCCTGGTTGGAGGATATTCCACTAAAACCTAGCTTTTACTTTTATCTATTAACTAGTGGCCCGCCCTCACTTCGCTTCGGGACCGTAATGCAGAAATGAACCAATAGATGGCGTTGTGTCCAATTACATCGCGCAAGCGTTTCGTGTTTTCGGTTTACCTATAAGCCTTGTCGTTGTCTATTGAAGTTATCTCTTTATAAATAGTATAGAAGATAGAAACATTTACGTTAGTAACTGGGGTCATGGATATTAACTTTGAAGTATAAATCTACTTGATTCAAATTAATACAGCCGCTGCTGGGCTGTTTTCAATCGATATAACATCATCAAGCATAATTATATTTGTGGGGTTTCCAAATTAATGGAAAGGTTGGCAGCGCACTTGTAAATCCACTGGTGTTGCAAGTGTCCATGAGCGGCGGCAATTGCTTACCATCAGGTGATCCGCCTGCTCGTCTGTTACCTATCACATAAAAAAAAAAAAGAAATATTTTGAGAGCCGCGGTATCCTTGATCTCTTAAACTTATTATATTTTAATTTAGTAGCAAAATATTATATGTAACTATGTAGTGTAAGTTAATATTTATTATACATGATGTGTACACTATTCAAGAATTACTGCCTAGATACTGATTTAAGTTAGCATGCAATAAGCTGACGATACTAATTAAACCTAAAAGCCTTAGAAAGCTTTCAGAACCAAATTCAAGGACATTCTATTTCATTTTGATAAACGATTTCTAAGGCTTCCATCTTTGAGGTATGAATCTCCCAAAATTTTTATCCGATGAGCCAAATGGCTAAATTGGAACCAATTTCCTTGGCAGCAAATGTAAATTTAATACATTACCTTTGGTAGGTAAATATTTTCACTCATGTTTCCCCTTGATATTCCATTATATGAATGTTGGAAGGTATTTTTATTTATAAATAGTATGATAGTCATTAATGAAAAAAATCTTCTCCATTTTCTTTCTTTATATTATTGTAGGCGGGTTTTGATGTCGTTTTATATTATTCCTTTTTTCATAATATTTTTACCTATCTGTTAGGTAGGTATATGAAATAATTGCCTTTTGTGAGAAGGTCAACTGTACGAAATATAATGTTTTTTGAAAGTAACTAGTGATCGATACTAATGCCAACAATGAAATCAGTAACTTTTTTGTCTGTCTTTATGATTTACTAGTGACCCGCCCTTACGTCGCTTCGGGACCGTAATTCAGAAATGAACCAATAGATGGCGCTGTGCTCAATTACATCGCGCAAGCGTTTCGTGTTTTCGGTTTACCTACAAGCCTTGTCGTTGTCTATAGAAGTTATCTCTTTATAAATAGTATAGATTTCAAGATTTGAGATTTTTAGGCCCGGGACAAGCAACAGACCATGGTTCAAGACTTTAGGAGTCTGTAATTATAGTTCAACTGTAACATACGCCTATCAGAAACTATCCGAAACGTGAAGGTTTCTCCACGGCGTTTTCCCTCACCACCGACCTAATGGTAGAAATATGCACATAGATTTGAAAGATCCGTAGGTGCATGCTCGAATTCGAACCACGAGTCTGTTTAGAAGGACTGTTTTAATTGTGGGAGAGCCATGCTTCGGCATGAATGGGCCGGAGTTATACCACTGCCTCACAGAAAACCGGCGTGAAGCAGCCGCTGTGCTGTCTTTTGCCGAGTGAGTGAGAGTACCGAAGGCCCACCCGGGGAAAGGGGATAAAAGGTTGGTGCAGTTGTGACTCCACTGGTGTTGCAAGTGTCCATGGGCGGCGGCAATTGCTTACCATCAGGATCACCGCCTGCTGGTCTGCTACCTATCACATAAAAAAAGGGCGCATTTTTCTCCACTGAGCTACCATGGGTCTTGACTCAAAAGTTATGTGATCCCATGAAAAGTGGATCATGAAAACCCAAAAGTTTTCTATGCCCCTAGGATCCCGAGTGGGATAATAATGGAATAAGCTCTCGAAAGAGTTTGAAAGCGGATTACAGCTAATACTAACCCCTTTACGCACCTCTACGCAAATTCCCTTAGTTACCTTTCCAGATATTTAATAATATAATGTATAACCAATTTCAAAAAGGATGTCCTTATCCGACTGCTTTCACTGAACCGAGAGGGCTCATCCACTTACGCTATGCAAATTGAATGGCTATAAGCTATCTTCCAGTGGCACTTCAAATCCAGGATGATTTAGCAATTGATTTTCTGTAATAGCGGCTTCTAAACCATATGTAAGCCCTATAACAATAATAACACAAAAAAAACGTTCGTTTCGGGACTTTGTTCTACTGTCTACCAATGGATGGCACTAGGCATCGATTGCATCGCGCTAGAGTTTTGCCTTTTCGGTTTTTATAATAAGGTAATATAAGGTTGGTCGATGTCTTCAGGGTTTACGTCTTTGTATTAGTATAGAATAAAATATATTATGACCTTTAACATAGATGATAATTTTAATGTTACTAGTATAGTAGTAGTAGGTATAATACATTTATCTTATGTGATCGGTGGCAGACGAGCCGCCGAATCACTTGGTGGTAAACAGTTACCGCCATCTAAGTATAGACACCTGCAACATCAGTAGAGTCACAAGTACGCTGCCAACCTTTAACCCCCTTTCCTCCTAATTGGGCCTCCGGTACCTCCACTCACTCGACGTAACACACGCAGGCGCTGTTTCACGCCGGTCTTCTGTGAGACCGTGCCATGGTATTTATTACTCCGGTCGAGCCGGCCCATTCATGCCGAAGATACAGGGTGTATCTGTGAACATTTACATCCCTTTAACCACGTGTTCTATCAACATTCAGAACAACATTTGTTCAGCAACTTTTAAAAATACTTCGAAAAATTTTTTGACTCCCCATACAAAATGGCCAACTCACGTGACCGACTTTGTATGGAAAGATGAAACATTTTTATGCGAATTTTCAAAAGTCATAGAACAAAATTAAATGTTGTTCGGAATGGTTGGTAGAACACGTGGTTAAAGGGATGTAAATGTTCACAGATACACCCTGTATATATTTGCCGAGGTATGTGTATAGTCCGCGGCATCTAACAATAGCGATGACCGTTAGTTTGTAAAAAATAAGACTTTCTATTAAAACTGGTTTCTGCGCACTCAAGGTCATAGCTATTGTTTCATGCCACAGGCTATAATCTTGGTACAGTTTACTGGCAAAGATTCAAAACCTTCCGGTTACATCATTACTCTTCCGAGTGATATGATATTCACAACGATTTTTCTTCAGTATAATAAAGTTCAATAAAAAATGGTCTCCATTAGTTTATGTCTTCCAGGCTTCTGCATCCAGCACTAAGTTAGCTCGATCCACTTTGTCGTCACTTAGTAAAGAGCCCCATATACGGTACGACTCGTCGTTAGATCGGTTTTAAATTTAATCATCCACACTCCTTCTGGTGTAGCTGATGTCCATTGGGCGGCGGTGATCACTTACCGTCAGGTGACCCGCTTGCTCGTTTGCCTTCCTATAGTATAAAAAAAATTATAATAATTTATTTGTCACTAGCCGTTACCGACTTCGTCTGCGTGGAAGAGTATATTATTTGGGTAGTATTTTTAATTATTTAATCATTTTCACCCCCCTTTTCAACCCCTTACAACTCCTTTTTCGCAATAAAAAATCCTTTCCCAGGGTCTAGACCAGCGGTCGTCACACTTTACTGCTCCAGAGCCACACATAACAATGTGAGCACTAAGGTCCGGGCCGCATTATATGTGAAGTACGGATGTGTAGTTACTATTTATCAAAGGACTCTACTTTACCGCGGGCCGCACGACTAACGTCTGCGAGCCACATGCGGCCCGCGGGCCGCAGTTTGACGACCACGGGTCTAGACCATCTGTATACCAAATTTCATTCAAATGCGTTCAGTAGTTTTGGCGTGAAAGAGTAACAGACAGACAGACAGAGTTACTTTCGCATTTGTAATATTAGTTAGGAGTTAGAAAGTTAGGATAAGTATATTGAATTGCACCGATCCCCTTAAAGTATTCCTACGAGTATGTATGTATACTCTAAAGTTGTACCTAAACGTGCCGATTTGTAGGTAAACAACATCAGAAAAACGTATCACTTAAAGGATTTAGAAAAATGGCCGGAATTACCTGGTGTAATATATTAGATCAGTGTTTCCCAAACTTTGTTATGCCATGGCCCGGTAATTTTCACACTGGCCCTTCGTGACCCACTAAGTACCTACTTTCAAACTCAAGCTGGTTCCATTAAGGTTAAATAATACACATTTATTAAATAGTAGAAACGTTTATTAGTACTAGGTACATACTAATATTTTGTTAGTGCGAAGTATGCAGCTGTTTCTTATTTTTTACTAAGGAATCCAAGTTAGATATTACCCATGTTTTAAAATAGGTAAGGCGAAAGTGTCGCGACCCGGTTATTTCATTTTTGTGACCCGGCTTTTGGGAAACGCTGTATTAGATGATGATCTGCAGGTATCATCCTATATGTTTATTTTTTCTTTTCACATAACAAGCACCTTTTATCCTCTTGTCTACTACCTCATTCCGTGTACGATCCCTTTGGGAGATACTGAGCATGGACGAGGGCCCCTTCCATTTTAATTTTATTCACTTGTTTTGACGTTGTATTTCTCCCCCATTTTCAGAAGCGCCCCCAACCAGTAATTTTACAGCGATTGCATCGAAAGAGGTCAGCAAACGATAGGTAATATTTAGGTATGACCGGAGGCCATTATTCCCTGCAATGCAGACAACTGCACATTGATGTAGGAGACGCAAGTCATGAGAGGTCCTTGATGTTGAAATGATGAAGTAATACATCAAGTGAAGAAGAGCTGATGATGCAGTTAGATCAGGCGCAGGACTAAGGTACGGTACTGGCTGTGGGGTATCCGACCGCGATTGCACTGAGATGGACACCCCAGGGGTTTTGGTTAGAGTTAGAGTCCCACACACCACCTTGTCCCCCACATGTGGCAAAGTGAAGGCCATTATGGTTTCCCCTGGGAAAAAAAAGGCGCAGGACTAAAACACCGGTGCTCAGATACCCTTTTCCGTGCTCCAGTATGGGTTTTCATCTCAGCTACGTCGCAACTCAACTAAGTTCAATCTACAAACCACTGCATACATCACTTGTACCTTCCACTATAGGATCGAATGCCGGTACTGTGATACCCTTTTCCCCTGCTAAAGTATGGGTTTTGTTGCAACTCAGCTATATCACAACTCAACCAGGTTTTCCCTACAAACCGCTGTCTGCAGTTCCTTGTACGTACATCCCTATATAGGAGCAAACGCCGCGCCGGTGCTTAGATACCCTTTTTTGGTGTCTTTTTTATGTGATAGGTAGCAGACGAGCAGGCGGATCACCTGATGGTAAGCAATTGCCGCCGCTCATGGACACTTGCAACACCAGTGGAGTTACAAGTGCGCTGCCACCCTTTTATCCCTTTCCCTCCCCGGGTGGGCCTCCGGTACCCTCACTCACTTGGCGAAACACAGCACAGGGGCTGCTTCACGCCGGTTTTCTGTGAGGCAGTGGTATCACTCCGGTCGAGCCGGCCCATTCATGCCGAAGCGTGGCTCTCCCACAGTTCTATATGGCTTTTGTCATTACTGCCACGGTGACGCAGTGGGTAGTAGGTCGTACTCCAAGGCGTCGGCTGCGTTTGGGGTCCCGGATTCGATCCTCGAGTTGGGCCAGTTTTGTACCTGAGTTTTTCTGTTCAGAAATTCTCAGTGTCATCCCGAAGTCTTGAAGTTGGTGGTCTTGCAACCCATTGCCATCAACTTCCAGACTTTAGGATAAAGCACGTTACGCTGTTCTTGCGCCTAATCACTTTTCGTGTCACGCTAGTGTCACGAAATAATTACACACAGAAGGTAGACTCAGCCTGATTTTGAATATAGAAGAGTTCGTTGACATGTGCTAGGGTTGTTGCCCGGCATGAGTACATAAGCGCGCGGCCTCTATCACAGACCTCGACAGTTCGACAATCTTATGTCATAGGCTAGGATCAATGTGGCCGAAAAGGCGTATTTCCCCGTTAGTGCGCATGCGTGAGTACATGACACGTTTTTAGCTCTTAGTGGGCAGTCTACTTTCTGTGTGTCAATAAATAAAATTAATTTTGTGCTAGTGTCCCATAGAATTAAGAGGGTCATGGAATGGAGAGTGCTCCTGTGTTTGCACGCACACTTGAGCGCTATAAACATCCTGCGTACGAGACTGTTGGCCGTCGTAGCCAAATCTCGGTTGGAGGATTTATGTTATGTTGTCACAACTCAACCTACAAACCGCTGTATGCTGTCCCTTGAACCTCCGCCTACAGGAGCAAACGCCGGTGCTTTGATTGCCATTTTCCGTGCACCGACATTGGTTGTTGTAATTCGCTTGCTTACACAAACCAACGCCTTTATTTACCGCCTAACGTATAATCATGGCCTAATACGAGAAAGTGCACACTGTTTCAAATTACGGGGCTTGAGACGCCTTCGGGTTTCTGATTCTCTGTTAATGGCTTCCTGTTAGGAATGGGTACGATTTGTTAATATTTATTCACCAATTTGAGGAAGTTAAGGTTACTTATTTACTACGCTTGTGGTATAACAGATTCTTACTCAAAGATATAGCTTAGCTTACAAGGTTGCCCCATCGCGCATCGTGCTTTATAGAATACCTAGCGGCCCGCCCTCACTTCGCTTCGGCTCAGGTACTGACCTAGTTCAAAAATTAAGCAATAGATGGCGCTAGGCGTCGATTATATCGCGCTAGTGTTTCGTGTTTTCGGTTTACATTTAGCCTTGTCGTTTTCGACATAATTTATCTCTTCATAAATAGTATAGAAGAAGACTAACGGCGGCTCGCCACTTCGTACGCGTGTAGTTACTTACCGTCATATTTTGGATAATCCACTCAATATATTTTTATAAATTGTAGCCTATGTGTTATTCTAATGTACTTATAAGCTAAATTGTTGTAAAGTTTAATGACACTTTTTGCCGCGCACCTCCTCATTGTGGAATCAACTTCCCGCAGCGGTATTTCCGAACCGGTACGACATCCAAATCTTCAAGAAACGAGCCTATACCTTCCTAAAGGGCCGGCAACGCATCCGCACTCCTTCTGGTGTAGCTGATGTCCATGAGCGGCGGTGTTCACTTACCATCAGGTGACTCGCTTGCTCGTTTGCCTTCCTATACTATAAATAAAAAAAAAATTAAAATCCCTTCGGGACTTTTTGAGCGAAATAGGAGCAAACATCCATGCATCCATACTTACAAACTTTCACGTATTTAATATTAGTGGGATAAGTAAGATAAAGAATATGAGTAAATTGAGACAACATCACAAACATTGTTCTGATACCAAACTAAGGTTTTTCCTTGTATTTAGATAACTATGAAACTAGGAACAACAAAAGTACCAAAATTAGTGAGTTGTAATTCCTTCTAAGCGTCCTCTAGGCTCCAAAGCGACAACTTTAAATTTACACGCTTAGCTGAGAAAGATAATACTTTATCCACTATCTTTAAGTCCAATGATCGTTTCGCGTACAGAACAATATGTCAAAAAAATCAGTCATAGAGCAAACCATTCCAGACACTACTTTGCTGTACCGTCTCTCTACCTACTCAAAATTCACATACAACAAAAGCACCTGTCTTGTTTACCATAGAACGAAGGGATTAACGTGCATCGAATTGGATTGCAAAATTCATGTTTTTTGTTCTCTTTTTCGCAGCGTACAATGGGTACGAAATGGATTTGCATATCACGAAATGGAAACTCAGCAACGAACAATAAGTAATGGTTTGCAAATGTAAGTGATTCCGAGATTTTGTTTGGATTTTGCGTGGGTCACCAGATTTTTCTTTTCGAGGAGGATAATGTTGCAAGTGGTCTTTGATTTTTTGACGATGACGTTTTAAACAAAAGAAGAACTGATAGGCTACTAGCACAAAATAATTACACACAGAAGTTAGACTTTGACCTGATTTTGAATTTAGAAGAGTTCGTTGACATATCCTAGGGTTGTTGCCCGACATGAGTTCATAAGCGAGCGGCCTCTACCATAGACCTCGACAGTTTGACAATCTTATGTCATAAGTAAGGATTAATGTGGTCGAAAAGGCGTTTTTGCCCGTTAGTGCGCATGCGTGAGTACATAACATATTTTTAGCTCTTAGTGGGCAGTCAGCCTTCTGTGTCAATATGTATTTTGTGCTACTAGTATTAATCCCTGTCTTTATCTAGTCACTAGAAGCAGTCTTTCCAAAGTCATGCACTCTGCATACCTATCAGCAATCTGCATTCTAATATAGCTCTTGTTCCCAGTGATAAGTTACCACCAGATGACCCCTTTGTTCGTTTGTCTATCTAATAAAAAGTTACCAGTCCTACAAGTGGCATTCACTTATAAAATTGCGGTTTCCACTCCAAATACATCTGCTCCAACGGTTTTCGATTTACGTCAGACGAGGCTAGCCCACGGCCAATTTAACGTGCTGATTGGTCATTCTCACTTAGCTTACAAGACTTTGATGTTTTATCTATCTTCTTCTTCTATACTATTTATAAAGAAGTAAAGCCTATAGACAACGACGACTAAACTGTCAAGTTTCCATACATTGTTAAAATGTTGTAGGTAGATACCAAATGTTATAAACACCTGAAGTGTTACAAGCGCAATACCATCTTTGAAAACTAAAATTACGGATGGTTAAGTTTTTATTAAAGTGTCTTTTATTTAAATGAAAAAAGTTAATAAAATTATTTTTTTAAATTATGGAATCACAATTACACACATATCAGCGAGTGTTTTTAGAAAAAAGGGGTATACTATGGTACGATCATCTTATTGCAGTAGCAACATACTATGGTACGATCATCTTATTGCAGTAGCAACATTGTAGTAGATTTTTTGGTCTTGAATTCCAGTTTTGGGTACAGATCCCGCAGATTTTCATGAGCGGCGGTGATCTCACCAACACGAATCTCGCTTGCTAAAATTTGTCGACTAACTAAAAATAAATAAAAAACACCGTCTGTTTGTAATTTCATAGAATACGATATGTAAATGAAGCTATTGAAGTAAGAACAAGACCGACGACCGTCTTCATTCTTTTATCTTCCAATAGGAGGATAAACAGTTTTTGGCGAACTCATTAAAAGTTTTAACTGATTTTACCTCCCAGCGAGGAGTTTGCTGTATTATGTATATCTTTCCATGAATTAAGATTTGAGTGGGAATTAAGGCTGGTATACATTGCGACTGCTGCTTAGCCAGTGGACAGTTACTAGGCTTGTCATGCGTGCGAGTTACATACTGTTTTTTTTTAAGACAGACACAAGCAAACGGATCACCTGATGGTAAGTGATGGTCGCCGCCCATAGAGTACTTCTTTCACGGTAGGCAGCGGCATGACCGTGCTTCGGCATTGTTTCTATGAGCGGCGGTTACCAGTTACCATCAGATAGGCCGCATGCTCGTCTGCCTACTTCAGCAATAAAAAAAAGACATCAGCAGCACCTTGCCTTTGCCTTTGAACCCCCTTTCCGGGGGAAAGACGCACGGGGGCCCATTGGGGAATGGGCCCCCCCGTGCGCTCACTCACACGACTACCCCTGACTGATTACTTCAGTGCAATTCAGATGATCCAGACCTCAAAAAGGCTGTGGGCAAACCTACTTGTCTGACCCCAGCACCTTCTGTCACTGCTAAGCTATTTGGCAGTTTGACTTGTATGCTAACTCTCGCTATGTAAATCGGTCTTTATTTATTTTCCACACAACACCTCATACTTACATTGACCTGATTTCGTACTAAACTCTGATTTTTAATCATGTGGAGTAAACTGACAGATGTCAATGTGTCATCCCCATACTCAATTTGACGGATGCAAAATGTCAAAATGTAATAACTTGACATTTGCATCTGTCAGTTTACTCCTGTCAGTTTAATCCAAATGATTAAAAATCAGAGTATAAGTAGCTTAAAGCCAAATGCATATAAGCTACTTAGACAACCCCTTTGTTATTTGGCTCCAATTACCAATTTCAATCAGAATTTCAGCATCAAAAACACAATTTTAAATTATACTGAATTACGCGTCTATCATTTTTACACTTCTAAGAACCAAACTCACAATAAAAGGCAAAGATTTCTTATTTAACACAAATCACAGAGCTCCAAAGAGAAAATCCTCAAAAAGAAACGATTTAAGCTCTCCCGATCACCTATGGATTAAGTCTTCGAAACTTCTCCAACATTGATTAAAAACCTTACCTCGCCTTCCCTAATCCACTGATTAAAAAGTTCTCTCTAGTTGGTACGAAATTGAAAAACGTATCTTAGTAAAATACAGAGTGTTTTAGCTTTTATCAAGTTTGTTCAGTTTGCAAGAAAATATCAAATCAAGTTTAACTTTGGTTCTTTGCGTTTTTAATTATTTTGTTTTCAATATTTGACATAGGCCAGAAAGGACAAGACTTGCGTTGCGTCCTTATTATAAAAAAAAATACAGTTTGAAGAATGGATATTGTAGTTAAGTAAGATATTCTACACTATTAATAAATACATAGGTAAATTCTAACGACAAAGTTTACAGCTCTAAATTAAACGCTTGCGCGATGTAACCGTCCCAGCGCCATCTATTGGTTAAATGTGGAACTAATGTCCCGAGACGAAGTGAAGGCAGGCCACTAGTATAATAATTACACAGCCTAAACAATATGTTATTACTCCGTTTGGAGTTTACGCGTATTCCTACGTACCTGAATAATTGAAACGGTAATAATGTAACAAGATCCACCCCTAAAATTACTTAATAATTAGCTGACTACATTATGGTTCCAAATCACAAGGCACCACAATAGCAAAGATTACGTACAACAGAAGGGAACCATCATCTTTACATTGATCGTAAGGCAGGGTCACCTGGCATGGAGCACGTTACGTATAGCTGGAGGCACGAAATTATAGCGATGACCGTTATTTTGCGCACTTGTAAAAAAGAAGACTTTCTATCAAAATTGGTTTCTGCGCACTCAAGGTCATAACTACACTTTCTTGCCTCGGACTATAACATGGAACGTATCCAACCTTCAAGAGAGTACGGCTCGACTACAGTCATGGGCGTTATTGGTAAAGGGAGGCAAATCTGAATTTTTACAAGCTAGGTGTTTATAAAAAATAGTGGCCCGCCCTCACTTCGCTTCGGGACCGTAATTCCGAAATGAACCAATAGATGGCGCTGTGTTTAATTACATTGCGCAAGCGTTTCGTGTTTTAGGTTTACCTATAAGCCTTGTCGTTGTCCATAGAAGTTATTTCTTTATAAATAGTATAGAAGAAGATAAAATAAAAAAACTTAAATTAAAATAGGTATTTTTTTTCATATAAGCGGCTGGCGCGATTAGCGGTACGGTACAGTCCCGGCTGTGGGGTAACCGATCCGACCGCGATTGCGTTGAGTTGGACACTCCAGGGATTTTGGTTAGGGTTAGATTTCCACACGTCACCTTGTCCCCTACATGTGAATGTGGAATGGCACTGTCTGGACCTTCTTAGTTTTTGGTTAAAAGGTTTTTAATTATTTTTGGTGATTAATTTGTATTTAATTTTTCTGTATCATTATGTGTTTTACGTCTTTTTCTTCCTTTCTTTTCTTTTATTAAAAAGCCTTCTGATTGTAGTCATTCTGTAGTAGGACTGATAGCTATAATTAAACAAAGCCCCGACTTCTCCCTTTCAGATTCGGGTCATTTAACTACTATTATTAGTTTATTTAGGTCAGAAATATCTGTTTGACAGCCAGTAATGGCATTGCAACCGCTAAAATTACGATTACAGGATTATTATTTAAACCCGTCATTAATATTCTAATGGATATTAGGCTAAGTTCAATTCAGATTGGAGAAAATTTTAGTTCTCTCAGATAAACTTGTTCTACAGAGTGTTTCGGTAAAATCGAATTTGCCAAAGTCATAGAACAAATGCTATTCAGAATGGTCGGTAGATGAGGTGTTCAAATCCCTTTAAAAAGGGATGTAAGTTTACTAATAAAATAATCTTGTAAATTTTGGGATTATGTTAATTACTGATATAATATGCATGCAGATTATGCATTGTAACAAACAGAAGTTGATTGGCTCAATTGTATCAATCTAGTTTGAAGCACACCAATATTCTCCCACAACACGTAGGAAGTACAGTTGCATTGCCTCCTAATGATTCTGCAAAACTATGGATTGCAGATTTAGGATGGGCCGAGTTAAGAAATGTGTATTTATGTTTAAGAACTCAGGGCCATTTTGAAAAAGAAACAAAATGGCGAATAAAATGCTTTTATCTCAGGCATTATTATTACAATCATATCAAGGTGTTATAAAGAATCGGTGTAAGTTTCGATTTTTTTTTGAGAGAGGTAATTAAATCAAAATTATATTTTCGACTGAACCTTTATCTCTGCTCTTTTCACACGCGCTGTACTTCACTTTTGTTTGAATGTGACAGGTATATTGTCAATCGTTATAGAACGGTTTTGATAATAAAAGTGATAAAAGTCACCTTGTCATTTTTTGTAATATTATTATACAGCCTGATATCGGTGGAGTTTCATTTTTGAGTATATACTTTGTGCAATCAGAAGTTGTATCTTCTCTCACTTCAATTACACAAGCGCTCACCTCTAAATGTTGTTCTTGCATATGCAATTTTTAATTGTTTATTCTGCAACTGCAAAAAGTGCACATCGTTCCAGCCATCCCTCAGTAGTAAGCGTCTATTTTGATATATAAAAATATGGACACATTATATACGCTTTCACTTCGTTAAGCAATAAGTCGCCATTATGATAAAAATAATCAAAATGGCGCACGCTTCAATACGGACGCTTATTCAAACCGTTTATCGGAGCTCTGTTCGTCCGAGTTATATCTCAAAGTGATATACAATACAATAGATCCGGCGAAAGTATACATCTTATCGCCCTACTGGTAGTTGGACCCTCGTCAGTTCGTGTCATTCTTGTAATCGCCCCACGGTCCGATATCGTTTGTTTGACATTTAATTGCATAATAGGATATTCCCACGCTCCAACTATCTAGCGAAATATCGCCGGTTTTCTGCTAGAACTCATTGAGTGACCAAAATGAAATAGTGAAGGTAAAAAAAAACATTGTGAATATATTTTCTACGTAACGTAACGTTAACGTAGTGTAGGACGGCCTCAGTAGCGCTACCATGAGTTGACATCTAAAATTGACATAACTGTAAACTATTTTGCTCTGTCTCTTTCAAATGCATCACAATGAAAGAGACAAAGCGATAGTTTTCGATAGCGGGGATAGTACATATTTCTAACTCATGATAGCGCTACTGGCCAGATAGAGTGACGACCTGCGCAAAAGGGCTGGCTGGAGCTGGATGCGAGTAGCTGAAGATCGATCAAACTGTCGAGCATTTGGAGAGGCTTATGTCCAGCAGTGGACTGCAACAGGCTGATGATGATGATGATATTATATTTTCTATTTCACAACGTCATACATATATACGAGTAGCAGTAACCTATGGCTTATCCCTTAAATACCTCCTCAATATTAATTTAATTAATTTTATCAAAAAACAGATACATGCAGAATTTAAGCAGTGGGACTTTAGGCTATTACCTACTCTTTTCTTTAATTAAACAATAGGGTATTTGACTAAATTTTTTTATATGTTTAATCAAAAGACCTCTCAATTTAAGAAACATTACTGAAAGAATTACTCGATTCTGATTTGAATTACCTGAGATATCATAACTTTAAGAGCACATATTTTGGGCAAGCCCAAAAAACGCTCTATACAAATGACTACAGGCAAGTGACGTCACATTGCTCGTATTCTGTATGCGCGGTCTAGTAAATTTTGTTGGTAGCTATATCAAATGTTTCGTTTAAGTAAATGGTTTTCATAATAAAAGTGGTGGAAAATGTACGGGTAGTTCAATGATATAATTATTTTTTAAATTGTAATACTTTAAAGATGGACTGCCCATGAAACTTTGAATGCTCATAAAACAGCTAGACATTATATTTTTAACTGAAAATTTTTGGCCCATTGGTTATTATTTACCAGTATGTTGGAAAAGTGTAAATATTTTTTACTATATCGAGATTAGTCAAATACCCTATTGTACACAAAATTTCCGTAGAGTCCTTGAGTGGAGACTGCGACTCGGTAAGCGTAGTGTAAGACGCCCTGCGACAAGATGGGTTATGACATTCGAAGGTTGGCTGGAGTGGACTGGATGAGATTGGCCGAAAATCGAGAGCAGTAACACGCCTTAGGGGAGACCTATGTCCAGCAGTGGATGAGTGTGGGTTGCTGATGATGATGGATAACATATTCTGTAAAGTTTCTGCAATAAAGTACCTATATCTATCTACCTATCGTCGACCCTTAAAATTAACACTTTGTCTAACAAAACCACTGGAACACTGATACTGAAGATTTTTAATAGATTTAATACAAACCGGAAAATCATTATTGGGAGAATTTAATAAGGTTCTGTAACAAAATTTCTACTTCGTAATTAGGGTATTACAAGACAACCGTAGCTTGGTAGACCCTTGTAACATACGAAGTTTTGCTTAATTAGTATGGGTGATGTAACGAAATTTTGTATAGTCTCTAATTGGGTTATGCATGAGTGAAGTAAAGTATCAGCCTGTATACTGTCCCACTGCAGGGCAAAGGCCTCAATCATAGAAATCGCTATGGGATTAGGCTTAATCACCACGCTTGCCTAATGCGGATTGGTAATCACAAACCCGAGCTAAAAGCCTCAATGGTCTAATGGTTTAAGTACCGGGCCGTGGTCTTGGGTTCCCGGGTGGAGCAAAAGTATTTTTTTTTATATTATAGAAAGGCAAACGAGCAAGCGGGTCACCTGATGGTAAGTGATCATGGACATCAGCTACACCAGAAGGAGTGCGGATGCGTTGCCGGCCTTTTAGGAAGGTATAGGCTCGTTTCTTGAAGATTTGAATGATGTCGTACCGATTCGGAAATACCGCTGCGGGAAGTTGATTCCACAATAAGGAGGTGCGTGGCAGAAAGTGTCAAGTAAAGCGCACGGTAATGGATCGCCATCCATCCAGGTGGTATGGGTGGAATCCGAGTTGTTTATGGCGTGTAGTGCGGTGGTGAAATTTGGCAGCGGGTATTAATTCGAACAACTCCTCGGAGCACCAAGTATGTTTCTAATTTTTCGAACATAGTAGAAATCTGCATTTGAAAAATAACACTCGTTTTCAACCATTAAGCCATCATCGTCCTTATTTAGGTAAGAACACTTCCCTAACTACTACTACTTTACTATTCGCTCTTCGTGAAGTATAACTAAATAAGTAAACAATAAATGAATTCTCACCACATGCATTGACCTGATTCCATACTAAGTAGCTTAAGTAGGTACCTGTGTTACGGATATCAAACAATAGAGGAAACACAAAATACTTAAATACATACTTTATTACTCCCATAACTTTCTTTTGAATATCAATGTGAGATCAGTATATTTTCCACATTATTCAAATCTTGTATTTTCTGCATAGTGCCAGCTCCAGTATGCTGCGATGTGGTTTAAATTCAACACCAGGAATATTCAGCGCTATATTGCTGAACTAGATCTTGAAGGATGAGCTTTTGCAAAAACCTAAATAACTCTGATATAGGTAAAGTAAAGTAAAGTATTAGCCTATATACTTACTGTCCCACTGCAGGGCAAAGACCTCCATCATAGAAATCATGTTATCACTACCATGATGGGACTGATATAGGTACTTTAAGTATTTTTAAATGTGATGGCAACATCTTTGCATAAAATGACAAAAATAAACACACTTTATTTTTTCGCCGCTTTTCGAACATTGAAAGACCTTAGCTAATTGAAAGTGTAAGAATAAAGTCCCTATGGAGATAAAATAGGAGAAGACTAAATAGTTCTTTAAATTTTCGAGTTGCATTATAATTATTATTATTAGATAGGTTAATAAAAGTTTTTATTTATTATTTTATTATAGAAGCAGTTGTTAGGGACAAGTCCCGGAGATTTGAACTTTTTATACCGATATGACTTTCTAAATTATTCTGGATGGGTCCCGCTTTCAACTATTAAAATTTGCAACGTTTCTGCTTAAATTAGCAAGCCCTCCGTGTTTTCTCATACATTTTGTACTAAGTAGTTCTTCAGGCAAATTAGAGCATTTTTAGAGTCCGTTTATTTTCTAACGACTTTCCATAAGAGCCTTCCATTAGGCCCGGCAACGCATTTGTGATGACTCAGGTATTGGTGATATCTATAGATGGCGCTGATCACTTATCAGGTGAGCCGTCTGCTCGTTCATCCACCATAATTAAAAAAGCAAATCAATCCATCCATGTTACCCTAGCTCGAAATACACACACAAAAAGGTATACCCGAACAAACAACCTTACAATTTTATCAAAAAATCAAATTACGATACAGAATGAAGCGCCTCAGGCACACCGGTAGACAAATTCTGGTAATAATCATCAACATAAATATTCTGCAACAGCCGCCATTTAAATATGCTCTTAGGGATGTAAAAATATCGAGGTCAATTTATCGATAAAATAAATAGAATGGTTCGATGACGCATTAAGCCTGTGACCCTGCCTCATACGCCAAGAGGTGCGTCCGATCTCAACCCTAGACAAACATTCGTGTAATAAACACTTGTTTGTGCTGTATCTGGGTGTAATATTTGTGATGTGATGTGATTTGTGACCTTTTTGTAGGATCCATAGTGAATCTAGTAATTAGTGAGTAGCTTAAATTAATCAATTTCAGAATCAAAATTGTAATCATCATAATTTGAAAAGAGTGACTACTGAGATTCTTGCTGATTCTTCTCGGTAGAATTTGACTTTCCGAATCAGCGGCAGCTTACATATTATTTGACATTTATGAATGTTCTATAAGGACTCAAATTGAATAAAGAATATTTCTGTTTGTAAGTATTTCATTAATATCGATATATTCAATCCAAAACAACACTATCACCTCGGATTTTCGGCCGCGAGCGCTCGCTATCAAAATCGCAAAACGAGTAACTCCGGAGCGGATATTTATTAAACCCCTTCGACGTTCTGATATTGTGTACAATTAGGCGTACTTTACATCGGGTTAGGGCATTCTGTGCTGCCAGGTTAAAGTGAGCGTATAGCTGCTTTTATTGTAAGGGTAATCTGTGACAAAGATAAGAGACATTCACTGCCGAAGTGGAGATACTACTGCGATCATCAGCGGCAACCCACACTCGTCCACTGCTGGACATAGGTCTGCTCTAATGCACGCCACTGCTCCCGATTTTCGGCCACTCTCATCCAGCGTTCTAATGTCATCATCCCATCTTGTCGCAGGGCGTCCAACACTACGCTTACCGAGCCAATGAGTAATGACCTTACTCCTTTGAAATCTGTAGCCTTACCATGAGTTTGAAATACTATCCTCGCTATCGAAAACTATCGCTTTGTCTCTTTCATTGTGTTGCCTTTGAAAGAGACAGAGCAATAGTTTACGTTACGTTAGTTTTAGATGTCATGGTAGCGCTACTGTACTCTGAAAATCTGTACTGTCTGCCTCTCCGAAAGTCAGTAGACTGGCTAACTAATGATCTTTTTTCCCTCTCTTTAGGTCAGTGAGCACGCTCTGTAACCTAATCCGTGTTCCGTAGCAGAGTGAAACTCACTGATTGTCCGGAAAATGGCCTCAATCAATTATCCAGCGAGGAAATTAGCGTTTGACAGCGCAATTGTAGGTACCTATAATAGTTGACCCGCTTGCTCTACCTGAAATGGAACGTTAATAAAACGCGCATTGATATGGCGTATCATATGCTAACCGCAGGCAGTAACAAGTCGAATTATGATATGGTGATAGATAATTTGATAATTATGTGGGGGCATAAGTCGAGCAAAAAAGCGGCACGGCCATACCATCCATTTCTCGAAGCAACTTAGGCCATTTTCGACATCCTATAACGTTGTTGGTAAAGCTAGAAGCTTGAATTTTCATGAACCAAATTAGGCATTGTATAAACACATTAAAAATTTCATTCAATTTGAACCAGTAGTTTAATAATTATAACGAGTCTCATTCACTCACTGACTAACTCACTGACTGACCGATCATCAAAATTCTAAGGCACTTTTAGTAGGCGTAGAAGCTTAAAATTTAGAATAATATAATTAGTGTATAGTATATGAATTCAGGAAAAATTTTAATATTTTAAAATTTTGGTCTAGTTTTCTAGATACATCAACTTCAAAATAACTTTGTAATCCTATATAAATACCATACCGATATATAGGATTACCACGTTACATTTGCAGTTTATTATATGTTAAGAGTTCTGTACAAAATGAATGAGATCCCATCAAAAACAATACTTGTCAAAAAACCAAGTCTCGCAACTACCGTTTAAAGTTGTGAGATCCATGTTTTGCCAAGAACTTAGCAATCACATTAAAACACAATATATCTCACAAGTAATGCATTACATTGATTGGGTTGTATAATGCTATTGCCAAGTCAAGTATCGCGCCTATAGTTTTTACGGTAGGTGATACTTGTTTTTGTATTGTTTTTGAAGGGATTCTATTCTCCCGAAAGGTGCAGGAAGGTGATCCTTCCGGGAAGTTTGCGTGATTGGATGATTAAATAATCTTTCATTCAGCTCTTACTTTACGAATTTATTTAAGGGGCTATACGAATGAAACTAGCGCCGCCAACCTATTTAGGTACACTGATTGTGGCGAAAATATGATATTTTTGAAGAAATAAAACATTACAGACTTTTAGCAATAATTGACATTATTGTTACTTGTCGCGTGTTTTATATATTGTATTGCATCTTGAAAAATTCAATTTACTTTTATCTAAGTCTGTAATGTTTTGCTTTCTTTAAAAATATCGTATTTTCGCCACAATCAGTGTAAATAGGTTGGCGGCGCTAGTTTCATTCGTGTCGCTGTTAAGGGGCTACGAAGCCATAAGCATGAAATCTATTCTGCAGTATTCTAGAATTTTATTAATAAACACAACCTAAGACGCCATTTAAATAATGAACAGCGGACTATTTCCATCCATTAGTTAGACTACTATTAATCCATTATTAGCTTAGCCATAGTAAAAAAAGAGCCACAAAGTACCTCCTGTCTCCACAGACGCAATCGGATACCTCAAAGCAAAACACCATTAATCCTTATTCCCAACAGAATAAAGTGTACAATCGAATGCCCCCAAGAAACTGGACACCGTCTTCTCTGCAAGTATAGATGCATGGCGCAGAGGAGTTGAAATGGATTTAAATGTTTACGACAGAAGGTTTATAGTTGATTGCACAGTTTGAAGATATCTTGTCGAGAGCACTCGGCTACCTCGAGATCTCAAACAGTCTCCGCTTGATGGTAACCAATTATTATAAGGGATAGAAAAGAAAAAATATGTTTTTCAACAAGTTTCACAATAAAACTTTATTGCACAAAAATAGGTCTTTAGAACGAGGCATTACTGATATTGTAGTGGTACATACAATATCGGCCAGATTTTTACCAGACTAACGTAAGAGATATAGACGCAACAAGAGCGCTGCCAACTTTTAACCCCTTTAGTTTCTGAAACGGTTAAACATGTTTCATCTGGTCTGGTTCCCTTGTTAAACGATTGCGCTGCCAACATTTGACCGCCTTTTTCTGTAATGGGCCTCCGGGATACTCGCTCAATCGACGAAACACAGCGCAGCGTTGCTTCACGCCGGTATTTCGATGAGGCCGTGGTATCACTATCGAGCCGGCCCATCCATGTCGAAGCGTGACTCTCGCTTTTGACACAACCGTTCCCGGTAAATGCTGAGATGGTATTCTGTTAGTCAAACGTTTACGGGCTAACTTATTTTTGGCAAACGGGGTCCAGGGGACTAATTCTCATGCACTCGACATTGAAGTCGAATTGAATTTTGTATGGACAAAGTATTGAAGAATTGCTTCCCAGGGGGGCAATTGTCATGAATTCGACATTGAAGTCAAATTTAGAGATTTCATACTTCGTCCGTACACATTTCCATAGAATTGCCTACCTGTCCTAATATAATGAAAACCTAAAGCCACCCTACCCACTAGTGACACGCAGCTCATTACTGACGTCACGGTCAGGAAATTAGTCGCCGGGAAGTAACAGAACACATTAGTGGACACTCGCCCTTAGCCCTCTTCCTGTGACGTCATGGGATATTAGTTATCATATTATAGATGACGATGGAGAGCAGTGGATAAGAATTCGCCTTCCATCCGGAGGTCGTGGCTCGAATCCGAGCATACATTCTGGGGGCCACTCGCTTTTCTTCCCATTTTCAACCTCACGCATTTCTGCAGGGCCACTCGATTTCTTACCTCAACGGTACAAGGCTCATGTTTCATTGCAGTGTTTGCAATGCAAAATTCGATAATGGGCGTACGTTGAAGGCAGGTCCAAAAACGCGTGAATGTGGTGTAAGCAATTGCCGCCAGCCCATGGAACATATTGCAACACACAGTTAGTTTGCAAACGCTTACCATCAGGTGAGCCGCCTGCTCGTCTGCTACCTATCACATAAAAAAAAAGTTATTTAAATTTATTTTAACAAACTGGTCTAAAACTTATAAAAATGTAGTAGAGCGCCCAAAATGATTATGTATTATAATGAAAAATAAGTAAACTTATAATAATAGTTGTTATTACTTCTTAACAAACTAAATCTTACATCAAGAAATAGAAAACCATTACTTATGTAAGTTATATTATATCCTTCACGTGGATAGGTAAACATGTGATTAATTAAAAGTGGGCCAAAAACAGCGTCAGATATTCGACTAACAGGTCTGCGATAGTTGACCTGAAAGCGAGCGAGGCGGAATCACAAAGACTCATATCCGAGTTCATCACCCGCTGTTCAGTCGAGTCAGTTAAGACCCTTCTGATGGCAATTTGACGTAAGTCCCGCGAGGGTTAAGTAGTCTCGGAAAAAAATAATGCTTGCGTGATGTAAAAATGCACAGCGCCATCTAGCGGCGTACGTCTGAATTTCATCGGCCATGTTGATCTATAGTGAATTATAATGATCTATAGTTGTGGCACAGAATACATAATAGTACAAGGTTGTGGTAATACGTTTGTGTATGCTTATTTGTTTATTTTCATGTCTTATTGCATACAAGTATTATGTTTAATGATGAATTAATGCAATATTTATAACAAAAATACCCTTCAAGTGTATTTAAGTGATATTTTATTTTATGTTATCTAAGAAAAAAATTATGTAGATAAGTACATTCCGAACAGCAAACCAAACATCTGTGTCAATAACGAATCTATTTTTAGATTTTTATATAGGTCGCTAAAATAGTAATCTTCTTGAATTTTTGCGCACACAGTCGTTCATAAACTTAAAAATATTAACGCTTACTTTAATACTTATAAGATAATAATAAACATTACAGATGAAATAACGTCTATGAATGCAGCAGAAAATGTTAGTTTGGTAGTCTTTGCATTTGTCTAAAGTCGAGCAAAAACTTAATACAGCGAACTTACTTTACGCCAAGAGGCACTATTTACCAGTAAATCTTATCATTATTCCAGCAAAAGGCACAATCCTAGTCTTTGCATTGTAAAGTATTAAAAAATATAATTAAAATATATAAGTAATTAACATTAGTATAAGTTGTGAACTGTAGCTATGATAATATCAATTACATTATTGGAACTAAATATATCCGTCGCACGGATGTTAAAACTAGGTCACACTCGCTACTCGGTCCTAAGCAGTATTTTCTATTAGAATAGAAATATTATTAGTATTCAGTCCAGGAGCAAAAAAACTTGTAGGTGCATGTACTAGATTCTTTTCTCATCTAGAAGGATATTTATGATACTATGAGCACAAAATATAGTTCCTCACAGACAAGGCCTAGCCTAGTGTGAGGACCAGCATAATGTAAACCACGTTAAAGTGTTTATTGGTAAAAGAATTTTTTACTTTTTACTTTTACTTTTAATATTGTGCTAGGAGCATGTGTGTCCGTCTCTTCAAATTCTACCGCTTTCCGGACCGAATACTAAATAGGTGTCATACAAGGTGAATTCTTAAACATTGTCCAAATTTTCAAGATCGACTCAGAATCTGTAAGTGTACAAGTCTCTCCAAGAAACATTAGTCGAAATACGACAAAATAAATTTGAATTTCCCATACTATATCGATGGCGTGATCAGTCTGGTTTGTATGAAAAGTAAAAAAAAACATAATTCGACTCATGTTTCTAGGAGAAAGCTGTTTACTTACTTTTATTATAAGTCGATCTAAAAATTTGGATAGTATTTAAAAATTCACTTATTTTCATCGACAACTGTTGGAAAAACGTTTGTTGGAATGAAGACCAAGTTTTTGTATGTGATATATGGCAGATGAGCTCATGAACACCCACTTTGGAGTTACTTTTGCATGTTTTTTAGGCCTATGTCCAGCTGCAGTGTTTGAGGTTTGTTGTACAGATATAATTCAATCCAGATATTATAGTGTCCTGCGTTCTGCCGAGCTCATCTCGCCAGTCATGTAACTACATTGGCTAGTGCATAATAGAATCTGCTATGATCCGGGAATCAATTTGGATTTGCGAAACCGGCAAGGCGATGCTTTTGTAGGTTGTAATATTTTGTCTTTGAAACTTAGTAGCTTTAAAGATTGAGCTTGGAAAATGAAGCAGAATGAAACTGTTCTCTCTACTTGTACTATTTAACGTTTGGTTTTACCTAGAAAGAAAAATAGTAAAGTTGTATTTTAAGAACATTCCTAGAATCTTTTGAAGTGGTTATGCATGTTTGCCAAAATATTCTGTGCCTAAATATAGGTAGGTATTATTGCAATTGGGGCAGGAACGCGAACGTTCAAAATGCATAATGAATCTACATATACAGGGTGTATCCGTGAACATTTAACATCCCCTTGATCACGTGTTCCACCAAGCATTTTAACGACATTTGTCCAAATTAATGGAAATCCACATTAAAAAAAAAATTGCTTTTTAAACATAGTTGGTCACACTTTGTTCATTTTGTTTGACGAATTTTCAAAAGTCGTAGAACAAACTAAACTTGTTCAGAATGGTAGGATTGATTCAAGGGAAGAAGTTTTTTGTTAATGGATACTCCCTGTAATAAAAGAATGCGTGGATGGAAGTGGCCATGGGCAGGGCAACATTGCTAGGAGACCAGGACGGGCCGTTGGGGTGGAAAGGTCCTTGAGGTTGTGGCCCACGCGCAGGAGGCCGCAGCCGTGGCAGGCCTCCCATCAGGTGGACCGACGATCTCGTGAAGGTCGCGGGAGTCATTGGATGCGGGTGGCACAGGACCGATCTGTGTGGAGAACTTTGGGGGAGGCCTATGTCCAGCAGTGGACGTCTATTGACTGAAATGATGACGATGATGAGAACAAACTAAACTTGTTCAGAATGGTAGGATTGATTCAAGGGAAGAAGTTTTTTGTTAATCGATATTCCCTGTAAGTAAATAAAATCTATGTATCTATACAAACAGTTTCTCATCCTCTCATTTTACACTTCAAACCCCGCCTCGTGCATCGTTCCATCATCTTGTACTAGTAGTAAGTAGTTCTCACAACTTCCCAGTTAGTCGGGAAATATATTTCTTAAGTGCGCCTTAAACACCGCAAGAGTTATTACGTCCGCGTTGGCAACTTCTTTAGAAAACGCTGGTATAACGATAAAATTTGCGTTTCTCGAATAATTTTCGTCTCTCTCTCTCTTTAATCTTAGCATGTGATTCTCAGTTACGTCTAAAGGGACTTCAAATCAGTCCTTGAGTATAGGCCGCATACAAGAAGTCGCAGCCGTGGCAGGCCCCCGTAAGGTGGACCGACAATTTGGTGAAGGTCGCGGAAATTCCTTGAATACGGGTAGCATAGCACAGGATTGATCTGTGTGGAGAACATTGGAGGAGACCTATGTCCAGCAGTGGACATCTATTGGCTGACTGATAATGATACCCGCTTACTTGCTTACTCATAATTAACATATACTGAACAGTAGCCTTACCATGAGTTTGAAATACTATCCTCGCTATCGAAAACTATCGCTTTGCTTTGTCTCTTTCATTGTGATGCATTTGAAAGAGACAGAGCTATAGTTTACGTTATGTCAGTTTTAGATGTCAACTCATGGTAGCGCTACAGTAGTTATTTTTTGCAACGATTGTTGCTACAAGCGACCGACTGATATGTTCGTTTTTTAACAAATATTTCAAACAAGCAAGGACGCCTTTAAATTTGCCCAAAAGCTTAAAAATCTACTAACGTACTTTAAATTTAAGAACCGTGAGTGAACACGCTGCCGCGCTGGTATGATAAAACACTCTAAGGTTAGTTAATTGTGCTTCTGAGTTTAGTCGATTAATAAATCTTAACCCCTTTTGTTAATTAAGTGGGTAAGTACTGCAAGAATTTCCGTAGTTAATTCGCGTTTTGCGAAAGAGTTATTAGCATTGTTGCTAACATAGTTAAAGAATGTGCTGAGTATAATACTGGGGGTATCTGTGAACATTTACATCCTTTTAACAACGTGTTTCTATTAACCATTCAGAACAACATAGTTTGTTACAAAAACCACAGCTCTTAGTGCTAGTAACATTGTATAAACTTAATTACCTTCAACTTATAGTGGTTTTAGATTTTGTAATCGTTGTATGACTTTTTAAAATTAGCATAAAAAAAACAACTTTTCATACAAAGTCGGTCACATGACATCGCTTTGTAGGTATGGGGACTCGAAAACTTTTTCCATGAATTTCGAAAAGCCGCTGAACAAAATGTTGTTAAAAATGGTTGATAGAACACGTGGTCAAAGACATCTAAATGTTAACAGATAAAAATAGAAAATGTGTATACAGTTAACAATAATAGGTCTAAAAATGGTTATAGCTAAACTTATAAATACAACGCATATGTGCTAAAAGATAAGAACCCCTATATTTACTGGTACAATTTGTACGCCTACGAAGGTAAAGAAAACCAAGTGTAGGCCCTAAATTCTAAGTGCTACTGACATCCAAAATTCTTCTCCCACAAGAACTAGTTACCGATAGAAATGGCGGAATCATGAATATTTATTATAATAATAATCGCCGGACGCCAAGGGATCGCAATAACCTTACGCGGGCCTTTTCTGAGACTGACCTTAACGTTTTTTCTAAAGATTTTTCCTAGATATTCTCTCCAAAGGGTGTCGATTTGAAATTGAATGTCGGATTTTTCTTAACAAAAGTAATAAAATAAATAAATAAATTCACACAACATCTCATACATTGACCTGCCTACTAAGTAGCTTAAGCACTTGTGTTACAGACATCAGACAACAGAGTATCACAAATATAATACTTGAATACATATATAACACACTGAACACACATGTTCATCACCGAATGTTTTCCAGGGTGGGGGATCGAACCCACGACTGTTGGCGCATGAGGCAGGGTCATTACCATTGCGCCAACCGGCCGTCAAAAGTGTAAACATGTGTTAAAAAGTGTAAGCATGTGTATTTTTACTATTTCTTATTGACATAAGTACGTTAAAGTACTCGTAGGTATCAAAATTTGTCAAACTGCAACACCTAGGCACAAGTGCGCAAATAACCTTTAACCTACCCTAACTCACTCGACGAAACACTGCGCAGGCGCTGCTTTATGCCACAATTTTTTGGCCCGACCCGGGGATTGCACCTGGGTGCAACCGTCGCTTGAAAGTGAGACCCACTACCAGCTGCGCCACCGAGGCCGAGGTAGTCAAAAATTTTAGGTTCAAAAGCGCGCGTCAACCTGCTGGCCGAGGCGCCGCTCACGGACATATTCCACTGTCTTCTGAGTGAATTCGCAAGGACTACATTATATGTGTTATGTTATAAGTAGAATATATATTATAATAGGTATAGTAATAGTTATACTGTCGCATTAGGTTACGTAAACCTGTAAAGATAGTTTAAGTAAGGAAGAATATATCCTAATCCTAACTAATATTATAAATGCGAAAGTAACTCTGTCTGTCTGTCTGTCTGTTACTCTTTCACGCCAAAACTACTGAACGGATTTAAATGAAATTTGGTAGGTATACAGATGATCTAGACCCTGAAAAAGAACATAGGCTACTTTTTATTGCGAAAAGGGGGTTGTAAGGGGTTAAAAAGGGGGTAAAAAGTTACTTTTCCACGTGGACGAAGTCGCGGGCGGCCGCTATAAATAAATAAAACGCCTACAACAAAATATGGGTATCAACAAGTAAGTATGTATACCTGATTGGATAAATTGCCCGATAGGACTAATGTTCGTTACAGCTATAGATCATCGAAAACAGCAGAGTGTTTAGGTTCGATTTGTCCCTACTCAAATCTGTTATTGTTTACTTTCAATTTACTTTCAATGCAGACCGGAATATTTCACAGGCTCGCCAAAATGGACTTTCCATCTATTAAAATAGAATTGAAATTAGGTTTGGGCGTAAACATTGTAATTAACAGAATGGAATAACTGATAGCAGGAAATGGGTTAGCTATTTCTTTATTAATTATTCCATTTTGCAAAAAATGTTTTCTTTTCTTTATTAATTATTCGTTGTCAGATTTTTTATTCTTTATTCGATTTTTGAAATACCGTAATTACCATCGCCATAACAGATTAGCGTTTAATACATAACAGGGAGTGTTAAATTAGTTACTATGGGAATAACTATCTCGGAATTAGTGAATTAATCTTCATCATCAGGTGCAAGTGGACCTTAGAGATTTGCTTATCAAGAAATAGTCATTCAGTTAAAAAAATGCTACGTTTTAATTAACTGATTTTAGATATCAAATAGCGTTCTTCGAATCATCAATATAATAGTAATTGAAATCAATCGAAAGTTCGGAACAGACAATTAAATTAAATTCATTAGTATCTATCGTTTAATATTGGAGATTTTCAAGTATATCCACGTTCAACGAGGGATTTTCATTTCACAACGTGCCATTCAATACTGTAATCGAAAGTGGATTCCCACATAGGTTAAAAACGCCTCGTCAGTTCATCCAGGTTCCATTAAAAGAAAGAAAGAAGAAATTTATTTATTACCGTGGCAAGTTATTTATTACCGTGACGACCCATTTGGCGTAGTGGTTTGAGCGCCGGTTGAGACGCAAGGGTCGCGGGTTCGATTCCCGCATCAAGACAAATGTTTGTTGATGAAACAGATATTTGTCTTGGGTCTGGGGTGTTTGTAGTTCCTTCGTTGTTTCTGGTTTTCATAGTACAAGGGAAAACCTTAGTTTGGGACCAGGTCAATGTATGTGATGTTGTCTCAATTTAAGTACCACGGTAACCATTTGGACGTTTATATATACAGGCTGTATCTGTGAACATTTACATCCCCTTAACCACGTGTTCTACCAACCATTCTAAACAACATTTGTTCTATGACTTTGGAAAATTCGCATAAAAATTTTCATCTTTCCATACAAAGTCGGTCACATGACTTGGTCATTTTGTATGGGGAGACGAAAAATTTTTCGAAGAATTTGGAAAAGTTGTTGAACAAATGTTGTTCAGAATGGTTGATAGAGCACGTGGTTAAAGGGATGTAAATGTTCACAGATACACCCTGTATAAGTCGCGGTTACCATTTACTATCAATGGGCCGATTGCTTGTCTGCCTATTTCGTGAGAACCACGGCCTCGTTGAAGAGAGGCGTAAAGCAGTGCCTGTGCTGTATTTCGTCGAGTGAGGTTGGGAGTAAGGGCGCCGGAAGCCCAATTGGTGGGAAAGAAGGTTACAGGTAGGCTGCGTACTTGTGACTCCACTGGTGTTGCAAGTGTCCATGGGCGGCCGCTATATAATATAATAAAAAGCCTTACAACAAATATGGGTATCAACAAGTAAGTATGTATACCTGATTGAATAAATTGCCCGATAGGGACTAATGTTCAATACAGCTATAGATCATCGAAAACAGCAGAGTGTTTAGGTTCGATTTGTCCCTACTCAAATCTGTTATTGTTTACTTTCAATTTACTTTCAATGCAGACCGGAATATTTCACAGGCTCGCCAAAATGGACTTTCCATCCATTAAAATAGAATTGAAATTAGGTTTGGCCGTAAACATTGTAATTAACAGAATCGAATAACTGATAGCAGGAAATGGGTTAGCTATTTCTTTATTAATTATTCCATTTTGCAAAAAATGTTTTCTTTTCTTTATTAATTATTCGTTGTCAGATTTATTATTCTTTATTCGATTTTCTTACCATCGCCATAACAGATTAGCGTTTAATACATAACAGGGAGTGTTAAATTAGTTACTATGGGAATAACTATCTCGGAATTAGTGAATTAATCTTCATCATCAGGTGCAAGTGGACCTTAGAGATTTGCTTATCAAGAAATAGACATTCAGTTGAAAAAAATGCTACGTTTTAATTAACTGATTTTAGATATCAAATAGCGTTCTTCGAATCATCAATATAATAGTAATTGAAATCAATCGAAAGTTCAGAACAGACAATTAAATTAAATTCATTAGTAGATATCTATCGTTTAATGGAGATTTTCAAGTATGTCCACGTTCAACGAGGGATTTTCATTTCACAACGTGCCATTAATACTGTAATCGAAAGTGGATTCCCACATAGGTTAAAAACGCCTCGTAGGGTCAGTCCATCGAGGATTCATTATTTGCCACGGTAACAATTTGGACGTTTATATATACAGGCTGTATCTGTGAACATTTACATCCCCTTAACCACGTGTTCTACCAACCATTCTAAACAGCATTTGTTCTATGACTTTGGAAAATTCGCATAAAAATTTTCATCTTTCCATACAAAGTCGGTCACATGACTTGGTCATTTTGTATGGGGAGACGAAAAATTTTTCGAAGAATTTGGAAAAAGTTGTTGAACAAATGTTGTTCAGAATGGTTGATAGAGCACTTGGTTAAAGGGATGTAAATGTTCACAGATACACCCTGTATAAGTCGCGGTTACCATTTGCTACCAATGGGCCGATTGCTTGTCTGCCTATTTCGTGAGAACCACGGCCTCGTTGAAGAGAGGCGTAAAGCAGTGCCTGTGTTGTATTTCGTCGAGTGAGGTTGGGAGTAAGAGCACCGGAGCCCAATTGGTGGGAAAGAAGGTTACAGGTAGGCTGCGTACTTGTGACTCCACTGGTGTTGCAGGTGTCTATGAGCGGTGGCAATGGCTTACCATCAGGTGATCCGCCTGTGCGTCTGTCACGTTTATATAAATAGTACTATTATAAAGGCGAAAGTTTGTAAGTATGGATGTATGGATGTTTGTTACTCTTTCACGTAAAAACTACCGGATGGATTTGAATGAAACTTTACCACAATATAGCTTATACATCAGAATAACACATAGGCTACAATTTATAAAAATATATTGTGTGTATTCTCCAAAATATCACGGTAAGTGTCAATAATTACTCCACGCGTACGAAGTCGCGGGCGGCCGCTAGTATAAAATAACGAGGTCAATTGTTACAAGGATTAGGTACACTGCCATCTGTTTGGTACATAAAGGCTAATATAATAGCTATCGAAGCCTTTTCAAGGAAAATATAAACGTATTTCCATTTCCAGCCTAATTTACCGAAATTAAAACCGTAACATCTTTTTTATACAAAAGCGTCCGACATCTACCGCACCTGCGATTTGATTGGGCTGGAAATTCTCATAAAAATTTAAAGCTTGTTAATTTTGCTCAATTAAGCTCTACCCTAAGCTCTTGCTCGGTTCATTTTTCAAGGTTTACTGATAAATTTCTTTTGGCGTTTTCATTTTACACAAGATATAGAAATTTGAATATCTAATTGTGTAGGTGCTTCATTGGAAGGATTTTTAGATTAAAAAAGTAAAGGAAGTAAAGGAAAATAGTGTTAGTTCAAATACAAATCATTTATTGCACTCATGTGTTAGTGATCAACATGAACCCTGATAGCAATAATATTAAAACTAGGTACAGTGGCCAGCACATCAAGTTACTACAATCTGTCAAATTTCCTCAGTTAATATTGAACCAAACACGTTTGACATAAAAGTGAGGTTCGATTGAAGAAATTTGACAGATTGTAGTAACTTGATGTGCTGGCCACCGTACTTATTTACACATTAAATAAACTATACGGGAATTGACTTTAAATAAATTTAAACGCGACCTTAAAATGTGGCTAATTCACCATTGTTTCTATAGTTTAAGTGAATATTTTGACTACTAAAATTGACATGTATATCACTTTAATTGTGATTTTTAATTATATGAATGTATTTTAATGATTATGCAATTATGTTTATTTAATATAAGTACTGAATTAATTAATTTTGTAACTAAGTAAGTTAATAACAATGATTTGCATGCCCTGAAGGGGTGAATGTGTTAGTTCCTCACAATCAGCTTGTATATGCAACACCTGAAATGTACCTCATTCTTGCAAATAAAGATCTATTCTACTCTATTCTATTCTATAAGATTTAATAAAAAAAAAATTCATAGGGACAAGATTATTGCACATCAAAAAACTCTGACAGTGAGTAGAAACATCTCTCTATTAAGTAAGTTTTTAGTTCTCTCTCTTCGCTTCCTCATGACTGAATTTCAATCATTTTTAGCGGGTCGCTGTTCTAACTTAACCTAACCAATATTTTACGTTTAGTAGAGTTTAATTAGTATTATAATCAGAAAACACTAATGTGTTTAGTGTAACTATGAATCAAGGAAAACCTAAAATATTTTTAAATTTTGGTCTACTTTTCCAGAAACATTAACCGCATAAGTAAATTTGTAATCCCATACATATGCCCCCAAATACAAAGTTACATTTGCAGTTAAGGTACCGGAAAGAAAAAAATAGGACTACAAAAAGCAATGAGATCCCATAAAAACAATACTTTGTCAAAAAGACCAAGTCTCGCAACTCGGCTGTTCTACCGTAAAAAGTTGTGAGGTGCATGTAATACCAAGTCGGTTATTCATTCCTGTCAACGTTAATAACGTTTTAAATAAATACATATTATATTGACTTGGCAATCGCACTGAACCATTATTTAAGAACATAATTATGTATTTCTTATGAAATATAAAATACTGTATTATAATGAAATTGCTGAGTCAATATATTGATTTAAAACGTTAAAGGGACTTGAACAAATTAATAACCGACTTGGTAGATCTCACAACTTTTTACGGTAGAACAACCGAATTGCGAGGCTTGGTTTTTGACAAGTAATTGTTTTTTATGGGATATTATTATTACAATTTGAAATAACATTATTTCGAGTCTTTAGTTAGGTATCATAACATATTTGCACATATAGGTATATATACATCGTTACATCGATAGAGAATGTAGGCTTTGTGAATTATTTAAGAACTTGTATTTCTTGCAAATAAATTATTTCTGATTTCTGATTCTGAAAGCGTAAAGCGTGCTTCTTCTTACAAGAAGGCTCCCACAGGCATATCATTTATAACCTACGCTACCTCAACGCCCCACCAGGGATGTAACCTACTGGTCCAAATACCTTCCTTCACGTTCTACGGCCCCTGTACCTATATAGGTACCTACTCGTACAGCCAAACGCTGTATAACTTATCTAAAATAAGTTATGATGAATGTTTCCATTACTTCATTTCATAATCCGCGCACCGGAGGCGCTCCCCGTTTCGATATCCGTCTGCGAGATATTATCACAATAATATCGTCGAGAGCAGCGCTGTGTATTTTCTCCTTTATAAATTAGCCGGTATTTTATTCGCTACCCCTTAAAGCTTATCCAGTTGAAGTAGAATTTTGGAAATATTGATGTTTTGGTTCCTGCGTTGAGTAGGTAGATAGATACAAAGAAAAGTCTGAAACTAAAGGTTGGAAGCGCACTTGTAACTCCACTGGTGTTGCAAGTGTCCATGAGCGTCAGGTGATCCGCCTGCTCGTCTGCTACCTATCACATTAAAAAAAATCTGAATGTTCCATAAATTAAAATTGACGACCCGTTTGGCGCAATGGTTTGAGCGCTGGTTGAGACGCAAGGGTCGCGGGTTCGATTCCCGCACCAACACAAATGTTTGTTGATGAAACAGATATTTGTGTTGGGTCTGGGTGTTTGTGGTTCCTTCGTTGTTTCTGGTTTCCATAGTACAAGGGAAAACCTTAGTTTGGGACCACGACAATGTATGTGATGTTGTCTCAATTTTTTTTTATTCCAGTTTATCAATGTTTTTATTCCTGTGTAATAATCAGGTCAAAAGGTAAATTTCACACATAAGTAGTTTTTGATTGAACTAACTAAAGACTTATAAAATTCAATTAAAATCCACCCTTATGTCATATTCCGAACGACGAGAGCCAAAGGCAATTAAGTTGAACAGCCCTTCTATTTCATTGGGATTATAGATGTGTATAGGATCTGGAAATGGTAGTTACTTACTAAATTGATTAGTTACTTACTAAATCAAATGTCATTGTACTAAATGGACAATATTATACATAGTTTTTTTTTTAAAAACAATGCAATCAAAAAATTACGGTTCGTTCTTGGTTTATTATATCAAGTCGGTTGTAAAGGGTTATAAAATATAAAAAAAATCAATCGAAATGACGGATTTAAAATTTCATCTACATGGAATCCAGGGATTAATTTTATTATTGCAAACCCCGTGCTAGGCCGTCGTCTTCCAACTGGAAGCGCGAACAAACACCGATACTGTGATTGTAGTGTGTCGGACTGGCCAGAGCTGCACTGACTTTGGATCCAATGGTGATTTTATAAGTGAAACTGTGAGGATATCAAAATATTCACAGCCGGGCCCTAGCAGACGTCGCCTTGCGCCGCCCAGTCCGCTTGTGACCACGGCTGCTGTAACGCAGCCGAAATGTCACACAGTAAGTAGGTACATACCTAATCATGTGCTTAAAAATTGTGCCGTCTATAATAATAATAATTCCCGTTTTGATCAAATAGTGAATAGTGGGAGAGCCACGCTTCGGCATGAATGGGCCGGCTCGACCGGAGTGATACCACTGCCTCACAGAAAACCGGCGTGAAGCAGCCCCTGTGCTGTGTTTCGCCGAGTGAGTGAGGGTACTGGAGGCCCACTCGGGGGGAAGGGGATAATAGGTTGGCAGGGCACTTGTAACTCCACTGGTGATGCAAGCGTCCATGGGCGGCGGTAATTGCTTACCAATCACATAAAAAAATATAGTTAAATGCGACGCAAAACTCTAAAAACTTTATAACCCCATATATTTTGGCTACTGGCTTCAATTCACCCTAGCTTGTTATTCGTCTAGTTCTGTCTGTTACACTTTTGTCCAACGGTTACCAATTTGCCGCGTGAAATTGGATCCCATTTTTTGGCAGCTCGACTTTCCTAACTGTGATGAAAACTTTCACGGCTAATAACATTTTTGAATGCGAGTGCATGAAACTAGGCAGAAACGCGTTCCTAGTTATTGCAAGAGTCGTAATAGTTAAGCTAGTACTAGAAGCCAGTAGTTGCCATTTTTTATATGTTAAAGTGGTAGATGAGAAGGACCTTGGTCGCCTTCGAAGGCCTTAGACCGAGTTAACACCATTTAATGAGATAAAAAGACAGAAATGCATTAAAAAATACCATAAAAAAACAATTAGACAAAATGACATAGATCACTTTTACCTTACACATCTTCACCTTACAAATCTGTGGCCTAGATATTTAGTAACTAATTGAAAAAGAAACTTAGATACCTACTCATCTCAACACGGAACCGTCGAAGCTAGTTTTTCAATAAAATTAAAAGTTTTTCAGTAAAACGCGAACTTTACAAGATGCTCTCAAAAGTTTTTCATGGCTAAAGTTTGTAATTAACCTCCCATTCACTTGCAAGTGTTGTATAAAAGTTTTGCAAAATCATTAATTTCACCCTTTTATAATTATGAACTCCATTCAACTTAGTTTATTTTCTTGGTGAGTAAATTTGAATGATTGACTCCAGACCTCCTACTAGCCCGATCAACCAGTGCGAGACACGTCATTTTAGCAGCTGAATTTCGATTATTTAATCTAGTTAGCCAGCACCAAAATTCAGCTTGCTAAAATACATCTTAAATGTTTGGGACGACTTATATGGAGTCCCTTAATACACATGCGGTGAAGACAGAACTACCCTTTAGGAAGTTTCACAGATTAAATTGCTATCGTAAATCCCGAAGCCCAACATGCGATCTCATTGCTGAACTACCTACTTTTGAAGCTTTGTATGACTTTTGAAATTAACGTAAAAATAACTTTCCGTACAAAGCGATCACTGACTTGTTCATTTGTATGTGGAAGTCAAAAAAATTTCGGACGAATTTCCAAATAGTCCTAAAATTTAAATAATGTTGTTCAGAACGGTTGGTAGCCGACGAGGTTAAAGGGATTTAAATGTACCCTGTATATTTAAATCCTTTAAATTTTATCCCTGATCGGTTACTAAGTAACCGATAAAAATATAAGTGTATTAGGTTAACAAACACATGCTTTTGGTTAATTTTAGAAATGGTTTTATGATTTCCCGTTCACTAAAGTAATCATTGGCGAATGTAATTAAGTTAAATCACCCGAGAGTGGGCTCAAATGGAAGATCAACATTAAAATATTTATTTAGGGTTAGGTGTATGGAGTTGGGAAGTGGAGTGTCTTTGCTTTGTGGGTTAATGTTCATATTAAAAGGTTAATCAAGTTATGGGTTACCTACTCTTTGTCGTTAAATGGTCGTATAAGTAATATAGTAAAAAAATCCATGATAAGTCATTAGCGTGGGAATCGAATCTACAACAGCTGTTCGCGTTGGCGAAATGCTCCGAAGCCACCAACCTACCAAGGATAATAGTCGACGTAAGCCGGAGTGATACCACGGCATCACAGAGAGTGAGTGAGGGTACCGGGGGCCAATTGGATACAAGGGGGTTAAAGGTTGGCACCGCACTTATGAGTCTACTTATGTTGCAGGTATCTATGGGCAGCGGCAATCGCTTATCATCAGGTGATCCGTCTGCTCGTCTGCCGCCTATCTCACTTTAAAAGACGTATTTTTAAGTGTCCACTTTTGCGCCATGCCATCCATCGGATTTGCAAAAACCCTCATTGGTAGATAAAAAGTGATCGGCCTAATGGAAAAACATCTTATAGACGTAAACTGATTGTTAGCTTGGTGCCAAAATCCGTTTTGAAGACTTTCTCGACGCATTTTACGTTATACCATCGCTCTTAAGTCTCTAATTTGTACCCAATCAAAGAAAACAGAACGTGCGTTGTAATACTACTAATTAGCACTTCGATTAAAGATTTATAGGGGCTTATACCTAATTACATTGAACAATAGGACACCTGCCTTTGTTTGTAATTAATTCGGCTTACTATCTATTTTATAAGGGAATCTGCGTTAATCTTATACTTACCAACTGTAAAAAGAAATGTAGAAGCGTAAGCTGTCTTTGTATTTTAACCGGTCTCCAAAAAGAAGTTCTTAGTTCAATTGTATGTTTTAACAATGAAACATTCCATTTGCGAAAAAGTGGCCTTATTTGTTGGTCCAGTGGTGCCATTATTTGAAATATTGTAATGTACTACTAGTACTCGGCATTGTTGTTGTCTATGCGCGGCGGTTACCATTTACCATCAGATGGGCCTTTAGAGCGAGTGCTCTAAGGATGGGCCGCATGCTCGTCTGCCTACTTCAGAATTAAAAAAAAAATTAACGTCGCAAGGCCGAGACAACAGACACAATAGAAAATCAATCAAAATTAAATAGTAGGAATAAATCAATTGTTACTGCCTTTCAAAAGGTTTTTGGGTCTTACGACGTTAATATTCTAATATAAATTTTGTGTATATTACTCGTATACCTACTAGTAGCTCTTTGCTCTTACTTCGTTTACAATAGATGGCGTTGGGCGTAGATTACATAGCGACACTGTTTCGTCTTTCGGTTTATCTATTAGCCTTGACGTTGTCCAGGGTACGTACCTCTTTATAGTAAACACAATGAAACGTGACAAAAACATAAAACCACACAATTGGTAAGCATCATGGTATACCTACTTAGAAGTGAATGTCATACTTAACTGAAATAAGTAAACCTTCACCAAGATTGATAGAATTTCCACTTTATTACCAGCTAAATAAGTTGAATTTCAAAGCTCCAAGGGATATCCTAATTTAAGCATAAACCTTTGTATCTTTCTCATTAATCTTTCGGACGCTATCCCTCATATTATCTGCCTAAATAAATTCATTTTGGGGTTATGAAAAGGTAGCGAAAGTTGTGACAAGCAATTACCTTAGCTGTGCCCTGTGGCATATGGCGTTTAGAATAAGGCTAAGTTATTCCTTGTTGAGCCAAGGTGTTAAATTATTTATTAATAATGTTTTATTTTGTTAGTAGGCATTTCCTCTGTCAGGCATTGGCAGAGCCCTATTTGATGTCAGCAATGTGGCCTTCGGCAGTTACTGATTGGCTCCGCTGAAGGAGAGGAATCATCATCAGCAGGCCATCACTCATCCACTGCTGGACATAGGTCCGTCCCTAATGCACGGTCACCACGCTCCCGATTTCGGCCACTCTATATCCAGCCAGCCTTCGAATATCATCAATCCCATCTTGTCGCAGTGGGTCCAACACATACGCTTACCGAGTCGCGGTCTCCACTCAAGGAACTTCACGGCTCCAACGGTTGTCAGTTCTGTCGACTAATGTGACCAGCCCACGGCCACTTTAGTTAGTAGGAGAGGAATATGAGCGATCAAATTGTCGTCTTATAATTTTTTTTTCCAAGGCTTGACCCATGGCTATCGCGCTGAAGGGGAATATCGATAAAGAAATTGATCGATTAGTTAGTATAGGGAAGTCGTGGAACCCCGTGCAGTATGCGAATATGCTTCGCCTATTGCTTCCTGTGCTCAAGCGCAATGGGTCAATAAGGCTGTGTACATACACTCTTAACGCGATCAGGCGATATTTCATCTACAGTTTTCCTTGATCGAAACGATTAATTTATAATCCCTATGGGTAGTGCAAACGTTTCTGAAGGTGACGGAAATTATGTCTTACCTCAGAAATATAAAGAACACAGTGAAATAAAGATATACGGAAGATTTGTCTACCATGAAAAGAGAATCTTGGGAAACTTGGAAACGTTTCCCAAAGCGAGAGAATGTAATTAGCGATAGTTGTTTGGATTTATGTCATGGGAAATGTGGCGAAATAGAGGCCCAAGTCCCCAAAGTAAATGTGTGGAAAATAAGGGCGTGGTGATCTCCTCGTGGCACATCTTAGGGTGGTAAAAAAATATTGGGAGTCTGGAAGGATAACCTACCGTCGAACCTATAAGTATGCACGTTTAACTTAAAGGGCTAATATTCCTGTTTTTACTTAAGGTAAAGTATTGACCTATCACGATACCCTACCAGTTCCTAAGTAAGTAAGTATCAGCCTATAAACTGTCCCTAATGCAGGGCTAAACGCGTCCTCAGGCTACTATGATGGGATTAGGCTAATTCACCACGCTTTCTTAATGCGAATTGTGTGATCACAAACCCGAGCTATGTTCGAAACATTCGAAACACACTTTTGCTTAACCTCAAAATCACTGTATCTAAGGCGTAATCTAAGAACGCGCCAGCGCCATTCACTAAGGTTCCATCGCTCTATTCCATTTACAATACAAATGCTTTTACCATTAAAGCCGATCCAGGATTTAAACCCGATATTAAGGGGCCATCCATAAATTACGTTTAGGGGGAGGGGGACAGCGAATTGTGACATTGTGTGACAAGGGGGTGGGGGGTTCTTAACATTGTGACGTCCCATTTTTAATTAATGTAAATTTTTTCTTGTTTAATGTCTTGCAGTATATTTAAATGATCAATTTTACAAAATCATTTCGGTATTGATAGTCTTACAAATGTGACAAGAGGGTGGGTGTCTCCCCAGATGGGGAGAGGTGAAACAAATATGGGACGGAAATTAATATTTTTGTAGGGAGTCAAGCAAACACCATACAGAAGAAACCCCTTCTAAGTGGCAGATGAGCAGACAGATCACCTGATGGTAGGCAATAGCCGACGCCCAGAGACACCCGCTACACCAAATCAGATCAAAATTGATTTATTGCTTTAGCTTTTATAGGTTGTTTAGTTGTTATGTTTAGTAGTAGGTACCAGTTGTCACAAGTGCGAAGCCAACCCTTTGAGGCTGTGGTATCACTCTAGGTCCATTCATGCTGAAGCGTAGCTCTTCCGCGGTTAAAATGTATGGATGGCACCTAACTTACAAGTGCACCGTGCATTTACCGCGACCGCAGCCGCTGACCGCTCGACCCTAATTCCGGTGTGCTAAAATGCTTCGTACATTCGAGTAGCCTTTATCGTGATTTTGTGGCGGCAAACAAGCTTGTGGGGTAAGAAATGGCGGCGCTGCACATGTGGCTTGGAATCGTACAATGCAGACCGCAGTGGTGACCAAATGCCGTTTGCGGATGCAGATTTGTAGGGGCGTCTTTTCAGTAGGTGAATGGATGCAAAAATGATCCAAATAGTAATATTGAATGTACTAGTTGCCCGCCCTCTTCAAGTAGGTATGTATTTATTTGCATATTTCGGATATTTGCTAAAAGATTATTCATGCTGTAACGACAAAATAAATGTTTGTTGTCACTGTCATTACCTACTACGGTTCATTGACATTGGATTATCCCACTATCCATACTTCCATACTAATATTATAAATGCGAAAGTAACTCTGTCTGTCTGTCTGTCTGTCTGCTACGCTTTCCCGCTTAAACCTCACAACCGATTTTGATGAATTTGCACAGACAATCTTTATACCCTGGGGAAAGGACCATAGGCTACTTTTAATTGTTAAAAATAGGGATGAAGAGGGGAAATAAGGGTTGAAAGTTTGTATGGGATTTCTAATAGGGTATTTGACTAATCTCGATATAGTAAAAAATATTTATACTTTTCCAAAATACTGGTAAATAAGAACCACGGCCAAAATTTTCAGTTAAAAATATAAAGTCTAGCTGGTTTTATGAGCATTCAAAGTTTCATGGGCAAGTCCATTGTTTAAAGTATAAAATTTAAAAAAAATAATTATATCCTTGAACTACCCGTACATTTTTCACCAACTTTACTATGAACCATTTTACTTAAACGAAATTTGATATAGCTACCAAACAAAATTTACTAGACGCGCATACAGATACGGCGTGTGACGTCACTTGCCTGAAGCCATTTTGTATAGAGCGTTTTTGGGCTTGCCCAAAATATGTGCTCTTAAAGTTGTGATATCTCAGGATTCAAATCAGAATCGAGCAATTCTTTCAGTAATGTTTCTTAAATTGAGAGGTCTTTTGATTAACACATAGGGAAGTACGTACAAATGACATGGTGTTTTTGTTTTTTGATCATATTTATTTGTTTAATGGCACTATTATCAGTTTCAATCGTTTACAGTCATTTGAGGTTTATGGCTATCAGTAACACAGTCTTTCATCAAATAGGAACTATAATAAAATATTATTAAGAAACATTAACATCCAACAAAACCATTTTGTCCGTATAGTATGGACAAAATGGCATACACGGTATGGACATAATGACATACACATTTTTAGGAACAAAGTTCATAAGTAAATCGCTTTGTCTTCTTTGGGACATCAGCACATGACGCATGAGCCCAAAGGATAAGTCATACATCCTAACCAACCTTCGCCGGGCTTAGACCGGAAAAAGTCATTACAATAAACGCAAGCGCAGTCACTGGCATCGTCTGTTGCATCGCATATGAAGTCTTCGCTTCCTGAGCATTGTATGTCAAGGCCGTTGTACGCTGCCTCTGTGGTCTCAACAATACCTTATCTGATTGTAGAGGGTTTTTGGAAGCAGGAATGTACCATACATACCTATGTCGTTTTTGTCCATTACATGTGTATGTCATTTGTCCAAAATTACCAAACCAAATTATAAAAATCACAATTCAATCAAATTACTAATGATTGCAAAAAAAATTATCGGCATCTCTGGGTACAGGCATAATTTATCGATTTCAATACACGTAATTACAAATAACAACCAATAACTCGCCAGAAAACAGGAAAAAACCATATGTGAAATAAACTTTTGAAGGCGAGAAAAACACATTCGTACCGGTTGCTGCGGCGATACTGTGTCAATGGCGCTCAACTTTTGACAGGATATTAAATGTGGCTGCCGTCATGTGGTAGAGGCCCGGGAACGTCGCTAAAACCCCCCATTTTTGAAATAAGGCCACTATGTCATTTTGTCCATATATGTCATTTTGTACGTATTTCCCCTATTTTTTTTTGTCAAATACCCTATTTTAAAGATACACCATGAAACTTTATATTTGGGCACTTAACAAGATATAATTAAACATTTGTTCTAGCGTTTTTGAAATTTCTACCAGTGAGGGGGTGAAATAAGGGTTGAAAGTTAGTATGGGATTTCTTAATTTTAAAAGATAAAACCATGAAACTTTATATTTGGGCACTTAACAAGATATAATTAAACATTTGTTCTAGCGTTTTTGAAATTTCTACCAGTGAGGGGGTGAAATAAGGGTTGAAAGTTTGTATGGGATTTCTTAATTTTAAAAGATAAAACCATGAAACTTTATATTTGGGCACTTAACAAGATATATTAAACATTTGTTCTAGCGTTTTTGAAATTTCTACCAGTGAGGGGGTGAAATAAGGGTTGAAAGTTTGTATGGGATTTCTTAATTTTAAAAGATAAAACCATGAAACTTTATATTTGGGCACTTAACAAGATATAATTAAACATTTGTTCTAGCGTTTTTGAAATTTCTACCAGTGAGGGGGTGAAATAAGGGTTGAAAGTTTGTATGGGATTTCTTAATTTTAAAAGATAAAACCATGAAACTTTATATTTGGGCACTTAACAAGATATAATTAAACATTTGTTCTAGCGTTTTTGAAATTTCTACCAGTGAGGGGGTGAAATAAGGGTTGAAAGTTTGTATGGGATTTCTTAATTTTAAAAGATAAAACCATGAAACTTTATATTTGGGCACTTAACAAGATATAATTAAACATTTGTTCTAGCGTTTTTGAAATTTCTACCAGTGAGGGGGTGAAATAAGGGTTGAAAGTTTGTATGGGATTTCTTAATTTTAAAAGATAAAACCATGAAACTTTATATTTGGGCACTTAACAAGATATAATTAAACATTTGTTCTAGCGTTTTTGAAATTTCTACCAGTGAGGGGGTGAAATAAGGGTTGAAAGTTTGTATGGGATTTCTTTATTTTAAAAAGTAATACCTACCATGAAACTTCATTTTTAAGCACATCCATACTAATATTATAAATGCGAGAGTAACTCTGTCTGTCTGTCTGCTACGCTTTCCCGCTTAAACCTCACAACCGTTGATGCAACTGTCTTTATTTAGCAGTTTTACTTGGATCGAAACTTAGCGACATTCCTCATAGGGTAGAACCAAAGTAAGGTACCAAGGTAGAACCAAAGTAGGGTAGAACCAAAGTAAGTAGTAAGGTACCAAAATCATATTATTATGTCGTCGTAGTGAATACAAGTCACAAGACGCTGCGCCGCCGCCGGCCGAGCGAAGAGGCTAGGCGGTCGCGGTGCGGCGCGAGGGGAGGGCCGTCGTGCCCAACTGTGCCTACCCGAGCGGGCAGACGTCGTTGTCGCACGTATGCGAATATTGAAATTTTGCGTTACGAAACTATTCGTTGCGTATTTTTGGTTACTTAAAAACGTTCTTTTTAAATTCCGAGTTGAAATAGGTACTACTTCTACGCTCGGTGCGTTCAGCCCTCATGTCTCTAGATGTTCACAAGTCGAGTGGGCCCCGATAGAATCACACCCATTTTGCTAAAGATGTGCGCTCCGGAGTTTGGCACCGGTACTCACGCGACTCCTTTCGGCTCTCCTACTCTTCTGGCGTTGTCCTGGAAGACGGCCCTTAGTGCATCCGATCCCCAAGAAAGGCGACCGCTTCAGATCCGCCAATTACAGACCCGATAGCCATAACCTCCCTTTTCTCAAAAGTTATGGAATCCGTAATAACAGCCAGCTCCTTCGGTATCGCGAGGGTCAAGAGTTGCTTAGCGACCGACAGTACGGCTTCCGCCAGGGTCGGTCAGCTGGTGATTTGGCTGACTTTCCTGACTCACCGTTGGGCCACAGGCGATTGAGAGTAAGGGAGAGGCATTGGCGGTTAGTCTGCTGGACATTGCGAAGGCCCTTTGATCGGGTCTGGCACAAGGCGCTTCTCGCGAAGCTTCCTTCCTATGGGCTTCAAGAGAAATTATGTTAATGGGTCTCTAGCTTTTTTGGAACATAGAAGCATCAAGGTCTTAGTTGACGGTGAATGCTCCGACACTATGTCCATAAATGCCGGAGTCCCGCAAGGCTGTGTGATATCGCCCCACGCTGTTCCTTCTCATATCAATGATATGCTGCGTTTTACGCGATATTCATTGCTATGCGGATGACAGTACGGGCGATGCGTTTTACACCGGCCGCGCCAACATTTCTCGGGAAAACGTCATCGAGAACCGAAACAAAATTGTTTCTGAGATTGAAGCATGTTTACCCTATTTTGAAAAACTTAGACGTAAATGAAAACACTAACCGTAAATATATTGATTACTTACACGTACAAACAGCCATGTAAGACATGACTGCAAAATACTTAGTTGATACTAAAACTGTTTATTCTGTGTTAAGTTATTTATTTTTAAGTAAAATTAATGAGTTTACGTATAGATAAATCAATTTATTTACAGTAGTAAAAAACCCGACGTAAATACGGTCATATCAGATATGTCCCATATACTTTAAAAAATGTTTGCAGTATAAACGGACATGTCTGACATGACCGCTTTTAATTCGTTCTCTCAAACGAAGTATTTGACGACATGTATACATAACTGTGTCTACGGCCCACTTTTGACTAGATGATTATACTTGTCCTTTTATACGATTTGTATACTGAGCTAACCTTATGATATTTTAAAAAAAATCTTATATGGATATGAGCGTAAAGGCAATCCGAAGCCATTTATGCAATAATATTTTTTTGCCATTTTGGACATGTCTGTTTATACGTAGGGACCGTCGTTTTGCTTAACCTCAAAATCACTGTATCTAAGGCGTAAGAACGCGCCAGCGCCATTCACTAAGGTTCCATCGCTCTATTCCATTTACAATACAAATGCTTTTACCATTAAAGCTGATCCAGGATTTAACCCGGATATTAAGGGGCCATCCATAAATTACGTTTAGGGGGAGGGGGTCAGCGAATTGTGACATTGTGTGACAAGTGGGTGGGGGGTTCTTAACATTGTGACGTCACATTTTTAATTAATGTTTTTTTTCTTGTTTAATGTTTTGCAGTATTTTTAAATGCTCAATTTTACAAAATCATTTCGGTATTGCTAGTCTTACAAATGTGACAAGAGGGTGGGGGTCTCCCCAGATGGGGAGAGGTGAAATACATATGGGACGGAAATTAATATTTTTGTAGGGAGTCAAGCAACGCCATACAGGAAAGCACCCCGAGCAAGTGTCAGTAGCCATACCATGAGTTTGAAATACTATCCTCGCTATCGAAAACTATCGCTTTGTCTCTTTCTTTGTGATGCATTTGAAGGAGAAGAGCAATAGTTTACGTTATGTCAGTTTTAGATGTCAACTCATGGTAGCGCTACAGATGAGGAGACGAATCACCACCAAATGGTAGGCGATGGCCGACGCCGAGGCACCTACTACACCAAATCAAATAAATTAATGCTTTAGTTATAGGTTGTTTAGTTGTAGGTGTTGTTGATGTTTAGTAGTAGGTACCAGTTGTCACAAGTGCGAAGCCTACCTTTGAGACTATGGTATCACTTCAGATCTATTCATGCTGAAGCGTAGCTCTTCCGCGGTTAAAATTTATGGATGGCACCTAACATACAAGTGCACCGTGCATTTACCGCGACCGCAGCCGCTGACCGCTCGACCCTAATTCCGGTGCGCTAAAATGCTTCGTACATTCGAGTAGCCTTTATCGTGATTTTGTGGCGGCAAACAAGCTTGTGGGGTAAGAAATGGCGGCGCTGCACATGTGGCTTGGAATCGTACAATGCAGACCGCAGTGGTGACTGAATGCCGTTTGCGGATGCAGATTTGTAGGGGCGTCTTTTCATAGGAATGGACGCAAAAATTACCCAAATAGTAATATTGAAATACTAGTGGCCCGCCCTCAGTTAGATTCAGAACATAGTATTCAAGTATTTTTTGCATACTAAGTGTACAAAAGGATAATGCTATTTCGGATATTTGCCACCTCTAAAACATCAAAATTGTTTTGCTTAAGTAAAAATGCTAACTTAAAAATTTAAGGAACTTTCCCTTTGTGTCCTTTGTCTTAAGATGCCACATATATTTTTATAGGCAGCTTCATCATCATTATTATATAAGCCCACATCCACCCATTGCAGAGGGCCTGAGGCTATATAGTTTCACATTTATGTTTTGATGGGTCAAAACATAAATGTGAAACGGTAGCCAAGGTCTGTGGCCAAGCCAAGGTAAAAACAAGTTTTGTTTGTCGCGTTCACCGTCAAAAGAAATGATATCTAAATATGTGCCAATTTCAATGGTGAAACCTACTTGGCTAATTTTCATTCACGAAGTATATTGCCTAGTCATAATTTTTAGTTATTTAACTGCCGCACTCAGATTCGTTCATTAACTAAGATGGTTACTTAAGAAAATATATTGATACTTATTACAATACGCATAATTGACGACCCGTTTAGCGCAATGGTTTGAGCGCCGGTTAAGACGTAAGGGTCGCGGGTTCGATTTTCGCATCAACACAAATGTTTGTTGATGAAACAGATATTTGTGTTGGGTCTGGGTGTTTGTAGTTCCTTTGTTGTTTCTGGTTTCCATAGTACAAGGGAAAACCTTAGTTTGGGACCAGGACAATGTATGTGATGTTGTCTCAATTTATTATTTATTTAAATACTACTGATACTTAAGTAATTGAACATTAGCTTAAATGACGTCTCTGACAGCGGCCGTAAGTATTTATTCGTTCATAGTGAATCAAAAATAGAGCTCCTGGCAAAGCGCAAGAGGTAGCATAAATTAAAGCAAACAGTTCGATCGTAATTTACAAAGTACTATCACAAACCTAAGCCTCAGGAAATATACAATTACGCATGTTGAGAGTGAGAGTATATTTACTGAATAAATAATCTTTAACGGGGTGCAAACGGGGTTGTGTGCGGACGTCTGCGGTCACAGATACTCTGCAAGCGAGCCGTGACAAGGGAATTATGGCTTATTAAATATTTCACTCTGACTACGGTTTTGTGTTGAGCCTAACCGTGTTTTAATGGAAATTAAAAACTACTCTGTAATAAAGTAATTAGTATCGGGGCTAAACGCTACGATATAACAAGTACAAGTAATAGAAATGTCCTTGAGTGGAGACCGCGACTCAGTAAGCGTAGTGTTGGACGCCGCGCGACAAGATGGGATGATGACATTCGAAGGCTGGCTGGTGTGGGCTGGATGAGAGTGGCCGAAAATCGGGAGCAGTGGCGTGCATTAGGGGAGACCTATGAGTATGTCCAGCAGTGGACGAGTGTGGGTTGCTGATGATGATGATGATAGTAACCCTCCAATCGCTACGACGCCTTAACGATCAGCTCTGCACCCAGGATAAGATTTTAACGCCCAATTGTTTTTTTATGATAAAGGAGGCTGACGAACAAACACGAGGGGATCATGTGATGGTAAACGATTACCGCCGCCCATAGAAACAAGAGGTGTGTGCGTAAACAAATGTGATCTCACTATTAATTTACCCTCATGTTTTTTAGGACACCAAAAGGATACGAAAGAAGGTTCAAGCGCTCGACCAACGTGATTTCTGAGAATTCCGAGGTACAGGGGTAAAAAACCTTCAACTTGAAAACTCTGGGCTGACTAAGAATTTCTGAACAGAAAAACTCAGGTACAGTCAAAAGCAAAAGTAGATGATCAAAATAAAAAACTCTAATCTCACTATTGAGCGGAGTTCGCGTCAAAGTAACGCTGTCAAAGTAGATGTTTTTAAAACTGTGCGTTCGTCTTTGTTTACAATTTTCCCTATAAGAAACACACCAGTCTATACCCCAGTGATACAAATCAAATTAGCATTTCGTCCATTAGGTACATTCACCAAACCAAAGAGATTCTTATCCCCACTCCCAACAAATTAATGCAGGGCAGTGATGTCTCTGAGTTCAAATATAACTCGATATTTTCGAGCTCAAAGTGATTTATTTTTATGACGAGCATGTGGGCAATTCTCGATGTTGAATTAGATAATTGTATGGACTCTCTTATTTAGTTTTCAATGTCGAGTGTACGAGAATTGCCCCCCAGACGGATCACCACCAGCAACACAATAACAGTCAAAAGTGGGCTGCCAACCAGGTAACCCCCTTTCCTACCAATTGGGCCTCCAGCATCCTCACTCATTTGGCGAAACACAGCGCAGGAACTACTTCATGTCAGTCCTCTGCGAGTTCGTGGAACCTGTCACTCGAGATGAGCCGGCCCATTAATACCGTAGCATGGCTTTTCCACGGTTAGGCGGATTTCTGTAATATACTAGCCAAATAAGAATTTCATTCATTTATTCACTTTTTTTTTAACGCCCCGTTGGTCTAGTGGTTTAAGTACCGGGCCGTGATCTCGGGGTCCCGGGTTCGATTCCCGGGTCGAGCAAAAGTATGTTTCGAATTTTTCGAACATAGCTCGGGTTTGTGATCACCAATCCGCATTAGGCAAGCGTGGTGATTAAGCCTAATCCCATCATAGTAGCGATAACTTGATTTCTATGATGGAGGCCTTTGCCCTGCAGTGGGACAGTATATAGGCTGATACTTTTTTTTTATTCACTTTTACATCTTTCGGAGTCCGAGTAAATTTCGGTCGAGAATTATCAAATCGGATACTTTTTTCCGATGTTGCACTCGAGTGAAAGTAACACAAGTCGCATCACTATAAAGATGTAGAACCTAGATTAGTTCAAAAAACATCGCGTCCTGTAGCCTTCTCTGAAGAAATACATTTCTAATTTGAACTGCTTTACTGATATGGAAATGTAGATGGATGTATCTATGGCCGTGGTAATTTATTATGGCTTCGTATACGAGTAGTAAAGAAACCAATTAGACGGTTGATATCAAAGAAACAGATTTATGTGGTCGGATTTGTAACTTTTTACGCTTTTCGTTTTTAAGTTACCAAACTTACCAGGGTAAGGTATTAAACCAAGGTAAGGCGATGACAGAGAGCGATAGGAGCTTAGTAAGTGTATGTATACAGAGAGTATCTTCGGCATGAATGGTGAAACGTTAGGGGGTTTGTTGGCGAAAGAAAACAACTCTTTTAACCAACAAACTATATTCCACAAATTTCTAGAGTAGGTTCTACTTAGGTGCCGCTCAGCACTAGCACTCCCCTGGTCGGCTTGATCGGAGTGATACCACGGCCTCATAGAATACCGATGTAAAGCAACGCCTGCGCTGTGTTTTGTCGATTGAGTGAGAAAATGAAATTAATATAGTTTATATTTTCATTTCATTTAGGGTATTGGAGGCCCAATTGGGGGGAAAGGTTAAAGGTTGGCAGCGCACTTGTGACTCTACTGGTGTTGCAGTTATCTATGGGCGGCGGCAATCGCTTACCATTAGGTAATCCGTCTGCTCGTCTGCCACCTATCACATTAAAAAAAACAGCAATTTTGCCAGCTAACTGACACACTCCGTTGGCCGAAGGTACCTACACCTATGGGGCTTAAAAGCGCGGTTTCACCATCAAAATTACATAATGTACAAGGGTGTCGTCGGCCCTTGGGCTAAACCCGAACAATGTAATTAGTAGGGAATTCAAGCCCAAACGACGTCGTTTTATTCTCCTAATCCTATCTTAACTTGTATCTAGACATATTAGGAGCTTAATGGTGATTTTGGCCTAAAATAATAAGTAGACTTGCGTTACCTTAAGTAAAGTCAAAAGCCTATGTCGACTACAGGCTGGCTAGGAAGCCTTTTTAGAAGAAGACTTTTTTATATTGTTTATCTGTCACTCTTCCTTGGCTCTTCTTGTAAATACGTCATAGCGGTGGTTTGGTATTTTCTATTATATTTTTATTTACTTATTTAAATCTATTATTTATCTCATACAGTCCACTCCCATAGCTCACAGCCTATTTATTGTCCCACTGCTGGGCATCATAGCGTGTCATCGCTACTATGATGGAGTTATGCTTAAACACCACGAAATATTGGAAACTGCTTGATTAGGAATCGAACCCATGACTCCAAGATGCATCGGTACTTGAACCACTAAACCAAAAAGATGTTCTGTAGGTACTTTACCTTAAGTGTCTCTCGTCTTAACGTGTAATTCCCGGTTACATCCAAAGCTATCACATGTGTAATCTCATTCCCAAATAATTAATTCACTTTCATAAAAGTGTAGGATTTGACTGAAACTCTACTGGTGCGCACATGTAACTCTACTGGTGTTGCAGGTGTCCATGAGCGCCGGCATTGCTTACCATCAGGTGATCCGCCTGCTCGTCTGCTACCTATGACATAAAAAAAAATGAAACTGTAGAGCAAATCCCTCCATCATAGTAATCAAGCCATTATGCTGGGATTAGGCTTAATCACCACGCTTGCATTGCAGATTGGTGATCACAAACCCGAGCTATGTTCGAAAAATGCGAAACAAACTTTTTGCTTGACCCGGGAATCATACCCAGTACCCCGAGATCACGACCGGGTACCAAACGGGTCGTTTGATAGATCCGTACCCATCCTTAAAACCCTTAGGCCAGAAAGACGAATATCTACTAACGAAAAATCTGTCGTGTCAAGCTTAGCGAAGCCGTATAAATAAATCGCCCGGATTCGTTCGGCGACAACAACTATTTATAAAGATTATGGAGGCAGCCCGGATATATTGACTTAGGAAAATGAACCGGATTGGAGTTAAAATTAAATTAAGGCTATTCGGGAGGCTGAGTAACTGAATAACTTGTGGGAAGTTTTTATGTTTTTTTTGCGGAGTTGATTTTCTGTCTGTCTTCCTTTGTTATTTCATTTTGTGAAACACTTGCTTCCAGTATTAGAACGAATAAAGATTTAAGAAGGATTGAATTGCTGTCATTTATGGTCTTAGAGTTATAATGCGTCTCTGAAGTCATGAAATTACCTAATTGATGGCGATGGATACATTTTCAGAGTCAGCCAGAAGTAGGTATGGAATTTAAGGGCTGCATTGCGCCAAACAATTGGGCTCAAAGTGGCGAGCGCGATTTACGGTACGGTCCAGTCCCGGCTGTGGGGTATCCGACCGCGATTGCGCTGAGATGGACACCCCAGGGGTTTTGGTTAGGGTTAGAGTCCCACACACCACCTTGTCCCCCACATGTGGCAAGGTGAAGGCCGTGATGGTTTCCCCTGGGAAAAAAAAAATCTGTTGTAAGGTACAACATTTTTAGCAAGACATCATAATATAAATACTTTTTACCATGACCACAGAGAATATTGTGCCATGACTGTGTTTGTCAAAAGTCAGGGTCATTTATTTTTAAGTTTATTTTCGTTCGTGTTCGTCAGATCTGACGCAAGCTTACATGTATGCATAATTACGTCTCCTCCTCTGTTTAGGCCCTAAGGGTCATGCCAGATGTAATATTCATATTACCCAAATCCTCCAGCATTTACATTTTAATTCGTTCTTTTACCAAGGGGAGTTATGAATGTTCGCAGCAAAATATGACCTGGCTGCAAAATTTATGCTATCTCTGTGAGTAAAAAGAAACGCATATTTGAATAGGTAATTTATAGGTTAGTTGGGCTGTGGAATTGAGTAGCACTGATCTGCATTTACTGTAGGCACGTGAAGCCACATATCAAAGTATACAAAACTGTCGAATTTCTTTAATTTACTCTCAACTAACTGTTATACACATAGGAATTTTGACAGGTTGTGGTAACCTGATGTATCCATTATGGCTGACTGTTCTGGAATCTCCATGCATGATCGTGTGAGAAATTATGAGATCCACAGGAGATCTAAGGTCACAGACATAGCCCAAAGAATTGCGTGGCTCAAGTGGCAATGGGCAGGGCACATTGTATCAAAATCAAAAGTCTAAAAAACTCCCAAGATTAATAAGGCATTTGGTGACGGCGGCTAAAAGTAAGTATATAAGTAGAATAAATAAGATAGTGCACTCTGTCATAGATGCTCCAGACTTGCTATCCTCCCTTAGCTTCAATACTCTATACAGATCGAGACACCCAAATACATTCGCTATACAGGTCTACAAAAACAACACATCCTTTTTTAATCCTATTGTCAGAATGTGTCGTACATACAATGATGTGGTCCGTAGAGAAAGACACCTGGATGTGTTTAACGCCAGGTTCTCTACCTACAAAAAAAATGTATCCGAGGTCTTTGGACCATCATCAGCACGAAAATAAAATAAATTTTATTGTTACATTTAATTAATTTGTAATATAATTGTGTAGATATATTTAATTTTGTAAAAACTTTAACTTTTTTTAGTAACTTTTTGTAAATTAATCATGTTGTGTATGCTTTTTATGGATTACTGTCTAGATAAGTTATGTTATCATCATATTTATAAGAACAATGTAACGACTGTAATCTGTCTGCGTACCTTGTTTAAATAAATAAATAAATAAATAAAGAATAAAAATACCAATTTTGTGGTTATCTTGAACCGGCAGGCATCAAACATAGCTAAGGATACTCCCGACTATTTAACCTTTCAAATAAAGAAACAAAATCAAATCGGTTTATCCGTTCGGGAGCAACCATGCCACAGGCAGACAGATACGTCAAAATTATAACATCCGTCGTTTTTGCGTCAGACCTGAGCTCTGTGGTTAGACAAGGATTTAAAAAAAGCGTGATATTTAGTTCTTTAAATTTTCGGATTGCATTAGAACTTCTATTATTATAGACGGGAATTAAGATCGCAACGTTTATTTTTAAGCACATATCAGAGTCCGGATTCAGAGTCCGCTTGTGACCACGGCACGTACATAATTATGTCCTTAAAAAATAAACGTCACGTTAAAGCGTGATACTGCAAGGTTTCACGTGATCAATGTTCTGATATAAATTGTTTGTACCAACTATATAACAATGTGACTAGCATAAATAAATAAATAAATTCCTGGTAGCATCCAAAACCATCGCTTTGAACCCAGGATAGCTCTGTGTCTGAAGTCTGCGATCATCAAAGCTATCTTGGCATTTCTTTAATTTCTGTTTGCGCTGTATTATTGTGAGGCTTTATACGTCTGTAACCTTTATAATTTAATTGGTGCAAATATAAAGGAACTCTGTTTGTGACCACAAAGACGGATAATAGAAGGCAGCATTAAAATGTTTTCACTTTGGAATATTTTTTGCTTGATTTTATTTAGCTTTATGCTACGTGACAGTTTGTCTTCTAGCTTTTATTATTTTAAAATGTTGTCTTCGCGGCATAATACCACAATATTGGTGACCCATTCCGAAATAGAACTGATTTCTATTATAGCCTTGGATTCTTGGGCTACATCTGCGACCTTAGTTCTACGATCTCTTAACCAGAATAACACATAGACTACAATTTATAAAATAATATACCTACCTATTATGTGGATTGTCCAAAATATGATGGTAACTAATAATACGAAGTCGCGGGTGGCCGCTAGTTAAACGGGAATTAACGCGACGTTTATTGTTAAAAGCACATTAAATTGTACTTACTGCTTGACGTTTCGGCTGCGTTGCAGCAGCCGTGACCACAATCGGCCTGGCGGTGCACGGCGGTTTCAATATTTTATTAAAGTCATATTATGAAACGCCTCAAAAAACTATTTTATGATATCACCTGTTCTAACCAGTCTCTCGTCAATGCTTGTAAAAGTTGTAAACTCAGCAAGTCATCAGTCATCCTGAGTTATGTCGCGGCTGACAGCCACAAGTGTCCCTTCGGTGCACATTCGTCATCCGTGACAGCGGGCTTAGTTGTAGTTAGGACTTACAAGTTGTTATCGGCTGTACATAAAGTAATATGATACATACTGGGTATAGGTTTAACAGTGGGAGACGCCATGCTTCGGCATGAATGGGCCGCTCGACCGGAGTAACACCACGTCCTCACAGAAAACTGGCGTGAAGTAGTGCATGCGCTGTGTTTCGCTGCGTGAGTGAGGGTACCGGAGACCCAGTCCAAGGTAAGGGAGGTTAAACAGCGCACTTGTGTCTTCACTGGTGTTGCAGGAGTCCATGGGCGGCGGTAATCACTTTCCATCAGGTGATCCGTATGTTCGTCTGCCACCTTGTATTAAAAAACATAAAGGAAGAAAATAGGTATACCTACCCTGCCGTAATGTCTACATTGAATTTTTTGGCATATTTTTTGGAAATTTGGAAACGTCATGGCGATTAGGTATTCGGCTCACATGAACACGCCGAAATTCGACCGCATACGCTCGGATGGTTTTGAAGCGCGTTTTTAACGCTCGTGTAAGCTCGCATGCTGACACGACCTTATCTAATACCGTTTACCGTACGCCAAATTATTGCACAAAAATATAATAATATGGATACCTATTCAATTCGATTGAAGAAAAATGAATGATCCAATTATATGATGGAGAGTCAGGCTTCGGCATGAAATGGGCCGGCTCGACCGGAGTGATACCACTGCCTCACAGAAACTGGCGTGAAGTCAGCTCCTGCTGTGTTTCGCGTAGTGAGTGAGGGTACGGAGGCCATCGGGGAGAAGGGGATAAATTAGCAGCGCACTGTGCATGTGTCATGGGTGGCGGCAATTAAATTACCATCAGGTGTACCCCTGCGCTCGCGATACCATCACTAAAAAAAAAATCCAAACTAAGATCTCTTTAAGATTACTCTTGACCATACAAATTACGATGAAGAAGAACAAACACGTAAGTACATTTAGTCGGTTTAAAATGCAAGGTTTATCTTTAAACTTGTTAATAATTGTTTTTTATTTCACACAAAACCATTCAAATTTTAGCGCTCAGACTCTAAGCCATGATCTTTGTGCTTGTTTGTAAAATACATTTTAAGTGAGTTATAGTTCCGTTACTATCTTTGTACAAAAGGAAAATAGAAATATAGCAAGTTTCCATCATTTTGATTGAAATCGAACATGAAGAAAGCCAAGATTCTCAAGTGCCTGAGCAACTGGCAATAATAGCTTTTGTTCGAGTATTCATGGACAGAACAATCAATTGTTCCCTTGCAACGTTCAATTTTTCTTTGCAACTGCATTCGCCCATCTCGCAGTGTGCAAAGAAAAGATGAATTTATAGTCCGGTGAAATCATATCAGGTGAAATCATAAAATGATAATTTTTCCTGGTATCAATATTCCCACCCCTGCCATTGAAATGATTGATTTGGGAGGTGTGAAAAAGTCAGAACATGACAAACAAGTTTTATGCGCTTACATTGCCAACGCTGGATATAATGTACCTACCTTCTAAGACACATTACACACATTATCATAAAAAAGATAATGACAAAAAGACGTCAGGTATCTGTCTCCTAAGCGTCGTCGAACATTAATCATTTTAAAAGTTAAGAAATGAAAGTCGAAACGCCGAAACCGTCAACGTCGACGTTTCGACGTCACGTCAGACATGTGGTATACATTAGAAGTTGTCATCCGACATGGGTAACTTCGGAACTCTACTCACGCACTCTACGCCGGTATTGACGCTGATAATAATATATTATATCGTTTTTTTTTATAGAAGGCAATTCAAATGGGTATTGGTACCAAATAAACATTTCTTCTTCTTCTTCTTCAAATCTCAACTTTACTTACTTACTTCACTGGCTAAGTGACCCTAAACAAGAATTGGCCTCCGAAACAAGAGAACGCCACTTTACTCGATCCTGCACTATCCACCTGATGCCAATCATTAGTCTGAAGTTCCATCGGCCATCATTCACAAATTGGTATTACTGACACAAACACGAAAGATGATGAGTTTAATATCCGCGTTCCATCACTTAGGAACCTGCACTTTAATAATATTAAACTTTCTGTACACGCTAGTGTCGATAATGTATCCCAGCTACCATCTCATACCCATCTCTAAACAATGTTAATCGTCTCAATAGACCAGCCATGCCATATAGCCATGTGTTTCTTGCAGTACACGGACGTTTCTTAATCAAATCACCGACCCTGATGACACTCTTACTTTTGTTGGTAGAATACAGTTAGTACAGTTAGTATTTGTTTAGACATGTTCTATACTTACCCGTTATGATTAAAAAAATATAAGTAAAGTAAAGTAAAGTATCAGGCTATATACTGTCCACTGCAGGGCAAAGGCCTCCATCATAGAAATCAAGTTAACGCTACTATGATGGGATTAGGCTTAATCACCACTTTTGCCTAATGCGGATTGGTGATCACAAACCCTAGGCTATGTTCGGAAAATTCAAAAAAAACAATTTTTTTTTCGTTAATCTGCCTGGTCCATCCATGTTCTTATCCGTTATGACTTTTTTATGTGAATTATGTTGCAGACGAGCAGATGATGATCACCTGATGGTAAGCCGTGCCGCCGCTTATAGACACCTGCGACAGTAGAGTCACAAGTGCGCTGCCAACTTTTAAACCCTTTTCCTCCAAATTTTCCAGTCGCCGTTTCACGCCAGTCTTCTGTTTAGCCATGGTATCACTCCGATTGAGCTGGCCTATTTATGCCTAAGCATGGCTCTCCTACGTTTAATAATCTGTATTTTTTTACTTGTTTTTCATATTATAATCCTTCTTTCTGACTGTCCGATACCAGATACATTCAGTGTGCCTTATCGATAAAGCACCACATCCCTAATATTGAGACGCTGCGTGTTTCAGCACATAGGCATTTCTTAATCAACCCATCGAATGCGGGACGAGAACGGCTGGATCTCTTCAAGTCTTTGGAAATGGATAAATATTTTTCATCGAACATAATAATATTTATACTCTAAGTATACTTTAGTTGAAAATTATGATATAAAAGCTATCGAAAATTGGACGTACCCCTTGTCTTACTGGTAATTGGCAGAAGTGCCGATACAATAGCATCGAATGTAGAATGATTAAAACTGTGCTTTAAGTAGAAAATATAGGGTTTCAAATTGAACGAATGAACTAGGCAAAGACGTACATTTATTACTTGGTTTTTAATTTTACATTATCTCTTAATAAGCGACCCGGATATTTTTAAATCCGTTCCATAAAAGTCGAGCGCGTAGAAAATCATGTAGTCCGATCATGTGATATCATATGAATGGAATTTTGTGATATTAGCAAGCTCCACGTTATGACCCAATCCTATCGAAAATTGGACGTAACCTAAATATTGTCTACCGATTCCGATCCTTGTTCATGGCCGTCATTGAAGGCTTAAGTGGCAACTCACCCAAAAATTTCAATTTTTTTTTTGCTGGTCACTGTTATAACCTAACCTAACCAATGATTTTTCGTTTAGTAGAGTTAAGTCAGTATTGTCATCACAAAAATATTGGTTAGGTTAGGCTAGAACAGCGACCAGCAAAAAATCTTGAAATTTTTGGGTGAGTTTTGTTTGGGTGAGTTGCCACCTAAGCTCATTGAAACGCTTACCTACTATACCTACCTTCCTTCCTCATTTTCTTTACCAGGGTATTTCTAATAGTTTGGCCACGAACTATGAAACCAAAACTGTAAGCGTTTTGGTTACCTAAGTACAACTAAAATTTTGCTTCAATAAACTACTTTACTAACGACATTCGCCTTTTCATCCAATACTTTTGAAGTGACTCTTCAAATCTGTTTTTGCTCAGTTTAGGCCAGTCACGGCAAGCTAGGCCTCTCAAGTTTTCCAATATAAGTTGTTAGCGACAACGTGTAGGCACAAGTAGCTTTCATTTATCAAACTTGAATGTTCGTTGGTGCCGTGTTATGTACATAACCTCACAAAAAATAGATTCATTTGTTTTGCACAGTCCTTGCAAAATTTGAGCGCGATTGGTTTTTGTTTGAATCTGTTCAGCATTGTTTTATTGTGCGTAGATAACGTTATTAAGAGCAAATTCAAAACTGGAAATAAAAAAGATAATAACTCTTCCAATATTAAAAATTAAAAGTGGAGAAACTTCAATTTGTAAAAAGGATTATTGCACACAGAATAATGTATGATCAGTATTCTACTACAATATTATTAGAATTCGTGTTTTTGCATGAGAGTGAATTAATGCGTGATGTACCGCTCTTGTTTGGTTTTGGGTCTGGGATGTGTGAAAGGTGACGGTGTTTATTGCCTTATAGTCATCGAAAGGATGATGCCGTTGACATGTCCATGCTAAAATTTCATTTCATCAATAATTGCACACCTAAATCCGGTCACTGATGATGACTTTAAGGGTATGAATGTTATATAACTACGAAAAGTTGTGAGAAATTCCAAGTGATAAATAAAGGCCTCGCCGCTGTCGATCGTACCTTCGCCGGGCAAGGAATTAACACGTCAAAGTGATTGATAAGGGACACCGGAGGCTCATCCCTGCCGACTATTTCGCACATCTATCTCGTGACATCGTGATGGGACAAACAGGTTCAACACATGACCCAAGACCAAAGTCACCGTAGGTAGGTAACGTGTGAAGTGCATACGATTAAAATGCTGTTAGTCCTTCAATATTTTATTCTGTTTTCTAGTGATGGGCGATTGTTTAAAATCTTGACATCTCTTAACTAATTAGTCCTAAACTGTCTACCTTTTCTTTATATTTAATATAATTGATTATTTTTAATTCAAACACCTACTTCTAAAATACCTGTGAGACAAGATTATTCTTAGTAGGCAGGTAAATATCATTGTCCCTATGTATAAAGTTTCTATTGTTAAATAAGTTCTATTATAATTAATAAAGTTTTATTTTATTTTTTTATTTTTATTTTTCTGACAATCGAATTATTTGAATGAGTTCACAGAGTAGGTAATAGATAGATAGATAGATAGATATCGTTTATTGGCCACAAAAGCAAAAAAAAACAAAGAAACAAGTTACATTGACATACACAACAATACAAGGTAGGTACATACAGTGGTATTACAAAATAGAAGTAATTTTTGCGGCCAACAAGGCACAACCTCAGCATTTGCTGCAGCGCTAGGGGCCGCTGCGGGCGCTGATTTTCAGGCTGAGCCTTGGGCGACGTAAAGTGCGTCATACGAGAGTACATAAAAAAGAAAAAGAAAGAAAAACTATAATAATATAACATTAAAAGAAAGAAAAACGCCAGTGGCGCCATCAAATTCACAATGTCTCAGTGGGTCACAGGTAGAAAAAACGAGGAAACGAGGAAACATGGTAATGAATGTGTGCAAATTGAATAAATATAATAATTATGAAAACATATTTAATAAATAATTAATATTATAACGAAAATAATTATGTACACAAATAAATACTGTTTATAGTTACGACGTGCGATTTGACGCACAGAGGCGCCCCCTGCGATCGCGGACCGCAAAACACAAGCGGAACGCATCCGGTACGTCACCCCGCGTCACTTCCCCAAACGTCATTATTGCCACGTCGTACGCATATGGAAACTATTTTTAGGGTTATGATTTATGAAATTGGAAAAGGAAGATGGATTATTAACAAAATGGGTACGGTTATTACACTGCGTGAGGAAAAGAAAAAAAGTTATTGTATACAGATGTAGTTCAATGCAGAGTAATGAGAAAATACAGGTCATTGTTGCGCATGAAAAGCGCTGTGCGAGGAAAAGCGACGCGATCTGCGCCTGCGCCCGCGTTTCCCGTTTCTATTGTGGTCGATCAGCCCCGATCGCCGTCCAGGCTCAGATGATGGGCCTCAGGAGCGCCAGGACACTGCCCCCGTAGCGCTGCGTGAACAACCCGGAGGTACGTTTCCACACTTTTGCTCTGTGAGAAGGTATTTTTTGAGTTGGTGTTTAAAAGAGTGAAAACTTTTCCAGGTCACGTACAGGCGGAAGAAGGCAGTTCCATAGCTTCGTGGCCGCAAATCGGAACGACCCACGAAACGCAACTGTGTGGTGCTTGGGAGCAGAGAAGATGTGAGTGCATGATCTTTTGGGATACTTCCTAAAATCTGCAGCCCAGACCAGCTTCCTGTGGAGATACGGGGGCCTACCAGTCGCTATGACGCCAAACAGCAGTGAGGCCAGATGGAGCTGTCTACGAGCCTTCATCTTGAGCAGGTTTTTAGCATTAAGGAACGGAGTGACGTGGGTTCTTGGTGGAATATTGAAGCAGAAACGTGCACAGGCGTTCTGCACTCTCTGTATTAGCCTCTCTGTTCTAACTAAAATACAAGGGCCGTAGACAATATCACCATAGTTTAATTAGAAAGAACTAGTGACTCACACAGTGTGATTCTAACCTCCTCACTTAGATAGGGTCTAAATTTGTACAGAATCTTTAGCCTGTAGAAACAGTTCCGTGCACACTCAACAATATGATTCTCAAACCTAAGATGGCTGTCCATGACTAGTCCCAGATTCCTCACTGAATCAACACGCTCAATAGTCTCGCCTGCGGTGCCGATTTTGAGCGGGGTGTTGTTGTTAAGCTTGACCAAATTCCTTCTAGTGCCCGTCACCAGCAGCTTTGATTTTTTGGCATTCAGGGTAAGGCAGTTAGATTTGCACCACTGTGCGATCCGGTCCAGGTCCTCGTTTATCATGGCAGAAGCAGTGGCACAGTCACACAGCTTGAACGCACTGTAAAGTTGCAAATCATCTGCATATAGGTGAGACTGGCAGTTTCTGATGCAATTTACAATATCAGCACTGTACAATGCGTACAGCAGAGGACCGAGGATCGAGCCCTGCGGAACGCCCCGTGTCACAGCCATCCTACCAGAGCGAGATCTTGAGCCGTCCGGGTTTGCTATCTCGACAAGCTGCCCCCTATGGCTCAAGTAGTCGCCAAACCAGCGCACTGCAGCAGCATCAAACCCATAGTAGGTCAGTTTGGAAAGCAGGAGGGAGGTGTTGATCGTGTCAAATGCCCGAGAGAAGTCCAGGAGTAATAGAGCGCTAACCTCCCCGCGATCCTGACTGGCCAGCAGGTTGTCCACCACATCTGCTAAAGCGGTAGCTGTACTGTGGCCCCTACGGAATCCAGACTGTTGTTGCGGCAGTATGTTATTGGCCTCCACATAGTCGGTTACCTGCTCGCAGACCACCTTTTCTAGGATCTTAGAGAGACACGGCAGCAAGCTAATTGGTCGGAGATCATTCATGGTGGAGGGATTGTTGATCTTTGGGAGAGGCTTGACCACTGCAATCTTCCAGCCGCTTGGAAAAACACCACTAAGAATGGACTGGTTGACGATCCTCGTGATAGCAGGCAGGATTTGAGGCACGCAAAGCAAAATCATATCTAATGATATTCCATCAATCCCCAAGGCATTTGATTTTAGTCCTCTGATTATTTTTAATATTTTGTCCTCCGTCACTGTTTTTAGTGTAAAATCAGATGTGCCAAAACGATGGTGTCCGAAATACGACAGTTGCGAAATTTCAACGTCCCCATCTCCAGGCACATTTAAAAAATGTGTGTTTAAAGCGTCCGGATCTCTGAAAGATAAGGGTAGGTCAGTGGGCTTCTTAACAGTGACGGAGGCTTTTAAATTTTGCCACAGCTTTTTTGTGTCCTTTATGTGACTGTTGATATGCCTGCCAAAAAAACATCTCTTCTCCTGCTCTATTGCCTTGAGAACAACTCTTTTCATTATTTTGTAATTTTCTTTGGCGGAATCAGTACCGTGGCGCTTCCATGCAGCGTGGTAGTCATCCCTGATCCGCATCATAGATTTTATGGTATCTGTGATCCAAGGATGAGGTGGGTGACGAAATTTTCTGGTCTTAGTAGGGGCATGCAGGTCGAACAGTTCAGTGATGCAGTCGGCAAGAGCATCCGCAAGAGCATTAGTGTCCTCTATCTGCATAAAATGACTCCAGTCGATAGAATCCAGATCCTTATTAAACTGCTCCACTACAATGTTTTTCAAGGACCTATACGTAACCCACTGAGGAACGGGTTTCTCAGCTTTAATTTTGAAAACTGCAGTGATCATGGCATGACCGCCTAAGTCTGGAGTATGCTTAACAACAACATCCAGGGTCCGAGCGTCTGTGCATATTATATCAATCAGGCTAGAGCTGTGCTGCGTGAAATGTTGTCGGCTCTGGAACCACCTGGTTGAGGCCCCGTACTGTCTAGGAACTGAGTGAGTAGTCTTGTCTTGCCGTTACTAGTATCCATTAGGTTTATATTAAAGTCCCCCTGTCACAATGAGTGCATCATAGTTTGCGAAAGATGCAATGGAGTCCCCGATCGCATCAAGGAACGTATCCGCGTCCTGCCATGGAGGCCTGTAGGCGGTGCCTAACACCACCTCCCTGCCACAGGTGCGGACCCTAACCCACATCTGCTCAATCCCTGCAGTCAATGGCCAGTCGCACAAACGAGTGTTTACACCCCTGCGTATGTAGAACCCCACTCCGCCCTCCTCTGCCTCCGCGGATGTTGGATGGTCTAGGGCTGTGCTTCAACCGGTAGCCAGCAACCTTGGGAGCCCTATCCTCCTCTCCAGGCCTGAGCCACGTTTCATTTACCGCAAGGATGTCAGGGCCTAATTCCTCCATTGCCACTATAAACTCCTCATGTCTCGTGCTGAGTGAGCCTGCATTGAACAACCCAATTTTCAAATTTTTTAAAGGAAGTGTAAATATATAAATGTGTAAAATAAGGTTAGGTATAGATTAAGTATAATATTTTCATGTAGGCTAGGAAAAAGTATATTTAGTGTAGTTATAGATAGTGAGGTATATTTTAGTGTGTAGTATAGTTGTTTGGTGGAAATTATATATAGATATGTGTGATGTGTGTAAGCTATGATCAGAGATAGTATATAATTTTGTGAGTGTGTATGTGATGTTAGAGTTGTGAAATGTACCAAATATATTATTGTCATTACCATGAAGATATTTTTGTTCCCTAGAAATCCCCTATGATCCTCTGATAACATGAATATAGAACAAACAAGCACAGGTAAACTAAACTTATTACAATTGAAAAAATAAATCAAGTAAGACACAAAATTGAACACGAAACTAATATATTTTATGTGTTTCCAGGAGAAACACGATTCAGGGGCTAGAGCCGAGAACCCGCTCCACATCGGCATCAGATCGCAGCTGGAATACCGGAGATCCATCCGCCTGTCGGACGTAAATGCGTCCGCAGTCTCGTCCAGGATATCTCCAGCGCAGCCTGCGGCACTCCTGCGGTAATCGAATGATCATTCATCATTCGAATGATGAATGAATTATTCTAATGTTTCATTCGAATTTTCATTCATCATGTAACATGCTTACTTAACCAGTATAAGATAAGATAATTTTAAAGTATTAAGGTAACTTTAAAGTTTTGGTGTATTTTTTGTTAACTTTCAACCTTTTATTCGGTTGATTATTGTGGCCTGCAGGATGTCTTCATACGGGCAGCTATAGGCGCACAGAGGGCATGCTAGAAGGTGCATGTGAGATGATATTACATAATAATACGTCTTAAATATAAAAAATAATATTTATATTCATTGGACATAAATTGGTTCTTCTATTCACTCAATCACTGTTTTGTCTTCTGTGGTGAACTTCGACCAAACAAATGATAAAAAGTAGAGTTACGGTATGTATATTAATGGTCTAAAAATCCACCATGTTCCATGCTGATCGTAGTATTCGCATAAATGTGGCTTCATCGCGAACCAATAACCTGCGGGAAAAAATGTGGAGCGAGCGTGTTAAAATTACCGTTAGAGTTAAGAGTAAAAAAAAAGAACAGTCACGCATAATACATAATTATTAATAAAAATCCTCCAACCGATATTCGCCTACGGCACAAAATAAATATTGACACAGAAGTCTGACTGCCCACTAAGAGCTAAAAATATGTCATGTACTCACGCATGCGCACTAACGGCCTTTTCGACCACATTAATCCTACTTATGACATAAGATTGTCGAACTGTCGAGGTCTGTGGTAGAGGCCAGGTACATGTACTCATGCCGGGCAACAACCCTAGCATATGTCAACGAACTCTTCTAAATTCAAAATCAAGGCTAAGTCAGACTTCTGTGTCAATATGTATTTTGTGCCTACGGCGGCCAATCTTAAAGATAATTAACGTACTCAGGATATTGTATAGTGCTCAAGTGTGTGCGCAAACACAGGTGCACTCTCTATTCCCTTACCCTCTTAATTGGATGGGACACCAGTGTAGCATGACCGAAGAGAGATCAGTAGCACTACCATGAGTTTGAAATACTATCCTCGCTATCGAAAACTATCGCTTTGTCTCTTTCATTGTGATGCATTTGAAAGAGACAGAGCAATAGTTTACGTTTCGTCAGTTTTCGATGTCAACTCATGGTAGCGCTACTGGTGCGTGACCAACACCTTAACGTGCTGTCCAGAAAATTTGTGTCAGCTTGGAAGTTGGCGGTCTTGTGGGGTACAAGAAAAACTCAGGTAAAAAAGTTTGGCTCGACCCGGGATCGAACCCGGGATCTCAAACGCAGCTTATCTTCCAAACCTTCCCTGGGACAATTAGGTATAATAAAATATTTAAAAAGTTTTATACAACTCTAGACCAGTGGTTACTAACCATTTCAATATCACTACACATATGAACAAGTAGGGAATTGAATTTTCCCCTAGCTAATTAAAAAATAAATGTTTTTTTAATTAAGCTCCATACAAATACTATTACGTTTAAAATATAGCTGACTTATTTTCATACCATGCGCATGATAGCGCCGCCGTGCTAACGTTTACCCCAGTATCTTTTTGTTTATAGCTATTTTAATACTATTTCTTGCATCGCGTGTTACCCCCCTTGGATTTCCATTTTACCCCTGCGGGGGTAGGTAATTACCACCAGGCACAGAATACTTAATAGTACATTGTACAGAAAGCGTACTCCTAAAAACCGTTTATAGAAAAAAATAGTCAGGCTACCACAACATAAAGTTGAAATTCCTAGAAGAGCGTTCTCTTTCTATCGCAAACCACTGTCGCGCTCGCTCGTGAATTCCTACTGATTAGCCCCTCCGGAGGGCCGCCGCATGTACTTGCAAGTTCGATACCTTCACGCGGAGCGGGACAGGCCTGCCCCAGGTTAGGAACCACTGCTCTAGACCATGTTGTCGTGTACACTTACGATATCCTCTTCGGCAGTTGTAATGGAACATCTCACACATTGTAGGCAACACTTTGATGCCGTTTGTTCGGTCATTGTATTTGTGTATAGCACAAACAGGCTCACGATGAGCTCTGAAAAGATAAACATGGACCAAGTAAGCAAGATAAACAAACACTCAGGTTCTGGGCCAGAGGGGGGCCAATCATATTTTTTACAAACTAGTTGGTTATAAAGAATAAGCTGCCAGCTGCGTATGCCCATGTAAACAAACCAGTTTGTTATTATAAACATTTGTCCGTACCAGTCGACTGCTGGATATAGACTTTTCCAAATGTTTGTCACTCCGATCGATATTTTACTCGCATCGGCTTCTGCGCAGATCTTCACTCCATCTATCTACGAGTAGCCCAGTGGTTCTTAACGCGTGGTTCGCGGACCACTGGTGGTCCCTTGAGGCATTCCGAGTGGTCCGCGAAGACATCGTAACAAACAAGTGACGTGATGTGATGAGTCGTGTCGACTCATCACAGTCAACACAAACATAACACAAGGGACACGTCGCGACGCATGTCTGAAGTGTGTGTGTAGGTCCCTGACAAGACATACATTTGGAAAATTGGTCCCGCATACCTTAGAAGTTAAGAACCACTGATCTAGCCTATGAACGACGTACACTACGTTTATCGAGGAGCGCTCTCCGCTCCACGAATATTATAAAGAATTCGTAACGTTAACTGTAGGAGACCCACGCTTCGGCTTGATTGGGCCGGCTCGACCGTAGTGATAGAAGACGTGCGTAAAGCAGCGCCTGCGTAAACTAGCGCTGGCGCTGCTTCACGCTGGTCTTCTGTTTTTCCAGCCCATTCATGCTGAAGCGTGGCTCTCTCGACAAAAATTGGAACTTACAAATTGAGTACACATTTGATGTAATTATCATGGCACAAGTAACCCCCTTTCTCATCTTTAAACCAGCCCATGAATCTATCATTGTAATATCGGAAAGAGACGGTGGAGAACTCGCCGACCTCCTGGAACAGGGCATCATCCACAGCCTCCCGTGGAATGTCTTGTTCTGTGATCATGATGAGTTCTGTGGGCGGCTCCTCGGTGGCTGAAATAAAAATTAAACTATTGTTAGAAACGCTAAAAAATATTCAAATACTTCATATAAACGGGACTAAACGCACGAAGATGCACAAGCCGGGCGTAGCAGACGACGCCGTGCGCCTCCAGTCCGCTTGTGACCACGGCTGTTGTAACGCAGACGAAACTTCAAGCAGTAAGTGCTAGAATGTGATTCAAATCTTCGCTAGAATGTACTTATTAAATCTCGTCGCGTTTAGTCCCGTTTATATGAATTATTAATTTGTATAATGCAACGCGAAAGTTTAAAAGCTTAAAATGATTGTTTAAAATTTGAGATTACAATTAGCTAGATTTTTATTAAAATACTAGTGGCCGCCCGCAACTTCGTTTGCGTGAACTTTATGACTCTTGACTTGAAGATGATTATTTAAATAGTATATTGGACCAAGGAATCACGTAGTCCCATCACCAAACTTGGACCCCCTTTAAGTTCGAAATATTCTTCCTTATCCAAAAATGCTCATCACATTTGACAATTTTGCATTCCATTTCATCCCATATTTGTTATAGCGTAGCTGGGCTCTTTGAGTTCCACACCAGCTGTTCCATGACCTTGGATTTTTTTTATGGCATCATCAAATGCTCATTAATCTGAACAACTTTTGTTAAGGTGCCATTGACCTACCTCTTATAGTTTAGCTGGGCTGTTGTGGTTCCACATCAAGGAGCCTGGTCTTCAAAATATTATATATCCTATATGTTGCCCTGATATTACAGCTATACAATAAAAAAAGTTTCATTCGAATTGGTTCAGTAGTTTCCGAGATTAGCGCGAACAAACAGACAAACAGACAAACAGACAAACAGACAAACAGACAGACAAAAATTTTAAAAATCATTGATTCATGTTCTGTTACTGTTTTTTAGTCGTCCTAATTATTTTGAGATAAATATCTTCAATGTACAGACACAGCTTTTTTACATTTTTATTATATGTATAGATAGTGACCCGCCCTCACTTCGTTTCGGAACATTAGTTCCACCCCATAGCAATAGATGGCGCTAGGCATCGAATGCATCGCGCTACCTGTTTGCTTTTTCGATTAGTATAAGCAGAGCTGCTGAGACTAGCGGACCGGAGCGAGGAAGTGGAAATGAGTTGAACGGGCCTGTGAATACATTTTGCTCCACCCCACGCAACTCTGAACATCCCCGCTCTCCACCGCACAGCCCTTTTTATGACCCAGGGGAAATGCGTTACGCATACCCGTCCACCGGGGCGCGGACGGGTTATGTCGGACTTCCCCCGCTGAAGGCGGGGGTTAACCGACTTAAACCTCTGGGACTCTCCCTCATCGTCCATCTTGGAAGATGTCATGGGTCCGCGACACGGAGCCTAGCACCATCCGCTCCACCCCGCACAGCTCTACTAAGCTCGACGCCGCTGTGCGCGCCATACATTTTATTGTAAATCCGCTAACACTATTCCACTGAATCCGAACTGTGATGAGATGTGTATTTTGAGCAATATGATTAGTAAATTTTTATAAGTCTCCGCTCATCTCCTCGCAGCTCCGCTTCTATGGAAACGCACCTTGAGTCGGGGTCGTCGTCTTTCCAGTTACTGTGGCAGTGCACAGCAAATACACTGCAAGTAGAAAGGATTTCAGCGTCCACCAATCCATTTTTCTGTGTTGCTAGTTGTATTGATAGTTTCACTATTTATTGTTGACCTCGAAAACTGTTCAGAATATCGACAGTACTATCGATTTGCAAATTATTAAACAATGAAATTATTTAACAAAAAAAAATGAAATAAGTGCTAACAAGGCCCAAGTTAAATGATTAGTGGAAACAATCTACTACTAAGAATACTTTTTGAAGTGTGACTGTTAGTTACACTTATAGAGATTGTAATTAAAACAGTAATGAGATAAATTAACGAGCCAGGGTGATTCTCGTGCGCTAGACATTGAAGTTTCATGCATTCTTGACCATACAAATTTTAAATACCACTATTAAGGTAAGGGTGGGATAGATGCCGTTCTAGGAGTCTAGGATAGATGCTTAAAACAACATGTAGCGACCTGTGCGAACACTACACTTATTGTCTTTCGTTTAGATACAAGGGTATCTCCTTCCTCCCGCCAGTCGACGCTAAGGACTGCACTAAGGGCTGAGGGTAGTTCTCGCACAGGTCGCTACATATTGTCTGAGGCATCTATCCCACCACAGCATCTATCCCACCTTTACCCTGTTCCCGATGCACGAGACAACAACGCTGCTGCTAAAAAAAATAAATAAAGCCATTGTTGTCTGTGTTTTTTTTTTGTCACTACAAAATGACAAACAAAACAGTCTAATTAGAGGTCAAGTAATGGCAAATATTTTTATTGTATTATGTTACCAAATAAATGTTTACCTATTCTATTGTATACAAAAAACTGGAATTCAAGACCAAAAAAACTATTACAATGTTGCTACTGCTATAAAATGATCGTACCATAAAAACACTCGCTGATGTAATTTATTTATTGGTAATTGTGATTCTATAATAAAAAAAAAATTATATTTTTTTTTCGTAAATACAAGACCTATAAATAAAACTTAACAATCCGTAATTTTAGTTTGCAAAGATGGTATTGCGCTTGTAACACTTCACGTGTTAATAACATTTGATATCTACCTACAATATTTTAACAATGTATGAAAACTTGACAGTTTAGTCTGCATAATAAGAAAAATAATGCCAAAAAGGTTGGCGAAACCTAAAAACGTTACTTGAAAATGACATACTTAAGTGACTTTAACAGATTTGACAGTGTCGTATCTGTCGTAGATTTTTTGGTCTTGAATTTCAGTTTTGAGTATAGTAGATAGTTTTACAGCTTCATACAAAGTGGTAGGTAAAATGAAAACGAGTTCAAATTGAGCCGGAACGAAGTGGAAATGGGTCATGAACCGAAGGTTATTAAGTTATTCGCACATAATAATGTTAGGTCCACCTGACGCGGGTAAAACGGAATTAGGGGTAAATAGGGTTATGATTTTATTAGTTAACTGAGTGTGAGGCTGCCTGTGAAATACGGACACAGGTTTTTGGTATACATTTTTAAGTGAAGTCTTTTTGATATCGGTGAAATATGCTTTTTGCACTAGTACACTTTTTATACGACTTCTTCGTTCTAACAATTCTCTCTCTGCAGAAGGAAAAAACTTGCTACTACTACAAAACCGCCCCATTGGTCTAGTGGTTTAAGTACCGCTGCGTGATATCGGAGTCCTGGGTCAAGCAAAAACAATGTTTCGAATTTTTGGCCCACCTTCTAGCATGCCCTCTGTGCGCCTATAGTATGAAGACATCCTGCAGGCCACAATAATCAACCGAATAAAAGGTAGAAAGTTAACAAAAAATACACCAAAACTTTAAAGTTAACTAAATACTTTAAAATCATCTTATCTTAAACTGGTTAAGTAAGCATGTTACATGAGGAATGATAATTCGAATGAAACATTAGAATAATTCATTCATCATTCAAATAAAAATAATCATTCGAATGATGAATGATCATTCGATTACTAATTGTGAACTCATTCGAATAATTCGATTGTCAAGATTTTGAACAATCGCCCATCACTAGAAAACAGACTTTGAAGGACAAACAGCATTTTAATCGTATGCACTCCCCACTTCACACGTTACCTACCTACAGTGACTTTGGTCTTGGGTCATCTGTGTTGACCTGTTTGTCCCATCACGATGTCACGAGATAGATGTGCGAAATAGTCGGCAGGGATGAGCCTCCGGTGTCCCTTATCAATCACTTTGACGTGTTAATTCCTTGCCCGGCGAAGGTACGATCGACAGCGGCGAGCCCTTTTTATTTATCACTTGGAATTTCTCACAACTTTTCGTAGTCATATAACATTCATACCCTTAAAGTCATCATCAGTTACCGGATTTAGGTGTGCAATTGATGAAATGAAATTTTAGCATGGACATGTCGACGGCATCATCCTTTCGATGACTATAAGGCAATAAACACCGTCACCTTTCACACATCCCAGACACAAAACCAAACAAGAGCGGTATGTCACACATTAATTCACTCTCATGCAAAAACACGAATTCTAATAATATTGTAGTAGAATACTGATCATACATTATTCTGTGTGCAATAATCCTTTTTTATTTCAAAATTGGAATTTATACAGATTGAAGTTTCTCCAGTTTTAATTTTTAAAATTGGAAGAGTTATTTTCTTTTTTAGTTCCAGTTTTGAATTTGCTCTTAATAACGTTATCTACGCACAATAAAACAATGCTGAACAGATTCAAACAAAAACCAATCGCGCTCAAATTTTGCAAGGACTGTGCAAAACAAATGAATCTATGTTTTGTGAGGTTATGTACACGTCACCAACGAACATTCAAGTTTGATAAATGAAAGCTACTTGTGCCTACACGTTGTCGCTAACAACTTATATTGGAAAACTTGAGAGGCCTAGCTTGCCGTGACTGGCCTAAACTGAGCAAAAACAGATTTGAAGAGTCACTTCAGAAGTATTGGATGAAAAGGCGAATGTCGTTAGTAAAGTAGTTTATTGAAGCAAAATTGTAGTTTTACTTAGGTAACCAAAACGCTTACAGTTTTGGTTAGTTCGTTATACAAAATACAAATACAAAATTATTTATTTGCCTATAAATAGGGTGGTTACATAAATGTAGATCTATGTTACAATTAATAAGTCGCTTAAGCCTATTTAGCCATACATAATGACATGCAAATATCTGTTCATACACAGAATTAGAACACCAATTAAATAGCAAAGGTAATTTCTTTTTTAACATTTCTAAACAAAAAGAAAAGTACATAATACTTATACCTATATAATAATATATATATTTTAAGAATTACAATCGTTGTAGGTAAAAATTAAAGGAAAAAACGACAGAATAAACAAGGAAATTAAATCGTACACAAATTAAGTGCCATCGTCCCCGGTAAGAAGAGAAAAGTTGTGTGAATTCATTTATTAATTATATTTAATAGCACTTTATTGCTAAGCGATATCTTCTAAGCAGAAGACAAGTTTCTAAGTTTGGTTGAATGCACGCTGAAGATAACCAACCCTTAGTATCTTTTCCCTGGATTGTTAGCAATTTTCTTTGAAAGGATTTTCCCCCTCAACGGCCTTCTTCCGCTTGGAAAATATAGCGATTGCAACTACCCCACTCTGTATCGGCGTATCTATGGATACTTGAACTTTGATCTCGGTATTGAATGGTAGGTATGTATGTACATGAGGTGTATTGATAGTATTTTTTTTATTCCTTTTAACAACGTTATCTGTCATACATTCTTAACTAAGCCTAATCCAATCATAGTAGAGAGCCTCTGCCATGTGCCTCGGTGGTGCAGTGGGTAGTGGGTCGCACTTTAAAGGGACGGCTGCGCTTGGGGTCCCGGGTTCGATCCCCGGGTCGGGCCAAAATTTGTACCTGAGTTTTTCTGTTCAGAAATTCTCAGTGTCAGCCCGAAGTCTGGAAGTTGGCGGTCTTGTACCCCCGTGCCTCGGAAAGCACGTTAAGCCGTTGGTCCTGCGCCCAATCTCTCTTCGGTCGTGTCACACTGGTGTCCCATCGAATTAAGAGGGTAAGGGAATAGGGAGTGCACCTGTGTTTGCGCACACACTTGAGCACTATAATATATTCTGCGTACGTGGCTGATCTTTAAGATTGGCCGCCGTAGCCGAATATCGCTCGGAGGATTTTAGTTGGAGGTTGGAGATTAGGTACTTGATTTCTAAGATGGAGGCCTTTGCCCTGCAGTGGGTCAGTATAAAGGCCGATACTATACTTTTTATGTGATAGGTGGCAGACAAACAAACGGATCACCTGATGGTAAACAATTGCCGCCCTCCAAAGACACCAACACCAGTAGAGTCACAAGTACTATGGAAACCAGAAACAACGAAGGAACCACAAACACCCAGACAAAACACAAATATCTGTCAAATATTATATTCATACCGAAGCGTGGCTCTCCCACGGTAAATTACAAAATGTTGTTCAGAATGGTTGGTAGAAATCACTGTTAAAGGGATGTAAATTATGTCTACCGTTTAACGTGAAATTAATTTTTAAGCACATAATAATTTGTTTACCTACTGCTTGACGTTTCGGCTGCGTTACAGCAGCCGTGGTCACAAGCAGACTAATCTATACATATAATAAAAATGTAAAAAAGCTGTGTCTGTACATTGAAGATATTTATCTCAAAATAACTTCGACGACGACGACTAAAAAACAGTAACAGAACATGAATCAATGATTTTTAAAATTTTTGAACTATCTACTAATTCATCCCTTGCCTGAACAAAACACCGATATCTACCTAATCATCATCATCATCAGCAATCTATGCGCATCCACTCCTGGACATAGGTCTCCCCCAATGCACGCCACCGCTCCCGATTTTCGGCCACTCTCATCTAGCTCACTCCAGCCAGCCTTCGAATGTCGTCATCCCATCTTGTAGCAGGGCGTTCAACACTACGTTTACCTAATAGGCAAATTCAATTTATTTTCATTTATCATAAATCCGCCATAATATGACAGTAAACTTTCATTACTCCGATTCCATTACTCAAACACAATTCTTGGGCTCTCAACCAAAAATTCGAAACATTAGTGATCCTAAAGCAATTTGTATACCCAGGTACAAACCAATTAAGGATGTTTAGTTGAGCTCGTGGATAAAGTGGGATGCGTACGGGCAACCATCCCCTCCCCACCTTAATTAAATTACAACAAGAAAACCCTTTTGTAAATGGTTGAAATTTATTTCGGTGTTGTGGCTGTCTCGGCATTTGCACAGTGGGAGAATGTCAGTAAGCCATGTAAAAAAAGAAAAAAAATCTACGACAGACAATTGTAATAAAAAAAATTAAGCATTTGATCTCGATCACACCTCACCACCTCACAAGTGAAGATGAGGTCTCAAGTGGGCCATGCTTGCTCGTGAAATAATGTCCTCATAACCGATAACACGGCTATGGTGGTCTATCTCAACGATCAGCCTTCATCGCATTTTAGTGCACAAGTGTGTGCGCAGGCACATGAATGAATGAATGAATGAATCATTTATTTGGAGGAAAAAATCCTGACAAAAACAAAACATCATGATTTTGTCTCTTTTACTCTTAGCGATTTCTGTATGTAGTTGTTCCGTTTACACGAGTATTATATTTTGCGTGTCCAGTCTCTTGATACTTTGTCTTATCAAGTATGTGATTACTTTGCTGTAGATTTTTTTATTGTGGCTGGGACAACTAATTTCGCGGTGCGTGACGTCGTCGCATCTGACCCGGTTAAAATTTCAATCCCTGTTTGGATTGGATTGAGTTTTTTGCGGTGGACAAATTACGGTGGACTGGGGTTGACAACATAACTTAGATAGAAATTGGTAGGTAAGAACATTGTAATATGTAACATATTTTTTTTGTGTTCTTATGTCTTAGATTTTTACCTTACGAATTTTATGAAGACGTCATTTAACCTTAACGCTCATTATCTTAATTACGAATAGTCTTTATGTCTTTTAAAATAGAGGTCAATATTTTTACTTAAGTAACAATTAAGATTTAATTAACGTCTCTGAGTGCGGCAGTAAATTTTTCCCTGCCCAAAACTCTGCAACGCGAACTGCCCTTTCAGTGGGCAGTAAGAGGACACCATACGTGTAGTTATCCGGGCACAGAGGCTGTGCCAAGAGATGGGCAATAGTGTGGTGGGAGGGAGGGAGAGGGGGAAAAGAAATCATAATACCTACCGCCCCGATAGTCTAGTGTCTTAAATACCGGGCCGCAATCTTGGGGTCCCGGGTTCGATTCTCAGGTCGAGCAAAAAGTATGTTTCGAATATTTCAAAAATACGTAGCTATCGACGGACCATCGATCGATTGGTCTGTTTTCATCCGTATGCGGACATGAGATATCTAGTTTCCTGTAGTAAAAAAAATCACATAAGTAGCGCTACCATGAGTTGACATCGAAAACTGACATAACGTAAACTATTGCTTTGTCTCTTTCAAATGCATCACAATGAAAGAGACAAAGCGATAGATTTTGATAGCGAGGGTAGTATTTCAAACTCATGGTAGTGCTACAGGTCCCCAATTCCGGAGGAGACTGTGTCGACATTTATACGACTTAATTCAAGCTGTACACCGGAAAAAACAAGCCATACAAAGGCCATATATTGGTGTACATAGGAGTGTAAGCATTCTCCTTACCCAACTTGTATGGCTCGAACGACCCACGTACTCCCATTATCACCTTGTAAACACCCTGAAGGTCCCTAAATAACCGCGCAGGGAAATACATTTACCTTCAATAAAAGGGCAAGAATAGGATTCCAATCACAAACCTACATTTGGCGGAATTGAATCCGATTTTATATAAAGTTGGGGAGAATTTTCAACAATGGGCAATATGATCAGTGTATGAGAATGGCCGGTAGCTTGTCGTATTATGTGCGTCGTAAATATTTTTGTATACCACCTGTGACTCTTGTATCTGCGGCTTACCTAAATCCAACAATTTGTGACAGTGACATCTGTATGTAGATGGACCAAAAAAGATGCAAACTATGCGTGGTCGCCATCTTAATTTGGTACCTATTAAATAAAAATATGTATCAGCCCTCTTAACATTGTGTCGTCTATTTGTTGTTTTGTTTTGTTCTAGATTGGTGTTTAAAACTCAGTATATTAAAATCGAGAGCTATGTATTTTTCGTCACGACCGGTCAATTTTATTTCAAGAACGTGTCTCTTTAATCACTCGACGTTGGCAGAGTTAAATGTGCTCGCTATAGCACAATAGCAGCCATTACAAAAAAAAATATATCAGCATATCTGACCCGTTAGAAGGTTATTTTCGTCGTCAGAAACTTAGACTTCCAGATCACAAAAATAATATTAGATATAGTAGGATGGTGGGGCAAGGAAGCCAGGTTTTGAGTGTAACTTCTTCTTTTTATTATTAATCTTCGTATCGTCTTTACATCTTTCGTCGTCCGCGGCCATTCGTCTTCCATATCATGCATCCTTAGAGCAGAAGCATGCATCTACCGATCACAAATCTCACAGATACTTAATACATAAAAAGCCTAACCAAAACTCTTTGACCGTAACCTCTTAACAAGTCTGCCCATCAACGGGTCAAGTGTCATACCGCATTATTGAAACTATTTCTATCTCTTAACTCAACACTATCAGATACCAGACATGCATCCCACGCACGACTGCTCTAACAGGGCATGCGAAATTGTATTTATATGCCACCGTAATTATATGAAGCCGGACTGACTTACGCTTATAAGTTACATAAATCATTTTATTTTATTTTATAAAAACCAATGTTCAACAATGCCACAATTGCAGAGCCCACAGGCACAACCACAAGTTTTAGTGCCGCTCAGGACTGGGTAATTGACGTGGGACATTGGCGTAAAAGAAGGGAGGCATATACTTAGCAGTGGGTACTTTTTTATGTGATAGGTGGCAGACAAGCAGACGGATCACCTGAAAGTAAGCGATGGCAGCCGCCCACAGTCACCTGCAACACTATTAGAGTCACAAGTGCGCTGCACTTTAATCCCCCTTCCTCAATTGGGCCTCCGGTGCCCTTACTCACTCACTCGACGAAACACAGCGCAGGTGTCCGCCGCCGGTGATTAATTAATTAATTCATTCATTCACTCATTCATTCACTCTTTCATTCACTCATCCATTCACTCATTCTTCACTCAATCATTCACTCATTCTTCACTCAATCATTCACTCATTCATTCACTCATTCATTCACTCATTCATTCACTCATTCATTCACTCATTTATTCACTCATTCATTCACTCATTCATTCACTCATTTATTCACTCATTCATTCACTCATTCATTCACTCATCATTCACTCATTCATTCACTCATTCATTCATTCATTCATTCGCTCATTCATTCATTCATTCATTCGCTCATTCATTCACTCATTCATTCATTCGTACATTCTTGCTGGTTAGATGATACGAATACTATTTGTGCTATGAAGCTACGGAGTGATCAGGGGATTATACTTGGTCGGATCGCTCGCTCCTCAGAGAAAACAATGTGGACAGCTAAACTTCGCATTTTGTTATAACTGTACCGATTTATTTTGAGCACACGTCTATGTGAATACAAGATAAATAAATAAAAAATATAAGATGGTTTGGTAAACAGATAAACGTATAGAGAAAATGATGTTGAATGAAAATCTAGTTAAGAATATAAGTTAAAACATTATGTACATGCCCGACACGAGTAGCTGTTGATAGCTAGCTTATATGATTACCATTATTTATTTACTAGTGGCCCGCTCTCACTTCGTTATGGGGCTAATAGCCAGTTTCTGAATTGAGATTTTCAAGTTCAGTACTACTAAAGCACAAACTTTGACAGTGAGTCATACTTCAAATGTCAAAATTTGTGCTTAAGTAGTGCTTAACTTCAAATTCTCAATTCAGAAACCGGCTTTTAGTCTTGTATAAGTTCTGACTATTGCCGATAGATGGAGTTGGGTGTCGCTTGCATCGCGTAAGGTTTTTTTTCGGGTCACAATGAAGCCTTGTGGTATAATAGGTGTTGTTGTGTACAGGAGTTGTCTCTTTAAAATAAATTATGGATTGGCACCATGACGTAGTTTCTTCTAAGTAGTCGCCTTACACCACCGATTCGCTGACAGGAAAAATAAAGGTCTATTCCAATCCATTGTTTCTACACACAGACAAGACAGAGGTTGTTGGTTCCTAACACAAATAACCGCCTTTTGATGCTCCGAGCGACTCTTCGGCAAACAACAATTGTTTAGCGACAAACAAAGATCGCATTCAAATAGAAATGGAATAAACATCATTACTGATTTTGGTTGGCTCATTTGTGTTTCGAAATTCGAACTGTATGGGATGTTTTATGTTTTTTTTGGATAAAGCATTTTTACCTACATGATTACCTAATCCGTGTGTAGGTAGATATGTTTCTTCCACGCACAAACTATGAATATAGTTGAAAAAATAATAGCAGTTTGTATCATTAGTCCTGAACATTAAATCGTTTTTGGCTTGTGATTTATACTTCGTTGAGATAAAATACACAGGCTTTGTCATCATTAGTGGAGAGTAAATGCCAAAGCCTTGCTCACCGGACATAGTGACCTTATGGTCACTTGTCATCAGGTGAGATGAGGTCAAGTCCAAACCCATATAAAAAAATAGTAAAGCTCTTCCAATAAGTATCATGAATAAAATCACCATAGATCAAAATAATCACCTAATCCATATCTTGTATTAGGTTATTTTATTTGATGGGGGACATACCAGCAAATGGAATCACCTGATGGTAAGTGATTACCACCGCCAATAGATCCACAGGTTATATTTAAATATAACCTTAAAACCCCCTTCCCCAGTATTGGGCCCCCGGTAATAAGCAGTGCGACGTAATTCTAAATCCAATATGGCGGACCATCCAAACGGTGGACCTAGTTATTTTTAGTTTTTTTACTAGTGTAAATAAATAAACGTATGCTAAAAACGGGAAATTTTTTTATTTTATTACGAGCATTTAATAAAAGATTTTTTTCAAAAAAGTTTTCTTACTTATATTTTTTTGAACTATAAAATAACTAAGTTACAAATTAGTAAGAAGTGGTTTTGCGTGGAATTAGGCACCCTTAATGGAGGGTAAGAGTGGTTATTAAACTAAAAATTAAAAAGGTTCTAGTTGTAAAGGGTTTAGGAAGACTTACCTTGTCTGATGGGAAGATTGATTGCTAATTAGCAACTCTTTGTAACTCAACAAGATTGAACTGTTTTAGGCCAAGGTTTGGATGAAAGCGTTGGCGTTAATTTCGGTTAAGCGGCTATACGAATGAAACTAGCGCCGCCAACATATTTACACTGATTGTGGCGAAAATATGATATTTTTGAAGAAAATAAAACATTACAGACTAAGATCCAAGTAAATTGGATTTTTCAAGACGCACTGCGCCAAGACGGTAATAGTAGCAAGCCCATTCCTGGCTGTGGGATATTCGACCGTGACTGATCTGATATGGACATCCTAGGAGGTTTGGTTATGGTCAGAGTCCTAGACACCTTGTCTCCTAACATGTAATAAGGTGAAGGCCCCTGAAAAAAAAGGTACTTACTATCTATACTCTGATTTTAACCGACTTCAAAAATGAGAAGGTTCTCAATTCGACCCGTATGTTTTTTTTTGTATGTATGTTACTCGATTTCTCCGCCAATTATGAATGGATTTTAATGATTCTTTTTTTGTTTGATAGGCCATTATTCAGAAATGGTCCCATAAAATTTTATCAAAATTGACTTAGTTGTTTTTGAACTAAACAACAATAACCTTTCTACTAAAAAAGTGAAAAATAAAATTAATTATTTTATACTTTTTAGTTCAATTGTATATATTGTTAGTGTAGTCTTGAAGTCGGTTTTTATTTTTTTTCAAAAATTAATATTTAATCATGTGGAGTAAACTGACAGATGCAAATGTCAAGTTTCTATACATTTTGCTTCTGTCAAATTCAGTGATAAAGTAGCGGATGACACATTGACATCTGTCAGTTTACTCCAGATGATTAAAACCAGAGTTTAGTTCGTCCTTTCCGCTAGTAATAGAGCCACGTCTGTAATGACTCCATTTTACGTCTTCATTAGTGTTTTAATTACAATTCTGATGGGCAGAACTATCCATATAACACTAAAAACGGAGTCTTAGAACTCATTTATATTCTCAAGAGTTTTTATAACTCGTTTAGAAATATTTCCACTGGAGTCTTGTGGTCTCGTTAACACCCCCAAGTTTTTACTATTCAATAAAAGCACGTACCTTATCGTAAATCTACTTATTTTCTTGAGTTTTATTGTACATCGTTAGTTTGCTATTGGTGTTCATTTTTCTTTTTATTTCTATAATAAAGTTTATCCAACGGTATCTAGGACGCCCCAGTGGGCGCTTCCCGGAAGATCGGCCCAGGTAAGCCCTCTTGGCAGCTCGATACGACTCCATTCTCTCAACGAGACCGAGCCAGCGCAGCCTTGCTGAGTTTGTCTCGCCCATTATATTTGGTTCGGTCGCAAGCTCTTCAATTTCGGCGTTCATTCTTAGTCCCCAGATCCCGTCGCCGCGTTGGGTCGGTCATAGGATTTTTATAAGTGTTCATCACGCATGTTTGTTCAGGGTGGGGATCGAACCCACGACCTTTGGCAATTGAGGCAGGATCACTACTAAATGCGCCATCCGGCCAATCAAATTCGCACTAGGGAAGTAACTACCGGGTCAGCACTGGCTTGTATCATAGCATAAAACAACTGACGATTAGAGACAAAAATGGCCACGCCTACTTGTAATTTCTCAAGGTTATTTTCCACTTTTTTTCTTGCGATTCATTATAGATAATCTTGGTAATGGATTGTAACGCGTCTTCAACTTCACATCACGATGACGGTTACAGATTCCTATTTAAAACCGAAAAATCTTTTAGGAAAGTAATCTGTTGAAAGCGTACGCGGCGGTACAGTCGGAATTATATTTCTTTACCATGTTCATTTATTTATTGGGACAACCTACCAAGTACATACTAAGAACTGAATTTTTGTTTACGACTAGAGCGGTCACTATTTCCAAGTGGAATATTTTTTGGCACAGGCTATGCAAAGTGCCACGGCATGCACCTGGAAAGAGAGAGACAGAGAAGTCATATTTTAATTTAATAAGGATATTTTAATGCGTGGGAATGGTAGTACGATGTAACTTATCGACTGATGTAATTCAAAGGTTTTAAATCAGTAGGTACTTTGTGGTTATTAGTATTCCTTTGAGTGCAGTAGTACCGCTAAGTGATAATATATTAAAATTCTATAAAATTTATGTTGTTATTAATAGGTACTACTGTTGTGCGTCAAATGCGTTGTTACAAATACAACTGGTTTGGACTTAGGACTCTACCGCGTTTAAACTAGTGCCGCTAATTGGTTAACGTTGATTGTGGCCACTATGAGATATTTAAAAAAAAGTCATTCGGAGATTGAAAAGAAAGTTTTAACATTTTGTAATTAAAAAATCACATCAACATTGCACGTTTCAAAATTTGTGATTATGTTAAGATAGGTATCTGCAGAATCCGTACTTCAAAAAAAAAACAACATTTGTTACATTCCGTTGTAATCTCTAAAGAATCTTTGACTGATTTCTACTCCTGTTACCTTGACATTGGCCAACTACCCTCACATAAAAAAAAGGTACAGACCATTTAGGATAAATAATGCTACACAAGAAGAATTAGATGGTCATAAAGTAAAATAAAAAACCGTTATATCCAAATATTATTCAAATTTCTCAATTAATATTCAAACCTTTTGCCTGACTGTACTGCTTACCCTTTTTATGGAGAAAACCAGTATTTTCGGGAGATAAATGGTGCCCTTTTTGAGGTCCAAACGACCCATGTAAAAGAGATAAGACGTGTGTTATTGTTGCTTTTAAAGGGTTTTAATTATCTTGCACATGTGGAGATAAATAATATAATTAGTCATTATAAAATATGGGAGTTTTGGCGTAGGAATATATTTGAACCTAAATTATCACGAGAAGTCATTTTTTTCATGCTAGAAGTGATAAATGAGCAAGTGGGACACTTATGGTAAGAAGTCACCGCCTAGCTGTACGAGAATAGATGTGCATGCATCGATTTGAGCCTCTAATACGACTTCCTATACGGAAAGTGTTTTCTTATTCGCTGATCGAACAGATTTCGGGAGAAGGTATTTAAAAAAAAATCGGTCATTTTCAGCCAGTCACCTCCTCGTTGTGGAATCAACTTCTCGCAGCGGTATTTCCGAACCAGTACGACATTCAACTCTTCAAGAAACGAGCCTATACTTTCCTAAAAGGCCGGCAACGCATCCGCACTCCTTCTGGTGTAGCTGATGTTCATGGGCGGCGGTGTTTACTTACCATCAGGTGTCCTCTTGCTCGTTTGCCGTCCTCTATGAAAAAAATAATCTAAGCTACAAGCGATAAGTAAGACCGCCTTATTGTATGTTTATCGCTGTTGTTTCACTCATGTATTCTGTTTCTGTGCAATAAAGAATCTATCTATCTATCTAAAACCAGTCCCCAAAAACTTAAGAGTTAACTCCACTTGTCATGACCTGTCAGACCTTAGAGATATTACGTATCTAATTACGTCGTTAAAGCCCACCGAATAGCTAGTAAGTTTCACCCGGCCACGGATGTAACTTCACGTCTCTTGGGAGAGGCACTTGTCTCAATTAACATGACGAGACCCCCCGATTACCTCCGCGAGTTAGTCCGCATGTGATGTGTAGTTGTCAGCGTATAATAGGTAATCCGTATAGTAAGTTGATCAATTTCCTAAGAAGTTCGACTGGAGTGGTACAACCTGACTGTAAAGTCAGGTGGTACCACTCCAGTCGAACTGATCAATTGATGGCATGGCACAAAACAAAGCCTGTGCTGTGTTCAGTCGAGTGAGCGAGATTACCGATGCCCAATTGGGCGGAGAGGGGGGAAGGTTGGCAGCGAACTAGTGACTCTAGTGATGTTACATGTATTGTGTCTATTTTCGGCGGCAATCGCTTACCGTCAGGTGTACACATAAAAAAAAAATATCAAATTTCGGAAAAGAACAAATTGCAATGAAAATTAATCTGGTGATCTATTGGTAAAACAGTGCACAAGTCACAAAAATTTGTGCCAGTTATAACTTAACCTAATCTATTTTCGAAACATAAACCTAACATCCAGGATTTGGGAGAGTCTAGTAACTACAATGAAGCAAGTGTTGAATTCGCAACTCTATAACAGAGGAAACAGTCCAACTGGATAATAGTAGTTCACTGGATATTGGTCAGAAACTATTCAAAACCTGCAGGTTTCTTCAAGATATATTCTCACACATACGCAGCAATAAACATAACACAGGCCGCGTAACTAACTAACAAGAAACGTTCGCTATAACACATGAACTGTACGGCAATTGCGACTTGTACTGCCGGGAACTTCTAAACGAGACCTGCGGAACTTGCAGGGAGTAATTTCATACGGGTGACAGCGTGAGTGGGTTAATATTGCGTTTTTATATGGACTGGCCTCAAGGGGACATGTGACCAAGGGCGTCGCCAGCCGATGGCGCAGGGGGGGGCAAGTTGACTTACATACTACAATTCATACTTTTATCCTCATCTCTATGAATGAGAAAAGTATATAATTATGAATTGTAGGTAAAGTAAGTATGAACTGTAGGTATTCTGTGACAGTACAATGCAATAAAAAACTTGTAAATAAGTTATAATAACATTTATTAGAAAAATAGAATGATAAGGAGTTTGAATTTGAATAAGTGTACAGCGTACAGCGTATTTTTTTTAATTATCAGATTTTAATATTATAATGGTTGTTGTTTGTTTATATTAGGTTAATTAAAATATAATTTTCGGGGATTCATTGTAAACCTCTCGACCACTTTATTATTAAAATCTTGTAAGTTTCCATATATATATTAAGAGTGGAATTGGTGAATTCATTCGAGTTTCGACGAACGGGAATGATTGTTCAAGGCTTGAACTTCAAGCAAATCAACTCAAATACTTAGGACTTTGGTTGCATTATATTTGGCAACTTTTTTAGAATCTCTAGGGGGGGGCAGCTGCCCCTCCCTGCCCCCCCTTGGCGACGCCCTTGCATGTGACCCCTTAACCCTTATTGCCAGGTGTCCGGCGATTGGAAACTTTAGATCAAAGTCCTTATGGTGATGATATTAGAAGCGTGGGGAAAGAGTTGACCCAGTTTTTATAGTGGCACAGTGTGTTGGTGCATCTTATTTACTTACTCCGATGATTCAGCGACTCAGTTCTCGAGGGCATTAATATATTTCTCCCCAAGGAAGACTAGGATCTAATCTAATCTCAAAAGAAAAAGCTGCATCTATGATGCAATTTGTGTGGGAAGGCTGATCGCCTGATCACTTTTGTATGGTTAGGTGTTTTTTTTATATAAAACCCGAATGTTCTTTTTGTTTTCATCAGTATAATGTCCTCAAGAAGTGAATAAAACGGTTAATAAATGAACTTGGCTTGAAAAAGTGTACTTTGCAAAAAGTGTACATTATGTAGAACAAATTGATTTTAATTAATTTTTTCGTATACACAAAAGTGGTACTCCTGCAGATTCCTACATGTTCGTAAGATCCATAAGGGTTTCTAAGGGCCAAAACAATTGATTATCTATTGTGTCTACAGTCTGGACCTTAGGACGTTAAGAAAATACTTTCCTTAAAATATTCGACTTGATTTATACGCTTTAAAGATAGCGTGTGTGCCTCACCCCCCACGTCTAGCCATAATAAATTCCCTAGAAAGCGAAACGTTGCTTTGCACAATCAATACAAATCTAGCCACGGCGTGTAACTGACAAGGCTCCCGTATTACAACGTATTAAGGTTCAAAATAACCAGTTTACACCAGCAATAACAATGTTTTCGTACAGGAAGCGTTTTGTGATTGTTTTTCTCCTGTCAACGCGGACGGTTCAAGAAAATGTTATTTTTCTCGCAAGTGAAAATATATGAGAATTTAGTGTAACACGATCTGAGTATTTGCTGTACGAGTCGGTTTGGTTGTATGTCCATTTACCTCTGTTTGTCTGTGGCTATTGACATCTTCGTCGTAAGGGCTTTAGGTACCTCACGAGAGCCTTCGAAACCGGCATTGTGTTACAATAAAAGAAAAAATAAGATTTCTATTTCGTTTTATATAATTATTTGTCCACTAACAAGACTACATAAGGCGTGGTTAGTGAAGGCGATTTGGTTTTTCAATATATATTTTTTTAAATTTAGTGTAAAAAGCTTTAATATCTCCAATTCAAATTCACTGGGCTGTCAAGAAATTGATGCACTGGGTACCTAGGTTATTTTTTTACAACGAGCTAAGTTTACAAGATTACAATTAAGTATAACATTTTATTGACCTCTAGTCATGTATCTATCCTTCATACATACAGATTTATTATAATAGCGCTCTATCGATTCTGAGGGTCAAGCAAGAACAAGCCAGACGATAGTTTCCTCCCTTTCAAAAGCGTTGTGTGTCACCTTTGTTTGTCTGCAACGGTTATATTCGTATTCGCAAACGAGCAACCGGGTCGCCTGATGGTAAGTGAACACCGCTCATTGACATCAGCTACACCAGAAGGAGTGCGAATACGTTGCTGGCCTTTTAGGAAGGTATAGGCTCGCTTTTATAGGTAGGTATATTTATTTATTTTATACTTTCTGCTCGGCAAATCTGATCCGTTTACCACTGAATAAATTGACAGTTTACAAAACCCCGTTTGTGTTTGCGCTTGATAAGTCACGTGGCCCAAATGGCCAGATGCGCCCCGACTGAAAGTAAATATGCCGACCCATACTGTGCCAAACGAAAAGAAAGAAAGAAAGAAAGAAAGAAAGAAGAAATGTTTATTTGGAACCAAATACATATTTACGAAACATAAACAAAAACTGAAACAATACATCACAAAAATATACATTGTACCAAAATGGTCTCCGCTCAGTATCCGCTGAGCGTGTCACACATTGTGTCACACTCAACCACTGGTATTCTGCGGATGCCAGAACAACGCCTCAGCCGACGACAGCTAATATCAAAAAACAAACAACAATATTGCTAAGTATATGATGAAAATGAAATAAAAATATTAATAATAATATATAAAATTTATGCAATAATAAATAATATATAAGAATAAATAAGTACTTAAGTTATTTGTATTGGCGAAATGTTAGCTATGTATATTGGATAGATGTGAGATGCTATTTTAATATTATGTACTCTTCTGTAAGTTTAGTAAAAAAGACTTGTATTTTAACTTGAAGGTGTAAACGAAACTACTTTGTACAAATAGCCACAATGTAATGTCCATTGCTCTTCAAACAATAGTACCTAACGCAATAACCAAAGTTGTAATATCGCTTCAGCTGAAATAACATTTTATGATAGTACATTCCTCGAACCCTGACTCACTCGAATGCTTTAGTATAGCAGCAATTAAGTTTATTATTCTCATATTGATGATTAATGATTGCTTCGGTGACACAGCGTGATGTCGCACCAATTACGATATAGCGATGTATTTGGTAGGTATTTCGGATTCGGATAAAATTAAACTAGGCAGCAGAAATACTAAGACACCAGCTGATTTTCATATAAATGTACGTACTCAGTTTGGAGGTACTACAGATGTGAAAATTTCACTACTTTTACCAAGTAGTAATGATTTAAATTTAATTTATGTCAAAAATGTTCTAATTTGAATCTTATCTGATCTCGCTATGTCACTGTTCTGTGATTAGTTACCATCCGGTGACCCACATACTCGTTCGTCGCGTAGAGGATTTTACTTATTAAAGAAATTGTTATACGTATTTATCAAAAAAAAATCATTGGTTTTTATGGAACACAATAGTATTTTGCGTGGTTATGATACGGCATATTGATAAATGCCAGCAAAGTACTGGGTAAAACGTACACTTTTTGAAGGGTATCGGCAGTATCGGTCAGCTTCAGCGGCCAAAATAACGACTTATGCGCCTAGCGGACTAACTAGAGGCTGATTATAAGACAGTATGGCGAATTTCCGTGTCACATCACAGGCAACAGCCATATTGGATCGGTGAGCCAGCGAAGTAAGTGGTAGTAGTGTCCTAGTAAGGAAAAGGTCCTACTTCGCGCCTCGGCCTAAGAATTACCCCAATAATTTAAGATGACAGGATACGTTAATGCTTATTACAAAACCTTCGGTTAAGGTGGAGTTACATTTAATGGTCCGAACTAAGTACTTATTGTTATGGCCGCTTCAGAGCGGTCAAATGGGTATTTAAGCTGGGTTATTTTTGGTGTCCCAAATAGGTATCTGTAACTACGTTTTCTGCCCCTAAATTAGTTAGATTATCTCTACACAGAAAGCTGGCGTGAAGCAGTTGAGACAGTAAGGGTAAAGGGTGATTCCACTTTTTTTTTCCCAGGGGAAACCATCATGTCCTTCACTTCCCACATGTGAGTAAAAGGGTGGTTTGTGGGTCTCCAATCCTTTTTTTATTCTTTTTTTTCGTTAGGAGAATGCCGCTGCCCTGCCCATTGCCACTTCAGCCACGCAATTTTTTGCGAGGAGAACAGACGGCCGTTGGGGTGGAAAGGTCCTTGAGTGGAGGCCACGCGCAGGAGGCCGCAGCCGTGGCAGGCCTCCCACCAGGTGGACCGACGATCTGGTGAAGGTCGTGGGAGTCCATTGGATGCGGGTGGCACAGGACCGATCTGTGTCGAGAACTTTGGGGGAGGCCTATGTCCAGCAGTGGACGTCTATTGGCTGAAATGATGATGATTATGAATGCCGCTGGTCCGGGGTGCAACATTCTCAAAAGTATGGCAACGTGTCTATGGTCAGTGATTACTTACCACCAGGCGACCTGCTAGCTCGTTTATCTCCCTATCTCATATAAAAAAATCTCTTACTGAAACGGATGATGAAGTTGGACGATGATGATGATGATGAGGAGGATTTGTAATTGATACAAGCACACCAGACAACATTATATTGTTATACTAGCGGCTGCCCGCGACTTCGTACGCGTGGAGTTAATTATTGACACTTACCGTCATATTTTGGACAATCCACACAATATATTTTTATAAATTGTAGCCTATGTGTTATTCTGATGTATAAGCTATATTGTGGTAAAGTTTCATTCAAATCCATTCAGTAGTTTTTACGTGAAAGAGTAACAAACATCCATACATCCTTACAAACTTTCGCCTTTATAATAGTAGTAGGAATTATTGGGTAAAGTTCGCATAGTATACACAGTACAATATTTAGGCACGGGAGGGCTACAACCACAGACTATAAACTATTGAAGACATTCATAAAATTGGTGTATTGTTTCATAAAGAACGCTAGAATTTAAACTTAATCAGTGGCCAAAAAGGTTATGACGATGTAGGTCAACAGTTACTCAAATATAGGTTCGCAGTGCGCTTTAAGGGGCTATACGAATGAAACTAGCACCGCCAACCTATTTATATATTTAATATTTAATAGTTAGACTGTCGCATTAGTTTAGTAAACCTGTAAAGATAGTTAAGTAAGGAAGAATAAATAAATAAATAATAATAAATAAATAAATAAATTTACACTGACTGTGGCGAAAATACGATATTTTTTAAGAAAGCAAAACATTATAGACTTAGATAAAAGTAAATTGAATTTTTCAAGATGCAATAGTTTCATTCGTATAGCCCCTTAAATCTGGACGCACCCTTATATTCTCGTACATCGTGTTCAAATTTTAATAATCAAGGTACGCAGAGTACCGAGTACACAATATGGGATATAAGGCACGTATTTAATGAAGGGTAACAAAATTGCCATATTAATTCTGGTAATTGTCAATTAATCTTACATTACACGCCCGTAACACTAAATTGTGTGTTTAATTAGAGTGATTTTTAACCTGTCTTGAGAAGTGGTTTAACATTATTTTACACTAGTTACTCCCTTCACTTTGCTTCGGGAATCGGGTCATTTGTTTCTTTTGCTGATTTAGTATTAGTTAGGCTGTTTGCCAATAGATGGCACTGGTGGTCGATTACATCGCGCAAGTGTTTCGTTAATTCAGTTTACCTGTAAGCTTTATCGTTTTTAATAGGATTTACCTCTTTGTTAATAGTATATTAGAAGATTAAATAATGATAATGGTAATAATACGATTCTTGATTTTATTAGCAAAATACCTAAGATATATCTGAGAGCTCGCCAAAACTCAAGAGAGCAAGTAAATCTTCAAAGGAATTGATGTGACTTTCGATACGTTGATAATATGGTGGACTTTTCATCACTTTAAATACAAGAGCAGATTGAAGTGGCAGATGGCAGGGCATATCTATACTATTTATAAAGAGATAACTTCTATAGACAACGACAAGGCTTATATAGGTAAACAGAAAACACGAAACGCTTGCGCGATGTAATTGGACACAGCGCCATCTATTGGTTCATTTCTGAAGTACGATCCCGAAGCGAAGTGAGGGCGGGCCATTAGTAGTGTAATAAAACTCCATATTTTGTGGATATTTAGAGTATTCCGTAGTTCCAATATTTACAGATACATTAACAAAACTAATAGCAACTTAGATTTTAAACATAATAAATTTTGTTACAAAAGGCAAAATTATTAATAACCAGGGGCATTCTCAACCAGTTAACGTTTAGTTCATGCAGAAAAGACTTATCTATCCATACTAGTTGAAACCAATGTTATATATTATGTCATTAAACCAAGTTGCTTTAATATTATCAAACTAAGTGAGAGCAGCCCACTTACAAATAAATGCGACTTCATATTGAATGTGCGAGGTCTCTCGTCAAACTTGGACCACTTTAACAAAGTGATGTATGCCCCGTGAGAATTGATCTCTCAATTTCTAAGTTTCAGAGTTATCCCTTAAAGCGAGTTACTTATGGGACCAATCGGGAATAGAGTAAAGGGCCCCATGACGCATTTGGTAGTATTAAGCGTATCTCAATTATTTCGATTCGTTCGATTGGTGGGTCGAGCAAGTACGTTTCGAATTTTTCGAACATAGCTCGGGTTTGTGATCACCAATCCGCGTTAGGTAAGCGTGGTGATTGAGCCTAATCCCATCATAGTAGCGTTAACTTGATTTCTATGATGGAGGCCTTTGCTCTGCAATGGAACAGTATACCTATAGTGGCACAACTGCCAAAAAAGTTATATCTGAAAAAATAATCTTTATTTAACCGTAAACAAGTTATTTATTTATATGATGTCTTCAGATTTTTTTATATTATTTAAAAATAGAAATATTATTTATTCAGTTTAAGTCAAGTAATTTTAATCTACCGCTGATTTCACCTATGGACATTGTACGAACATCACGTAATTTTTTTACCTATATACTGTCCCACTGCAGGGCAAAGGCCTCCATCATAGAAATCAAGTTATCGCTACTATAGCTATGATGGGATTAGGCTTAATCACCACGCTTGTCTAATGCGGATCGGTGATCACAAAACCCGAGTAATGTGTATTTTTATTCAATTTTACTTCGCCCATCATTTGAAAATACCAAATCACGTCTACCAAATCTCGCCAGATATGTTGCCGTTACAATAAAAACCAGCATAAAACACAGTAATACCTAGGTATTTCTCAAAACTTTATAACTTTTATAACAAAAAACCGGCCAAGTGCGAGTCGGGCTCGCGCACAAAGGGTTCCGTAGCAGCAAATATAACTTAACCAAAATTACAGTTAAATCAACCTATCTCAAAAACTATAAGAGATACTTTGATCAAACCAAAAATCGTTGAAAGAGTTAATTAGCATGCATCACCTCTATTTTTTTTAGAATTTTATACCCCGTAGTTATAAAAATAGAGGGGGGGGGACATACTTTTTACGACTTTGAGAGCTGATATCTCAAAAACCGTTCACTTTAAGAAAAATGTTTTTTAGAAAACTTTATATCATTTTAAAAGACCTTTCCATTGATACCCCACACGGGTATGTACATCGAAAAAAAAAATTTCATCCCTCAGTTACATGTATGGGGGGCCCCACCCCCAATTCTTTTTTTTACTATTTAGTGTCATATTTTTGTAGCGGTTCATACAACACATATTCCCATCAAATTTCATCACTGTAGTACTTATAGTTTCCGAGTAAATCGGCTGTGACAGACGGACAGACGGACAGACGGACATGACGAAACTATAAGGGTTCCGTTTTTGCCATTTTGGCTACGGAACCCTAAAAAAGGTGTACCTACCTAAAAAGAGCTACGCTTTAAATATTAATAAGTTGCCAGTTTCATTACCTTCCAACCAAAATACCGTAAAAATTTGCTTAAAACTTTCACAAACAACCCCGAAATAAGAAAACAAACACAAAACACGGTAACTGGGAGAAAATGGCTGCGTATAAAAAGAGAATCATCTGTTCGCCATCTTTGGGATGGGGAAAATTGGCCGTAAAAGTGTGGATGGTTCATTTTGGGTCCAGTAATGAGTGTCCAGTTGGACCCATTTTTCTATTAGGGTTTCTAAGGTTCTAAAGACGGCAGGGATTGGAATTTTAGGAAGGGACCCGTGACTGAGCTGTTTTGGTAAGTGGCTTGGAGCGGCTATTGGTAGCTACTGTACATTTGCTCTCTCGTATTTTTAGAATCCAATTTTCGAGTCATCATCAGCCTTTTGCAGTCTAATTACAAATACTAATTTTCAAGTTGCAGGAATTGATATGCCTTTGGCAAGTCAATATTCTCGTATTATTATTGAAGATTAAATAAATCCGATGGATTGGAGACATTTCTACACATGTATTTTCTATCAACAAACCTTTTTAAAAAACTGAAAAAAGTATACCACTAGCGCCATCTATTGTACAATAGTAAAATTACGTCCAAAACAAAGCTATAGCGTACTTAGGTACCACTCGTCTTGTATACAAAATAAGGAGATAACTTCTCTATACAAAGACACCGTTTAAATAGTAAACCGAAAAACAAAATACTTACTTATGTGATGAAATCGATGCCCAGCGCCATCTATTGGTTGTGTTTCGAACTAATTTCCCAAAACAAGTCATAAATATGCGAAGTTGTATTATATTTTTATCGCAACAATTGGTTTTATACAAAATCTATTTTGATTGCTTAAGGGGCTATACGAATGAAACTAGCGCTGCCAACCTATTTACACTGATTTTGGCGAAAATATGATAATTTTGAAGAAAATAAAACATTACAGACTTAGATCCAAGTAAATTGGATTTTTCAAGATGCAATGCAATATTTCAAACACGCGACAAGTAACAATAATGTTAATTATTGCTTAAAACGGCCACTTTTAGCAATAATTGACATTAAGTATTGTTACTTGTCGCGTGTTTTATGTATTGTATTGCATCTTAAAAAAATCAATTTACTTTTATCTAAGTCTGTAATGTTTTGCTTCCTAAAAAAATATCGTATTTTCGCCACAATCAGTGTAAATAGCTTGGCGGCGCTAGTTTCATTCGTGTAGTCCCTTAATTCAGAGTCGTCATAATGTTGACCGAAGGTCTGACAGTATTAATAAGCCGTTTTCTCGTTATTTGCTTTAGCCCTAACTAAAGGTCTTTCTAACCGAGGGGTGAAAAGTTGCCGTCCGATTGCCCAAACTTTGATGCCAGTTCTCGGATGATTTTTAGCCCCATTCGCTTATAAGGGTTCATAGGAAGTTGGACCTTTTGTACCGCTAAAAGTTTGTTGAATCCTCTTTGTTTTGAGAAGTGGAATTTCATGAACGGGGACAGCGGTTTTTCCTTTATAAAGTTGTCTTTGTGTTATTTGATAAGCCGTGTCGTTGATGTTTTAAATTAAAGAGGTTTGATGAGGAGAAATTTGATATAGGTCAAAGTCGGAAGTTATTTCATTTATTCGTTGCTCATTTTGTTGAGTCGAAAGATGGATGCGGTGTGGTTGCGGTTTCGACATTAATATTAAGCCACAGTGGGTAATGCATCGGAAACAAGCGAGGGTACTAAGGCGAAGGGTACGGCATTCTAGCGCCGCCAATTGATTTAATTTTATAGCTACTAAGCCGGATCTATTATTACCTATCGCTGTCCCACAGCCTCTCGGCAAACACTTAAACTATTTATTGAATAACTGTGCACAACTTTCAAAAATTTACTATAACTCGAAAAACTGGCCACTTTTGGCGTTTTCCTCCAAACCCACTTTAATTGACAAGTAAATAACTTAAAACTTTACTCAGTGGCGGTGAACGAGGCCCTTAATGCACAACAAAAGCATAGCTAACCATGATAAAATAGTATCTCGTTTACTTTTTTTCTGTCAGTATTTTGGGACCTCCATCTCAAATTAGGTTTGACTAATTCGGTCGCGCATTATCAGCCCATCTCCCTTCACGTAGCGTTATCTCAACACAGTTATTACATTATCTCCTAATTTATCAGGGCCAGGCACCCGCATCAATAGAAACCTTTACAAGGTTATGTCATTGTTTGGCCGTTTGAGGTCAAGTTGTGGGAAGTTACAACAGTGAACGAATTCCAGAAAGGCTGTGGACTGAGCAAAATGTCCTAAATCTGTTAAATTTTGAGGATTATTTAGCCGACCATACAATGCTTAGTGAGTGGAGTCCGACCCGTGAAGGCGACTCAATGTGATTAATTAGCAGCGCCCCGAAATTTCACTACCGCCTCGCTTTCACGGGTTGGACATAGGCTACCGGACGCACTGTATATTAATTTATTAATACATTAAAACACCCTGTTGGTTTTAAGAACCGGCTCGTGATCTCGGGTTCGATTCTGGGGTCAAACAAATAGTATAATTCTATGTATGTATGTTTCGAATTATTCGACGAAACATACATACATAGAATTATTCGAACAGAAAACCGGCGTGAAGCAGCCCCTGTGCTGTGTTTCGCCGAGTGAGTGAGGGTACCGGAGGCCCACCCGGAGGGAAGGGGATAAAAGGTTGGCAGCGCACTTGTAACTCTTATTTTTGGTATAGCAATTCTTTGCAATTTATTCTTAAGTAAATATTGCACTTAAAAAATTCCTCGGAGGGTTCAGGTGGGACTCGAACCCACAACCCTCCGCAATCCGGGCAGACATGCTATCCACACCACACCATCCGAGCCCCTTACCAAGCCGACGAATCTCGTAAGTGCTTAACTCGCCATGAGCTGACGATAGTCTCATCAATATTGTAGGTATACTATACAATATCCAGTGGAAACATTATTACAAATATTTGACCACTAGTTAAGATGAAACTGCTAAACGAATAATTTTTATTTTTGGTATAGCAATTCTTTGCAATTTATTCTTAAGTAAATATTGCACTTAAAAAATTCCTCGGAGGGTTCAGGTGGGACTCGAACCCACAACCCTCCGCAATCCGGGCAGACATGCTATCCACACCACACCATCCGAGCCCCTTACCAAGCCGACGAATCTCGTAAGTGCTTAACTCGCCATGAGCTGACGATAGTCTCATCAATATTGTAGGTATACTATACAATATCCAGTGGAAACATTATTACAAATATTTGACCACTAGTTAAGATGAAACTGCTAAACGAATAATTTTTATTTTTGGTATAGGATTTTTTTTTTTAAGTGCAATATTTACTTAAGAATAAATTTGCACTTGTAACTCCACTGGTGTTGCAAGTGTCCATGAGCGGCGGCAATTGCTTACCATCAGGTGATCCGCCTGCTCGTCTGCTACCTATCACATAAAAAAAAAACTTAGCTCAGGTTTCTGATTGCCAATCCGCATTAGACAAGCGTGGTGATTACGCTTAATTCCATCATAGTAGCGATGACTTGATTTCTATGATCGAGCCTTTTGCTCTGCAGTGGGACAATGTAGGCTGAGGGCAGACTTTGCCTTTTTCTTCACAGTAAAACCTACCTGGGAAAAATCCATTTAAGGGGCTATACGAAGGAAACTAGCGCCGCCAACCTATTTACACTGATTGTGGCGAAAATACGATATTTTTTAAGAAAGCAAATCATTACAGATTTAGATAAAAGTAAATTGAATTTTTCAAGATGCAATACATTAAATAAAACACGCGACAAGTAACAATAATGTCAATTATTGCTATAAGTGGCCGTTTTTAGCAATAATTAACATTATGTTACTTGTTTAAAATATTGCATTGCATCTTGAAAAATCCAATTTACTTGGATCGAAGTCTGTAATGTTTTATTTTCTTCAAAATTATCATATTTTCGCCACAATCAGTGTTAATAGGTTAGCGGCGCTAGTTTTATTCGTATAGCCCCTTCTCTCAGGCGACTCTATTTTGACCGCATCGGAGCAAAAGTATTAACCAACTGAATCATTTTGCAACAGAATTTTTCACGTTAGGTATAAGAAATCCTATCCATTCATCCCACACAAAGATTGATGTTATGCTTGGAAGTATTTATGTGTTCCAGTGATTGATTTGCGGGTATTCTGATACAAATGACCATTGTATGCTTTTGTATTACTTGTTATCTAGATTTATTGTGCATCACAAAACCTGTTTGTGGAAGTCTCTGGACATCAATATCTAAAAAAAATTTTGTTAACTCGAAAATAGATAAGCTATTAAGATTCCTATTACTCATACTCAAAATCGTTCCTGCGATATTTCCGAACCGATACAACCTGCAAACCTTCATAAATCGAGCGTATTCCTTTTTTTAAATGTCAGTAGCGCACTTGTGACTCCTCTGGAGACCTATTTTTGAATTTTCACTTTGTCCAAACAAAACTAAGTACTCGTTGCAAGTCACGTTGCCTCGTAAGTCGCATAATTCATAACTTAGATTCATAATTTTCCCTATTTTTGAAATCACTCGAGGATGTGTATATTGTAACTCGTTAACACTTGACGTGTGACGTGACGTGCTTCCACTCGCCTCACGAAAACGAGTGGTTTGCACCATTGCACCACTAGTTGCAAATCGGTCGTTTTCGAATGATTCAAAAATGCGGATGTCAAAAACCATGCGAGTCACACATTTTTTCAAGACTAAATCGAAGTTTCCATTTCATCCATTCTTAAAATCTTAATGCCTATTCTTAGATTTTTGAATTGAATGGATCTTCACAAAAAGTAAAAAAACTAAAACCCAACTACGACAAAAAACGACGCTGAAATGTTCATGTTTGGAAATCCGCAGTCACACGTTGCCAAAGTGCTACGGAAGGTAGGTAGGTATAAATGAACGTGTGACTACGCCTTTCCAAACATGAAAATTTATCTCTACACAGTGAATATTGCATACTTCAGAATAGTATTGTATGACATTATTGTAAATTGACAACGAAGGCTTGTTATATAATTTTTCAGCGTCGTTTTTTGTCGTAGTTGGGTTTTAGTTTTTTTACTTTTTTTTTATTTGTACTATTTTGGTGTCCAAGTGCTAGTAATATATATATATATATATTCTAAATGTACAAGTCAAGCGCTTTCAAATGATACCAAACACGGCATATTTATCATAACTTTATTTTTTTACTCTGCATGTTTTTTCCGCTAGAAGGCGCCACATTAGATTTTGTAAAACCTCATATAGCCTATAACCAGCGGACAATTTAGACGCTTATATGTCATTTGTCGAATGTTAAATAAGTAGTTTAGAAGTAACGTGAAAACAGATGAACATACATACATACATAGCCTGTCAAAATCATAACTCTCCTTTTGCTTTGCCGTAGTCGGGTAAAAAGTAAACACCGACACGTATACCCAAGATCAGCTTTTCCAAAATCTGTTTTCTTTTTCTGACCTTCAATTTCCTTAAACTTTTTACAATACAAAGGACAATTCTGCTTCAGTTTAGCATTCAATTCGCGTACGAAGAAAAATATTTTCCTACAAAGGCACTGCAAGCGTCCATCACGTCCAATCTGAACGGTTTTTATATCGGAATATCTGTTGGGGCGGAATTTTTCGCTTTGGCAAATCGACGATATCCGGTATACCCTAGGTTGTTTGTTGATAGACAGCTTCTAGAGGAGGGATAAGTTATTGGTCCTCCAATATTCCGGTTATTCCTATGGTATACAGGGTCTAGAACCCGGGATATATTTGAATGTAGGTATAAACTCGGGTTTTCGGTTTTTTTTACACTAAAAATCCCTTGCATGCGCTTATAGGCTTCATCCATTCCAAAACAAAAAAAGATCAAGAGAATCATTTTTTTTTTAAAAATGATGGAATCCTAATTTGGTAAGTTTGTCATTAAGGTATGAAAATTTGCCCTGTTTCTAGTGTTATCAGTAAGTACCAAGCCATAGCATGGCATTCCTGGGTGCCATAATGATAAAAGGGTATCTCTTTTTGAAGATCAACAGGTCCTAGGTTCGATTGCAAAATATGTTGAATTTTTCATATCATAGAAGTGTATACTTGGATTTTATGGAGGAGGCCAATACCATTGACTGGGAATAAATACGCTGATACATCAAATTAATTTTTTTTATAAAACCTGCTTTTTGAAAATCAATTAAGTCTTGATAATAGTAAAACGTCTCCTACTATACAGCTCATTGCGATATAGCTTATAGCATATCGCAATGAGCTATCTAACAATAGCGATGACCGTTAGTTTGTGCACTTGTAAAAAGAAGACTACTAGTATGGTTTTTTTTTTTTATGTGATAGGTAGCAGACGAGCAGGCGGATCACCTGATGGTAAGCAATTGTCGCCGCTCATGGACACTTGCAACACCAGTGGAGTCACAAGTGCGCTGCCAACCTTTTATCCCCTTCCCCCCGGGTGGGCCTCCGGTACCCTTACTCACTCGGCGAAACACAGCACAGGGGCTGCTTCACGCCGGTTTTCTGTGAGGCAGTGGTATCACTCCTTCTGTGTGCGTTTCTGCGCACTCAAAGTCATCGCTATTGTTACATGCCACAGACTATACCTTACATTTATTTTCGTATATAGATAGGTCGAATCGTACCTAAAAGCACAAAATAATAATTTTGTGCTAAAAAGTTCTAAATCAATTTCAAAATGTTCTAAATTAACGTAGAACAGCCTTTGTACATGTACTGTTAAAATACACCTTGGCACGATAAATAAATTATGTATATCCATAATGCAAAAACATTTTTATAAAATATGGGGCGAAATATTTCATACATAACATATTGATTACGGCAGGGCGAAGAGAAGATTCATACAGGGAACATGAATTATTATAGAGCCAATTTATTTGTAACAGTGTACGAATTGATTTCTTGCTATTGGGGGAGAGTATGTTTACATTTTGAGCTTTTGTTTTATATAATCATCTTATCTTAGTATTATTCCCGTTGCATACCCTGTGAATTAATGTTTGTCTAGTGTTTATGCTTTAACGTGTCAGATTTTTTTCTGATTTGCCGTTATGAGCCCTTTTTATAAAAAATCCTGTTCAAAATCAAACCACGATCTCTCATTTGGAAGAAAAGATTTTATATACTGAGTTATCATTTGCTCTCTCATATTTTGTTTATTTTTTTTTCATAATCTAAGCCCAATATTGAGATAAATAACTTATCTAATGAGATACAGCCCGTTCTAATTGGGTTCGAACCCTTGTTCGGCTGCTGTATTTTACGGCAGCTATGACGTAGGGAGGGACCTTCAAGAGGAAAACACACTCCTTTCTAAAATGCCGGTGCCAATTCCGCCCAATCGTGCACGTTGAGTGCTTTGAGGTCCTTGGCGACTTCGTCCCTCCAGCGGTATCTCGGACGACCCACAGGACGTCGCCGAGACTACACTGGCTCCGACACGTGGAGAGAATGGGAGAGGATCGTGCAGCCAAAAGAGTCATGATAATAATTATGAATAAATCTTATCCGTAGAAACTTACTTCATCTCAAATAAGTAATGCTTAAAATATACTAAAAGTGAGTTGAAGCAGTTTAAAATCTGAAGCTACTCAAGGAAAATAAAACCATGGAGTATGAACGTCGAATGAAATTAAGTTGGAAACTTTTCCGCTGCCTGTATTTTAATCTGTTTATATCTCTCGGGACTTTTGTAAGGAAGAAATTTGAAACAGATTATTCTCTTTTGTTCTGGGAGTTTCAAAGCTATTATTATCTTCAATTAGCTATGAGCCTAAGATGCTACTTCTCGATTCTGCATGCATCTGGTTTTTGATTAAATTATTCTCTTGTTAAATTTATGAAATTTAAAAAAAAAAACTGATACCATTGGTTTATAATATACCACCAGTTCTAACCAGCCCCAGTCTCCGCTCGTCAATGCTTGTAAAAAGTTTTTCTGTTCTTTTATATACGAGTAGATATGTGATAAATAGCAGACGAGCAGATTGGCGCCTCCCATATACGCCTGCAACTCCTGTAGTCACAAGTGTGCTGCCAAACCTAAGGCGGGTAGCACACTGCCAGAGTCGAGGCACAGTCGAGGCGGTGGTGTGATATAAGAGTCGAGGCGGAGGTGCAGCGCATCGTTTACACCCATTCAATATGGAAATGGATGGAATGGATGAAAAAATGGCGGCGGGGTCGGGGCGGCGGCGTGCCGCGCGCCCGCGCCGCGTCGCCGACTCGACTCTGCACCTCCGCCGCCTCGACTGCGCCGCGACTCTGGCAGTATGCGTTGACATATTTGATTGTACAGAAAAGTCAGAGGCGGTGCGCCTCTTGAACGCTTCCGCCTCGACTCTTGAGTGTGTGTGTGCGACACGCCTTAGACCAGCGTGAAGCAGCTCCTGTGCTGAGTTTTGACGTTTGAATGAGTGAGAAAAAGTTCGTGCTAGTACGAGAGAAACACGATACGATATTCTGCCTAGCGCGTAGATTAACGAACACTTTGATATCAATATCATGTCCTAGCTAGACCTAACTTTCATATCAAAATTTTGTGTCTAATTCAAACCGAACCTAATCATATTAAAACATGTTAAAAACATTTTTGATGACCCTAAACCCTAAACTGATATTCGGAATCCCACGACATTCCTATAATTCCTCGTAAAAATACCTAAAGCATTTCTAGCGCAAGTATCTCATACTTTTTCTACAATATTCCATTTTATTCACTAAAATTATCTTATCAGAACATAAAATATTTTTTCACTCGGAATTTTTTAGGGTTAATAACTAAAGTATGCTGTATGAGATATTACGCTTCTATAAAAAATCGTTTTACTTTAATTAAATTCTGTTATTGTACTCAGAATGAAAGCATTAAAAATATCCATACTAATATTATAAATGCGAAAGTAACTCTGTCTGTCTGTCTGTCTGTCTGTCTGTCTGTCTGTCTGTCTGTCTGTTACTCTTTCACGCCAAAACTACTCAACGGATTTAAATGAAATTAAATAATTATATAAATATGAGACCCTGAGAAAGAACATAGGCTACTTTTTATTGCGAAAAGGGGGTTGTAAGGGGTTGAAAGGGGGGTAAAAAGTTACTTTTCCACGCGGACGGAGTCGCGGGCGGCCGCTATATATTAATAAAGACTTTGCTGTTATTGTTTACACACTTAGTCTAATATGATGTACTATCTAATAAAATCTCAATATACGTAAATGTTTACACATACGGAATTACATTTCAGACTTAAAATAATTATGCTGAGATTTCAGATTAAAATAGCGAAGAATATAATAAACTTATTCTAGAAAAAGAGGATAAGGTAAATACTAAAATTGTACGCAAATCAGAATAAGGATACCAGACTAATAAACGATCTATGATCGAAACAATATCGATGTTCGATTGGACAGGCCGGATCGCGCAATTGACAGTGGCTCTGCCTCATACGCCAAAAGTCGTGAGTTTGATCACCACTCTGGACAAACATTCGTGTGATGAGCACTTGTGTTTGTTCAGTGTTCGGGTGTTATTATAATGTACTAGCGGCCGCCCGCGACTTCGTCCGCGTGGAAAAGTAACTTTTTACCCCCCTTTCAACCCCTTACAACCCCCTTTTCGCAATAAAAAGTAGCCTATATTATTTCTCAGGGTCTAGATTATCTGTATACCAAATTTCATTTAAATCCGTTGAGTAGTTTTGGCGTGAAAGAGTAACAGACAGACAGAGTTATTATATAATATTTATATATTATATAATATTAGTATGGATTTAAGGATTATAATATTTGCGATCCTCTGTTGTCTGATATTTGTAACACAAGTGCTTAAGCTACTTAGTACGGAGTGTATAAGACATTGTGAGAATTTATTTATATTGTTTATTGGTCAATACAAATATGACCGTCTTAAACTCAATATTGCATTGGCATTGCTATATAGTGTATTGAGTTAAATATTGGGGCAACAAACCCACCAACTCACACCTAATATGAAACTAGTTTAAGTCAAGAAAGTGGTGGTTTATAAACCCGTAACCTACATTCAAAAGGAAATACTTAACAAGATTTTATCAGGTAAATACACCAGTCTTGTTAACCGTCGTTTTCTTGACAGCCCTTCTGCAAAGAGCTTGCTCTCTAACTAGCATTCTACCCTTGGAAGATTTACACAGGGCGACTTATGACTTACAAAGTTTGTTCCTTTCTTAAAGTGGCACAAGTTTCGGGTGACCAGGTGTCTGATATTGGAATTGGAAAGAACTGGCCAGAAGTCCGGACTATTTTGCTCATATTTTTTTATTGCTAACTCTTATGGCCAGTTCTGTGGAACCTTCTTTTGTGTTACAAAAGTTTCTTTTTTATCAAATAACTAGTGGCCCGCCCTCACTTCGCTTCGGGACCGTAATTCAGATATGAACTAATAGATGGCGCTGTGTCCAATTACATCGCGCAAGCGTTTCGTGTTTTCGGTTTACCTATAAGCCTTGTCGTTGTCTATTGAAGTTATCTCTTTATAAATAGTATAGATTCAGGACAAAAACTTCGTCAATCGGCTAGTCGCGAGCCGGATTTCACAATATCCCTCGTTTAATTGGCAATTCATGATCGTGGTAACTTTATTTTATCTCTGATTTGCTCTGAAAAAGGATATCTTGGTTAACATGAAAACTGGGTTGTTAAGATATCATAATTTAATACTCAACATACAATTGATACTTATTCTCAAAACGCTTTGTGCAAACGGCGAGTAAGCAAGTCTCGATTTTTGTAGTAGTTAGGTAGTACAGTTTTTTTAGGTAGTATTTAAACTTATTTGTATTATATACGTTTTACTATACAGTGTTATGAAATAGTAAAGTAGAATGCAAAGCGAACATTTAAAGCACTTATTATTTATTTTTCCTAGAAAGGCTCTAAATACCTACTACAAAAGAAGGAAAAGGGAAGTTCCCATAAAGTACTAGGGATTTGGTAGCCCTACACAAGTTGTATTTTAGTAAAACTTAGTCGTATTTTCGTTTGTTTAGGACTACCAATCATCACCAAGCATAGATATAAGTAAAATGTATGTATATCTCCATATTCTCCCTACTAACAATTTATTTCTTAGTTAGGGAAACTATTATGCCAAGAAAGCATATCGTCGCCGTCGTAGAACAAGGACGGTTCTGACTTTTTTCAATTTTTTTTTTATTTCATAAATCGGCATGTAATCGAGTGTTTTATCGGTTGATGTTACCTTTTTTATAAAAAGTTACTCAATGCCTGAGATATTGTCTAGAATAACGACGGATTTGATTCTGTGAGCGTAGTACTACGCCCGATTAAAGAATCCGTCCATGTCCGGCGGAGAGTGCTCCCCCCCCGCACCCCGCTCACTGCGGCGGATCACTAATATCCAAGAAGAAGACGAAGAAGAAAAATGAAAAAGAAGAAGGTACATAATGTCTCAATTTATTTATTCATTATTATTATTTATTTAATAACGTTTTCCTCGAGACGTCAATTATCTTTTTAATAATAATAATTATATTATTAGTAGGACATACATAGTGCAGCTACTCAGGTTGCATTCGGGTCACTATCCTTGTAAAAAGTTCGCTTTTTAATGAGGAAAGTAAACTTCAGCGGACGTGATGTATGCAACACTAATACAGACGACATTCAGCACATTCTATTAGAATGTGCCAACATATCGGACGAGAAGGGAGGCAATGATGGCAAAGTTTAATATAAACGAAAATGATTTAGGTGTGTTTTTAAGTATTTTTAGCGAGCCAACTCCTGAACTTGCAAAAATGTCTAGTAGATTATAGTTTGGTAATTGCTGACCCCTTTTGTCCGCGCGTCCTTTTGGCACTTCCATTTAATTTGTGTTTTTTTATATTTAAGTTAGTGTGATATGTAAATGTAATTTAAGTTACGATGAGGCTGATATGTCAAATTGTGACAAAAGCCTCTTAATAAATAAAGAAAAAAAACCCTTTTTTAATATAAACACTCATAAAGATTTTCCATGATTAAGACAACATTAAGGTTCGTTGACCTCCCTGAGAGCGGTGAATGGACCATGTCCAAAAAGGATTATAATTTTCTAATCATTTAAATCGCACAATTAAAAGGCGCTTAGTGTAAAGCCCTCAGACTTAGCTAAAATTAATTACGTCTAACGAGTTATGAGAGGTTCTGTTCGCAAAATTGCCGTGTGCATTCAACAACAATATTACTGTGTAATTAAGTGTGTTACTAAGTAGTTTACAGTCTGTAAATCATCGATATAGTATAATGATAAACTAGGAAAGTAAGGAAAGTATTAGCCTATATACTGTCCCACTGCAGGGCAAAGACCTCCATCATAGAAATCAAGTTATCACTACTATGATGGGATTAGGCTTAATCACCACGCGTGCCTAATGCGGATTGGTGATCACAAACCCGAGCTATGTTCGAAAAATTCGAAACATACTTTTGCTCGACCCGGGAATCGAACCCGGGACCCCGAGATCACGGCCAGGTTGATCAAATGATAAACTAAAAAATATTTTTTTTATGATATCGGGGGCAGACCAATAGACAGATCACCTGATAGTAAGCGATTACCGCCGCCCATGGACACCCGAGGGGTCACAAGGTGCGCTACCGACCTTTTCTCGCTTTTTGTAAGTTTAAATACTGTAAAGTGGACTTTTTCCAAACTTAGACACTTTTTCGGTCCCTTGGTAGTGATCAATACCATACTGAAGAAGTGATCCCAACGGTGCTGTCATTAGCAAGTTGTACAGCTAATATTATCAATTTCGAAAAAAAAGAAGTATTTTTTTTCCGACCCTAATCCGTGTGGAGTTAATAAGTAAAAAGTGCTCTTTTGCCAATTGAGCCTTAGTTGGCACAGACACTTAAAGCCTTCGCGATGATACCATGATACTAGGGTTTACATAAGCGAAGCTGAACAAAAAGTTGACCTCCGTTACCATCACTGGCAAAGCACAGCAAAGTCGCTGCTTAACAGTGGTTTATGGGTGAGGCCGTAGTAAGTAACACATCTGTTGAGCTGGCCGATTCTCGCAAATCTAAACTCATGGTATCTAAACTAGAATCATAAAAGAAGACCAATAAAGGGTTCGACTGTGACATGACGAGTTTCGGGGCTCCCCTCATTTGCTTTGTTCGCACACACGGCTGCCCTTGACAGTCATCGCCCTTCTTGTCATTGACTAATGATGCCCCAACAATGCGGAGTGCCAGCGTAATGGATTGCGCGGTTTACGGTCCCCGCTCCGATGAACTGGCGCGGATGAGCTAAAAATAAACTAAATTGATACATTGATGAAGGGACGCTCAAAACCACTCAAAACAATCATGAACCATTTACATTTCTAAGTGAGGTGTATTCCCGAAGGGTCAGATATAAACGTGTAGATACACCATAGACAACATCTCATACATAGACTCCGTACTAAGTAGCTTAAGCACTTGTGATACTCATATCAGACAACAGAGTAAACACACATAATGCTTAAATACATTTACACACAGACAATGAAAAAACACAAGTGTTCATCACACGAATGTTTGTCCAGGGTAGATATAGCATCCACGACCTTTGGCGTATGATAAGCATTCTGATAAACATTATGCTACGATGTTAGTAAAAAAAAATCACGGCTTGTGATAGTTTATTTTATTTTATTAGAGACAACAAACAGTTATACATTAAAAGCTTAGGACAAGATACATTACAATTACATGATAATTAAATGCATAACCAAAAACGTTATCCACAAGTTAATTATAAACAACAAGTGTTAGGTTACCCTTTAAAAGTCGCTAAACAAGGTTTAAAAATATTATGTGAAAAAAAAGATAGAAAATTTATGTTTTAAGAGCATCTATGGCTAGTTTTCTGAAAACATTTCTACGAGCATTCTTTTTCTATGAGCCCTGGCTCATAGAAAAATCTAGATCATTAAAATGAGTGTTAAATATACTTGACAAACGAATAGTTTGCAATTAAAGTTTTGGACTGCATGGATTTCATATTATAAGCTAATGTATAATTTCCATTATGTCAGCATTATTCAAGAACTACTTACCTACTATATACTAGGTTCCACTTTCGCCCCGCGCGTTGGTTGGTCTAATGATCGTGATCTCAAAGTGCTTCAACGTGTTTCGAATTTTCCGAGTGTAGCTTTTTTTTTATATGATAGGTAGCAGGCGAGCAGGCGGATCACCTGATGGTAAGCAATTGCCGCCGCCCGTGGACACTTGCAACACCAGTGGAATTACAAGTGCGCTGCCAACCTTTTTTTCCCCTTCTCCCCCGAGTGGGCCTCACTCACTCGGCGAAACACAGCACAGGGGCTGCTTCACGCCGGTTTCCTGTGAGGCAGTGGTATCACTGCGGTCGAGCCGGCCGGAGCAGCCGGAGCTTGAGTTTGTGATCACCAATCACAAGTCAATAGTAGCGATGACTTTAATTTCTATGAAAACCTTTGCCCTTCAGTGGGACAGTATATTGGCAGACAGTTTACATCCTAGCAATGAGGACTTCATTTCTATGATGAAGGCATGTGCCCTGCAGTGGGACAGTATATAGGCTGATACTTTACTTTCGGTGATAAACCGATCTGGAGCACCGACGTTTGTTTTCGCTGGGCAAAACTAGTTAAAGTAGAGTGTTAGATCAAACAAGGTTCCTGTCCACCCAAGTGCAAAGCCTACAATTCGATTTCGGCACTAGCCGCTGCAACACGTTCCGTTCACTCGTTCAGCTCGATTGACTTAGCAAACGATACTACAGCGGATGGGAATCAAAAGCCCGTGTAGGTCTTATCGACATAGATTTTTGAATATGTAAACTATGCTCTGATTTTTAATCATGTGGAGTAAACTGACAGATACAAATGTCAAGATACATTTTGACATTTGACTAGTGTAATTATTTTGTGGTATGGGGATGACACTTTGACATCTGGCAGTTTACTCCACACGATTAAAAATCAGAGTTTACACTGGGTGGCAAATAAACTGAGTCATTAGCTAATTTTCATACAAACGTGGCTAGTTAGGAAGTTTACAGAGATAACAATTTCACTAGTAATCACTTAAATGTAAATTTTTAATTTCAAATGACGACGACGACGACGACCTGTGGGTAGACCTGCCTGTTGGTCTGACGATATTGTAATGGTAGTGGAGAAACAATGGATGAGGCTGGCTGGTGACTGTAGTCAGTGGCGTGGTAGTGAAGAGGACTATATACTCAGCAGTGGGTGGATGTGGGCTGATATGATGATAACTGCAAAAACATGCCACTATCGTGAAAAATTGGAAAATGTCGGTGGATTTTCATATCCCATATAAACTTGTAGCAGGAAAAATAGCATACATTTTACTTTTTTTAAGAATATTTCTGGAGTCTACACGTAAGTTTATTTGAAAATTGAACAATTTCGAAATCGATTCGCATTTCAATTGCAGCGAAACTTTTATATTCGTAAACTAGCACGTTTGTATGAAATTAGGTAGTTGCTCGGTTTATTTGCCACCCAGTGTAGATTGAGTACGAAACCAATAACGGATCAATGTTGATTAGGGCTAATGTTGTGGTATTTGACCTTATTAGTTACCGCAGGTTTGCCCGCGAATATGATAAAATTTAATCGACGGCTTTTAGGCCTAATTAGTCGGGAGCTACACGTGGTTTTATACATTCTACTTTATATTTTTTACTTACTTTTAACGTCGTCACGCCCAGACAGCAGACACAATGGAAAATCAATTGTTTTATGCCTTTTAAATGGCTTATGGGCCTTACGACGTTAATAGAAAATTTCCCTAACTTATATATTCAGTAAACATTTTTTTTTCAGATACACCGTTCAATTTAAATGTAGGTCTCAGAGTAAGGTATAATATATGTATTTGAACGCCCCGTTTGGTTTAGTGGTAAAATGTCGTAAGGCCCATAAGCCTTTAAAAAGGCATAAAACAATTAGTTTTCCATTGTGTCTGCTGTCTGGGCGTTACCACGTTAAGTAGGTACCGGGCTGTAATCTTCGGATCCCGGGTTCGATTCCCGGGTCGAGCAAAAGTATGTTTCGAATTTTGAGCCAGTGGAGTAAGGTAAGTAAGGTTAAACTAAAATCAGGTCAATCGGCCCAGCCGTTCTCGAGTTTTAGCCAGACTAATAATTTAATTAATTTATTTATATAGACGTATGACCCTCCGCAACCTATTTTTTTTAGTTCCTTACTTTGAGGGCGCTGTAATTAAACGTGACGGCAGCCTATATACCTACATATAACCAGCAGACGATCAAAAGGCTTCCAGTGACATCCGATTCGTCCAATTATGATAACTAGGCAGTTAAAGTAACAAGGAACATCCATACCCACATACATACATCAGGTCAAAATCATAACCCTCCTTTTTGTTTCGCCGTAGTCAGGTATAAAAAGATTCTTTTAACACTCAATTATCCATTTAAACCCTCTTCCAGCAAAAACATTCGCAGAAATATTCCGAAGGCTAAAATAAACTGAAATAAACCTAACCGAATACAATTTTCCCGCCGAAACAATTAAATGACAAAAACCGGAGGACAAGCGCGGTCTATGACAGCCGTCATTGTCTCTGGTCGGTCGTTTGTCAACTGTCACCAGTGACTTTCAATGTTGCCAACTGAATTTAATAATTAACAAAATTTTCGAGAATAAAAAAAAGCCCGGTAGGAGATTGACGTGGGAGGGCCATGCTTTGGCATGAATGGGTCGGATCTATTGGAATGATATAGCCCCCCTGAAATACCAGAGGTCGACGGCGGGGAAAGGGGAGTTAAAAGGATAACAGCTCACTTGTGACGCCAGTGCTGATGTGGGTGTACATAATATGAATGTTTTTTTTTGTTGCTGAAGTAGGCAGACGAGCATGCGGCCTATCTGATGGTAAATGGTAGCCGCCGCTCATAGACAACAACAATGCCGAGGCACAGTCATGCCGCTGACTACCGTGAAAGAAGTACTCCTTTCAAACCTCGTTTAAAAAAGGATTGGTGGTATACTACCCCGAGTATCGTTACGCATGGTTCTGTGCATGATTAATCTTCAATCGAGTTACTATCATGTATTGATAACTGAGGGTAACGATGGAGACTGAAACGGAGACTCCACACGTATCGGGGTAAAATACAAAAAAAAAGTAAAAAAACTAAAAACCCAACTACGACAAAAAACGACGCTGAAAAAGTATTAAACAAGCCTTCGTTGTCAATTTACAATAATGTCATACAATACTATTCTGAAGTATCAGTATTCACAATGTAGAGATAAAGGAAACACAAAGATTTTAGGAAAACTAGGCAATCCAGGAATCGAGATTTTGAATAATAGTAAAAGTGAGGTTAAGGAGGTATTACCTATAATAGGTAAGTATAGGTACTTATAGGGACACATAGCCCAAAATTATATCCAATTGTATAATTTATCTCCGTGAGAAAAAGCCTCCATAACTTGAAATTAAAACATTACATCGCTGAAAAAACATGAAATTCATCTTTCTTGACAAACGTTTTATTGACACTTGTCAAATCAATTTTTCTTTATGAAAAAGAAAAATACATCACCTCATACTTCAACTCGGAAGAGTTCTAATTAGTCCGAGTACTTCATAGATTAGGTACAATATCGATTATCAATTTCTTACACGATTTTCATACATTTTAACGATTATTGTGTTGTTATCAAATTCGCTTATATCGATAGTTAGTTTAATACGATGTTTTAAGTTTTCTAATATTCTGGATTGTAAAATGGTCTAGTTTTGTGAGTTTCTTTACAAAAATATAACCGATTTTTGAGGATGCTTTTCATCTTGATAACTTTGGGCCCAGAGATCCCCTCCTCCTTTTCATGTTTGGAAATCCGCAGTCACAAGTTGTCGAAGTGCTACGGTAGGTAGGTAGGTATATGTAACGTGTGACTACGCCTCTAAGTAGTTTAGAAGTTACGTGGAATCAGACGAACATACATATATACATACATAGCCTGTCAAAATTATAACCCTCTTATTTTATTTACTTTTACTTATTTTTTATTTAGATTAAAATAACAATATGACGTGTGTGTTTGATATTAGATAGTTTGTAGTTAGTATTTATCACAACACGTTATCACAGGAGGATACTCTGTGTCGTTATCTAGTTTTTTTTTCGATTGTCGACAATAGCTATCAAGGGTACATTGACTGTCTGGTTTGGGCTTTGAACCAGTTCTATACCTGAGACATAAGTGCTGTTTTTCACTGCGTATACACCTGAAGCCGTACAGCATTTGTTATTGCTCACTATAAACATATAAAAGTACGCTGTGTAAAATATATGTACCTAAGTGGCAATTTTTATAAACTAGCGGCCGCCCGCCACTCCGTCCGCGTGGAAAAGTAACTTTGTTACCAACCCACTTTTCACACCCCTACAACCCCTTTTTCGCAATAAAAAAGTAGCCTATGGTCCTTTCTCAGGGTCTAGATTATCTGTATACCAAATTTCATTTAAATCCGTTGAGTAGTTTTGGCGTGAAAGAGTAGCAGACAGACAGAGTTATTTTCGCATTTATAATATTAAGTATGGATTTTGTCACTAAGAAAAAAAAGTACGAATAGGTAAAGAGTAAAAAAAGTTTTTTACATTTTTAAAAGGGATCTTTTGATTACCAATCAGAAAAAAATAAGGCACGAGCCTAAAAGAAACTAGAATAGTTTCCTGTATTGTGCCGCTGCAATATGATGTGGTTTCCTAAAAACTGGAACAACAATGGACTGGACTCACCGCGCCGTGGGAAACATTTAAACTATATTTACGATTGCTGCAAGGCCCCTCATATATTTATAACGGAAACTCGCCAAACCTAGTTTTCGAGGTTTTCTCTTGGGGTAGAAGCAGCTTTCCTTTTGGACAACTTTGAAGTTTAGTGAAACAAAAACGGCTCCCGTGTATGTAAGGCTTAAAATTCTAAAATAAAGCGGAATACATTTTGAATTCTAGAAAATTGCTAGCAGTTTATTTTAAGAGCGTACTACATTAATTTCTTTTTCTTTTTTTTATCGGGCAATGAGATATTTTTTTTAAAATCTTCGCGGATTGCAAGCAGCTGTGTTCAGCCAATATCTTTAGTTTCTGTTTCTACCAGTGTACTATACAGTTCTGCAATGATGCCGTTTTCACACCCGGCAACCCTATCCAAAAACACGCTATTCTACCATCTCATGATCGCATTAAAAGTGTTTACTTCGGCGAATAAAAAAGTTTAGGCGCAATCAATAATCAAGCTGACATATTTACAAACCCTTTCATAATTAATTTGACTTTGCTTAACTGAGTAAAAAAATATAACGACAATATTGTGATGAATTGCCAAAACCCAAGGGCCAACAACGAAACAAAAATCACGGCAGACTCTTAAACAATTGCAAAGCGTTTCTTTTATTTGAATGGGACAGGTTTATTCTCGTTCGTTACTGGATGATTTCTTTGTAGGCCCTCAGGCTAAATGACTTTGACTTAGAAAGGCCCACAGGGTATTTTTCCTAGGTAAACATTTGTTTCGTCTTAGAGTTTGCGCGGACATTAGTTTAAGAGGTACCGAAAATCCTCCAAGATTTCGTTCAGACAATATTTTCTCGTGCTATAAAAACTCGAGAGTTCTCCCCAATGTTGGTACAGGAGAGAAAAATGTACTGGAACGAAATTAAATGTCAGTAATATGTCACTCTTTACTTGATAGCGAGTAATAAAGTGTTTCGGTGTAGTGATGCGAGTAGAGTCTAGTTGTATTAGTTAGTGACAGCAAGAAGTGAGTGTCAGAAGTTGTGCTCGAGTGAGAAAATATATCAATTATAATTTACCTGGTGTATGTACATACAATTGAAGTCATAATAATTTGTCTTTGGTAACATAAGAAAAAAACGAGCGTATTCCTTCTTAAAGGGTCGGTCGGCAGCGCATTTGCGACTCCTCTGGTGTTGCGGGTGTCCATGGGCGGCGGTAATCACTTACCATCAGGTGAACCGTCTGTTCGTCTGCCCGCTCGCTTCGCTACATTTCACTCACCCTCCTTGCCTAAATTAGGTTTTATTATCGTTACAATAGTTATTTCTTTACAACTTCGCTCGTGGCTTTACATGCCGATTCTCGATTTTACGAAAACGTCTACATATGCGGCAAGCGAAACGAGTGTCAACGGATGGGGGATTCTAGCACGCTTTGATGCAAGTACGTCAAACCCGGCTTGATCGTGTTGGGCTATGCCTTCAGATACTATCCTCCTCCAGCTGAGGCGCTCAGCAGTAAGCCCAGATATCGCTGAATGAACCAGGTCATGACGGATCTTGGCCTTTGAAGGTGTCAAAGGCCGTATGGCAAGAGGTGGCTGAGAATAGAGCGGAGTGGAGAATTCTTGTATGGAGGTCAAGATCCACTTCGGGTTGCTGAGCCAGCTTAGCAAGTAAGTAATATAACAGTGATTATTAAATCGATGCTTAAATAAATCGAATGAAAACAGATTCTAGTCGCATCACTAAAGACTACTGCGCTTGATATGTGAGTGCGCGATTTCCCTACATTCTGTCTTATGAATTCGTTTAGTGATCTTTAGTGTCAAGAACGGGGGAAATTTCTCTAGAGAAATGACGAAAACAATGTTGCTCTTATGACACATCCTAAGTAAACCATCGACGTACTAAACCTTACATCATGGATCTAGCAAAATAAGAAATTTTGTGCTGAAAATTTCGTACCATTTTTTTTTACGAGTATGTGATAACTGTCAGACGAGACGGATCACCTAATGTTACCTAATCACCTAATGCAATCACTTAATAAGCGATTGCTGCCACTCATCGTCATCTGCAAATTAATAGTCTTTTATTCCCTTTCCCCCTCCCATTAGGCCTCCGGTACCCTCACTTACTCGACAAAACACAGCGCAGACGCGCTGGTTCTCGCCAGTCTTCTATCAGACCGTGGTATCACTCCGGTCGAGCAGGCCAATTCATTCTCAAGCGTGACTCTTCCGCGGTTAAAATATTGCCTTCCTCCAATGTAATAATTCATACACGTACTTTTTCCCAGGCATCAATGGTCAGTTCCTGGTATTTGTACCGTCGATGAAAAGCGCTGTGTCACTGCAGAATCATTTGTGACACATTGTGCAGTTTCATTGGAATGGAAAAAACCGGCTAAGAGCGAGCGACGACTGAACACTAATAGTTCAGTACAAAAACTGTAACTCAAATAGACGAATAGCAGCTCATCAGATACCTAGTAAGTAGTCTTATAACATGCCAAGTTACTCGTATCACCATAGCGCTGCTTAGTATGAAATTACCCGCTTAGTATAAAATTCTCTATTTACCACGATTATGAAACGATATTCATATCAATTTGTGATAAAATCTATTGTGTAGACTCCGACGTCGAAGTTCGCCATTTTGTTCGGTCCTGTGCCAATCTGACGAATCATGCACGTTTAATGCTTTGCCTTGGCGACTTCGTCCCTCCAGCGGTATGTTCCAGATAAGTTCTTTGATTTTTTTGTGTTTTGGTTTGATCGCTGAGCTAGCATAATAAGTAAGTAGGTAAGTAAAGACTAGGACGTGTTCTCAAGTAAGATCACTTTCCTTATGCCTAGTCATTATGTTTATTATATTTAAGGCGTCACTCAAGGTCCAGCCTGAGTCAATGAAGAACCAGCGCTGCAGCAGCTGCTCGCGGCGGCTGTAGCATCATGCTGAGGCTGAACCTTGTTGGCTGCAACTACTATGTTCCTTTATTTTGTCTTTTTGTCTACGTATAAATGTGTTGCGGTCAATAAGTTTTTCTTACTTTTAGGGCTCTTATTAATTTACTTCAGAGAGAGAGAGAGTCAGAGTCACCGACATAGCCCACCGAATTAGCAAACTGAAGTGGCAGTGGGCTGGTCACATTAGCCGCAGAACTGACAACCGCTGGAGCTGTAAAGTCCTTGAGTGGAGACCGCTACTCGGTAAACGTAGTGTTGGACGCCCTGCTACAAGATGGGATGACGACATTCGAAGGCTGGCTGGAGTGAGCTGGATGAGAGTGGCCGAAAATCGGGAGCGGTGGCGTGCATTGGGGGAGACCTATGTCCAACAGTGGACGAGCGTGGGTTGCTGATGATGATTAATTTACTTGAGTTACAAAGGAAGGAAAATAACTAAAATATCCTCCACTTCATAAACATGGTGTAAAGTAAAGCGAGATGACTGTGCAGTTGTCCCTTTTTGATTAGGGTCCTGATGTCACTTTACCTGCTTTGGAAGAGTGCGAAGAAACCGCCGAATCACTGGGGATGCTGTAATTTTATTTTTCGTACATTTTTAGAAACTATAAAAAAAAATGTGCCATTATGGATTCGGTAGATATATAAGCCAAGAGGAAGATCGCCTATGAGGTGGACTGACCAGTCAAAAGCAGCAAGTGAATCAGTTAATGAATGCACCAGGAAGGCGGCCATCAAAGAAGACTTGCCACCAATGCCTAAAGTGATGACCACGACCACTCTGTCAAGAATGATCTCACCTCACAGAAAACTGGCGAAAGTAACCCCTGTGGTGTGTTTCGCCTAGTTAGTAAGGGTACCGTAGGCCCACCCGGGGGAAAGGGATAAAAGGTTGGCAGTGCACTTGTGACTCCACTGGTGTTGCAGGTGTCCATGAGCAATTTCTTACCATCAGGTGATCCGCCTGCTCGACTGCTACCTATCACATAAAAAAAACATTCTTAGAAGACGATGTTGTTATTATTGATGAGTATAGTAATGAATCTGACGTCGTCCTTTCTACCCATTCTACGGAGATTAAGTCAAATTACTGCGAATATTGGAACTGTTATTCTACAGGACAGGATTCTACAAAAGACTATACCTATAGACATAAGATGCTGTATAGTTTCGGCATAGAAAATACGTATTTTGAACCTTATTGCTCAGAGAACTGAACCCTAAATGGCGCGATCGCTGTCGCTCTGCGCCGGACGTTGCATTATTACTGCACGGTTGACTTGTTTGTTATCGGTTTTAATGCACTAAGCGATCAGACGTGTTACAAAATTAAATGGAGGGTTTCATCAAACATGTACGAACGTGAACATGTAGCGGTCTAAGTTAGACATCAAGCAAGCACCAAAGCCACAACCCCAATACGAAAATAAGACTGCGGACCAAGGTGGTGAATTGAGCACTTACGAAATTCGTCGGCTTAATAAGGAGTTCGGTTAGTATAATTGGTAGTACAGCCACCCGGACTACTGTGGAAGATCTCACCTGAACCCATCGATGATTTTTTAAGTGCATTATCTACTTAGCAAACAATTGCTATAACAAAAATAAAATTATCTAACGCCTATCACATGCAAAAATACACACAATCCTGCGCCTGATCCCTCTTCGGACGTGCCTCACTGTTGTCCCATCGAAAAATGAGGGTATAGGAATAAAGACTGCACTTGTATCTGCACACATACTTGTGCACCCTTTTTTTTTTTGATGACCCAGGTGAAATGCCGCCGGCTCGTAGTGCAATGAGCCGACGTCGCCACCTTTCGGCGGCGCCTTATGCACACCCTCGGCTGGGAGACCGACGGATAGTGTTGGGCTCTCCCATGAATGGGGCCTCAGCTGTTCTGAGGCCGGTCAATAGGCATACCAACTAAAACACCTGGGGCTGTTCCCGGCTTATCCAGGGCTACGGGGTGGGATACGGGCTAAACAAAATACTTGTGCACCCTAAATGTCCTGTGTCGATAGCTGATCGTTAAATTAAGGCCGCCATAATATCGGCTAGAAGGACATTAGTATTAATATTCCAGGCACGCGCCTAATATTTCAGGTGTAGTATACCTACCTAAAAATATTCGAGATTTCCATCTGAGCTAGGCTGCGGCGTGTTCGCTCCACACCTCTGATTAATGAAGGAATTCCGTTCGCTCCATTACGCGCGATCAATCATCGGCTACATCGGCGATAAGCAGCCGCGGCTGTGTTGCATTGAAAGATTTACGTTTGCACCTTAAATTTAAGGTACCTGTATTAAGATTACTATTGGCTCGCCCTCATTTCGTTTTGGGACATTAATCTGCGATGGTAGTTCCGTGTTATAGCGATAGATGGTGACAGACGTCAATTGCATCGCGCTAGTGTCTCGATTTTTCGGTTTGTTTTAAGATTTGTTGATGTCTACCTATAGAATTTATCTTTGTACTAGCGGCCGCCCGCGACTTCGTCCGCGTGGAAAAGTAACTTTTTACCCCCCTTTCAACCCCTTGCAACCCCCTTTTCGCAATAAAAAGTAGCCTATGTCAGGCTAGATTATCTGTATACCAAATTTCATTTAAATCCGTTGAGTAGTTTTGGCGTAAAAGAGTAACAGACAGACAGACAGAGTTACTTTCGCATTTATAATATTAGTATGGATAAATAGTATGAATTTTAGTCAGCACCTCAGAAATAAGGTATACCAATAGGTATACTGTGCCATTTAAAATAATCAATCAAATTTCAGCAGTGCCTATACCATCAGGCTAAGGTGAGCCAACATACTGAGCACATTTAAAAAACAAAATGATTGAAAGCTTACCATCAAGCAAGCGATTGCATCGTAGTACAATGGAGCGTTATAGCCTACCATAGCTAAGGTGAGCCATTGAAAAAAAAGAATAAATCTGAAATATATATAATATAATAAAGCTAGAGTGAGAGGTTTGGGTTTGTTTGTTTGAGAACCGCTGTCTCCGAAACTACTGTGCGATTGAATACTAGTTGGATAGTCCATTATCGAGAAGCGACGGCTTTCAAAGAATATAACGATTTGGCTGTTAAAAGGGTGACCAATTAAAAAAAAACGCGGAAATCCCAATAGTCATGTCTTACCGTATTTTCCTGAATCAGTTCAGTCTGCAAATATAACATGTCCAAAGGCCAGTAAAGAGGAAAGGTAAAAAACTTTGTATGGTAATTCTTAAATGGGCCCCTCTGGCTAAGGTCATATTAATATTTACGCCATACAAGCTTAATTCATTTGCCAAAAAATTAACAAACTTGGACCTTATTACGATGACATAGCGTATCTTCTTTTGGCAGTTTTAAAACTGTCCATGTATTTTTCCTTTTTAAAAACTGTAATTATCATGAAAGAAACGGGAGTGCATGCATATAAATTAGATTTTAATGGGATTTTAGCCTTTTTTCGTCTACAAAGTAAACTTAATTATCTTGTTATGGTAATTTTTATTTACTAACAAAATGTTAAATTTACAAAATTATTATCATTAACCACATTGCTGAGAGATGAGCAAGATGAAACTATAGGTATTTCTTATCTCACTATATTCTTTTCTATCGTATAAAATATCCACAAAAACCTTATTTAGTTGTATACTAAATATTTCGTATTATTTATATCTTACACGACATACGAGTGTAATTATATCTTTTTTTTTCAAAACATAACCTCCTTTCGCCGCACCACATTCTCTCTGTATGACCCAAAGGATGACTGGTAGAGAATGTCTCTTGGCATTAAGTTCGCCTATTGTATTTATCTTTTGGGCAATAAAGTTTAAAATAAATAATAAAATAAATTTTCTTTAGGTAAAACATGCTCACGTAAAGATTTAATGTAAGTCAGTATTTTCCCGCCAGGACCACATGTTTTTTTCCACACTGTGTATATACCAAAATGGCCTCTAACCTGCATGTATGCATGAATGGGCCGGCTTGACCGGAGTGATACCACTGCCTCACAGAAAACCGGCGTGAAGCAGCCCCTGTGCTGTGTTTCGCTGAGTGAGTGAGGGTACCGGAGGCCCACTCGGGGGGGAAGGGGGATAAAAGGTTGGCAGCGCACTTGTAACTCCACTGGTGTTGCAAGTGTCTATGGGCGGCGGCAATTGCTTACCATCAGGTGATCCGCCTGCTCGCCTGCTACCTATCACATAAAAAAAAAATTTAGACCGATACTAGGTGCTAGGTATTCCATCCGAAATCGCCTGTATTGTGTAATTTAATCAAATTCGCCTTCCAACCAGACGAGCCGATTTTCTGTGATAGTATGTAGAATGAAAAAATCTACCGTATTCAAATGTGTACGATCTGATCCCAATGAAACTAAATTACCCGTTTCTTTTCTATTCTCTTCGAAACGTTCTGCTAAAAATGCAGATAGTATTTTCTTTAGTAGTCTCTTTGTAATAGGAAAAACCTTGTGTTTCATCTTTGTATGTTTTTGAACACCAATCAACCTGGTCTCAAACTAGGGCAACTCCTGTACTAAGAGTAGAAGCAAACTGGACAATAAGAACATAATTATTACTCAGTATTAAAACTAAAAAAAAATTAAGAAAAATACAAATTACTGTTAGCCGGGAAAAAATCTATTATTTTGTCTTGTCTTGGCGCGTCACAAAAATAGCCCACTCAGCTAAAACCACAACTTAAGGAAGGTGTAGGTGCCTTCCTTGTAGGTCTTGGCGCTGGTGTTATGTGAGCCCAATAACGTATTAAAACAACGGTTACATCATAGTAAAAACTTTGACAATTTATGCTCACCCCTGCTACCAAATGCTCGACACAACATATTTCCGTAACAAATTGCTGTAATAAATCGGCCTTTGCAACTTTTATCAACGAAACAATCTCGGTAAAAAGTCACAGAGCTCTCCCTTGCAATTTGTCCAACAATGTCTGTTATAAACTGTATAGAAATTATCATAATTAATAAGTGCTGTGTAGGATTAGAATTTCAAATTGTACGTTGTGACGTCACACAGTTATTTCCACGAAGTAAATGTGAACGTTAATTGTTTTAATTATAAACGGAGGGGAAAGCAAATGGCTGTAGCGTATAATGGTTCTACTTACAGTCGAAATAAGATTTCGGGTAAAATATAAGTGTCATACCTATATATTATATATACAGGGTGTATCTGTGAACATTTACAAACCGTCAACCACGTGTTCTACCAACCATTCTGAACAGCATTTCTTCTATGACTTTTGGAAATTTGCATAAAAAAATCAAACTTTTTTACACAAAGTCAGTTGACGTGACATGGTCATTGTGTATGGAGAGTCGAAACATTTCATAAACTTAAGCTCTTTCATTAGATACCTATACAACGGGAATCAAGTTAAAATATGAAATTCATCATTTTGTGGTGTCGGCCATTTTACGTTGACGGTTTTGGAGTTACGTCTTATCTAGCTAAGAACATCTTCGACTATTATGACTTTCAAAAAAAAACAAACAAAATCCAAACCAGTTCATCCGTTCGGGCGCTACGATGCCACAGACAGACACACACACAACACACACTCACACACACATACACACGCACACGAAACAAAATCCAAGTCGGTTCACCCGTTCAGGTGCTACGATACCACAGACAGACACACACATACACACACACAAACAGCCAGACAGGTCAAACTTATAACACCCCGTCGTTTTTGCATTGGGGGTAATAAAAAAAAACGTAAAAAATGACTAAGACTTCATCATCAGCAACCCACGCTCGTCCACTGCTGGACATAGGTCTCCCCCAATGCACGCCACCGCTCCCGATTTTCGGCCACTCTCATCCAGCTCACTCCAGCCAGCCTTCGAATGTCGTCATACCATCTTGTAGCAGGGCGTCCAACACTACGTTTACCGAGTCGCGGTCTTCACTCAAGGACTTTATGGCTCCAACGGTTGTCAGTTCTGCGGCTAATGTGACCAGCCTACTGCCACTTCAGTTTGCTAAGACTAAGACTGAGGGCTAACTTTTACGGTTAGCCTCATAAGCTGGAACTTAAGGTTGTCAAAACATCGCGCCGATCCATTGTCAAATGGAAGTTGAAAGGGTGTCGTGTATATACACTCGAACCTCTCACAGAGGGTATATTTTCTTTTGTTTAACCTATTTGTCCAATGTTTTTAATTCCTTTTCAAGGCCAGTTCTGTCCACACTTCGTCATGATTAATGATCGGAATTCGGACGCTTATTCATCTAAACCCTAAACTTTAAGGTCTGTTTCAAAATGTAAAGATAATGCGTCGTACAGCTATTCAAAACGATACAATTTTGAGGATAAAAGCAGTGAGTTGTAACTACTACGTATAGAGAAGCTAAGCCAAACAAAAAAAGAGTCGCGAAGGAAGCGGTGGCGGTGGTAAACATTTTGATGATTAAAAATAGTAACTGGCAAGTTTCTTGCCGGATCTTCTCGTCAGAATCAACTTTCCGATACCGGTGGTAGAATCGCATTATTTCTTTTTTTTTTAGTATACCTACCTTACGTATCAAGATATAAATTTAATTTCATTTAAATTAATATGCATTATCTTTAAATAGTTTTAAATATTTTCTTTATGTATAAAGGTAACGATTTGTAAACAAATGCTGTGTACAAGCCTATGCAAATAAAGAATATTTTGACTTTGACAGCCGCGGGGGGATTGGGCGAGTAAGTAAGTTGTTGCCGGGCGGCAACAACTCATGGCGCATAAACTGGTTTACTGCAGCGGTTATGTACGCTAGTAATATTAGTTCAATGGATAAAAGTTGTGATTTCCATGTGTCAAACTCATGGACGAAAAGTGACATTAATATATTAATACAGCGTTTCCCAATTGCCGGGTCGCGACCCGGTGCGTCAGCCGGTCGCGACATTTTCGTCTTATTTTAAAAACTTGAGTATGGAACCAGCTCGAGTTTGAAAGTAGGTACTTAGTGGGTCATGAAGGGTCAGTGTGAATAATTACCGGGTCATGGCACAACAAAGTTTGGGAAACACTGTATTAAAAGCTAGAGTGAATAGGCAATTTCTGGATAAGCCTGTTACCATCATAGGTTCTTGTCAACTCTAGAATTCAGTTCATATTGAACACTAGAGATTAAAAGAAGCCTAAGATGAAACAGGCTTAATCGCCTTACAAAAGAAAAGCTTAAGTAGAACTTATCCGACTAAATACATAAATAATACTTATACCATTTTGTATAGAGCGTTTTTGGGCTTGCATTTAAATGAGAATCTAGTGATTCTTTCAACGATGTTTCTTAAATTGAGGCGCCTTTTGATTAAACACATAAAAATTTTAGTCAAATACCCAATTACTAAGTCATAGGTGGCAGACGAGCCGTTGAATCACCTGATCGTAAGCAATTCCCGCCGCCCTAAAGCCACCTGCAACTACCAGTGGACTCACAAGCTGCCAACCTTGAAAGGGTTAATGTGCCATATAGGTACGAGTATATCTAATAATAACCAGTATTAGATTACACTATAATAACATGTTAATCATCCAATTACTGTTTCAGGAACTACAGCTAACATTGCAATCACGATGTAATGAGATAGCTCATTATTAGTTAAACATTTAATTATGGTTGATAGATGACTGTCCTGTTATGGAGGCTTATCGGGAGCTTAAGGCTGGTAATGGAATACTGCATGGATAATTATAACAATTATTAACAAGTTTCATTCATAAGCTAGCTCTTGCACTCAGAGACGGCATTTAACGTTAATGCTCATTATCTTAATTATAGTCTTTATGTCTATTAAAATAAAGGTCAATATTTCTACTTAAGTGTCAATTAAGGTTAAATTAACGAGTGCGGCAGTTAGTATTTTCTAGTAAAACGTATTTTCAAAACTGATCCAATTTTGAAAGGGCTGAAATACCTCTAGTGTATGAGAATACAGATTATCATAAAATGAACATCATCAAACGACGATTTAAAGAACACATAACGCCATCTCTTGATAAAATCCGAAATAACTTCTTCTGATTTGTAGAAATTCAAATTTCGAACAAAAATACGTTAGCTAAATTATGTGTAATTATTTTGTGTAAGTTATCTGTGTACAAGCGCTACGCGTTACGAGTACGGTCTGCTACGCCGTAGTCGTTACGGGGTCTCGGTGCTACGATAATAACCGGAGACGTCTGCTACGAGAATCTTGTCTCATTACGGTTACTAAAAATATGGAATACGGATCGGATATTTTTATTACGATTATAAATTTTTGTTTCGTTTTTCCTTCTTTTTCTTTTCTCTTATAATCTATGGCCCAAATTGGACTACAGTCGTTCAAAATCGTGAAATGTGGAGAAAGGGTAAAATAAGAGTTTTTGCCCAGCAGTGGGACATAGTAGATTATTATAAATATGTTTTTCTTCATCATCATCATCATCACCTCAGCCAATAGACGTCCTGTTTTTCTTGCTTTTTTATTCATCTAAAATTTTGAACATAGCCCAACCGTTTGGTAAAATTGTGTTACGAAAAATTATGAAGGCAGTTAAGCATATTTGCACCATTTTTTTTTTCAAATAAGCTTTTATATAATCGCTAGATGGACAGTTTAGATATACAGGGTACTATTGTTTGGCCTTAGCTCCTTTTGATCTTAGAGGCCTCATATATCGAGAAATATTCCAAACTATTCAATAACTATATTATTTCGTTTTTATTTTGCTCATATCGAGTGGGTTCATCTTTGATGTCTATTTTTTTCCTCAACGATCTGTTTTTTTTTTGTTGAAAATAACCATTACAGTCTCCTGAATTAATATGCTTCATTATTTTGTTCTGAAAAAGAATCTGGAACATTTTTTGACTTATTTTATTAGAAAAAAAAAATCATACAAAATGATAAACAAATAACTTCAAAACTAGTTTTTGCTGATTCAAGTACCAACCTTCAAAAGATAATGCCTCTACAATACGGTTGACAACGAACTGATAATAACAAACCATAAATAGAAGACTTACCATTATAAAAATTCTCTTAACTCCCAATGGTCCTTATCTCAAGGCGCTAAAGTTGATTTTCGCAATGTTTAAATTAGTCACGGATGACATGACACTGGCGCGCGTCACAGGTCGTGTCAATCTGCGCAAGACACGCTATATTAACATAATGAGTTCGTTATGCTAACTACACAAGGTTGCTATTTTGGGGAAGGGAAGGTCAATGGTACTTTTTGGAGATAGCTGCTATTGAATGTGACGTAATTTTACGTAGAAACGTATACATATAGGGTGTATCTGTGAACATTTACATCCCTTCAACCACGTGTTCTACCAACCGTTCTGAACACATTACTTCTATAACTTTTGGAAAATTTTATTAAAATTACAACTTTATACATACAAAATAACTTTATACAATATACATACAACGCCCCGATGGTGTAAAATTTAAAGTAGGTACCGGGCTGATTTTGATTTCCAGGTCGAGCAAAAGTACCTATGTTTCGAATTTCTCGAACGTAACTTGGATTTGTGAGTACTAGTAGTTTTAGGTAAAAAAATAATGTAAAGAAAGTGTTTTGGCAGTTTTATTCTTTTATAGAAATTTCCATTATTGAGAAAATTTGTTCTCCGTGCAACGGGCTATACGGATCATTAGCAACAAATTAATTCCCATTAAACCAAATTGGATTGTGATTAAAATACTAATATATACCTGCGTTTTTTTACAACTTTACTTTTTTTTAATTTTCCTTAAAAGACCAAAGTAGCCAGCACGTGTTGTTTTGCGAAACAGTTTAGATGCGCCGATATTTCTAGACGGTTAAAACTAAAGCCGGATTCGAAATAAATCTTTATCCGAGAATAAACCTTTAGTATAAATAAATCTACACAGACATTTATTCTCGGCTAGAATCGATCGAGTCTCTTGCTCAAATCAGGCCTAAGAGATAAGAATAAGTTCCGCTTACCATCTATACTCTGATTTTTAATCTTGTGGAGTAAACTGACAGATATCAATGTGTCACCTCCATATATTGTCACTCAATTTGACAGATGCAAAATGTCAAAATGTATAGAAACTTGACATTTGCATCTGTCAGTTTACTCCACATGATTATAAATCAGAGTTTATGTTACAACATACAACAAGGTCGTAAGGCCCATATGCCTTTTAAAATCCAAAGACAATTGATTTTCTATCGTGTCTGCTGTCTCAGGCCTTAGGAGGTTATAACTAGAATACATCATCATCATCATTTCAGCTAATAGACGTCCACTGCTGGACATAGGCCTCCCCCAAAGTTCTCCACACAGATCGGTCCTGTGCCACCCGCAACCAAGGGACTCCAGTAGCGCTACCTTGACATCGAAAACTGACATAACGTAAACTATTGCTCTGTCTCTTTCAAATGCATCACAATGAAAGAGACAAAGCGATAGTTTACGATAGCGAGGATAGTATTTCCCAATATCTTTGAGTATTTCAAACTCATGGTAGTGCTACAGAATACATACAAATAAATAATACGTAGGTACTTTATCGTAATAACCCTGATATTTTATTTTAATGGTAAATCGTTACCATTACCATGGTTTGAGGAAAGGGTGAGGTCGACGTTCAACCTTTCGGGAAAAAATATCTTTCGTACAAAATTCCCATGTCAGGCAATTTAATTGGACATCCGTAGTATAGTCAGCAAAAAATATATATTAGTGTTCTACCCGACTAAAATGATTTGAGTATTTCTAATTCTATTTCTGAGACTAAGCAGGTCTGATTCAAAATACTCTTTTAGCTCAATACCTACCTTAAGGAGTAAATACTTAAATTTTTTGCATTTGTTTTCGAAAGACAAATGAAAATGCAACTGAGCGTTTTGGCATATTTATACAGTTGTCAAGTGCTATATAACTATTTTGGTTAGATTTGAACACCATGATCATTTTGATGTTGACTTACTTTCTGAGCCCCGTAGGCGGCTGGAGGAGAATGATATACTCGTATTTATTTGAGCAGATATTTCATATTTTTTATGTGATAGGGCAGAGTTATAGACAAATTACCTGAAGTTGAATTACCTACATTGGGTGGTGGCACTCCCTTGCTGCCACCCATAACAGGCGAAGTGGAAAGTTCACCGGTAACCTTTTCTTCTTCCTTCGATTCGGTTATCTGGTATCCTCTTTCACTCCATCACACTGGTTTTTAGTGTTTCAGTATCACTCCGATTGAGCCATCTCATTTATGCCAGTGCCCTGTAGCTAGTTTACGGGCGTTAAGAATACTGCTAAGGTATCCTTGGCCTGTCGTAAGAGGCGATTGAATGGGCCTTTGGAGTACGTGAGAATACCCACTACTGGGAGTAGTGGCTTGCTTAGGTGTCATGACTCCGCGAGGAAACATTACTAGGTGTCTGGTAGTCGTGGAATTAGGAATAGGGCTGCATTGCGCCACATAGGCGTAAAGTGGCGAACGTGATATGCGCTAACCGCGATGGCGCTAAGATGGAATCCCCATGGGTTTTAATTAAGATTAGAGTCCCAGTCTGTCCCACGCATTTGACAATGTGAAGGCCATGACGAATCCCCCTGTGAATACAAAAATAATCCCATTCATGCCAAAGCATAGCTCTTTCACAAACAAAGTGTTTAATAGAGTTTCCCAAAGGCTAAAAGGGACCACCTGCTGTAGATACCCTATACCAGGGCCACCTGCTGTAGATACTTCTGCGAGAGAGACAATTTCCTTAAGTGTTTGTAACGACCCCGCCATCCCCTATCATCTTACTTTCATTAATAAGCATCTCATGTATCTAACAACCAAGTGCGTCATCTCATCGAATGACAATCCATCGTCGGTAGGAAACGAAAAGCCCAAAAGCTTCCGGTCAATGTCACCATGACGCAACGTGACAATGAAAGCTCGACTTATTATTAGTAAACACGCCATTTGGCAGCAAAAGGAATAAGGATTACGTGTTAGGAGTAAGCGTTTAGCGTTTTTGTGTTCTGTGTGGCTACCATGAGATTGAAATACTATCCTCGCTATCGAAAACTATCGCTTTGTCTCTTTCATTGTGATGCATTTGAAAGAGACAGAGCAATAGTTTACGTTATGTCAGTTTCGATGTCAACTCATGGTAGCGCTACAGGGTTTTCATCATCATTATCAGCTTGGCGTTTGTCCTGGTAGCATCCCAAGCTGTCGCTTCAGAGCCGCATGGTATGTCTTTCTGCTTCCACTCCTCCTTTTCGTACGGTTTTGGGCATAGATAGTGGTAAGTTTATTGATACTCATACCTTATGACGTCAAGTCACACCATTTTGGGATTTGCCCCTTTATACAGGGCCCGCGATGTGGGTGCATGTCCAGACATATATTTCCCACTTAGCTGTTCTGATTCACGGGAAACGTAAAGAATGGGCGAATCTCCTGTAATTTGTCAGCTTTTTCACGGGAAGGCCATACATGCGTGAGATTTTCATATAGAAACTGAGCTAATTTATAAACTTTTAGCATCACTGTGGTGGTATTTATATGAGGATGCCTCAACCATATCCACAAATCGGCATCCGAATATCACCCAGGAATTCTGAAATTTATTATAAATTGGTGCTTAGATCGGAAGGTACAAGTTTTTGTATGTAATTATCTGATAATAATTACATGCAAAAACTTGTACCTTGCTGGTGCTGCTGCTGATGCTGATGATGATTCATCAGCTTGGTAAAACCCACTGTTGAGTATAGGCCTCTCTTCTCTTACGTCAACGTACCCGGTCCTGGGTTGCTCGGCTCCAATTTTGGCGATGTCGTCGACCTATCGTGACACCGGATGACCTAGACATAGTCTGCCGTTTTTAGGACACCGTTCAGTCATAACTTTTACAAGTGTCTTACCTGTAGTTTATTAGTATTAATATTGCCATAAATCCAGTTATTCGCTCAGCTTATGACAAGTATACAGATAACGTCACGCCAAGCTTTTCAAGGTCAAGAGCTCGGATTAAAAAACTGACAATGGAAATACTTTTCATTTCGTCATTGTTGTTTGAAAAGTATTAGGTATGATAATATATCTACCACACTATAATATGATAGTCACTACAGGTACTTAGTTACAAGACATACAGGATGTATCTGTATCTGTGAACATTTACATCCCTTTAACCACGTGTTCTATCAACCATTCTGAACAACATTTGTTTAACAACTTTTCCAAATTCTTCGAAAAATTTTTTGACTCCCCAATTCCTCATACAAAATGACCAAGTCACGTGACCGCGACTTTTGATGGAAAGATGAAAAATTTTATGCGAATTTTCAAAAGTCATAGCACAAATGTTACGTGGCTAAAGGGATGTAAACGTTCACAGATACACCCTGTATATCTACCCCCATATACACGATCTGATATAAACTAGTTCTAGCACCTTTTGACATTGAGTGTTGGAACGGGATGGCATGAGCTTTTAGTACGGTAATAACTAAAGATTGCGTTAGATAAGGTTTCAACGACCGCCTCTTTACATCTTTCTTCTTTCATTACAATTACTATGAAATTGCTTTTATAAAAAAGCGCGATCAAAGTATTTTTAAAATAGTTTAATTCAATCGTTAGACTCAAAAGCCCATTGACATTATAAAAATGTAACCACTCAAACATAATTTGATTTATATCTTCAATACAAAAGTTCCTAACTTTTCGTCTACAGGGATAATGAAACGAATTATTTTTTCGAAATCTAATTTTTATTTCGTCGCTTTTAGGACCCTACATAAGAAAAATACAACGCCGAAAAGAATTCTGATTTGTTCGCTACTTATTTGTTAAGAGTTCTTGTGTACATGCTCAGTACGGTTGAGTTAGCTATCCAGTGACTAAGAGCGATAATGCGATGTTAACTTTGATGGAAAATATAGATATGGGTTGTAAATTAATTGTAACGAAATTATATCCTTTTAAATATGTAATCGACTTCTTTTTAGACGATTCAAATTATTTTTTCAATACAGATCGTAAACTTAGTTGTTATAAAAATTTGTTTATCCATTGAATGCCAAATTGTTTTTCTCTAAATTAAATTCGAGTATCTACTAGTACCCAAAGTATTTTTTTTAACTGCAACAAAATGTTAGTAGCAAACTTGTTCTACTTACACAGTCATAAACTCGTCAAGATAAACGCTTACAATGATTGTTCGAGTAAGAAAGTAAATTGTTGGGTGAATGTATCCAAGTGAATGGTATCGTGTGTGAAAAATCGCTAGATGGCGTACCGTTAGACTGAGGTTTAATGCCAATCTCACATCAAAAATAACCAATCACCGTGTAGATGGAGCTCAGTTCTACAGTACGCCATCTAGCGTAATATCCACTACACGCGACAAATCCCATTGGGGCCGAATTCAGTAGGGGAAAGGAAAGACCAATGATACTGTACGCAATACTTATTACTAAACTATAGCATTAGTATCGCTCTTAGTCACTGATTCAAAGATCTGTTGAAATCTTATATTATCTAATTTTACACTGTAGTTTCGGTATAGAAGATACTAGTACTTCGGATTGCGCAGATTAGGTTATGACAAAACAAAACAGATAATAATTTCCAATTTTGTATTCTTATATTAATATAGTATAATTAATTAGGTATAGTTAAATTTTATCCCATGTGCGATTTCCTATTCTTAGATAAAGTTGAATTTTTATACCAGAGTACAAATAAATATTAGTTTTCAATAGTTACACAGTAAAGAAAGAAACAATATTATTACTAAAAAATATTTTAGGCCGTCATTTTAATGCCATATTTTATTTCAAGTGCTTTAAATAAAATACATCTAACATAGTAAATAAGTATTGATTTCCATTTACTTATAATAAAAATTAAATCATCATATACATACAATAACATATATATAGTATTATTTACAATATCACTAAAAATCAAGTATTACGCAGATGAAAATACAGCCAAGTACATCCCTTTTTGAAGTTAATTATTTCTAATCTAATCCGAAGTAATTTGAGTTCAAGATGGTAGAACTGGAAATCTTTAGGCATTGGACTAACTAACAGATTGTTTCCTGGAAAATACAGAAAATAAGACTTTAAGGCCCGATTTCACCAATATTTACCCGAGAGTAAAATCTATGGTAAATATAATATAAATTGACACAACATTTAGTAGCTTGTACTGCTGCTTTGACGTAGCCATCACAAATGTTTATAAAGGAAACTCTACAGAAAAGAATCTGCTACTATCCGTTTAGGACAAACACTTGTAAGTTTATCATTAATCTTTCCAAGTTTATCGAAATTTTTATCAGAATGTCACTTTAAATAGCGAATACTTCCTGTTCAACTATTTCAAAATCCCAGTGTATAAAGATACACAAATAAAAACGGCCCACCTAATTCCATAATAAATATGTTTTTAAGCTTTAGCGTTGCATTATACAAATACTTCATAATAAACGGGACTAAACGCGACGAGATTTAATAAGTACATTCTAGCACTTACTGCTCGACGTTTCGACTGCGTTACAACAGTTACAGCCGTGGTCACAAGCGGACTGGAGGCGCACGGCAGATGACGCCGTAGCCTTTAGTCCCGCTTATGGAAGTTTTTCCATAAACATTTACCGAAACTATAATATCGTTTAGCTGTTCCAATTCGAAATTAATGCAAAGCATTTGTCTTATTTTCTGTGTAATCCAGGCCAGAAGATATTGTAGTGAAATCCCGTGGTTACAAATAATTAATATCCACACACAACCACAATATTTATCTATGGAAAGAAACTACATCAAAGAAATTTTTAGTATCTCAATTAAAACATCAATTTGTCAAATTATTTTTTTTCCAAGCGTAGTTTCCCCACACGGTGTCTGCAATATTCACCTACATTTTAATTTGGGTCAGGGAATTAATATTTATTCTTAATGCAAGACTATAAAACTTAATTATTTACCTACGCCGATGGCTCAACGACCCAAAATGAGTCTTGGCCTCCAATATGAGATGTCGCCATTTGTCTCGGTCTTGTGTAGCTTGTCGCCAATCTCCTGCTTACAATTCTTGCAGGTCCGCGTTTACTACATCCCGCCAGCGTAGCGTGGTTGCCCTACTGGCTGACGTCTAGTACGTTGCTCAAGATACGAGTGGACTGTAAATCAGTAAATGTAAATAGAAACCATTTTTTAAATTCTGTGGGCATAATACCTACATTTCGGATGTTTAGCGTTTTGTCAATCATCAGATTAATTCAACATCCACTCTTAAAAAAATTACAGGCTTTAAAACTCTATTCAATCAAAAGCAAATTGTCTACTGGACAACTCAGATGACGCATAGTAGCAATAATTAAAAAAAGATACACATATAATATTATTTTTTGTGCAAAAAACACACACTCAAAACCGTTAAATGCTTATTAAAAATCAATGCTATTAAAAAAGATTTGAGTAAACTTTACAGTACCGTCAGCCACACACAGATTACCACAACCTGTAAAATTCTCCTTAATTCATATACAACCTAATGTGAATGACAGTAAGATGAGAGTCGATTGAAGAATCTGACAGATTTGTATACTTTGGTGGCTGTACGTACGTACATTTTAAATCAATCAACCAACTAAAAAATATGCATAAGACCTGATGAACAATGAATGCCAGTTAAACGTTTCCGTCTATAATGAATCATTTCAATTAAATCAAATCAATGTCGCTTCACACGTCAAATCAAAGGCTTTTTAGTCGATTACAAAACGATTCATCTCGTGTTCATTCATGACTCATTTGTCTAATATTAGATGCGGGAAATCAGCACGTGCGACCTTTAATTTGACTTACATATCACACTCCTATTGATTAATTACGTTAGAACGGTCGCGTCCCAATTTTAGCACGTTACCGTGAATAACTTGGGCACGGAGGTATTATAGCCATATGTACGTACAGCCACACATCAAAGTATACAAAACTTTCAAATTTCTTCAATCGACTCTCATCTTACTGTCAAACACATTAGGTTGAATATCAATTGAGGAAATTTGGCAGATTGTGGTAACCTGATGTGTGGTTGACTGTACTTTAGGAGGTAACCTCACCTGGTTGAGATGGTAGGAGAAGTGACGTTAGGGTGTTATTTTGAAAACATGCGTAATCCGCCTGCTCACCTGCTACCTATCACATAAAAAAAAATCGCGTAACATCGAAAATTGATATTCGATCCATCGTCGTTCGACGGTTGTTTAGGGTAGTTGAATAATTTCGATCAACGTTAATCAATGGAACAGCGTTGATCGAAGATAAAGCTAACAAGCTTTAAGTGGTCGCTGATCACCGTTACACTAACCAATCAATTGATTCCAACGGTCTACGTTGATCAATAGGTCTCTTTTGCATATAGCTATCGACGTCGATCAATCTATTTTACATCGATCGATATCGACGATCGATTAAAACCTTTCAATTGGTTTCAATCAATCGTCGATGTTGGCAGAAACTACCCATGGACGTCCACTTTCAAACCTGAGGGCCAATTCTCGTGCATTCGATATTGAAGTCGAATTCAGAGATTTCATACATTCGTCCATACAAATTCTCATTCGACTTCAATGTCCAGTGCGCGAGAATTGCTCCCCTGATCGACGATCTATTGGTAATTGGCTAACTGTTAAACTCATGCACAAAGTTTTAGTTTATACCTAGTTCAATATGTTTAACTTTTTCTAAATCTTAATAATATATATTTTATTTAGATTAAAAAGGTAACGTTTTTAGTTTTATAGTCTTGTACTTAAGATAAAGATTAATTCACTGACCCATTGTTCCTTAATATTAGTATTTATTATGTCCCTAGTGCATTAATAACAATATGTACAAACACTGACATTACATAATATATCTAGTATTATAATTAATCTTACCCTTACAGCGAAGTTTTCGTTAGGCCGGTCAATAACTTCGGTAGAATTTTGTTCTTATTTCTATGTATTAAATAATGTATTTTAAAATTCTTTTTAAAACGTTCTTTTTAGTTATTTTTACTTATCCGGTTACTATACATTTTTTGAGGATAACCGGAATCTTGAAAATAAAAAATGCATGTTTTATATTATAACTAGTGGCCCACCCTCTCTTCGCTTTGGGACCGTTATTCAAAAATGAACCAATAGATGGAGCTGTGTCCAATTACATCGCGCAAGCGTTTCGTGTTTTCGGTTTACATATAGGCCTTGTCGTTGTCTATAGAAGTTATCTCTTTATAAATAGTATAGAAGATAAAAGAAATGCACCTACTTTTTACAATTCACGTTATCATGGCTATTTAGGATATTTCATAACTATTATCATAGATTTTCTAACTTACTCCGTTAGCTAAGCATTGTATTTGTATAAAAAGATATTTAGTGGGTTAAAGATTGTCTGTTGTATATAGGTTCATTGTTATCTTAGTAGTGAAGGAAACTTGAGGGGTAAGATAAAACATTTTAGTAGGTTTAGAGAGAGACCTGGTGAATTATTTAATAAAAAAAACCTACTCCCTGCCATCCTCTACCTGTTTTGTTAGGATAGGTTTGATCTTTATTACTAACCTTTTTTTTAGTTTTTACACAAATTATATTTATGGAAAACAATTACAGAAATCCTTTATATTGATCCACTGGGCTCCAAAACTATATATCATCACAGAGAGATGATTGTGGTTATTATTCTCAACAAAACGTCAGATCTGGGATACAACAGATTAAAAAATTGAGAAGTAGTATTTTTCATGGATTTCACTCTCTAGTTTTCTTTAAAAAAAAGTGCCTAGCTGCCACGAAATTGCTATGGGTAATTCTTCGAAATACAACTTTCGTGGTGAATCTGCCACGTAAGTATCAGTAATCAAATCCAATTTTTCCTCTGATAGTGACATCAGAGTCTTAATTCACCAATTATATGGAAAGCTTTATCTATGAATAATATAACTCTTAAAGTTAATAAGTATATTCAATATACTTAACATGTCTTAATAATGTTAATGGAACTAACATGTCATCAAATTCTTTAAATTTTAAAGAATCCCGGAGGAATATTGGAATTGAGGATTGCCACGAAAGTTAAATATCGAATATAGACCCTTTATATAGACATTAAATTAACATTGCGTGTAACATATTTGAACCTATAATGCTTTTTGTTTGTTTTAAAACTGTTTACTTCAAACAAAATCAATTTCAAGCTGATAGAGTTCACGAAACGATTTTTGAAGTTTAATTATTTGTTAGATTACAAAAAAGAAAACGCTTATGAAACAAATTTCTGAATTTTAAAATCGAGGTTTAAGTAGTCCTTTATAAACAAGATAGGTATTACAAGTTTACAAGTATCTATTTTAAGTCACAACAATCGTGTAAAATTTCGAAATAAGAAGGAAGTATTTCAACTTCCTTAACAAAATGAAATACCATTTAAACTTTTGATTAAATGGTTAATAAGTTTTATCAATTCAGCTGAGAGCATACTAAAGTTTTTACCTTACTACGGCGAAGCCGAAGAGAAAGGGTTATGATTTCAACAATATTAGTATCTACTGTACGAGTATATTTTTTTCTGATTAGACGCACTTTGCGTTTACAGGCTCAAAGATAGAAAAAAAAAACGATGCAATAGTATGACTTTTTTAACTGTCAAAATACTGACAATCTTTGACATAAATTTCAACCTTATGTCTTAGAAATACAGTCCTAGTCCAATGAATTTACAATTAAACCTACCACCCATTAAGGGGCTAACTTTCAGCGTGTTATTGACCGGCCTAATGAATATTGTATTGGTTTCTATGAAACACCAAATTAATAAAAAAGCGATATGCAGAAGTGATGTGTATGTATGATAGAAGTGATGTATTAGATACATAATTTTGAAATATAGTCGCTTTGTGAATAGGATTTTTTTCTATAAGATTTATGCAACATACTGTAACACGTAGACAGCAATCTTGGTATCATATGTATCATTATATATTAAATATTTATTATTATTACAACTTATGCATACGTTATGTGGCAGTGCCAATTATTGTGAATTATTCTATTTCATTTGAAATGATTACCTCTCCGAAGAGATTAGTAGGTACCACAAACATTATACATCACATTAATTTATTTTAGCAAATGACTAATAAAATACATAAATATACATCTCACAAATATATAAACACTAACTTGAAAAATTACAAAAATCTGGGGAAGGATAAAGCATATTACTATAACAATGATGAAAACACAATTTGAGACACTAAAATAAAATAGAACTATATCTACTATCACATGGATTAAAATACTTCTGACTTCTATATTTGTAATGTCATAGTTACACATTCACGTAACAACATAATACATTTTAATACTATAATTACTAAATTCACAACAGCCTATATTATAAAACCATTTTTCACTAAAGTTAGACATCTCTTTGGTCATTCCAAAACACTTCACGAAATATTATCATTACACGATCCTCTTAATTAATTTGTTCTATACAGTGTGTCACAAAACACATTTAATTTACATTATTTCGTAAAACAATCTGACTGAACCTTTGAGGAATAAAAATTTATAAATTAGCAACGACTAGGATTGAAACAGTTAAACAAAGTGAAAATCAACACAGTTAGACCGTGGTTAATTATCTTAAAAGTCTTAATTAGATCACAGTATCCCGGCCAGTAGTATCGACCTCTAGCATTGACAATCATAGAAAACTTTCCGAAGCTCGCGTCTCTTCGCGGTCGACAGCTGACACAATTTCCACTCCCTCATCATAATTGTGCACTTTAGTCGTATTATTAACACAGTAATGCTGGTCTGGGTCTCCATACTGGCTATGATAGAACTCCTCGCGCATCATATGGTTCAGATTGGAACACCTAAAGAAGAGGATTTCTTGGAAAGGCTTTCTGAAGTCCCTGTTCAGCGTCGCGTAAATGATAGGGTTGAGTAAACTGTTTATGTAACCTAACCAGAGAAATAAAGCACTGACTGCATCAGGGATGGCACCTTCTTCTAGAAAAGGCCTGATCAAGGCCAGCACGAAGAACGGCAGCCAGCACACGACGAATGCCGACATGATGATGCCGAGCGTTGTGGACGCTTTGCGTTCTTTTGCTAGCTGGAATCTCAGCTTCTTCTGGTGCGGAGAGTGGGATTGGTGAAGCAAGTCTTTGGCAATGTGGCTTTTTTGAGCAAAATTGGACAGTGACGACCGGATGCGGTTGGCTGTCAACTTGTTACTGCTTTCTGAGGACTGTCGCCGCCGCTCCTTGACTTGGAGCTTGTTGTTGTCCGGCGTTTGCCCCACTTGGGACGTGGAGCGGTTGATGGTGTGTATAGGGCTTGGTCGGCGTCTTCTGCGCAAGCATAGGACATTGCGACTCGTTCGACTTGCGCTGGCCACTGAAGCATCTACCTATTGTGCTTTCTGTTTTTTCTACGCTGATCTGAAACAACAAAATATTCAATAAATAAATGCTCCTATTTGCATTGATTCTCTACACTGTCGCCTATACTATCCTAATATATCCAAATAATGGACTATAATTACGCTATCACGAATATTTAGCGCCAGACTCAATATAATTAGTACAATTCGTTTTATAAATTTCCCCGACCAAATCAGAACATTTCGTGCTTGAACACAGTATAACACTGAGCCACCAAGGTTAAATATCATATTTAAAAGAGATATCAAAGTCAAAAGATAACTTTGCAGTCCTAGACATTATCTACTATCAAGTTTGTAACTGTCTCTTTCCATGATCTGACTAAAATATACCTGATCGGTTGCTTGCAGCACAATCGTTGTCAACATTTACTATTCTAACTGTAAGAAATCTTATAAGTAAGCAAGCGAGCGGATACACCACATTCAAGTAGAAACTTCTGTACATAAATACTAAACAAATTAATTCCAAGAATCGGTCAAGTTGGTCTGGTTTCCACATCTCTGTAGTGTCTATGCAAGATAGCAGTCGCTTTATTGTAATTACATAAACACTGCTGGACATAGGCCTCACCCCAAAGTTCTCCATACAGATCGGTCCTGTGCCACCAGCATCCAAGGGACTCCCGCGACCTTCACTAGCTCGTCGGTCCTACCTGGTGCGAGGCCTGCGACGGCTGCGGCCTCCTGCACGCGGCCTCCACTCAAAGACCGAAGGAAAGAAGGAAGTGAGAGTAGGCTGCTGCTAATCTAATAAATTGTAACTTGACTTACAGTAGTATTTGTACTAGCAGTAGACCCTCTGGCAGCAGGTTGCGCTGGCTGAGAGCCCAGCAGCCGCGCCTCCGCAGCGCCTCCATTCTTCACATTGATCTCCAGATAGCAGTGCGTCTCCAGGTGAGACTGAGCCCGCTTCTCATCCTTCACAATCTTCCTAGCAGCACTAAATATCTTGTAATAAACTACCATCATTACTGTGAGCGGTATGTAAAAGGAACCCAGCGTTGCGTATATTTGATACACTTTGTTTTGTGAAACAGAACATGATGTCTCAGTCTTTTCATTACCTAGTATAAGCACTGGTGGCAACGATATAAAAGCAGCACTCATCCAGACTATGAAGACGCAAAAAAACATTCTTCTAGGCTGTTCTCTTAACACCGTATTCCAAAGGCTTCGTGATTGCGTAGTACCGGTCGACAGATATCATGCAGAGGTTAAGGATGCTCGCTGCACAGGAGAGGACGTCACTTGACACCCAGAAATCACAGATGACAGGTCCGAAAGGCCACGTTCCCATTATATCGTAAACCATAGCTATGGGCATCACGATAATAGCAACACAAAGATCGCTCACTGCTAGCGATACTATCAAATAGTTACTTGGTCTTCTCAGTTTCCTTACTAAACAAACCGCAACGCAAACTAGGATATTTCCAATGATTGTCCCAGCTATGACTATGAGAAATATTATGGAGAGTATAATACTGAACGCCGTCGAATATTTATTGTGCTTTATGTTAACTGGTTTGACGAATGTGGAGTTGTCGTCGAAGAACGACCAGTTGCCGGTCGAGTTGAGGGTTCCGTTGAAATCGTTGATTGTACTGTCGCTGAGTTGTACCGAGGCAGCCGCAGCGGTTATTTGGAACAACAATAGAGATACCAGTATGAGAAGACGCGAAGATAAAGCAACAAAGTTGGGCAGTGAGCAGTAGAAGTTATGACGTTGAGTCGCCATACGAATCCCTGGTGTGGGTGACGATAAATTTCTTCGTTTTATTGACTATGCCATACATTGGTTTTGGTTTTTATCTTATGATCCGCTTGCAATAATTTAACGTTAAATGAAAATAATTCAAGCAAAGTCAGGTTTGGAGTACAACTCGGTCATGTAATTTTTTAATCTTCGGATGGCGTGCCTGATTACAGAGAATTGCTTCTAATTGACATATCGCTTGGTTTGACTTTCCAATTCTGAGCATAGCCATTTGAACACGTCTCTCTGTGTGGGGTATTCGTTCTTTTCTCTGAGGTAATACAGTTTGTTTTTGTTTGAGCGGTATCTGTACAAATTGTGAGGGGTGTGTTGTTTTATTGCGCTTGAAGGCGGTTCGAGTGGCTGCTAGTCCAATATCCCGACTGTGGATTGCTTCATTAGTGCAGTTGATTGGTGAAGAAATTCCGACCTGAAAAGAAAAGAGAAAGTGGTTTAGTAAATGGCTCTAAATTGTTTCAGACGGAGAGGGACAAATGGAAACATACAAGCTATTATGTTAGATAATGAATTACTGCTATTGCCATTATTATTATAACCAATGTACAGGTAGTGTTAATGTATCTCGACATTTTGTCAGTAACAAAATGTCGAGATACATTAACCTTTACTTGAATGAACGATGAATACACACGTATTATGTAGATGTAATATAATAGTATGAACTTATTTGCAGGCCATTAGAAGTGAGAAAGCTATCTATGAGACCGAAAGTTGTATAGCATTACAATTGAATGTGTTGGTTTTAGTTTTAAACCACAAACACTCCAGCCAAGCCGATCTATTCATGCCAAAGCGTGGCTCCCCGGTACCATAATATTTTTAAAACTCTAAAATCTACAGATTGAAGAGGTGGTGGGTTAATTTAGTTCAAGTTAAATACTATTATGTTATTATTATCCACGTCAGTGGCCTTACCATGAGTTTGAAATACTATCCTCGCTATCGAAAACTATCGCTTTGTCTCTTTTATTGTGATGCATTTGAAAGAGACAGAGCAATAGTTTACCTTATGACAGTTTTCGATGTCAACTCATGGTAGCACTATAGTACTTGAATAGCGGTTACTCACTCCCTCAATAGAAACACCTCACACCGCCTTCACACCTTTTAAATGCGAACTTACCGCTATTATATTACGGTCTATTATAGCTTAACCACGTCATTTGGCGCTGGTGTTTCCGGTCAATTATAGACTCAAAAAGGTTTGACCTTTTGCAATATAACAGCTGTCATGTAGTCTTTAGTATAGGGGTTGAAAGTATTTGGAGAATTAAGGTAGGAAACAAAGAGCTACATCGTGGGAGAACCACGCTTTGGCATGAATTGGCTGCCCACTTAACGTCGTAAGGCTCAGACAGCAGACACAATGGAAAATCTATTGTTTTATGCCTTTTAAAAGACTTTTGGGTCCTTACGACGTTAATAGTGATATAAAAAATTCATTGGTTTTCGCTCTTATGTCATGACAGATAAGGTTCAAAATCAGGTGGTATCTATTTCCCATTAGCCTTATTAAGGGTTAACCGGAGTGATACCAAACTCTAACGCGCTGTCTGTTGTAACAAAATGACGTCAAATTGTTGCATGAAACTCTAAATCCTGCCCTCCTGAGCAATCAACCCTATTGATTACCTATACAGGGTGTATCTGTTAAAACTTTCATCACTAACCATGTCTTGTACCAACCATTATGGACAACATTTTGTTCTACAACTTTTGGAAATACGCCGAAAATTTTAAAGTCACGTGATCGACTTTGCATAAAAAGTTGAAACATTTTTAAGGAATTTCCAAAAGTCATATAGGTAAATGTTGTTTATTATATTATTGATTTGGTTAAAGACGAAGCTAATAAAGGGACATAGGTACTGAAATGTTCACAGATACACCCTGTATAAATAATGCACATATACAACCTATTTATAGTTAGGTACCTAATCTGATAATATTCTCCAAAATATAATGCATTAAACTGTTCTACTTAGCGAAAAGTTCCGTAAACAACATCCGTTCAGCCTTTCAGCTACCCAACTCTCATGTTACCCGTCTATAATGGCGGTCTCGTATTAAAAGGTGTGTAGGCTGCTAGGTGTTTCCATTGAGACAGTAAGTGACCGGGCGCTATTCACCCGATGATGTGGATACGCCCTAATGGACTCTAAGCTGAACACGAGCACACACGTGTAAGCCATTGGGTAGATATACAGACAGGTTGCCGCAACTTGTCAAATTTCCTCAGTTGATATTCAACCTAATGTGTATGACAGTAAGATGAGAGTCATTGAAAAAAAATATAGTTTTTTATACTTGATGTGTGGCTGTACTTTCCTACGTCACAATCGATATATCCATCTAAACAGCGCCATATTTCTATAAGACCATTTACGCGCGATATTTAAACAGTACATTTTTTAACTACCTACATAAAAGACTTAAAAATATTTTTAAACTTTCGTCGAAAAATAAAATATTCTTAATGTCCCAGTTAATTATCATCATCTGGTACTTATTTTCGAATCAACCTCGATTGGTGTGATTGTCTGGCGCATTTATTTATTTATTTTATTTATAGGCTTGTATAACATTTACAAATAACCGTACATCGAAAAATATTAAAAGTTGGTAATTTTTAGGCACGTATTTTACATACCCACACAACATAATAATGTATCAATGTTTTTTTTATCTTTTTGCCCAGTTTTCTCTTTTAGTAAATAAAGATTCTTGTTTTGTACGTCATTCAGTAATTCGTGTTTTGAAATCAGTCTAATACTTAGGACTTCAAATGCTGGAAAACCGAGATTTCGGTATTGCGGGATCACCTAATATTTATATTATGTAATACTTAGCAAGCAATTGAAATTGGGCCGGCTTGACCGGAGTGATACCACTGCCTCACAGAAAACCGGCGTGAAGCAGCCCCTGTGCTGTGTTTCGCCGAGTGAGTGAGGGTACCGGAGGCCCACCCGGGGGGGAGGGAAAGGGATAATAGGTTGGCAGCGCACTTGCAACTCCACTGGTGTTGCAAGTGTCCATGAGTGGCGGCAATTGCTTACCATCAGGTGATCCGCCTGCTCGTCTGCTACCTATCACATAAAAAAAAAAAATTCATTTCATTTGGATCCCGCGTCATTTTTCAATCTCGCATGACGAGGTGAACGAGGCCAAATGTTTGTCTGTCAAAGAATAAAAAAAAAAAGGATTAACCCGGGGCACAAGGTCCGCCAGATCCGGAAATTGATAAAAAGTGAATAAAGTTGATTGCATGACGGAACTTTATGCAGAGAAATAAAATTCTGCCATACAATTCATACTTCAATAGTCGCACAAAAATCGATGCACCAGAAACGCTGAATGGAGCCAATATAATTTTAATCAACGTTCTAGCGTATTTCATTAAATTATCTCGAAAATGCACGGTCGTAACTTACTTAATAGCTCTACAGGGCCGCGTACATTACTGGGGTGTAACGGAATGCTATGGTTATGCGACTCAATCAAGCTACGATGGATAGCTGATGTTGCCAACGTAAAAAAAAAAACTTTTCATACATTGACCTGACTTCGTACTAAGTAGCTGTTACAGATATCAGACAACAGGGGTCACAAATATAAAACTAGCACTTGTGTTACAGATATCAAACAACAGAGGGTCACAAATATGATACTTAAATTACACCACTAACACTGAACAAATACAAGGGATGAACTCTTGTGATTGTTTCAGTGTCTGGGTGTGTCCGCCTGAGCTGTTTCGTCGAGTGAGTGAGGGCACCTGAGACCCAATTGGAGGTAAAGGGGGTTAAAGGTTGGCAGTGCTTGTGACTCTACTAAAGTTAACTCTACGGAAAGGGGGGCAATTGTCGTGCCCTCGACATTGAAATCGAATTTAGAGATTTCATATACCTACTCGTCCATATAATATTTCTATTTCGACTTCAATGTCAAGTGCACGAGAATCGTTACCCAGTTGCGCCATCTCGAGGCATGTGCTCTCGAGACTGGGTGATGTGCAATACACTACACTTGACTGGCCGGATGGCGCATTTGGTAGTGACCCTGCCTCATACACCAAAGGTCATGAGTTCGATCCCCACCCAGGACAAACAGTCGTGTGATGAACACATGTGTTTGTTCAGTGTCTGGGTGTTATATATGTATTTAAGTATTATATTCGTGTTTCCTCTGTTGTCTGATATCTGTAACACAAGTGCTTAAGCTTCGTTGTGTGAATTTACTACACTTAAGTAAATATTGCACTTAAAAAATTCATCGAAGGTTTCAGGTGGGACTCGAACCCACATCCTTCCACATACTAGGCGGATGTACACATTTTATACTATCCGAACCCCTTACCCCCTTCGAATTAAGTGCAATATTTGCTTGGGAATAAATTGCAAAGAATTGCTATACCAAAAAATAAAAATTACTTCTCAAAGTTTTGAAAACAATTAAATCGTTTCCTTTATTTGTAGTTGGCAACATTGCATAGCTGTTGCAATTATCCCGATGCACTCTGTCATTGTGCTCGCGATCCGAGGCTGTCGTTTAAGATATATTAATTACTAGCACGATAAATAATGATGGACCAATTATAGTTTGTATGATGGTTTAATTATAACGTACGTATTTCGTTTGATTACAAACTAGCGACTGTTCAGTGTTCCGCATATTAGAACTAACATTGATTATTTTGATATCAGTTAATACTACGAGTATGTTTCTATACTATTTATAAAGAGATAACTTCTATAGACAACGACAAGGCTTATAGGTAAACCGAAAACACAAAACGCTTGCGCGATGTAATTGAGTACAGCGCCATCTATTGGTTCGTTTCTGAATTACGGTCCCGAAGCGAAGTGAGGTCGGGCCACTAGTAGTCTCATAAATGTGAAGGCTGGTCTGGGCGAATTAATATATACGTAATGATTGAGTTGTAAACCTTAAAAATCTCTTAGGGCTGATTTTTCAATCTGCAGATAGTGGTTTTCAGTCAGTTAAATTAATAACCAACCAAAGTAAATGTCAATGTTAAAGCAAGAGATTTACGAATGACAGCTACTTTTCAATTGGGAAGTATAAAACAATATCTGACGAATAACCTGTTAGTTGAGGCCAAGAAAAGGTCTCATTTCTTTTTAATAAACTAACGGCCGCCCTCAGCTTCATACGCCTGGAGTTATTTTGGACAATCAACACAATATATCACAAAATTAAATATAATAAATTGTAGTCACTTCTATGTAACCAGATTACCAGATTGCTGTACGAGATTGCATTGGATAATTATGTGATTTAGTGGGTTTCAAAGGTGTATTCTTTGCACTACAAAACCCGTGAAAATGCAACTTTAAAGGGTTTTTTGATGAATGAATATGCCTTTGAATCGCATAGCGTTCAGTCATCACATTATTTCGAGGATTAACATGAATTTGAAAGATTTTTTTTAATATCATACGTGGCAAACGACGGTATTTATATATTGTTATGAAAGTTGAAGGGACAGCTAAGGCTTTGTTTATTTTTCAAGCCAACTCCACTTCTACAAGAGATCCCCCGTTGTGAAATAAATCACCGGTGAACTAGGGGTATTATAAGTTATAACTCTTTCCTCCGTCACATGACTGACATTTTCATACCTTTTTCTCTGATATAATAGAATAAGCTACATACACATAAACGAATATAATAATGTCCTGCTAACCGATAAAACGCCTATAGCGGCCAATCTATATCTACCTACGATGAGTCATCGACGCAGGTTATAACAATGCACAAGTGTATGCACAGACACAAGTGCACTCTCTATTCCCTTACCCTCATATTTCGGATGACACGACCGGAGAAGAATCCGAAGTACTAACAGCTTAACATTCCCACAGTCAAGGTTATATAGTCATAATATTAACACTAGTGGCCCGCTCTCGCTTTGTTTCGGTACATAGTTTTCGTATTTTTGTAGTAGTTCAAATCTTTTAGCAATAGATGGCGCTGGGTGTCGATTACTTCGCGCCAGTGTTTTGTTTTTTCAGCTTACATATAAGCCTTGTAGTATTATTTAGGAGAAGTTACCTCTTTATAAATAGTACTAGTGACCCGCCCTCACTTCGCTTCGGGGCCGTAAATCAGAAATGAACCAATAGATGGCGCTGCGTCCAATTACATCGCGCAAGCGTTTCGTGTTTTCGGTTTACCTATAAGCCTAGTCGTTGTCTATAGAAGTTATCTCTTTATAAATAGTATTGATGATAAGAGACAGAAGATAGTACGTTGTAGAATTCCTATACATTCTAGTCTGTTAACGCCCTAACGTTTAGTCGAGCCTATATTCTATACGGGAAGTCGTGACCTACATATGCACAAGGTTTCATCCGTAGCGATCCCATTGAAAACACTGCTTTAGTTTCCGACGGTTATTCAGCTAATAATGATATGCGGTATAAAAGAGCCATGTTCATACATAATTTATGTTTCGCACCCTGAATAATGTTAATGAGAAATGTTGGTGGTCAAAAATCGAAGATGAATCATATTCGCATAAGGCAAACCGAAGGCACGAAGGCATAATATAATGTTCTCTGTGCGGCATGAATGGGCCGGCTTCGACCGGAGTAATACCAAGTTCTCAAAGAAAACCGGCGTGAAGCAGTGCATGCGCTGTGTTTCGCTGCGTGAGTGAGGGTACCAGAGGCCCAATCCAGGGGAAGGGGGGTTTAAAGTAGAGTTGCCGCGAATAGTGGTTTAGCGAATAGTCGAATACCGATTGATCGCCATTCAATTTGGCAAATAGTCGAATAACTCGACATTACTATTCGATATAAAAGAAAATATTAGGAATGACTATTTTCCGAGGCAGGAGGACAAACGAAACCGATTGGCTCCCGAACGTGCAGAAAAATTGATTTTTTTTTGCACCACAATCAGAGGCACTGTTGGATTTTAACTATTATTTAAAAGCCTAACTAATTTAATTTCATGATTATGATAGGACAGACACATATTACAGATTATTATTGATATTTTGTATTGTTTTAATAGAGAAAATATATTATAATTGTTTTTTTAATTCATTACTTTTTTGTTCATTATAAGTTTATTTTAGACGACTATTCGCTCAATGCCGAATAATACTATTATTCGGTATTCGACGAATATCAAAAAACTGTCGAGTAATGCCGAATACCGAATAATAGCGAGTATTCGCGGCAACTCTAGTTTAAAGGTAAGCAGCGCACATGTGACACCACTGGTATTTAGCAGGTATCCATCGGCGGCGGTAATCGCTTACCATTTGGCGTCTGCTCGTCGACCTATCACATACTTGTAAAAAAAGAAATCCCATTATTTTATTACCTTAGCATTTGTCATCATAACAATCCATTAATTATGGGGAATACCCTTATAATGTTATCATTGCATCCATACTTTAGATAATTAGCGATCGTAAAGATAGCTATATGATGCATACTTTATTGAAGTATCATTAAGAATAGTGGCACGATAAAATCTACGTCCAGTCTTCATAATTGCAACAATGAGCTATTCTTATTAAAAATAAACGTTTAACATATGTTCGTGACAGCACAAACGACTGTTAACTGCCCATAACTTATCATAAAAGGCGACAAAACAATTAACCTGTATGATAACTGTCTTACATTACAAGACTTGCCATTCCAATTTCGACTCTGTTTTGTAAACCTTAAAGTTGTGACAGCAATTTCTATGATGGTGGCAACCGTAGGTATAGCGACATATTTTAACTGAGTGTTTGTCCTAATTGGTAGGATGACGTTGTTATGTCCGTATTCAATTTTAAATTAACATTTTAACAGACGTGGTCGAAAATTTAAATTTGCATCGTGCTTAAATCCAAGCAATAAGGTTTATAATTGTACATTTCGTTGCACAGTGGGTGTTGCTATGGACTTTTCAGTCATATTTCTCAATATGTTTAATATGACAAAAACCAAATAATGATTGATCTAACAAAAGAGAATGAATGACTGAAAAGAAGCGATTTTGCTCTCCTGTGCAGAAAGTACCTTGAGCCATTGATCCTATGCTAAATCTCCTGGTGTTTTCACATCGATATATTTATATGGACTTCCTGGATTACGGCAAGTGCTAACCATCATTCGTGATCTATTTGCTTATCATCATCTCCCTGCCCTGTTCCTAGATTAACTGGGATCGGCGCTTCTCGGCGATTTTCGGCCGTTCTCTGACTCGTCCACCCATTTACATTCATCCCATCACTCTTTTGGTTACATGTTCATCCTCTCTTCTCATTATGTGATCCATCTCCTTATAAAAGCCACAAATTATGTATACAGTCCGCCCGTTTCAGCTATCCTCGTCAAAAGATTCAACCACTAGGTTACATGAAGGTCAAATACCGCAAAAAAGATCTGACATTACCCTTCCGCTGGTATCTCCGTATATTTAATGTGCCTAAAAATAGCGTTATTTGTCCACGTTTTGGCAGAGAAAAATTCAAAGAGCCATCAATCTTTGGCTTCCTTGGTCAGTGACATTTGCTTTGAACGCATCTTATCCTACCATCGATCTGACGGGTTCCGTCCCCGTAAACATTTTGCGACCCCATGCGTAAGCTACGTTGTGTCAAAGTCGAAAGTTCGTAAATGTAATGGGTTGGACTTGGCACGCAAGTTAAGGCCTTTCCCAAAGCAATATCTTTTTTGTAGGAACAGTTTTTGCAGGACCCTATTTGGAGGGACGTTTATTTTAATATTCGATCTAATCGAGTAGAAGGTCTTTTATGATTTTTTTTTCAGAAATCTTTGTCTATTTGTTTGACGAAGGGTACGGCACTCTAGCGCCGCCAATTTAAATTTATAGCTACTAAGCCGGATCTATTATTACTTATCACTGAACCCCAGCCTCTCGGCAAACACATACTATTTATTGATTAACTATGCACAAAGGAGGAGGGGGTCTCTGGGCCCAAAGTTATCAAGACGAAAAGCATCCTCATAAATCTGTTATATTTTTGTAAAGAAACTCACAAAATACTAGACCATTTTACAATCCAGAATATTAGAAAACTTAAAAACATCGTATTAAACTAACTATCGATATAAAGCGAATTTGATGACAACACAATAATCGTTAAAATGTATGAAAATCGTGTAAGAAATTGATAATCGATATTGTACCTAATCTATGAAGTACTCGGACTAATTAGAACTCTTCCGAGTTGAAGTATGAGGTGATGTATTTTTTTTTTCATAAAGAAAATTTGATTTGACAAGTGTCAATAAAACGTTTGTCAAGAAAAGATGAATTTCATGTTTTTCAGCGATATAATGTTATTAATTTCAAAGTTATGGATGGCTTTTTATCACGGAGATAAATTATACAATTGGAAATAATTTTGGGCAATATGTCCTGTATAAGTAAGTACCTATACTTACCTATTATAGATAAGTACCTTCTTAACCTCACTTTTACTATTAATTCAAAAATCTCGATTCCTGGATTGCCTAGTTTTCCTAAAATGTTTGAGGCAAATTGTTATTATGAATCTTTCATAATAAGGCATCTTTGATTTGTATAACACTTGAGCCCACAAATATATTAAACCGGTTTCGGTTTCCTTTTTGGTTTGTTTTTGTATTAGTGTTAGTTATATGAAGTGGCCACTTTTGGCGTTAATCAATATTTCGAGTTGTAATCAATTTTTGAAATCGACGAAAATCGAATCGATGTAATCGACGCCCAGCGCCATCTATTAGTTCATTTATGAACTACGATCCCGAAGCGAAGTGAGGGCGGGCCACTAGTGTCCCATATTTTATACAGGGTAAAAATATCTTATAATAATATTTCAGGGGGCAAACCGACCTCCACTCGAGAGGAGGTGCGGTCGTCGACTAGTCTAGAATATTATGCAAATGACCAGCTGCACCGAAACAAGCGAATTCGCAATATCGGCTATTACTCGCGAATGTACAAAGGCGTGCTGTGGGATCAGTCAGTTTTGCATAACACAGGGCCGTAAAGGAGTTGGGGTTATTGGCTGATTGATGCTATGGGCTATGGGTGCTGTGGGATTTGAATTGGGACGGATAGCAAGAGATGAACTCAACATTATCATACTATTTATAAAGAGATAACTTCTATAGACAACGACAAGGCTTATAGGTAAACCGAAAACACGAAACGCTTGCGCGATGTAATTGGACACAGCGCCATCTATTGGTTCATTTCTGAATTACGGTCCCGAAGCGAAGTGAGGGCGGGCCACTACAATAAAGTTAAACAACATCTTTTACATTATACTGGTCCCTCAATGAGTGAACTTTCAGATATTAAGCTAAACAGACACTACACTTTGATCTTAGCTAAAAGGCCGAGAATCATAATCTTACATTGAAATTACTCAGTACTAAGTAACTTAACGCTAACACAGATATAGAGTTCGTATCATTATAGAGATAACAGAGGAAACACAAATAAATAATAATAATAAATAACACAGCTCATATATTGACTTGACTCCATACTAAGTAGCTAAAGCACTTGTGTTACAGATATCAGATAACAGAGGAAACACAAATGTAATAATTAGATGCATTTAAATAATGCACCTAGACACTGAACAAACACAGGTGTTCATCACACGAATCTTTGTCCAGGATGGGGATCGAACCCACGAGCTTCGGCGTATGAGGCAGGGTCACTACCATATGCGACAAAAAACATTTAAACAAACAGAAATAAAAAATATCGCCAACTGTCTGTCAATCGCATAAAAATTATGCGAGTCAGTTAAAATACTTTAATTAAAATTATATTGTTTTGATTTACTATGAAAAACTTGCAGGTGCTATTTTTGTTAATATACCTATTTACAGTACAGGCCTAGCCTAGCGTAGAAGTCTTGGTAATGTAAAATAGCATTTATCGATTAAAACAACCTTAGCATCTATGTATTATTTTAGTTAAGATAATCTTGTGTACCGTGTAAGCTGATGTTGTTTCAATAAACTTTATTATTATGATTATCTTATTATTATTATTATTTAAGCACCTTTCTCTGTTTAGTCATACCTTTATAAAACGCGTCTATTTTCATGATGCTAAAATGAAACATTTCTGTTTTCACGAGTGGCCGGCATCTAATCTGTGCCTTCTATATTATTCAGCCTACAGGCCGTTTTCAGTAAAGGTTAAGTCCTAAGAGATTAGAGTTTGTGCTATTCTAATTTCATCTCAAATTTGAACTCAAAATGTACATTTATGATGTGTGAAGAACTAATTTTACGTGGTACAGCATTCCGCTGGGACAAACGAGTACTGGGTCTCCAGTACGTCTAAGTAAAAGGCCAGGCCAGAATAATAATAATAATATTTCACTACATCACATGCATTGGTCTGACTCTGAGATAGGTAGCTCAAGCACCTGTGTTACAGATATCAGAACCAACAGTGGAATTACAAATATATACGTATAATACTTTTCTTTTGTAAATACGATACTTATAATACATACCACCCAGACCAATACAAACAAACATGTTCATGCACACAAATGTTTGTACTGTGCGGGGATCGAACCCGCAACCCTTGGCCCAGACGCAGCATTCACTACCACTGAACCAAACGGGTCGTCCCGAATGAAGAATCATGCAGTGATGATCTGTGCAAAATATCAGGCAAGAACTGGTTGCCAGTCTTATTTATTTGATAGGTGGCATACGAGAAAACGGGTCATCTGATGGTAAGCGATTGCCGCTGCCCATAGACACCTGCAACACCGGTAAAGTCACTAGTAGCGTGCCAACCTTTAACCCCAGGCCTCTATACTCTGATTCATAATCATGTAAAGTAAACTGACAGATGTCAATGTGTCATGCCCATACATTATCACTCAATTTGACACATGCAAAATGTCAAAATGCATAGAAACTTGTCATTTTCATCTCTCAGTTTACTTTACATGATTATGAATCAGAGTATACGTAACCTCAGTGACTCGACGAAACAGCACAAGCGCAACAAGGGCCTGGAACGATGTGTCTGGAACTTTTCTTAGGCCACGTCTGGTTATAAGAGGGAGATAAACTGACTGATCCATAGACAATCAATCAATGAATAATTTATTTGCAAGAATACAATACAAACTTTAAGTGTGTGTGTTCGCTACTCAAACCGTACATGTGCATACCTCCTACCCTACCTAGGTCTCTCGAACTCTTCTAAATTAGAAATAAGCTAGTACATGTATACTCTGATTCATAATAATGTAAAGTAAACTGACAGATGAAAATGACAAGTTTCTATGCATTTTGACATTTTGCATGTGTCAAATTGAGTGATAATGTATGGGGATGACACATTGACATCTGTCAGTTTACTTTACATGATTATGAATCAGAGTATAGTATTATTCTCTTTAGTCTGTGGCTAGAACCTACCATCAAATTTAGCAGAATTTGAAATGAGAACATGACGTTTCCTTTTACAACCGTCATTCCAATAAATAACCCGTCAAAATCTGAAGCAAAGTCTTCCTTTGTTTCCTTTGAGCTGTCTCTTAGTTGTGAAGTTAACCCTTACCTTCGTTTCCTGGACGGAGTGACCATGAGCTCCATGATTTATCGTCCACCTGTCAACCGGACCCCTGTCGGGGTGACTTGAATGGAATATTGTTTTGGACGCCTATTGTCAAACGTCGTTGTATATACGAGATTACAAAAAGTGGGGGGCATTGTTGTGGTCTTTAGTGTGTCAATGAGAGAAATAAAGAACTGTGATGTGTGTTAGGTATTTTTAAGTAGCCCAGTGTAACTTGAACTGAACTCAGTAGATTCATCGTTCTTCTGCCCTTTTCCTAGGTTTTCTGGGGTCGGCGCAGTATTAGTAGTTATAAGTACTTCTTCTTCCATTTCTCCATCTTCCTTCCTTCTCCTTCGAATTGGTAGATTATAAGTGATTTTTTGAAATGCTGTACCATGTACTGGCCAGTTATGGGATATCGCTTTAATGGATAAATAATTACAGGGGTAAGTATCTGTGAACATTCACATCCCTTGAACCACGTGTTCTATCAACCATTCTGAACAACATTTGTTCAACAATTTTCCGAAATTCATCGAAATTTTTTTGGAGTCCCCATACAAAATGACCAAGTCACGTGACCGACTTTGTATGGAGAGATGATTTTTTTTATGCGAATTTTGAAAAGTAATAGAACAAATGTTGTTCAGAATGATTGATAGAACACGTGGCTAAAGGGATGTGAATGTTCACAGATACAACCTGTATAATGGAGAATGCTTCTTCGCATTAAGTTTGAAAAATAATAAATGTAGGTATTAATTTAGACTACATGACTCAACATGGAAGTTTTACTTCGTACTAAGGTTCATTATTATAAGTTTTAATGAAACACACGAGAGCCTTAGTAACCAAATACTCCACTCTAGTACTTTTAATTATCTCATAAAGTATAATAGTTGTTCATGACGATGTGCCTGGATTGGTAGGTAATGGAAGCAAAGTGTACGTTACCATATTATATCCATTACCAAGTTAATGTTTTAACTTTATAACGGGTATAAGTTAAGTGTGAGAGCTCAAATGTGCTTCATGTTTCACATAAAAGCATTGTAAACGCCCCAAATGGTATAGTGGTTTAGGTACGGGCTGAGCTCGGAATCCCAAGTTAGATTCCTGGAGTCCCAAGTTAGATTCCTGGGTCGAGCAAAAAGTATGCCTCGAATTATACGAACATAGCTGGGGTTTAAAGTAAATATTGCACTTAAAATATTCCTCGAAGGGTTCAGGTGGGACTCGAACCCACAACCTTCCACAGACCGGGCAGATATTTCCGAGGATTTTTTTAAGTGCAATATTTACTTAAGAATAAATTGCAAAGAATTGCTACACCAAAAATAATAAAAATTATAGCTCGGGTTTGGGATCAACAATCCGCATTAGGCACGCGTGGTGATTAAGCCTTATCCCATCATAGTAGGAATAACTTGATTTCTATGTTGGAGGCCTCTTGCAATGGGATAGTACCTCTATAATTATAGGCGTGGCTGAGTTTGGTGGCGGCAACCGAGTCAAACTGCCATAGTTGAATCCTTTAAGCGTAATAAAGAAACGTTCTAACATCGTTTAGATCATTTTACCAATTTAATAAGTATTTGAGTCTCATAGAAAAATAAAAACTTGACACAAAAGACTTTTTTTTTGTTTGTAATGGCTGTTAGCGTGCTATAAAACACAAAAGACATTACTCCACGAAATATCTAAGGCAATGACAAAACGCTCTTTGTTCGTGTCAAATCTAATAAAGCTTAGTACTCGATACAAGGTCGTTCTACCCGATAGCCTGGCAAACACTCCAATATTAATTTAATTAAGCAATTGATAACGCATTGGCTCCATTCAGGTGATAACAACTGATAAATATTTATCAGTGAGATTCGGCTCCGCCTACGAACTTAATTTTATATTAAATACTTTTTGTTATTATTAATAGCTACTATTAATAGCAGTCAAAGATACTGCCTTTTTAACTGCCTTAGTGGCGTAGCGAGTAGTGGGTACTTTAAAGCGACAGCTGCGCTTGGGGTCCAGGGTTTGATCCCCGAGTCGGACCAAGAATTTGTACCTAGTGTTAGGGTGGGATAGATGCTATAGTAGGATAGATGCCTCAAATAACATGTAGTGACCAGTGCGAACACTACATTCATAGTCTTTCGTTTCGTTTTGTGGGAGAGCCACGCTTCGGCATGAATGGGCCGGCTCGACCGGAGTGATACCACTGCCTCACAGAAAACCGGCCTGTGCTGTGTTTCGCCGAGTGAGTGAGGGTACCGGAGGTCCACCCAGGGGAAGGGGATAAAAGGTTGGCAGAGGACTTGTAACACCACTGGTGTTAGCAAGTGTCCATGAGCGGCGGCAATTGCTTACCATCAGGTGATCTGCCTGCTTCGTCTGCTACCTATAACATAAAAAAAAACTAAGGCTTTACTACAGTCGTGAAACACAACAACAATGTATATGGTAGCAATTAAGTAGCATATAGCTTATATAGAACTAATGCAAAAGTTATCCGATTATTGTGAAAAAAACCTTAAGTCACTGAAATTACCCATAACCTAGGTCTCGATAACAAATGGAGCAAAAAAGAGGTATCTTTTGATTACGTTGCCTTACAAATTTGATATTTTCTCTACTCGAAGGGGTTGTAAGTATTTCTTATTAACTTCGACTTGATACCTAAATATTTATCATTAATTTCGTCGGAGACGTTTCTGAGAAAACGGGGCTTGACAGCTGGAGACGTACAAACGAAATGCCTAATAAAACCCAAGATTTTCAAATTGCTCACATTTTGAGGAGGTATCTTAGGAGCGACCTAGTGGAAAATGTGTAGATTCCTAACCGTAAGTAGGTCGTAGATTCGAATCTGAGCGTTCACCATGTTTTTCAAATGTGTGTGTGTATTATGCTATTCACTCAAATGCAATGTTAGCAATTGTTTCGAACCACCGGGTTGGTCAATAGTGTTTTTGCAAAAATTAAAGCGAACAATTTAACTGCAGTAAAAACAACAAGGGTAGCTCAGTAGATAATACGGGGGGTTATAGATCATGCACCTTTGGATTTTTCATGTCAGAGCATTTTCGACCATAAGGTCGGCTGTCTTATTTCATGCTCTTTTCATTAGCTCGTATTATCCCACTGCTGGGCAAAGGCCTCCCCTAGTAGCCTCCACTGCTCTCTATTCTTAGCCAGCATTTGCCAGTTATCATGTTTTCTTTTTCATAAAAAACTGATGTTGAAGAGTGAAGATACTAATTTATATAAAGCGTCATATCTTTCGTCTGTGTTTGACGAGCTCCTAGCCTCCTAGGCATTAAAAATCTTTGTCTCAAACATAAAAACCTTATTTCTAATAAGTGAAATTGCAATAGCATCAAAAGACTCGCGAAGTGCTTAAACACCACTTGAAAACTAAACCAGTGGCCACTTTACTTTTACTTAACTTTACTTAATTCAACCACTCACCACCGTTTGAAACGTCTCGGAGGTTTCATTAGGCGAAACACATTAGGCTAAGTTGCCAGTTTTAGCCTACTCACGAATAAATGCAACGTTTTGGCCGTAATTTAGGATTTCAGAAGAATTATTTCCACTTATTTCTACTAAAAGCAAGCTTGGTTTCTACTTACCTACTAAGTAATTGTTTTTTTATGTTAAAGTTGTAAAGTAAAGTATCAGCCTGTCTTCTTCTTCTATGTCTTCTTCTATACCTACTATTTATAAAGAGATAACTTCTATAGACAACGATAAGGCTTATAGGTAAACCGAAAACACGAAACGCTTGCGCGATGTAATTGGACACAGCGCCATCTATTGGTTCATTTCTGAATTACGGTCCCGAAGCGAAGTGAGGGCGGGCCACTAGTAGTATATATAAACAGGCCACTGCAGGGTAAAGGCCCCCATCATAGAAATCAAGTCATCGCTACTATGATGGGATTAGGCTTAATCACCACGCTTGCCTAATGCGGATTGGTGATCACAAACCCGAGTTGTTTGAAAAATTCAAAAAATACTTTTGCTCGACCGGCCCCGAGACCCCAAGATCAGGGTTCGGTACTTAAACTACTAGAGCAGCCGGGGTGTTCAGACCAAAACGGGGCGTTCTGTATTCTTCATCATTCTCTAGATCTATAAACAATATTACAATTCCATAGGTACTGAAAGCGTTAGAAGTGATTCCAACAGCGCTGTCATTAGTAAATTTATAGCTATAGATAGAGGTACTTATTTTGAATTCCAAAAATGCTGTCACTAGTAGATAAAACAAATGAAATGAAAAGTTTAAAAGTAGTCGTTGGTAGAGAGAGATAATTATGTACATACGTACCAAGAATAAACGTAAAACAGCGACACGTTTTTTGTATTTTATAAAAAAAAATATTTTATGTGTAAGAGGTCAGTAATACAAAAAAAAGTTTCAATACCTTTTCATTTTGTTTCATAAATAAATCACTCCCCTACGACTAAATATTCACGAGGCTCGGTTCGCTTCACCCGGTTAGCCAACACTAATATCTCCATCTTACCACGCGAGCATAATACAAGGAACCGATGAATAATGTATCGGTTCCTATTTAGAACAGTTGAATCGACTGGCGTAGTAACTAAAATTTGGGAACCAAGAACTTTGCCATGAACCTCAAAATAAAATTACTTTGTGCAAAAACTCTGTGATTATTTTTTTATGTACCTACAGTCGAGTTCAAAAATATGTGTACACTTTAGGACCTTGTCACAATACATATTTATAAGAAAGTGGACGTCGTTTACTTATTATGAACTGTGACAAGGTCCTAAAGTGTATATTTTTGAACTCGACTACCTACCTAGTTTTTTTTTTATTTGTTCCCGTCAAAATTGCTACGTTCCACATTCGAATTCAGATTGTTTTTTTTTTTATTTAATGTTTACCGTTTCTAAAAATGTTTGATAACCTGCATAGAGGTTGACTTTATTCATCTTCATTGCCATGTTCCACATTCGAATTCAGATTGTTTTTTTTTATTTGATATTTACTGTTTCTAAAAATGTATATGAAACCTCCATAGAGGTTGACGTTACTATCTGATTTTACTTTTCATTTTAAATTTAGTATTTCTCAAAATGTGCAGCGTTCATATTTGAATTTTTGGATTATCTTTTGTTTTTATTGAGAATTTTCCGCTTGAATACCTAGTTGTATTGAGGCACATAATAATACGAGGGTTCTATATCAACCCTCGAATTATATGTGCCTTAATACCTGTATCTATGTAAAGGGTGTATCTGTAAACATTTACATCCCTTGAACCACATCTTGTACTAAAAATTTTAAACAACATTTATTCTACGCTTTCAAAAAAGAAACAACTTTTGATGCAAAGTTGGTCACGTGACTTGTTAAAGTATGTAGAGTCGAAAAAATTTTGAACGAATTTTCAAAAGTCGTAGAACTTTTAATGTTGTGCAGAATAGTTAGTGGAAGACTAGTTAAAGGGATGTAAGTACCCAAATGTTCCCAGATACACCCCTAAGTATAAAAAGTAATACACGTGTGTGTGTATTACTGTATATAGGGTAGTTATGTGTGTACACAATACTCCTGTGCTCGTGCCTTATATTATACCACAGAGTTTATTTGCTTTTATGTTGACAGTCAAAAGCATGTAACTTTAGATAACCGACCTACAGAAGTTACAATCAAGCTTTCCTGCAAACTCCGCTATGTCCGCAAAATCTCTACAGGTAGCATTAAAAGGTCAGTTGTACACATACGACCCTTCCCGTGTGCCCTTTGACTTCCCTTAGGGCTTAGAGACTTGCGCCCGTACATATTTTAACTGTATACATAATTAATTAGTTTCCACGAAATATGGGGTATGTTCTTTTTTGCGTGAGAGCGGATATGATGTAACTCAGGTTTATTGAAAACGAGGCTGGTTTTCACCTGTATTTGAAGGCTTTTAGCCCCGTTTTAGACCTAATTTTATGGTTGACAACCGATAAGCATCGTCGAAGAACTCCTTGGAAGTATTAAGGCTAATAGTTTTTGACGTGAGTTTTTTGTAGGTCAAGAAATAACAAAGTAAAATCAAACAAATTGTTACACCACAGATGAATTCAAATTTTTACGGTTTTTTCCCCTGCTACGAAAAATGTCTAAAATCTGGGTTTCCCAATCGACTAATAGTAACTATTAGTCGATTGTAACTGTTACATGTAAATGTTTTCTTTTTCACGTTGCAATAAAAGTGGCTATAAATAATAAAAAAAATACCAAGTAATTATGACCAATAAAAAAGAAAGAAAGTTTCAGCCTATATACTGTCCCACTGCAGGGCAAAGGCCTCCATCATAGAAATCAAGTCATCGCAATGGGATTAGGCTTAATTATGACCAATATAACATCGAAAATTTCAATATATAAAAATATTAACACATTTTAATAAATCAACTAATTTTTTTTTAACTCAGGTCCGCTCACAAAATTATGTTTTTAGTAACACAACATTAACGTTAATTTTCTATTATATTTTAATACTAGCGGCCGCCCGCGTGGAAAAGTAACTTTTTACCCCCCTTTCAACCCCTTACAACCCCCTTTTCGCAATAAAAAGTAGCCTTTGTTCTTTCTCAGGGTCAAGATTATCTGTATACCAAATTTCATTTAAATCCGTTGAGTAGTTTTGGCTTGAAAGAGTAACAGACAGACAGACCGACAGACAGAGTTACTTTCGCATTTATAATATTAGTATGGATTGGTTGCAAAATATATATTTTTTTTAACTGTTTACAATTTAAAAACCTAATACAAAAATGCTGCAAATACATTTTCATTGAAGCTCAAAAGGGAAACCATTCACTTTGTTTTTATGCTAAACCGCAAACATCACGTCCTCATATTTCATCTGGTAGAACAAAGCTGACAAAATAATCTAGGTGAAAAAGGTGGATAATCTCATGAATATTTATCAATGGCATTCAATCGTAAAAGACATGTGCGCGAGTTTATAAAATGACGTGCGAAACGATACGTAAATAATTTGTTTACGTAAGTAGCTCGATTTGTTATTGCATCATATCTATACTATTTATAAAGAGATAACTTCTATAGACAACGACAAGGCTTATAGGTAAACCGAAAACACGAAACGCTTGCGCGATGTAATTGAGCACAGCGCCATCTATTGGTTCATTTCTGAATTACGGTCCCGAAGCGAAGTGAGGGCGGGCCACTAGTCATGCATAAAGAGTACTGCTACACTCATCATCATCATTTCATGCGGGTGGTCCACAAGGATCGGTCCTTGCCACCCGCATCCAAGGAATTCCCGCGACCCTCACCAGATCGTCGGTCCACCTTGTGGGAAGCCTGCCGTGGCTGCGATTTCCACTCAAGGACATTCCGCCCCAACTATCTACTCTGCTGCTGCTATTGCTACTCTGCTATATTTAAGATCTAAATAGGCGAACCATTTGGTTGATTTTGTATATTCACTCATTTAAGGTTGAAAACTCAAAATCAACCAACTGCAGTTAACGTCCTTTTAGATATAGCACTGTATTCGCCGAGTTAGCGAAGGTACCGGAGGCCCATTGGAGGAAAGGGGGTTAAAAGGTTTGCAATGCACTTGTGACTCCATTGGTGTTGGTGTCTATGGGCGGCGGCAATCACTTACCATCAGGTGATGCATTTGGTCATCTGACATTTAAAAAATCTGCCTTTCAAAATATCCTTTAAAAAAAGAAATCCGAAAATGAATTAACTGAGATAAAAAATCTACGAGTAAGTATCTCGGCAAATAATTATGTAAACGAATCTTACAACATTATATTACTCGACTTTAAATTTAAGGCCAATTAGCGTATGCTTATATTCAAAAGAAAAATCGGATAATTAGATATTATTAAGAATAATTACGTTGGAAAGTATTGTTTTTAGAAAATAATAGAACAGCTTACAAAAACATAAGCCGATTTTCTTTCCGATTTCTTATTATGGAATTTCCAAAATTATGGAACAAAAGAAGTATTCGATTTTCCTTGTATGAGGCTGAAAATGGTTATTACTTATTTTATCACTTTACTTTGTAGTCTTTTTATAGCATATATATGTCCCACAAGGTGCCTTAGAAGAGATCGCTCATTAGTGATAAGGCCGCCTTTGTTTGTACATTACTCCTGTTATAACTAGTTTTAGTTTGACTACACTCTGTTTTGTGTGCAATCAAAAGCATATTCATTCATTCATTCATAGTCATTTTTTAGCAAGCCTAAATTTGACATATTATATCTCCCAGAAACCTTCTTCACGCTACCTGTGAAGGCCCCCGCCTTTCGACCTAGTAAGTACGCATACTCTCCTACTTACATACTAGACTATAAATCATCGAAATTTCAGCTTTGCTAAAATGACGTAGGTCACTGGGATCTTGGGCTATAACGTGGTTGACGTGTTAACTAAGAAAATTCCCCAAAGTTCTGTAAATGATAAAAATATCATAAAAGTACGAGTGAAGTAGGTATGATAAGTACGGATTTACGTATTTACGGCGTCAACGCTCTTTACAATTTTATTCGCACCTGTATATTAGGATAACTTTTTCATACCATCCGGTCTCTCTGAACCCTGTTTCAGATGTTATCCCGAAGTCGACAGAGCTCGACATTTATTTGGGAAACACGTGATAAGCTTAATGTTTATGTCATGCGTATATGTTACCGACAATGTGTGTAATTCAGGCATTATTAACAATATCTAGGCAATGTATAGGATGCGCGTGGTTCAGGCAGTTTATGAGATGAATGCTGACCATTACATACTTCGCTTAGTATGATTGTAGAAATAGAAATATTCTTTATTCTATCGTTAGCATTATGAAAGTCAAAAATTATATAAGATAACGCTGATTTAATTGCAAATTCTAATATATTTCAGATGAGAAGAACAAGCAAGAAACTCAATAGTTACTCGATTCAGATTATTATGATTACATAAATAAAATATAAGTATTTAAGATTACAGTAACAGTATGCTTACTCGTACAAAGCTTTATATAATCTGTATCGCTTGGATAATCGTCTAAGTAAAATTATGCAATAAAACTTATACATAAAAGGACAGGTGAGCAGATTCCCGGGCAAGTCGCCCGGGAATCCTTACATTATCATTTATTTAATATTAAATAACTATGGGATACCTACACTAAGTACTTATAAAATAATTATTTTTTTTATAGAGCGACAGTATCTAGGCAAAACCTAAATATTTATAGATTGTCTAGGCATTGTAAACAATATCGGATTACACAAATTACCGGTAACATACATAAAAGCATCTCGACTTGCTTGTATGGCTGTTACCTTCATGTCGTCATTACGTTTTTATGGACCGTAAACTATGCTTGCTCACTTACTGCGGGAGATTTTATCTTTCTTCTTTAGAATTATGTGTGAATTGTTTGGTTTGGGTCAGTTTGACCTTGGGAACAAAAGAATTTTTTTGGCTAAGTAGGTACTCTTTTTGGACTTTGGATCGTCCTTATTATTCAACTTTATTATTATTATCTACACAGACACTATCTATATAGACTACATAGTGCACAAGGGCAGGCCACTAGTTTACTCTACGTAGGTTTTTTTCACATACTATGAGTAGGTACATTAGTAATTTAAACGATGGGAATTAGGCTAAAAAACAAACTTTTCTGATCTTATCTAGAAACTATTCGGTTTTGCATATCAAATGTCGACTAATTGCCAATCGATCAAAATAATTGAACCCTCATATTTCATTTAATCACATGCTGTACATTTTATATTACAACTAGCGGCCGCCCGCGACTTCGTACGCGTGGAGTTAATTATTGACACTTACCGTCATATTTTGGATAATCCACACAATATATTTTTATAAATTGTAGCCTATGTGTTATTCTGATGTATAAGCTATATTGTGGTAAAGTTTCATTCAAATCCATTCAGTAGTTTTTACGTGAAAGAGTAACAAACATCCATACATCCATACAAACTTTCGCCTTTATAATAGTAGTAGGATTTGTCCTGCCTTTGACGTATGAGGCAGAGTTACTACCAAATGCGCCATTAGGCCAGTCAAAAGACACGATAACGTATATGTTTAACAATAGGAGAGCCACGCTTCGGCATGAATTAGCCGGCTCGACGGCCTCACAAAAGACCGGCGTGAAGCAGCGCCTGCGCTGTGTTTCGGCAAGTGAGTCACAGCGGAGGCCAAATTGGGGCGAAAAGGGGATTAAAGCGCACTTATGACTCTAGGTCTTGCAGTTGTGTATGGGCGGCGGTAATCGCTTACCATCAGGAGATCCGTTTGCTCGCTTGCCACCTATCACATAAAAAAAATGTATACCTACATAATTACCGCTGTATTGGTGTAGATTCTCCTGTTTACCACACGGAGATACATTATTTTCTACCGACATTTCAACAGTCTATTCTCTAGTACTAAGTATAGAAAAATTCAACAAAGGAAACATCCGAAACGTTTCCTTATTGAGGTCAATTAACATAATTACCCTTAAAGAGAAACCAGCTTAATTAAATACGTTATTAAGTCATTCAAAAGAGTAAAATTAACATTAAAAATATCAGAACAGATTTTCTTCCTATACAAACTTTCAATTCAAGTAACTCCAATTTGTCGGTGCATTCAAGTCTAGAAATTTAAATTTGACCGACTTTCTAGACTCAGGGAGACAGGCACCGTTCGACCGTGAGACAGGCACGCATCGGCATGAATGGCCAGCTCAACCGAATTGATAACGCAGCCTCACAGAAGACCGGCGTGAAGCAGCGTCTGTCGTCACTGTGTTTTGTCGAGTGAGTAAGGATACCGGATGCCCAATGGGGGAAAAGAGCTTAAAGTTTGGCAGCGCACTTGTGACTCTACTTGTTTCTCGTTCGCGAGAGCGCATCCTTCTATCCCGCACATCGCTCAGTCAGGTGAGCGAGGACCAACTTGCGCCGACTCAATACGAGAGTCGACAAAATTATCTCGTGGTGCGCATCTTAGCCCGGCAGGTGAAATGTCTGCTAGTCTGCCAATTTTCACGTAAAAAAGGCACCAAAGATGTGTTAATAAAATAAAGCCTGTAAGTATATTGCATGTATATTAGACACACAGTAGCGTATAAAGCCAAGTGCGAACAATGCAAACTGACAAGAATTGCTGGGTGTAATTTTTATTTGAAGCTAAATTAATAATGTTGGCCGATGTTTATGTAAGTAAAGAAGTTTTTCGATAACAAATCATATAATAAAGGTTATGACTTCATAAGTATTCTAAACTGAATACAGTTTTAAAGTTTTCAGATAGGCACAGACAACCAAAGAATATACAGCATAGCACGAGTGAAAAATAATAAGAGATTTATTTTTCTAACAGAAACGTTAGGAAATGTTACCTCTTGTAAACACACTCTAGATAAATAATCCCGTAGTGACGTATGTACCTATGTAGAAAAATATTTGCTCACGCTCGTCATTCAAGTTGAAGCCTAAGCCAATGGAAACTTTTCTAGTCACCGAATAACACTTACCGAGTATGTAAGAGGGAATCAACCTTCTGTGATGGCTTGTACCTGAAAATAAGACAAACATTGTCAGAATAATAAAAAATAAAGTAAGCAATTATTCATACCTTGAAGTGCGTTCTCTTTCTATCGCAAACAAATGTCGCGCATACGTCACCGCTAGCTCGTGATTTTCTACTAATTAGCCCCTCCGGAGGGGCCGCCGCATATACTTGCAAGTTCGATACCTACACGCGGAGTGGGACACGCCTGGTGTCAGTCCGAAGTCTGGAAGATGGCGGCCTTGTAGCCTCATAAAGCATGTTAAGCTGTTGGATCTGTGCCTTATCCTTCTCCAGTCGTGTTACTCTGGTATTCCATCGAAATATGTGGCTAAGGGAATAAAAATTGCAGTTGTGTCTGCGCACACACTTGTGCACTTTAAATCTAAAAACCTGCGTCGATGGCTTATCGTTGAGATTGGCCGCCATAGCCGTTTTACCAGTTAGTAAAGGGACATTATGAAAATGCTTTCAAGCACAACTCAGTAAGGCTACCTACTAAGCTAAACATGCAGTATTTTATTGACATTACTTTTATTATATTGACTAAGGAACTTGAATTCAAGTGACCTAAGTATTTGATATCAGCATTTCAATTTGATGCTTCCACGCGTTTCCGAGAAAAGGGATGTTGACAGACAAATACGATCCATTCGTGTATATAAAATCCTTCATAAAGCTCCTTACCCATGACGTAACGCGATATAATGCGATAAATATTTCCAATAAAACACAAAATAATTAATTAGAAACTTGGCATAAAATTATTAAAATGTTACTGAACGCAGTTCAATATACCTAATTGTAAATAAGATGTAAATAAACGCAGCGAATGGATGATCAAGAACGAATGTGAGTGAAGAAGTACGAAAGAGAAAATGGAATGAATGCAGTTAAAATATGAGTAAGCGAAAAAGGTAAGGTGTGTGACAAACGGTGGGAAAGAGATGGAAAGAAACGCTGATGCTCGTTTTTTTTAAAGGATGGCTAGAGAGGGCAGAATAGAACAAGAACTATTCTGCCCTCTCTACTAAATTGGCGCGTACCTAGGCAAAGTTTCGTTTTAATAGTATTTACTTATTACGTAGTCAAATCAATGTACCTATCTTCATTATATAAGATGTTGTGTACATTTATTTATTTGGGAAATAAAGTAAGTGTCTTAAAGATTCGCAAAATATAAGGTCTTACTTATGTAGAAAAATATATAAAATTATACCAAATTAGCCGCCGCCAAAAATGTCGCGTTTTTTTTTGGGGTTGGTGTGAGGTCATGGAATCACCATCAACCCGGTCAATTTATGCCGAAGCGTGACTCTCCCCCAGCTCCATTTACTTCTGTATTGATGATCAAAGGCAAAACCCCGTCCTTGCCCGTTGCAGATCCAAGTTCCGGGTCTTAAATACACTTCCCTGCAAGAGGGAAATGAGTTTCCCTCCGAGTATTTACAGATAGAAAGGTTGCCTTAATAATGAATAAAAAAGGCCCCGGTCAGGTAGGTTCGGTAGATTTATTTTGAAGTGAAAATAATCTTCGAATCGGAGGGGATGGCTTCCATTCTTTGAAGACAGAACATAAAATACGCCGCCATTTACACCGAAAGGCGATGATAGTGGCTTTGGATTTTTGACTCTACTGGTATTACAGGTGTCTATGGGCGGCGGCAATCGCTTACCATCAGGTGATCCTTCTGCTCGTCTGTTATCTGCCACATAAAAAACTTATGTTAATTGTGTCGGCCGCAGAAAAAGTTTCAACGCAAAGAATCAGACATCATCACAAAGAGTACTTAAACCAAAAAGAATCAACTTTTGCGATGCAGTGATGCACTAGGTAGGGGTACATACTGCGTAGGTATACTGCGTAGCTACCTAGCGTCATCTGTTGGTAAAATTTATAACTATGAAATCCAAACTAATAAAGCAGCAGAGAGAAAATAGAGCTCAACAAAGTTAGCTGGGCACACTAGTAACAAAGTTAGTGATTGTAATAGAGAGTCGTGTTAAAATAGTCATCTAAACACAACTAACCTGCAAGATCTCAATCAAACGCATGTCAGTACTCCGCAACATACAACATACTCACGTAGGTATGCACGAATTAATTCCCTAAGTCCATTAATCTGTGTCTGATTAATCTTCAGATAGCTGGATTCCTCTCTATACAACTGTATTGTATGTTACCGGCAAGCTGTATAGTCCGTCATTGTATTAAATGCCTAGGCAATGTATTCAACACATTCTAAAACGTCTAGGCAATGTATGAAATATATTATGAGTAAGTTAAGTAGGTAACTATACCTACTTAATCCTACTACTACTTTATCCTATTTACTTGTTCTTATCCTACTTACTAAAGTAGGATATGAACATGTTTCTTCCGAACGGGAGAAATACACGTGCTTGTTGCTTTAAATAGTCTGGTGGTGAGGGAGAAATACATCAAACCTTCTCTTTTTATGTGATAGGTGGCAGACGAGCAAACGGGTCACCTAATAGTAAACGATGGCCGCCACCCATAGATACCTGCAACAGCAGTTCTCTGTTTCTGAATCTATAACTACTTAATCTACTTTTATGGGTCCTCTTTTTTCTGATATCTGCAACACAAGTGCTTAAGCTACTTATTACGGAGTCAGGTATATGAGATGTAGTGCGAATTTATAATCGATCCCCTTCCTATGCTTTTCTATTGAAACTAACATAACTTCGGTGTGAATGCTCTCAATTTTTACCGTTCTGTCTGTGGATCCTTCGCAGCTTATATCTCTGCCATTTCAATTGCTAATACACTCGTAAACTTCCAGCGTGGATTCCGGTCGATGTAGCACTTTTATATGTAGTGTCGATTTACATTAGGGGAACAATATAAAGTAGTAAACTTGTGTTGCAAGTGTTCATGAGCGGTGGCAATTGCTTACCATCAGGTGATCCGCCTGCTCGTCTGCTACCTATCACATAAAAAAAAAAAAAAAAAAAAAGCAACCAGTTGAAAGATTTATAGACTTTCAAAGGTCAACGAACTAATAATAGTGTACTCGTATATGCAACTGGCAATTTGTACAATTTGCCATTGTATATACATTATGTAGATAAGTACATATTGTATACAACGGCCGAAAATTGCAAAAAAATGTTTTCTTGACATGAATGACAGAAAACATTTTTTTTGCGTTATGAGTTTGTTGTAACAAGGCCTAACCTATTTTAGCTAAATATTGGAGACTTGTTATAAAAGTGGATTATCTTATGTAGGTACACGAAATATTTACCACTTATTTGAAAAAACTACCAGCGAAATCTACAGTTTTGTCAGCTATTTACCTGCAGGTGTGAGATAACATTCAATTATTATCAAAGCAAGTACCTACCTACGTTCAGTTCCCCACATCAAAGTATACAATCTCTATCTTAACATTAAGTTGAATATCAATTGCGGAAAGACAGATTGTGGTAACCTGATGTGTGGCTGACTGTACCTATTGATAGATGTAGCCAGCCACAAAAATCCAACTCACTGTCAAAATACGATTTATGTACATACCTACTGTCGAAGCAGTAGCATGAAATTCAAATTGTAGGAATTATTTACGAAACTCGAATAAATATGTATGCATGAAAATACACAGAATTTTATTCTGGGATCGGCTGTGACAGCTGGATTCTGGGTTTTTAAGCTCTTGACATAACGTGAATAATAAACATTTTCGATCAAATTTGCTGGTTTTATATTTTAATTTATTTCACTTACTTGTGAGTGGGTGAAGTACAATGAAGCGTCTGCCGTTTGACCTTCGCAACCAGAGGACAGAGTAACCAAAATATTTATGAGAAAAAGTGACTTCTAATACAATAATAGCCATAGGTCTGATGGTGCTGACCTATGGTTTTTGAACGTCCACTAAAATTACCTTTTTTGATAAAGGTACTGACTATTAGCACTATTCTAACCTATGACTATTGGACATCCGCAGTCCTCGAATCCATTGTTTCTGTAAAATTTGCGTCAAAATGTTAAAATACTCGTATACTTTTAACAGTTTTACATATGAGTACTTTATGGAAAAAGACATCCTTTTTCCACCGGTATGTTTTAAGATACTCACATCACATGTTAATTTTGGAGAAATATTGGATTTAGGGACAGCAAAAGACAGACGAAGGTTAGATTTCGAAAAATGAATCTAGAGAACTCTCCTTTTCAATTAAGAAATAGAATATTATTTAAATGAACGCCAAAAGGGTGAAACTAATAGTATTCTCATTGAACTCAAAAGAACCTTTATCGAAACATTATCTACATACAAAGGTTACTGAGTAGCACCATTATTTGAATCGAAAAAGAGCAATTTTTACTTTATACTGAATGTCAATTTCTGAGACATTAATCATCCCGAAATCTCAAACCTAATGGATCCTTTAAATTTAGGTCACCGATTTTCAATAGTGAAATATTTTCTCTAAGTATTCCTTTTATGTATGGAATCAATTTGGATGTGAGGTGAAAAGAATTCGCGAACGATTTGCTATCGAGTGCCTTTTCACAAGTTTAAGGAAAGATTCAAATTCATTTATGTCGGAGCAGACATTTTTGCATATTAACTTCTTTGAAATATCACGTCGACTTTTTACTAACAAGCAAGAAGGTTGATATTTTCTTTAATAATGTAACCTTCATTTTGAAATATGACTGAATAATGTTTAGTCACTTTATAAATAGATTGAAGAACCTAAAACGTAAGTTTTTAGTTCATATAAGTAATAGCTAATCATTATGTTAACTAGCGTCCTTTTCCTAAAAAGGCACCGAATAAATTTTAGGTAAAGTCATAACTCGTCTTGGAAGTGGAGTTGTGACATAGGTAAGTATAGACAGCCACACATCAGGTGACCACATTTTGTCAAATTTCCATAACTTATTTTCAACCTAATGAGTTTGACACGAAGAAGAGAATTGATTAAAGAAATTTGACAGTTTTGTGTACTGTGATGTCTGACTGTACGTACCTAAGTGTTCACATATACACCCTGTTATGCTTATACATTTTCATGTTCTAAATATATGGGGCTCCAAAAATGGGCTCATTTAATGAGCAGACAACACCTAACTAGATACTTAAAGATAAATTAATTTTGTATTATGCTCAGCCACGTCAAGAAAATGAGTTATTAAACATTGATAAATTCCCAGATTTTAGTAACAATGTCTGTAATTAAGAATCCTTTGTGTAGTTTATATAGGGTATGTTTGATCTGCTCCTCAAATTCAGTGAAAGACGGGTTCTAGTAATATTTATGAACGAAAAACTATATTGTTCTATTTCATGCACGAAATTTCAACATCAATTTGTGATTTCCATACAAAGCAATTTAACTAGTTAGTAATTTAATATGACTTTTACTAATTTCACTTTTGTTTTTATTTAACTAGCTGACCCGGCGAACTCCATAGCTCATTTTTTATAATCTTCCAAACCTTCCCTGGGCTTCCACGAATATTTCATGACCAAAATTAGCCAAATCGGTTCAGCTGTTCTTGAGTTATAAGCAGTCTAACGAACAGCAATTCATTTTTATTTCAACAGATTTCAGAAGTTTCACTAACGGCATTTCAACAAATGAACACTTAGTAACATATTGACACAACTAAGATATTCCGGTGTTAGAAACACAATGTGTGATGGCATTATACTACTAAACTTGAAGTAAAAGGGACTCGACGCGAGGATATTTAAATATAGGTAAGTACTTACATTAAAGTACCTACTTACTGCTGGACTCTTCTACCGCGTTACAACAGCCTTCAGTTGGACTAACAATCCTTTTACATCCAGTATTTATTTAACACAAATGTTTTTCTTATATAGGGATGAACGCTAGGCTTTTCGACTTTCAGTTAGGGTCATTCTAATCCAAGACCTAAGTACGCGGGTCAGCCTTCCAGGGTTCCAGGGTTTTCAGGGTTGTCCATCGATTGTCAATCAAAGGATTTTATCGATGGTGGAATGTGGAATTGATGGTGGTTTTGTAAAAACTATGGCATCGAGGCATTCTTACTCTCGTATTACCTAGTAGGCAACATTTTTTTCTATGGAAAAATGTCAATCAATACCGACACTTGTAAGGGAAACAGAATTAGACTTTTGTCGGGAGCCATATAACCGTGGGTACCTACTACTACTCAGTTGTACTAGTATTTACAATCCTAGCTTTGTTGAGAACACGGTTTTTCTTTTCACGTCTATTAATCGTGCATTTCATAGTAATTAGCGAGTGCATTTGGGAACAATAACGCGTGGTTACATTGCGTTTATCTTCGGAATTCAAAATATATACTCTGCCTCTATAGCTGTAAAACTAGTAATGAAAGCTTTTGAAGAATTGGGATCTTTTAAAAACGCTTCCATTTGGAAATGTGTATATCGCGAGTTTATATCGATGGCGTTTATAAACAACCGAGTTGTACATAACTCCTTAACGATGAATAACGGTCAATGGCCCACTTGTATTTTTTTTTCATAAATAAACAACCGAGGTTTACGACGAAGCATTAAACGTCTAAAATACTAACAACGCAACGCAACACAGTGCTGGTCTCATAATTTTCGCGGTTTATTGAAACTAGGATCATTTTTATGGTTTTTCCTCATGAAAAGGTAGGGGTGTGATGAATAAACATTTTTGCAATTGATGTTACTGGCTGCCGATAAAGGATTTTTTTTTCTTTATAGATTGTTTACACTGTAATCCGGACTTCTTGTTAAAATCTTAAGGGGCTACACGAATGAAACTAGCGCCGCCAACCTATTTACACTGATTGTGGCAACAATATGATATTTTTGAAGAAAATAAAACATTACAGACTTAGATCCAAGTAAACCGAATTTTTCGAGAAGCAAAACAATATTTTTTACACGTGCCAAGTAACAATAATGTTCATTATTGCTAAAAACGGCCACTTTTAGCAATAATGAACTTTATTGTTACTTGTCGCGTGTTTTATATATTGTATTGCATCTTGAAAAATTCAATTTACTTTTATCTAAGTCTGTAATGTTTTGTTTTCTTAAAAAATATCATATTTTCGCCACAATCAGTGTAAATAGATTGGCGGCGCTAGTTTCATTCGTATAGCCCCTTAAGACTAGACTTATCCGAATTTGAGTTTAACTACCTCTTGAACTAGGCGATCGAAGTCGTAAATAGCGTTAAATATTAAACCAAGTTTAACGTTAACTGTTTTTTTTTTGTGATAGGTGGCAGACGAGTTACGCGAGACGAGATAAATTATTGCCAACGTAAAATACAGCCCAAATGCGGCTTCACGCCAGTTTTATATTTTAACTCCGGTTGATCCGGCCCTTAAGCCTTTGACTCCCACATTACTAGACACAACAGAAAAAGTATTGTTTGCCGGTCACCGGTGACCCCCATGGCGTTCAAAGAGTTAATGTTAAAGCGTGTTTTACCAACATTTTGTTATTTTTTGTGATAGGTGGCAAAAGAGCAGACAGATCACATGATGGTAAGCGATTTCCGATACCCATAGACTCCTGCAACACCAGTGGAGTCCAGTACATAAAAAGCTAAAGTAAGTGCTGTACGCAAAAAACGAACGAAACTACGTTACAAAAAAACACATTATTTATTTGCATGTTGGTTTTTTGCTTCTATAATGTCACATCCCTATAAAGTTACGGGCAGTCTAAATAAAGACTCATTATACGTCAGATTGCTTGCTTATTCAAGAACAGTTGCACAAACAACCAAAACGAGAGCGTAATACGTTATCATCTCATCTCGGCGTGTGATTCCCGGTTACGTCCAAAGCTGTCGCTTCGGAGCCCGGGAAGGCCATGATGATTTAGGATTTATATTAATACTAGTGGCCCGCCCTCACTTCGCTTCGGGACCGTAATTCAGAAACGAACCAATAGATGGCGCTGTGCTAAATTACATCGCGCAAGCGTTTCGTGTTTTCGGTTTACCTATAAGCCTTGTCGTTGTCTATAGAAATTATCTCTTTATAAATAGTATAGAAGATGATAGATAGAGTAGGTACCGCTGGCGGGACGAAGTGGATAAAAATGTCCGTGGACTCCAGGCTGATGACTGGCAGGAGGACCGACCTCGATGGAGGCTAACTTTTTTTTTTATGTCATAGGTAGCAGACGAGCAGGCGGATCACCTGATGGTAAGCAATTGCCGCCGCTCATGGACACTTGCAACACCAGTAGATTTACAAGTGCGTTATAAGTGGAGTAACTGTGGGAGAGCCACGCTTTGACATGAATGGGCCGGCTCGACCGGAATGATACCACTGCCTCACAGAAAACCGGCGTGAAGCAGCCCTTGTGCTGTGTTTCGCCGAGTGAGTGAGGGTACCGGAGGCCCAATCGGGGGGAAGGGGATAAAAGGTTAGCAGCGCACTTGGGACAACACTGGTGTTGCAAGTGTCTATGAACGGCGGCAATTGCTTACCATCAGGTGATCCGCCTGCTCGTCTGCTACCTATCACATAAAAAAACGGCTCTTATTATCGGACGCCAAGGCTCACTTTGAGTCGCTGTGCCAGCCTAGTTAGTTATGATAGATGGTAAATGAGCAGACGGTAAAACCATTTTAAGTAGCTGTCGTAGAAATATTCTTATTGAGGTTTTTTGCTAATAAATGTCTTTTGTTAAAAATAACCTCATTTCTAGTAACTTAATCTGCATCGCAAATCCCTGATTATGGGCCAGCCTAACAAAAAGGACGCCCACTACACAATAGGCTTCTACGAAATCAACAAAGCGTTCGTAATTATACCCTTAAATTAGATTTATTCATTTTAAAAATAAAATATTACCAATCTTTTTTTTTTCAACAGTGGGCTGGTCACATTAGCCGCAGAACTGACAACCTTTGGAGCCATAAAGTCCTTGAGTGGAGACAGCGACTCGGTAAACGTAGTGTTGGACGCCCTGCTACAAGATGGGATGACGACATTCGAAGGCTGGCTGAGGTGAGCTGGATGAGAGTGGCCGAAAATCGGGAGCAGTGGCGTGCATTGGGGGAGACCTATGTCCAGCAGTGGACGAGCGTGGGTTGTTGATGATGAATCTTTTTGCGTTTTATTAATGCCAAACGTCATGTGAATAAGAGTGCTAGTATTCTAGTACCTACTAAGGAAGTATAGGTACTAGAATGTGTTGGAATGTCGGTAGGAAAATAATGTATATCTGCATGGTAGACAGGAAAAACTACACCAATTCAGCGGTAATTATGTAGGTATACATTTTTTTATTTGATAGGTGGCAGACGACAAACGGATCACCTGATGGTAAGCGATTACCGCCGCCCATAGACACATGCCACACCAGTAGAGTCACAAGTGGTCTGCCAACCTTTAACCCCCTTTCCCCCAATTGGGCCTCCGGCACCCTCACTCACTCGGCGAAACACAGCGCAGGCGCTGCTTGACGCAGGTCTCCTGTGAGGCCGTGGTATCACTCCGATCGAGACGGCCCATTCATGCCGAAGCGTGGGTCTCCCACGGTAAAATGGACAACATAATACTGCTGCTGTTAAAAGAGGTTTATTTTAAATATGACTACTTGAAAAGTTTTCAATCCGACAAAATTCCTCTTGCTTAAAAGCAGCGGAAATATTCTGACATGAACGAATGGCGTCCGTTTAAATTTTTTATTTACAGTTTATCTGTGCGAAAATTCAAAAGTGTTTGTAAAATAAGTGCGAAAATTTAAAGTACTTGTCTTATTGAAAAATTGGTAGCTCAAAATAATCTCTGTTTAACAAATGGTGCGAGTTACGTAGAACTAAACTATTTATTAGAAATGTCACTCACTTTTTCGTTAAATTATGAGGCATCAAAAAATAGGACACCTACAACAAACATAAAAACTTACGAATAAATAATATTAAATAGACTAAAATAATCTATGAGAAGTTTCATCTGTCTATTTTATTTTAATTTTACACTAGCGCCACTAGCGCTTAGCGCGTATATTATTGCTTTGTCGCAGCGTTTTTGGTTTCCATAGATCAAGGAATAACAGTATGGACACAAAAGATAAAGATTTGTTTCACTAATTAATTTAATGTTTTACGAGTAAAAGTGCAGTAATATGGGGCTCTCCCATGGAAATACCAACCCACTAAAGCTAGGAAGGGGAAACTACGGAAGGTTGGCATTTGCAGCTTTCAAATTCGCCCATTGATTGGTCAATGGGCGAATTTGAAAGCAAGAAAAAAAATCATAAAATGTTCGGATTATTTTTGTATTTTTTTTTTTCTTATTCCAATGTTTCTAGATATTTTGTAATATAGTACTAACGAGCAAAGGAATCAACTGTTAGTCAGTAACTGCGAGACCAGACCTACAAATTAATGTTGGCCCTCATTAATTTCGTTACAAAATATTGGCAAGCTACAGAAAAAGTTTCCACCCTAAACTTTCCGGGACATTTTTCTGAAACGTCCAAATGAATTAAGGCAAACCTTATTTATTCACTGTAACGTCAACAATTAAATTATTCTCAATCCATTTATTTCTCACTTTCTTTCTCATAATTAAACGCTCCATTCGGCATGAATGGGCTGGCTCGACTGGAGTGATACAACGACCTAACAGAAGACCGGCGTAAAATAGCACCTGTAGCGCTACCATGAGTTGACATCCAGAACTGACATAACGTAAACTATTGCTCTGTCTCTTTCAAATGCATCACAATGAAAGAGACAAAGCCATAGTTTTCGATAGCGAGGATAGTATTTCAAACTCATGGTAGTGCTACAGCACTGTGTTTCGTCCGGATTAAGGATACCGGAGGCCCAATTGGTTGGAAAGGGGGTTAAAGGTTCGCAGCTTACTTGTGACTGCAGGTTGCAGGTGTCTGTGGGCGGCGGCAATCGCTTACCATCGGTTGATGACCACAAAAAAAATTGTTGAATCCAGTTTCGCAACGTCAGTTTCGCAGGCACTTATTGCGGACATACCCTTCTTTTTAGTTGTGGACTGAGAATTAAAATTCTTTGTACGTAACCATACTAATTGAATAATTCTTTGTACGCAACCAGTAGCGAAAAAAGAAAAATCTTTCGTCTTTGGCAACTGGTTGAGTAGCAAGAATGAAGTTCATCTTTGGCAACTGGTTGTGAAACTTGGTTGCCAACGCGACCGTCTGCTTGTCTGCTACCTATTACATAAAGAAAAATCTCCAAATATAACTGGACGACCTTCCATCGAACTTCGATAAGAGCTAAAAGCCCGAAGTAAACCCATATCTACTTCCTAAGAAAACACTCCAACTTAAGTGCTAAGTAATTAGTTGCGTCTGTGTGAACTGACAAGAATATCGTATTTCAGTAAATATTCGATCATCGGAGGACCACTCTGTTAATGACGACTTATTTGGACAAGTTACTTGGGGCTAAGAGGCCGTCATCGTATGAGTGACAGGCCGGATGGCGCATTTGGTAGCGACTCACGAATTTAATACTCAGATACATAGGCGACCACGACGACGCGACACGACCTTTGGCGTTCATACGACAAAGCAGGCCTGTCCCACTCCGCGTGTAGGTATCGAATTTGCAAGTACATGCGGCGTCCCCTCCGGAGGGCCAAATTAGTAGAAAATCACGAACGAGCGGCGACGCACGCGCGACAGTTGCTTGCGATAGAAAGAGAACGCACTTCTAGGTATGAATAATGGTAGGCATTGAACGCTGGGCGGTCGGAATTTCAACGTTAGATTATAGTAGTCTGAGTCTTTATTTCCATAAACGGTTTTTGGAAGTGGGTCTTCTGTACCTTGTACTATTAAGTATTCTGTGGACAAAGTAAGTTTGATACCCACCCTGGACAAACATTAGATAATGGTGATGATCATAACCTGTGTTTGTTTGATGTCTGGGGGTTATATACCTATGTATCAGTATATTGTACTGTAGCAGTAAAAGGTGGCGGTATCGGTTTGAAATCCTTTATTGCTTTACTGAAATCAATAGGTTAATGCACTTCTTAACTAAAACACTCTAGGAGGATATTCCCTGGGAGTCGTTGTTATAACGTGAGGTCTGGACCCTCCTTACTATATTCCTCGCGGTACTGTGGTTCAAATCGGAATGCGCTCCCGAGAGCGTGTTTGTTTATTTTTCAATGCATGACAGATTCCCATTATAAAATCAGCCATAAACGGCGGCCAGTATCAAAGGAGTCTATCATCGTTACAGTATTATATTTGTGTTTCCTCTGTTGTCTGATATCCGTGACACAAGTGCTTAAGCTACTTCGTACAGTCAGGTGAGGTTTAATGTAATGTGATGTTGTGTAAAGAAAACGAAAAAGAAAACGCTTGGCATAAATGGACCGGCTCGATCAGAGTGATACCACGACTTCCTAGAAGACCGGCGTGAAGCAGCGCCTGCGCTATGTTTCGTCGAGTGGGTGAGGGTACCGGAAGCCCAATCGGGGGGAAAGTGGGTCAAGATTGCCACCCCACTTGTAACTCTACTTATGTTGCAGTTGTCTATGGGCGGCAGCAATAGCTTACCACTAGGTGATCCGTCTGCTCGTCTGCCATCTATCACATAAAAGAAAAACGAAAATATAAGTAAATATTACTCATATGGTGATTCTATGAGCAGTAATGCTAAAAGAGGAAAACCAAGGGTCTATAAGCCGGCATGTCCCATAAGAGGCTCGCTATCTACGTATCATTCGGGGGCGCTTTTGAGTTTCGTTCGTCACAATTTGTCTAGTATTGATTTAACTAGGATTCCCCAACCATCTCTCATATCTAGATGGGTAGCGGTCCACCCACTATGAAGATAACTTGTATGTCAAGTAAAAATAAATTTAATAAGTGAGTTTTTTAATATAGGTGGCAGACAAGCAGATGGATCACCTAATGGTAAGCTATGGCCGCCGCCCATAGACACCTGCAACACCAGTAGAGTCACAAGTGCACTGCCAACCTTTAACCGCTTTTTCCTCACCACTTACTCGACGAAACACAGCGCAAGCACTATTTTACGCTAGTCTTCTGTAAGGCCGTGGCACACTCCGATCAAGTCGGCCCATTCATGCCGAACCGTGGCTCTCCCACGGTAAAGAGTATTGAGCTGTGAGTCAGTCAGAGTCACAGTCAGTCAATAAAACACCAACAGATTTTCAGCGTTTTATTGACATAACGGTTTTGCCTGGGTAGTACCTAGTATTCTAAGAAACATTTAGGTAGATATATCCCTTAAATAATGTCCTCTACCAACCATTCTGAAAACTTTTTGTTCTATGACCTGTGATTAGTTGTCTACTTTCTAATGACGTTATAATATTGTGTTCCATACATGTAAAATTGAAATTGTTTATGCTAAATCTCCAAAAGTCATAGTTTTTTTTTTGTTGAGAATGATTGGTAGACTTCGTAGTTAAAGGGATGTCAATATACACCCAGTATACAGGATGAGGCAAAAGTAAACAATACAATCGCGTATAGATCTAAATTAACTGACAGATCGAGTGACAGCTGGGTGACGAGTGTAAGACGTGTAGTAGGTACAATAATTAATGTTGTGCGTAACTGTAGAATTTGTCTCACTAATTGTTAAATGATTAACGGCTTATCACGTCAATTAATTACATTTAAAAAATACAAAACTTACAACATGGTAAGATCAATTGGTCAGCAATTGGATAGTCATTACTACGTTGCGGCGTCACCCCCAGTCATCGATCGTTGGGTTGTCAATTATATTGGTCAGTGTCATATTATCGCCGTTACAGTCATCGAGTGTCTCTAGATAGTGGATAGTTATTTGGGTTGTCACTGTTAAAAACCCAGTGTCAGCAAAAAGACAATCTTCACTAAATTGCGGAATTACCCCAAGTCATAAAGTGTAAAGAGCTTGCCAACACTAGAAGCATTTCATTGAGTTGTCAGTGTTATTGCACAGTGTCGGCATATAGAAGCCATTGCTGAGGTACGCTATCACTTACTCGATGGTGCGGTTGAAACTCGAGTCATCGAACGTCTACTGTCTCTCAACACTAGGAGTATCTCATTGGGTTGTCAGTGTTATTGGACAGTGTCGGCGTATAGATAGCCATTACTGTGTTACGGTATTACTTGCTCGGTGGTACGGCTGACACTCGAGTCATCGAGCGGCTAGTATCTAATGTCACTCAACACTATAGCACAGAACACAGAAGTATTTTCTTGGATTGTCAGAAACCATTACTAACCTCAGTAATGGTTTCTATTCGCTGAGCGTACCTACGCTATCACTTGCTCGATGGTGCGGTTGAGTTCGAGTCATCGAGCGTCTACTGTCTCTCAACACTAGGAGGATTTCATTGGGTTGTCTGTGTTATTGAACATTGTTGGCATATAGAAGCCATTGCTGAGGTACGCTATCACTTGCTCGATGGTGTGGTTGAGACTCGAGTCATCGAGCGTCTAATGTCACTCAACACTATAGCACAGAACACAGAAGTATTTTCTTGGGTTGTCAGAAACCATTACTAACCTCAGTTAATGGTTTCTATTCGCTAAGCGTACCTACGCTGTCACTTGCTCGATGGTGCGGTTGAGTTCGGGTCATCGAGCGTCTACTGTCTTTCAACACTAGGAGGATTTCATTGGGTTTTCAGTGTTATTAGACAGTGTTGGCATATAGAAGCCATTGCTGAGGTACGCTTTCACTTGCTCGATGGTGTGGTTGAGACTCGAGTCATTGAGCGTCTTATGTCTCTCAATATTACAGCACAGAACACAGAAGTATTTCATTTGGTTTTCAGCGTCGGCGCATAGAAACCATTACTGAGCTATCACTTGCTCAATGGTGCGATTGAGACTTGAGTCATCTAGTGTCTCTCAACACTAGGAGTATTTCATTGGGTTGTCAGTGTTATTGGACAGTGTCGGCAGATAAAAAGCATTACTAAGTTAGGACATTATGTGCTCGGCGACACGGTTGAGACTTGAGTCGTCGAGCGTCTAATGTCTCTCAACACTACAGCACAGAACACAAAAGTATTCTGTTGGGTTGTCAGTGTCGGCGAGTAAAAACCATTGCTGAGGTACGTATCGCTTGCTCGATTGTTGAGTTCGAGTCATCGAGCGTCTACTGTCTCTCAACACTAGGAGTATTTCATTGGGTTGTCAGTGTTATTGGACAGTGTCGGCAGATAGAAACCATTGCTAAGTTAGGACATTCTATCCTAGAACTCATCGTCACTTTCCATCAGGTGCAATTGTTGGTCTATAGTTTAATAAAAAATAAATGTTATGTGCTTGGCGACGTGGTCGAGACTCGAGTCATCAAGCGTCTTATGTCTCTCAACACTACAGCACAGAACACAGAAGTATTTCACTGGGTTGTAAGTGTCGGCGAACAGAAAGCAATAGAGGTACGCCACACTTGCTCGATGGTGCGGTTGAAACTCGAGTCATCGAGTGTCTAGTCTCTCAACACTAAAGCACAGAACACAGAAGTATTTCATTGGGTTGTAAGTGTCGGCGAATAGAAAGCAATAGAGGTACGCTATCACTTGCTCGATGGTGCGGTTGAAACTCGAGTCATCGAGCGTCTAGTGTCTCTCAACACTAGGAGTATTTCATTGGGTTGTCAGTGTTATTGGACAGTGTCGACGAATAGAAACCATTACTGAGCTATCACTTGCTCGATGGTGCGGTTGAAACTCGAGTCATCGAGCGTCTAATGTCACTCAACACTACACAGAAGTATTTTCTTGGGTTGTCAGAAACCATTACTAACCTCAGTAATGGTTTCTATTCGCTGAGCGTACCTACGCTATCACTTGCTCGATGGTGCGGTTGAGTTCGAGTCATCGAGCGTCTACTGTCTCTCAACACTAGGAGGATTTCATTGGGTTGTCAGTGTTATTGAACATTGTTGGCATATAGAAGCCATTGCTGAGGTACGCTATCACTTGCTCGATGGTGTGGTTGAGACTCGAGTCATCGAGCGTCTAATGTCACTCAACACTATAGCACAGAACACAGAAGTATTTTCTTGGGTTGTCAGAAACCATTACTAACCTCAGTTAATGGTTTCTATTCGCTAAGCGTACCTACGCTGTCACTTGCTCGATGGTGCGGTTGAGTTCGAGTCATCGAGCGTCTACTGTCTTTCAACACTAGGAGGATTTCATTGGGTTTTCAGTGTTATTAGACAGTGTTGGCATATAGAAGCCATTGCTGAGGTACGCTATCACTTGCTCGATGGTGTGGTTGAGACTCGAGTCATTGAGCGTCTTATGTCTCTCAATATTACAGCACAGAACACAGAAGTATTTCATTTGGTTATCAGCGTCGGCGCATAGAAACCATTACTGAGCTATCACTTGCTCAATGGTGCGATTGAGACTTGAGTCATCTAGTGTCTCTCAACACTAGGAGTATTTCATTGGGTTGTCAGTGTTATTGGACAGTGTCGGCGGATAGATAGCCATTACTGTGTTACGGTATTACCTGCTCGGCGACGCGGCTGACGTTGACGAGGGGGCGGGCTTAGGGTTCTGTTGTTTTCCCATTGATCAAGTTGATGTGAAAACGCCAAGCGTTCAGTTTATTCAATTTTGTGCTTTAGGTTAATACTTATAATTACTTTCATCAACGGCCTGTGGCAGTGCTAGACATAGGCTTCTCCAAATATTAGTGACATTGATTTATTTATCTAAACTCGTATTTTATTACGAACTCAAAAGCAAACAGGTGAACACGTTTTGACAGACTTTATAGCTTTAATGAAAATTGTATCATTAAAATTAAAGATCCGATTTCTTATATTAGATAGGTGTAAAAACACGAATCGAAGATAACTTGGATATTTTATTTTAAGATTAAATCATGACAATTTAGATAAAGTAGTGTATGAGACTGCAAATTATTTGGTATCAAGACAATCGCGAATGTTATTACAAAACTCGCTAAGGCTCGTTTTTTAAAATGTCGTTCGTGTTTTAATAACCCTTACATTGTGACAGTCACATAAACTACCTAAACAGCCGTTAAATTATAAAAAACACTTTAATATACTCAATTTCTTTATTGGCATCTATGGGTTACATAATTAGTTGGTATTATAATCATAGCTTATCGTATTACTTGTGAAATATCAGCTTCGCAGTATTTATTATACCACATTAAATAAAATTGGTAAGCCTTTCCCGAAGCATTTGATGTAAAACAACATACCTGTTCGCCACTAGTTTTTGCTTCGAAAGCCAGTTTAAACGACCAGGTAAATATTTCAAACTGAAAATCCGATGCACAAATTTATTAGCGTAAAACATACCTTGTTCGAATTTCCTGAAAGCGACTGCGGATCGATAAAGTTTGATGGATGGCCCAGTGTTTTGAAACTTGTGAAAATATTTAGTAGAATTGATACTACGTAACCAAATGAATAACGGTTGGTAGCTGGTAGACTATTAGCTAATGGATAGGTTTTGTGTTTTTTATGCTAAAGGTGACAAGCGAGCATAGCCACTGTCACCGAATGGTGTGTGGTGAGGAATAGGATACGTCGGTTCATCATCAGTGATCGGATAATTAACGCAATTTTGACAAAACATAAACAAACATAAACCTATGGATTACATTTCGATACAAGTTGTTCACACTAACTGTTTTACTTACGTCCCTAAATATTTCTTTTGTTTTTCATTTCCGAATTTAGAGATAATGATTTTCATTTTGTTGTAAAATTGGATAGACGGAAGTGTTTTAGGTATAGTTGATGATCCCCGATCCAAGATGGCCGCCACCACAAAATATGGATTACAGATTTTGTCAGACCTCCTTCAATATGAGTATCAAATGAAAGGTCTTGAGAAGTAAAATATCATTCATTATGTCTAATTTAAAAACCACGATAAAAGAAATGAAAAAAAAGTTTTAAGGATGCCATAAAAAACCAAAACGAAATACCTACCTTATGTTTTTTTTTTGTAAAATGCATTATTATAATTTAACAAAACCAATATTCGTGCGATACCTATAACACGAATTATAAGGTAAAACATGACCTATATTTATATAGGTCGCAATTTCCAAATCCGATTGTCGATATTCTAGCTGAAACTATTTAATATACCTCTTTCAATTTTATATAGGTACTTACAATTGTCGGTTTTCGCCTATTTTGGCGAACCCACTGCCACTTCATCTTGAATGTAGTTCAAAGCATTTGTAGTACCTATTGAAAACATGTAAAGCGGCCAGTACCGGACACATACGGGCATGAAAAAGTAGTAAGGTACTTGACAGTGGCTCTTAGAATAGGTACTTAAGCTGCCGGACGCTCTTGTCAGAGTATCACGGTTAACTAAACAAATACTAAAATGTTATCTGTAAAGTATTTCTATTCAGATGGTAACATTTCACTGAACAAACTGACAGCGACAAATTTCATGGACGTCCCATTAACATAATATCACGTTTCGTTTCCTCAATTATATATTTAGACCAATTAGTGTCCATCTATGCGACGGTTGCGTCCAACGGAATATACTCGTGACGTCTCCAATTTCACCGAAAAATTGCACGATTTTCAACCGTATTACGAAGACTTTAAAATCAGGTTTGCATTAAATTTTGAATCAGAGCAACATAAAAAATTATGACTTTTAAACGATGTACTAAATGCACTAGAATTTATTTACTCGTTTATGAAAACGTCTTACGTCTTTTTGAATGCCCGGGAAAAAACCTAGCTAAATAAAAAAAAATGTGTGAGCATTTTTAGAATGTACTTTGAATTTCGAACAAATTCAAAAATAGATTTTGTAGTATTTTCATCATTCACCGGTGTTCTTACTAAATCTCAGAGTCCAGTTCAGAAACTCAATGAGGTAAAAATAAAAAAAAATAAATAAATAAAACAAAAATAAAATAAAAATAAATAAAACTATATTTTTTTATTTACCAAATAGTAATAATTGAAAAATGTACCTATTTACATATAATTGCACAAAATCCCCAAAAGAAAGAAAAATAGCGAATTTAGTTTGGTCATTGTGGTGGTCCATTCTATCGGACGACATCGAAAAGAAAATTTATTCTAAACTATTTAAAAGGGGTAACTTACAAATACGACGAGGCTTATAAATAAAACGAAAACGCGAAAAATTCGCGCGATGTAATAGACAATAGATAGATGTCTTCAGTGGTAGATTTTAATATGTTTTGACATTCATAAGTGTTCTGTACCTATGGACCTAACTTTTCTATTTATATTTCTACCCAGCGCCATCTATTGGTGTGTTTGGACCTAATACTAACAGGAACCAGGTCCCGAAGTAAAGTGACGGCGAGCTACTTACTGTGTTAATAAAATGCAAAATTTAGCAACTAAAGTTTTTTGTGTGAAAGGTAGCAGACAAGCAGACGTATCACCTGATAGTAAGCAATTGCCGCCGCCCATAGACACCGGCAACACCAGTATAGTCACAAGTGCGCTGTCGATCTGTGATACCCTTTCCCCCAATGGGCCTCCGGTATCATCACTCACTCAACCATTTAAAGCGAAGACGCTGCTTCAAGCCGGTCTTCTGTGAGCTCGTATTATCACTCGAACAAACCAACCGAAACGTGGCTCTCCCACGATAAAAACTATGATGTGTGATTCCCAAATGTCCTAGCAACAGTTGTAAAACTAGTTTAAAATTAGATAATGTTACTAATGTATCAGCGGTGCTAATTTCAGCGGGAGATGTCCAAGTTAATTTGCAGTGAGTTTTCATAAATGTAAATTACGTACGCAACTTGCGTCAAACGCCATTTTGGTTCCATATTGCGGTGTCAATGACCCTTTATTTTTAGTAAAACCACATCATTATCGCAGCATTTCATTTACAATGAATGACTCTGATGTTGACTCTCATCATCATCAGCAACCCACACTCGTCCATAGCTGAACATAGGTCTCCCCTAATGCACACCACCGCTCCCAATTTTCGGCCACTCTCATCCAGCTCACACCAGCCAGCCTTCGAATGTCATCATCCTATGTCGCAGGGCGTCCAACACTACGCTTACCGAGTTTGTGATGATGTTGACTGGTAGATAATAATCGTCATAATTTTAGCCAATAGACGTCCACTGGACAAAGGCCTCCCCCAACGTTCTCCACACAGATCCGGTGATAACATACGGAACCATAACGTAGCCGCTTACAATGGGCCGCTTAAGTAGGCTCATAGTCAATCAGATGGGCAATGGAGAGGGCTATGCTCGGAATCTCCTTGCGAGATCGTGTCAGAAATGATGAAATTCTGCAGGAGATCTAACGTCGCAGGGATAGCCCAAAGAATTGCGTGGCTCAAGTGAGGAGAACCTACGGCCATTGGGGTGGAAAGGTCCTTGAGTGGAGGCCGCAGCCGTGGCAGGCCTCCCACCAGGTGAACCGACGATCTAGTGAAGGTCGCGGGAGTCCCTTGGATGCGGGTGGCATAAGACCGATCTGTTTGGTAGATAATGATGTAAAGCATTAAGACTCTATAAATAATAAATTGTATTTTTTGTACAATAAAGAATAAATAAATTAATGACGCCTAAGCTATCGCTTCGGAACCATGTTTCATCCATAATTTTAGACCGAGAGCCACGCTTCGGTATGAATGGGATGGCTTCGACTAAAGCAAGACCCGGATCTCACAGAAGACCGGCGTGAAACAGCACCTGCGCTGTGTTTGATCGAGTGAGTGAGGGTACCGGAACCCCAATTGGGAGTAAATGAGGTTAAAGGATTGGCAGCGCACTTGTGACTCTACTGGTGTTGCAAGTGTCTATCTACCTATAACATTAAAAAAGTGTATAATATGGTTTGTTTCGATTTCTTCCTAAGTAGAATGTGAAATAACCGACTTAACTCATGGGTATATCATGACATAAATGTTTACACTCACATAAACAGCGGCTGTAAAAATATAATGCCAGAAAAATATAATCTTCACTCATAATAATCTACGATATAACCAGTTTGACTGCCGCCCAGTAAAACAGGGTAAGATCAATATCAGAGGCCCATCCAATAAACTAAATGACGCCATTATGATCAATATCCATCTTATGGTATGGAATATAAAGCTCAAAGTTGGGCGGCAATGAAAGAGGTAAGGCTGTGGTTTGTTGAGAGCGTCGATGATCGAGAGATACAGCGTATACCTAAGCTGTTTTAGTGGATGACATTGGTATGGAGACATTTATTGACCCTAAACATGAGTGAGAAAGCAGATGCGAAAAGTATGTGAAACGCTTGCCTTATGCGGATTGGTGATCGAAAAATTCGAAACAAACTTTTTTCTCGACTCAGGAATCGAACCCAGGACCCCGAAATTACGGCCCGAAACTAACCACCCAACCAACGAGGCTTTATCCGCCAAGTTTTACATTTAAACGATTACGGTCTGACCTAAATCAAGCGATCGCTTCGGAGCCCGGGGTCACCATTTCTGCAACGACTCCTCCATTTCGCACGGTCTTGAGCATCCATTAATGGTTAGTTCATTGACTTTCAGTTTGGTGTCCTAGTAGATGTAACACTAGTATATAATGTATTGTTGACATATAATTTAAACAACAAAGCAACACAAGGATAGGGTAAGTATAACGTGGCTAGAAAGTCGTGACAACGTAGTGGTAAGTAAGGAATTAAGTCATTAACATTTACAAATATATCAAGCTAGAGAATAGAAAGCCCCAATTGACATTAATTTTGCTATAGTACAACAAAGTCTATAAGAATCGATTTGAAAAGAACCCAAGCTTTACTTTAGGCACCGAAAACGTCATAAACCGTAGTTTCTACTCACTATTATTTTGCAAGAACACAGTATGATTTGCAATTTTACGAGACAATACCGGGTTATTCTGAAACTAAAAACTAAGTGCGTACTGTTAAAAATCAGATTTAAATATATTTAGTAAATATAAGACAACGCGTTTTGCGCAGTGGTTGGTCGCGGCTTCGACCGTTCACACAAAATTACACAAATATTTTTGATGAAACAGAATTTGTGTTGGATCAGGATGTTTGTGGTACCTTCGTGTTTTTGGTTTCCATATGGAAAACCTTAGCCTAGCCGATCCAAATGTTTCAATTTATTAATTTCTTTTGCGCTCTTTACTATAGATAGTTTGCTGTTTTAAAAGCTGCCAAAAACCAACATGGGTCAAAAACAACTCGAGACAAAACCAAATTCTACATGCCTTCTATTTACCTTATTTTATATTATACTATTCGTAATTATTCATAATTATATTGACTGATTCTCCCCATGTTTTTTCAGTTTGTCGATACAAAGACGAGTATAATCTACTGCCAAAATATAGCTAGAGGTATCAGAATAACCCAGTATAGCGGGCTTATTTGAATACTCCTATTATACTCCTCAAAGGGGAATTCCATTCAATTTAGAATATAGAAGCACCAGTTTGTCTGATCATTTTATGAGCAATAGTGGGGCAAGGTCGGGAGACATGCCAAATATAATAATTTGATTTTTCATAGGAAGTAATTTGAATATCATGCTGACATAATGGTTGTCTATTCTTCAAAGGTATAAGCGTAATTGCGCTCCACCTAATATCAACAATATATCGCACATCCATTTGTACCTAATACTTTGAAATATTACTATGGAAAAGTCATCATCATCAGCAACCCACGCTCGTCCACTGCTGGACATAGGTCTCCCCTAATGGACGCCACCGCTTCCGATTTTCGGTCACTCTCATCCAGCTCACTCCAGCCAGCCTTCGAATGTCATCATCCCATCTTTTTTTTTTTTTTTTTTATTGCTGAAATAGGCAGACGAGCATGCGGCCCATCTGATGGTAAATGGTAACCGCCGCTCATAGACAACAACAATGCCGAGGCACAGTCATGCCGCTGCCTACCGTGAAAGAAGTACTCTTTTCAAACCTCGTTTAAAAAAGGACATGTCATAGCGATCAGGGAACAACGCAAGTCAAGTCTTGTCGCAGAGCGTCCAACACTACTAGTCGCGCTCTCCACTCAAGGACTTTATGGCTCCATGGAAATGTATCACTTTGATTTTTTTTTCTTTTCATAAAGTTATACGAGTAGCACCTACCAAAAAACTAACGAGGACCGAAATACTTGTTGTTTGCTTACATTAAATCTAAGGTTGTTCGTTTCCCACAAATCCTGAATTTTAAATAATATCTGAATTTAGTATTTTGCTCAGGTTAGACTGGCTATCATAAATTTATTAGCGAGCCGCTCTAACTTCGCTTCGGGACATTAGTTCGCAACTGAACTAATAGATGGCGCTGGGCGTAGATTACTTCATGCAAGTGCAACAGAATGTGAATAAATGATTTTTAGATTTTTTATTTGTCTGTTTGTCAGTTTGTTCGTGCTAATCCCAAAAACTACTAAACGCATTTGAATGAAACTTTTTTGTGACCTGTGAGACCTACGCAACATAATCCATACTAATATTATAAATGCGAAAGTAACCCTGTCTGTCTGTCTGTCTGCTACTCTTTCACGCCAAAACTACTCAACGGATTTAAATGAAATTTGGTATACAGATAATCTAGACCCCGAGAAAGGACATAGGCTACTTTTTATTGCAAAAAGGGGGATGTAAAAAAAGTTACTTTTCCACGCGGACGGAGTCGCGGGCGGCCGCTAGTATTATAATATTTTTTTTTTGAATAATTCTGTGGCAAACCAAACTCCCCGCGAGCGGGCGTCCACTAGCCTGACATAAAAATTATGTAAGAGTAATAGAAATTAATCTATATTATAACAGTAAATCCGAAGCCGTTATTGTGGCCATAATATACTTTACGATCGAGTAATAAATACTTGTTATGAACAATGTTGTACGTAATAATTGGACGTAATGGCTCATATTCCGAGAGTTGTCAAAATGTCATATAAATAACAGTCATATTATGAGATATCGAAAGTCATAAAAAAGTAACTATGTTGCTGTTGCTGATTTTCGACACAAAAGAAATGGCCATAGAAGGCTGGATTGGTTGGTTGAAATGAAATGAATTAATTATTCATTTATAATGTATATATACCCTAATACCCTTACCTTTATTTAACGCCCTGTTGGTCTAGTGGTTTAAGTACCGGGCCGTGATCTCAGGGTCCCGGGTTCGATTCCCGGGTCGAGCAAAAGTATGTTTCGAATTTTTCGAACATAGCTCGGGTTTGTGATCACCAACCCGCATTAGGCAAGCGTGGTGATTAAGCCTAATCCCATCATAGTAGCGATAACTTGATTTCTATGATAGAGGCCTTTGCCCTGCGGTGGGACAGTATATAGGCTGATACTTTCTTTCTTTCTTTCTTTATACATTTACTAGTGGCCCGCCCTCACTTCGCTTCGGGACCGTAATTCAGAAATGAACCAATAGATGGCGCTGTGTCCAATTACATCGCGCAAGCGTTTCGTGTTTTCGGTTTACCTATAAGCCTTGTCGTTGTCTATTGAAGTTATCTTTTTATAAATAGTATAGATACCTATAGAAGATGAATGTCAAATATTGTGCAAGCTACCACTGATTCGGAAAGTCGATTTTTACCGAGAAGAACCCGGTAGGCAATTCTCAAGCATTCGACATTGAAGTCGAATTTAAAGTTTTCTACATTTGTCTACACAAATCTTTAATTCGACTTCAATGTCGAGAGCACGAGAATTAGCCCCCTGCAAAAAAAAAATCACCCTCACTTAAGAGGGGACACAAAACCCAAAGGGTGAGGATGACAGACTCAATAAATGAATAAATAAATGCGCCAGACAATCACACCAATCAACCTGGTCTCAAACTAGGGCAGCCCCTGTACTATGAGTACCAGGTGACGATAAATAACTGGAGGCGACAACCCAAGACAACTTAGAAAATGCAGTTTCCTAAATTGACTTGACCGGGAATCGAACCCGGGACCTATCGCGCTTCGGGCGAACACCTTAGCCACTGCGCCATCGAGGCAGTCTATAGGTACATTGTTTGTTCTTTAGTGCCTGTAAACCACATATTTGGATCTCACGCCCGCTTGCCATAGGGCGGAGTGAAATCAACTTGATTGTCCTCACATTAAAAAAAAACCTTGGCTATGGAACCCTAAAAATATCGCAAAAAAAATCTCTTATTTAGGGCAGGGGTTCAAATAGGTCAAAAGGCACTTGAATCCTCCAATTGTTAAGTAATTAGGGTCCGAGGAACAGGCTTCTTAGTAAATTAAACAACACGGAGGGAAAATGAGAGCGGATAATGAGTGACGAGGGACGAAATATGCTTTGAGAGGGGGAATAGGCGACAAAAGATGGCAGGTCTTTTGCAAATTAGACACCTCATAATAAATCTGTTATTGGAAGCGTGCACAGATTTTGGAGAGTGTCCCCCCTACTTTTCTTTATAAAGGTAGCATTTCTTCAGATATTTAGAATAACTGTGATATCGTGCTCTTGCACCTTTCGTTTTATCGTCGCTTACCATAATTCTCCTATTCCTATGCATTTACTATGAGGTGAGATGAACGCCTCCCCTTGAAGATTACAAAAAAAGTAAAAAAAAACGAATTGAGTCAACACAAGGAAACCTTTAATAAAGGTAAACATAGATAAGGAAAGGAATTAATTTTGCCACATTTTATCGATCACGTTAAATTTATTACATCAACACAGTTGTTGAGTATCGACGACGGTCGAATACAGCCTCCTTTTAAAAAATATAATTTATGTTTTTACTGTTTTTTGTTTTGTATCTGTCATGTCATATGAGTCTTTTGCAAATTAGACACCTCATAATAAATCTGTTATTGGAAGCGTCCACAATTTTGGAGAGTGTCCCCCCTACTTTTCTTTATAAAGGTAGCATTTCTTCAGATATTTAGAATAACTGTGATATCGTGCTCTTGCACCTTCCGTTTTATCGTCGCTTACCATAATTCTCCTATTCCTATGCATTTACTATGAGGTGAGATGAACGCCTCCCCTTGAAGATTACAAAAAAAGTAAAAAAACGAATTGAGTCAACACGAGGAAACCTTTAATAAAGGTAAACATAGATAAGGCAGAGGAATTAATTTTGCCACATTTTATCGATCACGTTAAATTTATTACATCAACACAGTTGTTGAGGATCGACGGCTGGAACAGCCTCCTTTTTAATAATTCTGTGGCAAACCAAACTCCCCGCGAGCGGTCGTCCACTAGCCTGACATAAAAATTATGTAAGAGTAATAGAAATTAATCTATATTATAACAGTAAATCCGAAGCCGTTATTGTGGCCATAATATACTTTACGATCGAGTAATAAATACTTGTTATGAACAATGTTGTACGTAATAATTGGACGTAATGGCTCATATTCCGAGAGTTGTCAAAATGTCATATAAATAACAGTCATATTATGAGATATCGAAAGTCATAAAATAGTACTATGTGTGCTGTTGCTGATTTTCGACACAAAAGAAATGGGCATAGAAGGTTGGATTGGTTGGATGAAATGAAATGAATGAATTATTCATTTATAAATAATATACCTACATTTATGAATGGCAAATATTATGTAAGTTACCACTAATTCGGAAAGTCTATATCTACCAAGAAGAACACGGTAGGCAATTCTCGCGCATTCGACATTGAAGTGTAGAATGTCGAATTTAAAGTTTTCATATTTTTTTTATGAGATAGGGGGCAGACGAACAGACGAATCACCTGATGGTAAGCAACCACAGAGGAGTCACAAGTGCGCTGCCGACCTTTTAGGAAGGAATACGCTCGCTTTTTTAAAGGTTTTGCAGGATATTTGTTCACACAAATCTCTAATTCGACGTCAATGTCAAGAGCACGAGAATTGGCCCCCTGCAAGAACTTTGGCTACGGAACCCTAAAAATATCGCAAAAAAAATCTCTTATTTAGGGCAGGGGTTCAAATAGGTCAAAAGGCACTTGAATCCTCCAATTGTTAAGTAATTAGGATCCGAGGAACAGGCTTCTTAGTAAATTAAACAACACGGAGGGAAAATGAGAGCGGATAATGAGTGACGAGGGACGAAATATGCTTTGAGAGGGAGGCGACAAAAGATGGCAGGTATGTGTTTTTGATTCAGACGTTTTCCGGTGGGCACCTGCATTATTATTACTACGCCATTTTGCTAAAAGATTTGTCTACGAGTACACATTATTTTTTCGGTTATTGTTAGGTACCTGAGGTAAAAAAATATATAAGTTGTACCGAAACATAAGTATAAAATTTTTATTTATTTATCATTTAAATTTAAGTATTTACTTACCTACATTAAGAATCGTTATGCAACATTAAGAAACCACTAAGGTTTGTTCTGATGTTATTATGGTACCTAATGTATGTAGGTAGGTACTTAGTTATTAGTGAGCTGAGGCGCAAAAAGCTTTTTTTTGTTTTGTATCTGTCATGTCATATGAGTCTTTTGCAAATTAGACACCTCATAATAAATCTGTTATTGGAAGCGTGCACAGATTTTGGAGAGTGTCCCCCCTACTTTTCTTTATAAAGGTAGCATTCTTCAGATATTTAGAATAACTGTGATATCGTGCTCTTGCACCTTCCGTTTTATCGTCGCTTACCATAATTCTCCTATTCCTATGCATTTACTATGAGGTGAGATGAACGCCTCCCCTTGAAGATTACAAAAAAAGTAAAAAAACGAATTGAGTCAACACGAGGAAACCTTTAATAAAGGTAAACATAGATAAGGCAGAGGAATTAATTTTGCCACATTTTATCGATCACGTTAAATTTATTACATCAACACAGTTGTTGAGGATCGACGGCTGGAACAGCCTCCTTTTATAATAATTTATGTTTTACTGTTTTTGATAGATTAGTTATCACGAATCTATCAAACCACGGCCTCACAGAAGACTGGCGTGAAACAGCGCCTGCGCAGTGTTTCTTCGAGTGAGTGAGGGTAGAGGCTCAATTGGGAGGAAAGGAGGTTAAAGGTTGGCAGCCCATTTGTGACTCTACTGGTGTTGCTGACTCCGTACCTTAATACGGAGTCAGGTCAATGTAGACTCATCAGGCAATGTAGCTCAAGCACATGAGACAGACAGTAGCATATTGACTAAAGCATCATTTCAGCCAATAGACGTCCACTGCTGGACATAGGCCTCCCCCAAAGTTCTCCACACAGATCAGTCCTGTGCCACCCGCATCCAATGGACTCCCGCGACCTTTACCAGATCGTCGGTCACCTGTGGTGGGAGGCCTGTCGTCGGTCCTACCTTGTGGGAGGCCTGTATGTATATTGACTAAATATGAATAAGAAATTACACAAGTCTAAATACAAATCAAACGACATATGTTTCACGTGAAAACACTCAATTTAACCACAATTTACTTGAGCTGAATTTGATTTATTTCCATGTGGGTAGCCCACAAGCCGTTAAATTGTCAACATATCCTAATTTATCGCACACTTTAAACTTCACCCGCCATTTCTAAAGATTTATATTAAGAGTGATTTATTCGATACGATATTAGGACCAAATATATTATAATAGTGCTTTCAAGAAATTTTAAGAAAATTTTAGCAGGTAAGTATTTAAGTACGTAAAGCCACCCATCAAAATATAATATTCAAAACTGTCAAATTTCTTCAATCGACTCTCATCTTCCTGTCAAACCAATAAGGTTGAATATCAATTGGAGGAATTTGACAGATTGTGGTAACCTGATGTGTGGCTGTCTGTACATAATAACGTCACGTATCTATGCCTAATTAGTATTACGTCCATGGCAGCATCAAAAACTACTTGAAACTCACAGGTAATTCAATGAATACAGTGACAAATAGATATATCGAATATCAACCCAAATATCAGTATACGTTTGAGTCATTGAACACATATTGCTCAAAATGGTTGGATAGAACACGTGGTTAAAGGGATGTAAATGTTCACAGATACACCTATAGGTAACATTGAATTTTTATAAGTATTTGAAGATGTTTATTGGACAAGGCGCACAATTTATATTCCGTTTCCTGTCTATTTATATGTAGGTAATCATTTACATAGTCTTGTTTTATTTATTATGTGCTAAACACACATTTCATCAAAGCGATATGTTAAGTTATTATTGTTGAGATTGGAAAATATATTCCTGTGGGTAAAGTTTATTTATTTGATACGTTTTTTCAAACGTACTAAAACTTTTAGATATTCTCTAGTGACTTTGAAGCGATTCATCATTTTGCTGTGTATTTTTCACAGTAATAGTTGTTTGATTAATAAGACCACAGTGTAAGTGAAGCCTAAGTTTTTTTCTTCAATGGTTTACCGGCTATCTTTATATACAGGGTGTATCTGTAAACATTTACATCCTTTTAACCACGAGTTCTACCAATCATTTTCGACAAGATTTTGTTTTACAACTTTTCTTAATTCATCGAAAATTTTTTCGACACCCTTTACAAAATGACCATGTCACTGATTGACTTTGTAGGAAAATTTTTTAAGCCAATATTCAAAATTCATAGAAAAAATATTGTTCAAAATGGTTGGTAGAAAACGTGGTTTCGGCTGCCCACACAAAACTACCAAGTCACATGACATAGGTCCATATAAACACTTGAGTATCTATCAAAATATTTATATGGTAGGCATATTCCTATAAACTGTTCCAAGTCTGTTTAATAAACATTAAGTTTGTATTAACAAGGTCACTCGTCGGTACGTCCTGTCAACTGTCCTACTATAATGTACTATTGAAAAGACGAGAATTAACGCGACAATAACTTTTAAGGACGTTATGTTACTTACGTCGTCCTCTTGGTGTTATAACGCAGCCGAAACGTCAAGCAGTAAGTGAACATAAATTAACGACGCGTTAATTCCATCTTTAATAATAATAGTTATAATGCAACGCGAAAATTGAAAGTAAAGTCAAGTCAAAACATTCTTTATTTGTGGCTTGTACACAGCATTTACAAATCGTCATTCTTACATTAAAAAAAATTAAAACTATTAACATTATCATTATCCATACTAATTATAAATGCGAAAGTAACTCTGTCTGTCTGTCTGTCTGTCTGTCTGTCTGTCTGTCTGTCTGTCTGTCTGTCTGTCTGTCTGTCTGTCTGTCCGTCTGTCTGTTACTCTTCACGCCAAAACTACTGAACGGATTTAAATGAATTTGGTATACAGATGATCTAGACCCTGAGAAAGAACATAGGCTACTTTTATTGCTAAAAAGGGGGTTGTAAGGGGTCCCTTATAATAATCAACATGTTTTAATAAAACGCTTGCGAAAATTTAAAGACCTGTCTTACTTTTATGTTTCATTGTACTGTGGTTGGATCTCGCAAGTTTTAATCATCTGATTGGAAGATACGAAGATGTTTCCATGGTTTGGAGGACACGCTCAAACTACCGCTTCCGATGTCTATTAATCCATTCATCTCATCATCATCATTTCAGCCAATAGACATCCAAGGGACTCCCGCGACCTTCCTAGATCGTCGGTCCACCTGGTGGGAGGCCTGCCACGGCTGCGGCCTCCTGCACGCATTAATCCATGATTGATTCATAAACAGACATAACACAGAAGGTCGGCTCTAGCTGATATTGACATTTTTATATGATAGGTGGCAGACGAGCAGACGAGCGGAATAAATGCGACAGGCAATCACACCAATCAACCTGGAGGCCAATTCTCGGTTTTCGCCTTCTATGTCGAGTCGATTTCATGGAACGCACAACCAATAGGAGGACAACAGATTACAGTCGACATTCCTTATCTTATTCTCCTATTGATCTATACGTTGCAAGAAGTCGACTCTACATAGAAGGCGAAAAACCGAGAATTGGCCTCCTGGTCTCAAACTCGGGCAACTCCTGTACTATGAGCACCAGATGACGATAATTATCTGGGGGCGTGAACTCAGAAGACCTAGACGCAGGAAAACTTTAATTGTGGGAGAGCCATGCTTCGGCATGAATGGGCCGGCTCGACCGGAGTGATACCACTGCCTCACAGAAAACCGTCGTGAAGCAGCTCCTGTGCTGTGTTTCGCTGAGTGAGTGAGGGTACCGGAGGCCCATCGGGGGGGAAGGGGATAAAAGGTTAGCATCGCACTTATGACTCCACTGGTGTTGCATGTATCCATGGACGGTGGCAATTGCTTACCATCAGGTGATCCGCCTGCTCGCCTGCTACCTACCACATAAAAAAAAACTCCTGTACTATGAGTGCCAGATGACGATAATTATCTGAGGGCGTCAACTCAGAAGACCTAGACGCAGGAAAACTTTATAATTGAATTTCCTAAATTGACCATTTTGATTGATTGAAGTTACCATACGCGTTTTGTACGGTGGCCAGCACATCAAGTTACTACAATCTGTCAAATTTCTTCAATCGAACCTCACTTTTATGTCAAACGTGTTTGGTTCAATATCAACTGAGGAAATTTGACAGATTGTAGTAACTTGATGTGCTGGCCACTGTACGAACACCTTAGCCACTGTGCCATCGAGGCCATCAAATGCGTGCCAAATGCCTTGTGCAAACGCTAAAACTGTTGGCGGGGCTGAGTGCTGTGACAGTCGCATGCGCAATTAAAGTCTCGTTTGTTCGTGTCCGTGGCTCTAGTGTCATTATTGATGCAATGTCACTGTTGGGCTGTAGGGTTGATGCTTCATCAATCTATAGTCTGCGAGATATTTACAATTTTATACTCACTAGTGGCCCGCCCTCACTTCGCTTCGGGAACGTAATTCAGAAATGAGCCAATAGATGGCGCTGTGTCCAATTACATCGCGCAAGCGTTTTGTGTTTTCGGTTTACCTATAAGCCTTGTCGTTGTCTATAGAAGTTATCTCTTTATAAAGAGTGTAGATTTACTCATCTTGTTGTGTTTTTCGCTATTGCGCCCAAAGTTGACTTGGAGCCCGGGATATGCTTAGACATGATTCAGGATTTGAAGACTCCGGTAACTGCATATTTTTGAAAATTCCTATGGTTCATGCTCGGATTAGAACCACGCCAATGGGCCTCTGTGAACTTTCTATAAATAGTTATTTATTGATGTGAACGCTTTTGCACATAGCTCCTATTGGTCCATTATACAGTCAGGCCACTAGGTATTAATGAAGAGTGGTTATAGACTTTTTTGGGGGGGAAGATTGTAGGCCTTGATTCAGGTTTTGGAGACTCTGTTAATTACAATGAAGTGACCGCCGTCTAACCCTTCACCAGGGGAACCAGACTGAATCATGACCTTCTGCTTTGCCCAAAGGTTGACTGGTAGAGAATATCTTTTGGCATTAAGTGTGCCTATTGTCCGAAGTTTTATGCAATAAAGTTTTAACTCAATAAATTATAAAAGTAGTTTATCGTTGTAAGGCCCAGACCGCAGACACAATAGAAAATCAATAATTTTTGCCTTTAATAGGCTTTTGTGTTTTACGACGTCAAAATGCAATAATAGTAGGCAACCCTGTGACACTGTAGCAATTGCAAGTTGGGTACACTTCCGCGTTGAGCGTTCATCACTGACCAGCACTTGTCAGCTCGTAATACCCACCCACGCTCTGTGCCGTTTAACACGTTGACATACGGCAGCTCATGTATTTATGTATTATTGTTGTACCAAATGAAGCAATACAGATTTATGATTATGATTACTGAAAAGTATCCATACTAATATTATAAATAGGAAAGTGTGTCTGTATATAGTTTTCTTTCTTTCACGGCAAAACGGAGAGACGAATTGACTTGGTTTTTTAAGTCAAGTTTAAGTTATCTCCACTTAAAAAATATGTTACTACATAGGCTACTCTTTGCCCCTTTCTAGCTCCCCATTTAAGGGAAATGGGGGGCCCGAGAGAAGCCGTGAGCAAAAGCTAGTATATATAGTATCCCTCTTCAGGTGACTTCAATTCTATGATGGAGGCCTTTGCCTCCATCATAGATAGAAGTGAAGTCATCGCCACTGTGATTACAAATACAAGTTTTTTTGGTTGTACTGATTCTGCAGTAAATGGATTGCAAAATGTGAGTATCATACCTTACGCATGCCATCATCATCATCTAACAGCTAGCTTACACCTACTGCTGATTATAGGCCTCTTCTTTATCACGCTACTCCATAAGGTCTCCTGCCAGCCTTCATACATTGTTTTCCCGCACCGGTACAATATCGTTAGACCAATGGGCAGGTGGTCTACTTAACAGGACTTGGGTCCTAGCATTGGGTAACATTTTTTTATCTTACTTTATGCCCTGAATAGATTTTGAACTAACTAAACCACACACGTAAAAAATGTACACTACATAAAATTAAACTATTTCAACTATGTAGTGGACTACAAAATGGAATTTGTGTCCATCATTCATAATGCGATGCTATGACGTAGCCACAACACTTCAACTCCTACTTGATGACTCTTCAAAGTAATGTGTACAATCATATTAAGTGTCAAGCCTATAAATCGCCTAGATAATGTGTTTTACGACGTATAATGAATACTAGGTGATAACGATTGAATTGATATTGTGCGAGAGAGGCCTCCTCTTATGTACTCTATAGCAAATACAATTACTGTCACATAGTATTAAAACATAGACCAGTAAGTCTTCTGTATAATTGTAAAGATCTGAGATTGATCAATAAGTCTGAGATAAAGAATATGCGAAAAATACGCTAAGGTCGGTTAAATGTGCCTCTTGAGTATATTTATACCTACTGCCCATTAAAGGGATAATCTGCTAGATTTTGGATTTTTTACTACGAATGGTATGATTTTGGACACTAGTCACTGGGGCGCTAAAAAGTATTGTGTCGCTAAAGACGTCACGGTTGCCTATTTCATATTCTTTTGACATACACACAAACTGTTGTTTGATGATGACGAACTTGATGTCTTATAAATGATAAAAATAAATACTTTTTCCGCAATAACCCAATTTTTTTGTGAAAGAAACATATATATTTATGTTGGGTCTGGGTGTTTGTGGTTCTTTCGTTGTTTTGATTTCCATAGCACAAGTAAAAATCGTTGCAGGGCGGCGGCTATCCCTTACCATCAGGTGATCCGTCTGCTTGTCTGCCACCTATCACTTAACGTTTTATAGCCCAGACAGCAGACACAATAGAAAATCAATTGTTTTATGCCTTTTAAAAGGCTTTTGGGTTTTACGGCGATAAAAAACACCTTAGTTTGATATCAGGATGTGCCTATGTGATGTTGTCTCAATTTTTTTTTTCTAACAACATTTCCGATTCTAGAAGCTATAGTTTCACATTACACCTTTCAGCTACTGTTCCCTTCAAAGCACTGTGTCTCTAATGTGTAGTAGTCACGTCTGGCCGTTTTATGTCCCAGCAGAAGCCGTAAACCGGTTAAATTGTTTACTAAACAAATCAAGCTTAATTATTTACGGAGAATTTGAACTCGACGCTTACGTTACAATGCGGTTATTGTCTGAAGTACAAGTGTATTGTTTATTGTAGTTCTGTAATTAAGTGCCGAGGGTATTAATTCTATTGAATGGACTGCATCAATGGAAACACGCAAACGAAAGTAGTCTTATTATAGTACTATGGCAGGTCCTACAGTTTATTTAGTACATACATTTAGATACATACTATTATTTATAACTTACTAGCTTTTGTCCGCGGCTTCACTCGCGCCCCCTACTTCCCTGAACTGGAGGGTTAGAAAGGGGCAAAAAGTAACCTATGTTACACCCCTTCAACTATCTCCACTTAAAAAATCAAGTCAATTCGTCACTCCGTTTTTCTGTGAAAGAAAGACAAACATACATACAGATAGACAGACAGATACACTTTTCCATTTCTGTTAATATTAGTATGGATGTCACGTCCTACAGTTTACTTAGTTAATTAGGTACCTACATAATATTATTTGTAACATAAGAGGAGAATTGGAATGGTCATGCTCACTCAAATGTTCCTGAGGTGGTGGCGCTATGTGGCGGGTCATTGCATTCCCTCTGATATGGTTGAGTGAAATGATGGCTGACACCTATGTGTCCATTCAACATTTGAGTACCTATGTACTTCATACTTGTACAGGTGTAGCCTTTGGGGACTGGTCTGCTCCCACTGCTCTCAGGTAATATGTACCAGGAGTTGGTTTTAAAAAATCTTTCATCCCATTGGCCTTCTAGTGTGCGTGTGCCTTCAATACCCTCACAGCCTCACTCACTCGGCGAAACACAGCGCAGGCGTTGCTTGACGCCTTCACGTGATTTAAAGTATTTCAATTACCGTGGGAGAGCCACGCTTCGGCATGAATGGGCCGGCTCGACCGGAATGATACCACGGCCTCACAGAAGACCGGCGTGAAGCAGGACCTGCGCTATGTTTCGTCGAGTGAGTGAGGGCGCCGGAGGCCCAATTGGGGGGAAAAGGGTTAACGGTTGGCAACGCACTTGTGACTCTACTGGTGATGCAGGTGTCTATGGGTGGCGGCAATCACATACAATCAGGTGGGTGATTCGTTTGCTCGTCTGCAACTTTTAAAAATATACTTAAAGGAAAGTCACATTATTGTTATTACCAGACTTTTCAAATCCTGAGCGTAAATATTGTAACTATGTATCTCCAAGTGAGATACGTTTTGTTTAAATTCAGAACATGACTCAAGATTCTTCAATGTCAAAGTTTAAATAACGAAGTCCCTGAATTTGTTATAACTATTTTAATTTTATCACATTGACCTCTGTTATCAGGAACAATTTGGTAACTTATAATACTGGTAAGCCATTATTGCTACAAATATAATCTGTATAGAAACCGCTTGATAACGAAAAGTCGAAGTATTTTATCTTATCGAGTTGACATTTGTCGTCATATGATATTTCTTAACGGCCAAGATATTTTTGTCGACGTCAACGACAACGGCTCAGAATTATTTCTGAGTTGGTATAAGATTTTGACATCTTTCTACATTATAATGTAACGCGAAAATTTTAAGAATTATCTTAACAAATATTATTAAACTTTACAGTAAAAAAATAGCTAAGCTAGACTAGCATGATAAAATACTTTTGGCGAGTGATTTTCCGGTAGCCTTGTAAACGAAAAACGGTGCATCGAATTATCTCAATATACCGGTAAATTTTATAAAAAGAAAACAGAATTTATGGTTTTTTTTATGTGATAGGTAGCAGATGAGCAGCCGGATTACCTGATGGTAAGCGATTGCCGCCACCTGTACCAGTAGAGTCACAGTGCGCCAGTGCGCTACCAACCTTTAACCCTCTTTCTTCCCAATTGGACCGGTAGGTACCCTTACTCACTTGACGAAAGACAGCACTGGCAGTACGTCAGAAAAGAGTTTTCTGTGAGTTAAAAAGTATGTCAATGTTCACATCTGTGAACATTGTTGAACATTGGCATGCAGTGTGTATCTATACTCACTTTATTAGTAGGACTAGTGGCCCGCCCTCACTTCGCTTTGGGACCGTAATTCAGAAATGAACCAATAGATGGCGCTGTGTTTAATTACATCGCGCACGCGTTTCGTGTTTTCGGTTTACGTATGAGCCTTGTCGTTGTCTACAGAAGTTACTCGTATCTCTTTATAAATAGTATAGAAGATAATAAACCTTGATACTAAATACACATATCTTCTACCTACACTGATTTCCCAAGGCAAAGCTGTAAAGGATTTCGAAAACACACCAATTATTTTCATACCCTACGAAAACGCGATCCCGGGTTCAATCCAATAAAAACGATTCAATCCATTCCATACGAGCGCTTTTTATAAACATCGTATTGAATGGGTACAAAAATATTGTAACGGCTAGGGGTTGGTATCGACCGAACCCTGGTTTCGGTTTTGATCGCAATCTTCACAACTTTAAGGTACAAGTTGAAAGTTAAAATCGAATACGAAGCTGGTTTAATATTTAATTACTCGCTATATTTTACTGAGTAATAGTTTTTATTTACAAAAAAAAACCTACAAGTAAAAAAAACCACTATCATCTTCAGGAATCTGAGTAGTTACACTATATATTTACTTATAATTGTTTATTTCAATAAATAACTACCATTGCGTCGTTTGAAAGTGTTTTAAATGAATGGTCACATACTATTGGCCCAATGGTTTGAGCGCCGGTTGAGACGCAAGGGTCACGGGTTCGATTCCCGCACCAACACAAATGTTTGTTAATGAAACAGATATTTGTGTTGGATCTGGGTGTTTGTGGTTCCTTCGTTGTTTATGGTTTCCATAGTACAAGGGAGAAACTTAGTTTGGGACCAGAACAATGTATGTGATGTTGTCTCAATTTTATTTATTTATTTATTACTCCACTACAATGGACAGAGTAAAATGCAAAATAGGAGTTTTCGGGAAATCATATTCCGTGGTATTAACAGCTCTATGTCATGTCCCATCGAGATTATTAGGTAAATACAGATAGATAGTTACTTTAATGCACAAAATATATACTAATATAGTACCAATTCTCTGAGTATTATCTAGGACTTACAGTTTGGTGTATGGAATTTCCTATAGTTTGAGGTCACCGATGACCAAACTACATACCGTGGCGATTACCGATTTTCGGCTTCAGTGAGTTTCGGTCAGATCGGTTTAAGCACTAGTGGCTGATCTCTCAACCGTTTCTAAAAAATCTATTGTTAGTTTTTTTTTCAATAAAGTCTACGGGTAGGATTTAGATAGGTTCGCTGTGAAATGAATGAAAGGGGAGCTGAGAAAATAAAACAAGACCACGTTATACAATCGGTCGAGCGAATTCGGAAAATGTAAGCATAACAAAGAATAGAAGAGTATCATCGAAAATTTTATCCATTTGTTGCTCCGTCGGCATACCGTTCCATGTAGAATAAAATAAAATTCACACAACACCTCATATTGACCTGATCCCGTACTAAGTAGCTTAAGTAGGTACTTGTGTTACAGATATCAGAACTAACTAACTAACTAGGTTGGCGCACCGACCCATAGTGAGTCTTGGCCTCCGATAATAAGAGCCTCCATCTTGGTCGATCCTGTGCCACCTCCTGCCAGTCATCTGCCGAGAGTCCGCGCAAGTCTTTTTCGACCTCATCCTACCAGCGATATTTCGGACGGCCGACTGGCCTTCTGCCATTAGGACCTCCCTGATACGCTCGCTTTACCGCACGATCGTCACAGACAGATATCAGACAAGAGGGAAAACACAAATGTAATATTTAAATAGATATTATAACACACAGACACTGAACAAACACAAGCATTCATCACACGATTGTTTGTCCAGGGTGGGGATCGAACCCACAACCATTGGCGTATGAGACAGGGTCACTATCAAATGCGCCATTCGGCCAGTCGAATGTTTTGTAACTGTACCAACTATATTGCGAATTCATCCCTGCTGAGTTAAAATGTGTAGAATCCTTTACTTCATGTTGACAATACCTGCCACAGAATTCTCAAAGATATTTCGCAAAAGTACCGCTTACTGGGAATAGCCACTATCAAAGATAAATGGATGATGAAGAATAGAGATGAATAATAGTCCTATTTCAACGTTCAACAAAAATATTACGACGCATATCTAGACATTTCCAAACCATCTTCAAATCTATTACTAGTTTCAACGCGCGAAAGTAAAAACCATTAAAATGCTTTCAAATAATAAAATTTTGACGAAAATAACAAAAGATTCTAAAACGTAGCAAGAAAACAGATGGTCACAAACCGATTTATACCGTAGTGACTTTTTTTATGCAAGAGTGTTACCGAGCAACACCTGGTAACAATAAGTTATTATTGTTGACTTATGTGTCTGTGTAAACGATATGTTAAGAAACGAGCCTATACCTTCCAAAAAGGCCGGCAACTCATCCACACTCTATTGTAGCTGATGTCCATGGGCGGCGGTGATCATTACCATCAGGTGACCTGCTTGCTCGTTTGCCTTCAAGTATCAAAGCAAAAAATCTTGATCAACCAACGTTTGTCGACACCTTAACAGTCAATATACATAGTCTATAAAAAGTGCATTCCTAACCAAGTACGGTGTCGCTATTCGGTTTTATATTTTGTTACAAAGATTCTTCAAGCAACAAAGAGTTAACAAGTAGCCACAAAAGTTACATTATATTATTACCGAGTGCTACCGTGTTGACGAGTGTTGATCAACAAGAAGAACCTATACTCTGATTCATAATCATGTTTTTTTTTTTTTTTTTTTATATGGCCTGTATTGTGTTCATGACACATTTAATTTTGCCAATGTCAAGTGTAGTTGATAAAGTGTAGTCACAGTCGAAGTCAGTCGAAGTCACAGTCACTCAATAAAACGCCGGTGTTTAGCGTTTTAATGTCCTAAGGATTCTGTGGAGACTATTTTTAACAAAGCCGTAGGTTTTAAGACTCTATTAGGTCAAAGCAAATTGTTCACGTGACAACTAACTCGACACACAGTAGCAGTGTTAAAAACGACACAATTCAATGATTCTAATATTAATATCACCCTGCGGCACTTCACTGCACAAAGTAACACCAAATTTGTACACTAAAAACCACTAGATACTAATTAAAATCTTTGGATTGCATCAGCCGATGCGGCTTGTTTCACAGTTACCCACAGAATCAATCCATAATCATGTAAAGTAAACTGACAGATGAAAATGACAAGTTTCTATGAATTTTGACATTTTGCATGTGTCAAATTGAGTGATAATGTATGGGGATGACACATTGACATCTGTCAGTTTACTTTACATGATTATGAATCAGAGTATAACTGCGGTTAGAACACATGAAAAGGTTTTAAAAGGTGACTACTGTACGTACGTACAGCCACACATCAAAGTATACAAAACTGTCAAATTTCTTCAATCGACTCTCATCTTTGTGTCAAACACATAAGGTTGAAAAACAGTTGAGGGATAGATTGTGAATTTGACAGATTGTGGTAACCTGATGTGTGGCTGTCTGTACAAGGACTAAGCACTTATGTATTTAGGGATAAAGTAAGACACGCATAAAAATAGATGTTAGTAATATATTGGAAATGTAAAGTCATACACTATGAAATCATACAATGACTGTCTCTACCACTGACAAAGGCGTTTTTTTATTTGTGACATTCATATTTTCAGGTAGGTGACAGAATTTGGCAGAGTAATTTAGCCTACATGTCAGCAAGGTTATCTAGGCTGACAGTTTGGACATTTCTACTGGCTAAGATTTATTAAACGGGCGTAAAATATTTATAATGATCCCAAATATTTGTCATCAGATAGAAGTTTTTGAAAGAGAGATTTTAGCAAACTTTTTCCCTTCCTTAAAAGCTGGCAACGCATTGGTGATGGCTCAGGTATTGCCGATGTCCATGGGTGGCAACCATAGAGTAAAGTATCACCCTATGGCCTATATAACTAGTATAACTACTGTCCCACTGTAGGGCAAAAGCCCGAAAAATTCTTGTGCTCAACCCGGGAATTGAACCAAGAACCCCGAGATCACAGCCCGGTACTGATACCACAAGACCAACGGGCCCTAAAAGATCTTAGATTTCAAATATCCAGAAGTACTTGAATTGTAACCTACGGCCATGAATATCGAAAATGGATAGAGTAGTAAAAAGTAATCTAACAATAATGAACAAGATTTGGAGTTCTATGAACGCTTGCAAACATTACAAACAACCAATTTTAGCTGGAAGCACGAAAGTATAGCGATGACCGTTATTTTGCGCACTTGTAAAAAAGAAAACTTTCTATCAACATTAGTTTCTGCGCACTCAAGGTCATAACTACACTTTCTTGCCTCGGACGTCGTCGAATTCGTTAAAATTTGGAAAAAGGATCGAAACCTAAAAACTGGAATTCCGTAACATTTATCAATAAATCAAATCGATCGATCTTCAAGGCAACAAAGTTCAGTTAGCCGTATCCAAAAATAGACAGCATGCAAATCAATACTAAATGAGTGCCCTTGGAGCATCGTAACTTCAATAAAAGTTATTTGCAGAGACTTTTCACTGTATCAGGTCTTTCAGTGCGACCGAGTTTTATATACGAGAAGCGACAAACGAGCAAGATAGTTCTTTTGTGCTTGTCAACATCATATTTGGATCTCACGGCCGCGTACCATCAGGCGGAGTGGGGTCATCTTGATTGTCCTCACTATAAAAAGAAAGAAGTGGCTTACCGAATGGCAAGCCGCCCATAACATCTGCGAGATCAGGGAGTTGGTTCTGTCATACTAGTTATTTTATTATTTGTATGTCCGGGAGCGTTCGTTTCCGAGTGGACACTGCGACCGAATAGATCTATTGTATTCTCACTATTATACTAGCCCGCGAGATACTTCTTCACGCTTCGTTTGAAGGAGTCCATATAGAACAGAGGAAACACATGCCACGGCAACGAGTTTCATTTGTTATTAGTGCGGCAGTGGTATAAGCTGCTAAACTTGTTTTTCATTATTGAAGTTAACTACTTACTGTACTGTGATACAATGTTTTAAAACAATAGCTTCATTTAAAAATCTAATTTCCAAACTGTTTTTCCAAATTTTTAAACATACCTATGGTCCAAACGGACAGGAAAGGGCAGAAGGGAAGAAGCTTGGCAGCGTACTCACGACTCCTTGTTGCATGTGTAGATGACGGCAATTGCTTATCATCAGGTGACCCGTCTGCTCGTCTGCCCCCTATCGAATGTCAATGGCATACAAAATGACATATACTTATGTGCGACCAATCAATTTGTCAATGGATGTTTGCAATCTAATATTGACAGGCTTGTCTACAATTTGAATCCAACTTTAAACGAAAGTCATTCTACGATCAAACAGGGTAAATTTACACAGAATGCCGCATTAGTTGTTAATAAACGTTGGTAGCATTGGTGATAGAAATTAGAATATGTAAGTGCAAACAAGCGCCCACAAAAAGGTTCAAATTTGAGGACTGACCTATGCTAATACCAGTTTAATATCGTACACAATTTATTTATTTATTTATTTTATTATAGCACACAATTACTACTAATAGTGTACCCTACTACCCTAACATCATCAGCATGTCTCAGACCACCGCTGCACACAGGCCTCCCAAAATGATCGCCTTTTCATCCTGTCTTCGGCTAGATGCACCCAGTCTACCAACGGCTTTTCGCATTTCGTCACTCGTAGCCTACACTAAGCTTTCCGAGTCGCGGTCTCCACTCCAAAACTACGCTGTGTACACTAATCTTAGGTTACTGTCTGGTTTATACTATTTTAACATGAATTCTATGCATGTACGATAGTAATCTGTAAGTGTACCTATGATAAATAAATAAATAAAACCTTTCCACCTCAACGGTTGTTTTTTTTTATTTGCTCAGTAGCTTCAACCTAATGATAAGCAAGAGGAGAACGTTGCAGTTACAACGGACGCGTTGGCACGGCATCACATCCGTTGGCACTGCCATACTGGCCCGCGAGATGCTTCTTGACGCTTTGTTTGAAGGAGTCCATATTATAGGACAGAGGAAAAACCGGGTAATTGGTACGGTAGCTTTTTCTTTTAACCCCCGACGCAAAAAGAGGGGTGTTATAAGTTTGTCTAAAAATAATAAGTGTAACTCTGGGATACACTCACCTGCTACAAGATGGAAGACATTCGAAGGCTGGCTGGAGTGGGCTGGACGAGAGTGGAGCAGTGGCGTGCATTAGGGGAGATCTATGTCCAGCAGTGGAGGAGTGTGGGTTGCTGATGATAATGATGATACACTCACATCATTATTCAGGATAGTTGTTTTTGTAGCTTACCTACTCGTAAATACCGTAAACTCGCATTTATTTGTCTGCTCCAAGTGACGAAGAAAACAACCCAAACGTTTATTATGAAGAGTTGAACATTTTTATTGGATCAGTTTCTATTGAAAATCATCGCCTTCGTTTCTGAAATATTATTAGTAATCACAATAATATTTACATTTTATTCAATAAGGCACACCCGTTGTTATTGCTGGGTATTATTAAGTAGTCTGGGTTTTTAGCATTCACGTCAATCCATTTTTTATGTTTTTACAGATTGAAAGCCACTTCACACTTTCAGTCTCTTTGTCTTGAAATATAAGAGTGTGGTTCAAGTGATAAGCGATGGCTATGTAAGCTAATTTGCTCTGCACCTGGCTATGGCATAGTCGTATCACTTTAACTTGTTACCTAAATTGGTTTAGCTCGCACAGCGAAAATATTTTTGAGGTCAATCGTTGAATTATAAATGAAGAAGCCTTACAGCCTTAGCAGTACGCAGATCAGTGGATGTGATAGTTTATCGTTAGCATGTAAGCCGTCGCTTTGGAGTTTAAAGTAAGCTTGAGTGAGCTATGAACCATGAGTTAAAAGTCTAGCAGTTATTCAGCACGATTGTCAAAAATAAAATTGGTGGAGATTTAGCAGTTCTCCCGGCTCTGTATTAGGCAAATATATATTTTTTATTTGTATCGTGTAGGTATCAGAAGAATCAAGATGCATGCTGAAGCAAAATGCAATATTGTGAACAGCATTACAGTGTACATGCAAAATGTGAACACTAAATCGTGAGAAAAAAATTACAAGTGGTTTTAAGTCTCTATAAAATTCGCACTTGATGCCTCCTAGGCTTTAACAGTCGTTTGACATCATTTAAGTTTAATCCATACTATTTATAAAAAGCTTTATTCTACAGACAACGAGAACGTTTATAGTAAACTGACAAAGCGAACCACGTGCGCTGTATAATCGACACCCAACTCCATCTATTAGTGCAATTTGGAACTTTCGAAGTACCGAAACAAAATGAGTACGGGGCTCTAGTCATTCATAAACTGCGACCGCCTATGACGTGTCCATCCGTCCATCTTTCAACGATCGCTGCCGGTTCATATTGGGGCACGTATGTAAATAAAGAACCCTCGATCATCGTCGGCATTCTTCCAGAAACGCATTTATTTTTAGCCGAGGTTAGATAAAAACTGTACTGTACTGAGCAAAGTCAGTGTTGCCCTGTTGCTAGTATTGACTCATACTATGAAAATTGGTCGAAGTCATAAGTCGAGAAAATAAAATGAAAATATTTATAGTGCCAAAAAAGTTTTTTTTTATATTGAAGAGGGAAGATACCTCACTCTGCTTGTTGATAAGCGGCCGTAAAATCCAAATATGATGTTGAGAAGCATAAAAGAACAAACAATTTAGGTACAGTCAACTCCTAAAATATGTATACACTTTTGGACCTTGTCACAATACATATGTATAAGAACGACTTCTACTTTCTTATACATTATGCATTGTGACAAAGTCCTAAAGTGTATACATATTTTTGGAGTTGACTGTACCTATGTATGCTTTAGGTAATTTTAACAGTAGAACTCTAACCCAACGTGTCCACTGACATGCATAATGATAATCATAAAAGCATTTACCCTATTAATCCTTTCTCACCCACTTAAACGTGTTGACCGTGTGAGAGTCTTGCTTCGGCATAAATGAGTCGGCTTGACCGGTATGAATACTTATATCACGCCTTCAAAAAAGTGTGAATCACTTGCTTATGTTTCGCTGAATGAGTGAAGGTATTGGAGGCTGAATCGGGGAGTTACAAGGTTAGCAGTGCACCTGTAACTCCGCTGGTGTTGCGGGTGTCTATTGGCGGCAGCAATCACTTACCATCCGTCTACTCGTCTGTCATTTAACACATAACGTAAAAATTGCTTAAGATTTAGAGTGACTCTTAGCGTCCTTTGAGCGTCGGCGTCTTGCCGGTCGGTGACCTCCCCACACTAGCGTTTTTTGAGCGTTGCTTCTACGCGGCGCCTAGGATAACGCCATGTGGGAGGTCGCCGGCAAGACGCCAACGCTCAAAGGACGCTAGTGAGGACAACAGCCCGTCCAGATTAAGACAAAACTACGTTTTTTTTTTATGAGATAGGTAGCAGACAAGCAGGCGGATCACCTGATGGTAAGCAATTGCCGCCGCTCATGGACACTTGCAACACCAGTAGAGTTACAAGTGCGCTGCCAACCTTTTATCCCTTTCCCCCCTTGTGGGCCTCCGGTACCCTCACTCACTCGGCGAAACACAGCACAGGGGCTGCTTCACGCCGGTTTTCTGTGAGGCAGTGGTATCACTCCGGTCGAGCCGGCCCATTCATGCCGAAGCGTGGCTCTCCCACAGTTGAACAAAACTACGTTTTCACAATTGAATTTTATAGCTAGCAACACTGGCTAGTTCATTTGTACGCGTATGTTGTAAGTACCACGTCTGCCTGATGATTATAGATCACCTCACGACTGAATGAATGAATCATTTAGATGTGAGCGGTTTTTCACTTGTTAGCGGGTATTTGGAATCAGACTTAATTAATAGAAATAGATGGTTTTCGATAAATATTTACCCGGATTTTTTTTGGTTTGTAGATTTTGCGGTATTTCTTACTATTCTTCAACTCGTACTACTGTAAAGATATCTACATAATATAGTATCTATTGTACCTACTTACCTATTCGTTATCTTATTTTTTGTGATAGGTGGCTGACGAGCAGATGGATCACCTGCTGGTAAGCGATTGCCACCGCCATGGAGACCCACAACTCTACTAGAGTCACAAGTCTTTTTTTTTTCCCAGGGGAAACCATCATGGTCCTTCACCTTGCCACATGTGGGGGACAAGGTGGTGTGTGGGACTCTAACCCTAACCAAAACCCCTAGGGTGTTCATCTCAGCGCAATCGCGGTCGGATACCCCACAGCTGGGACTAGACCGTACCGCTAATCGCGCTCGTCACTTTGAGCCAAATTGTTTGGCGCAGAGTCACAAGTCATGAGCCAACCTTTTCCCTTTCTACCCATGTAAGGCATCCGGTATCCTCACTCACAGTAGTTTAATTAATTACCAGTATTACTTGAGAGCTACAAAGTACCATAGAAAAAGAGCTTACGCTCTTGTCTTGTCCTAGGAGGTCGCTAATGCGTTGCCAGCCTTTAGGCTGCTTATCTACCAGAGCTGTTTGAGGTAGCTAAGCTAAGAAATCCACCAATAGAATCGACTTCATTTTCTAGCCTCGCTCAGCTATTGGTGGATTTTTCCTCGCACACCACTTAGCTACCTCGCACAGCTCTGGTGGAAATGCAGCCTTATGAAAACTTAAAGGCCGGCAACGGATCAGTGACGTCTTTGATCTCACAGATGATAAAAAATGACACAAGTATAAAAAATTACAAACTGGGCTCTGAAGTAACAACAGTGGCTGCAACATGGAATGGTGAGATAAGGATGAGGAGGTAAACCTTTCGTAGAGAGATTCCACTCTATGAGCTGATCCATTTTATGCACCTAATCCGATCAACAAGCAAATGGCTAAACACAGCGCGATCGAACTGCATTAGACGTAAAATTGGTTATCTAACTTCGGGATAGGGTTGACAAAACAAAGATTCGTTCTAGTCAACAAATAACAGGGCAGCAGACACTTTCACAGTGATAGTAGGCTGGTCATATTAGCCGCAGAACTGACAACCGTTGGAGCCGTAAAGTCCTTGAGTGGAGACCGCGGCTCGGTAAGCGTAGTATTGGACGCCCTGCGACAAGATGGGATGATGACATTCGAAGGCTGGCTGGTGAGATCAGTGGTGTGTATTAGGGGAGACCTATGTCCGGCAGTGGACGAGTGTGGGTGCTGATGATGATGATGATGAGACATTTTCGCCCATACGACATGCGTTCAAGGCGGGTTCAAAGCATTATGTACACGATTTCTGTCGTTTATTTTAGTGAATAAATGCTTATATTAAAATAAAGGCGCAGTGCAGTTTAAATATATTTTTTTTACATCCGCTCTCCGAAACAGCGATCCCAACAGCGCTCATTATTATAGAAGTTTTATAGCTATAGATCTTTTTAATTTTGTTTAAGATTCGAACATGACGTGTTCGAAAATTGATGTATATATGTATCATTTTAGGTAGTTTGCTACTTTCTACGTTAAATTAGTTATAATACGATAAAAATATATCCTGGAACCATGCTAAGACTTTTCAAGCAGGCGTACTCGAACTTTCTTACTTTTCTAATGTCACCTGGTTAGAAATCTATTCAAATAGGAGTTTCAATGCTTAAACAGCAGAAATGTGTATGTACAAAGTGTCATAGCAAAATATTTTATGAAAAGAAAACATAAAGAACAACTTATCGAAAAACTGTCGCAGTACTGTCCCAAAATAGCCGTTTTATCGCTTTGAGAATATCGCATTATTTGTTACTTTCCGCAAAACGGAATGAACTACTGAAAATATTTCTTTGTCCGACATGTTGAGAATGGAATAAAATGTTTTTACTAATGTACTATAATGTAATGTGTAATGTAATGTTCTTTTAAGGAATAATCTATATCTACACTATTTATAAAGAGGTTAATCTCATATTCCTACGCCAGGACTTACAGCTAAACCGAAAACACGAAACACTTGCGTGGTACAATCAACGTCCAGCGCCATCTATTGGTAGATAGTGGAACTACTGTCCCGAAACGAAGTGAGGGCGGGTCACTTGTTATAAATATGAGAATATATTTTTTAGTTTTTTAATTTATTCATGAACTAACACGTTCGTTTTGGTATAAAAGGTGATCATTGCGTTACGTGCTAAAACTACTAACGAATATTTAATTTAGAATTTTATATTTGTTTGTGTGCTTGGACAGCCCTACGAGTAAAACTTTAAATAAAATAGTTATGGCGTGTGATAAAGCCGCTAGTAAAAGCATCGTGGCGGCGAACTGGCCCAGACTATACCTAGGTACTTACTGGATAAATTGAAATTTGAACTACATAAACATACAAACAATACAAGTAGTAACTATATGATCGACCGAAGTGGTGTTCTCTTGTTTCGGAGGCCAAGACCTGTTTCGGGTCGCTGAGCCAGTGGAGTAAGTAAGTTGGTAAACATAAGGGTAACAGATGCAAAAAACAAAAAAAATATGAAAAAATATCTGTGGAAGACCCACGCTTCGGCATGAGTGGACCAGCTCGACCGGAGTGATACAACAACCACACCGAAGACCGTTGAAGCAGCGCCTGCGCTGTGTTTCATCGAGTGAGGCCTCACGAGGGAATCGCCCAATCGGAGAGAAAGGGGGTTTGAGGTGGGCAGAACATTTGTAACTTGTGTACTGGTGTTGCAAGTATCTATGGGCAGCGGCAATTGCTTACCATCATCATCACATGATCCGTTCATTGGACCGCCACCTAACGCAATCTTTGCGCCAAAAATAAAATATGGCTAATGAATTAGATGTTTATCGATAAAACAGCACACACAAATCCTATTTATTTTCTTTCCTTCCTACGGTAGAGATTTCGTTTGTAGCAACCGTTCCTTTGAATGGTAATCTTTAGAGATCTGTTTTTCCGGTATGAAAAGTTTCACGAATCCTTATTCTTTTAGCCTTTAAGCTTGTAAAGCTTCGGACTTCAGAGTCAGATAATTGGTTTTGCAACTGGATTTATTGTGTCTTTGTGAAGGTTTAATCGAGGGAAAGTCAAAATAAAATATGGGTGGTAAAATATGGGAACAAATATGAGCCCAGTATAACACTCTCTCTCTCTCATGACAGCGCGTAATTCCCGGTTTTGTCTAAAGCGGTCGCTTTGATACCCAGGGTGTGCTTAGACAATGATTCAAAATTATTTGTGGGGTCAGTTCAAGATTCAGGGAGGAACACGCAAAGCTTATTGTAGATGGCGCCATCGCCGACTGCACCTTGTTTACTGTCACTACTATCAATGTCAAAGTCAAAGCCATAATATTATGGTTTATTGCTGTATATTGTCAAGTTTTAAGTTGTGATTTTTTGAGATTTATGGTGTTTCTTCATTGTAAATGTATTCGTTGATGTCGGTTTTGCATTGAAAAACTTAATTACAATTATTATATTTCAAATTATCCATACGATATGACAGATTGTTATGTCAAATTGTCAAAGGTAGGTACAGTCGGTTATGCGCCTCCTGTAGTGATAAAAAGTTAGTTTTTCTCCCCATTCAGTCATGACATCGAAATATGGAGGGAGAGAGTGCACTAGTGTCAAATATTTCGTGGTTTAACGTCGTAAGACCTAAAAACCTTTTAAAAGGCAAAAACTATTGATTTTCTATTGTGTCTGCTATCTAGGTCTATGACATTAATTACGTTTCATACTCAATTGAGTTGCAAAAGCCAGCACATACACCGTCCAGAAATGCCAAAGCGTACTATGGGGTAAAGCTGAGTGTAGGGTTTCCAAACATTCGGAAAGCGGACAAAGACAATTTATTGGTTGCGTGTCCGGCTACAGACGACCTGTCCGGCGTTTTCCAGGCTTTTCAAATTTAACTATTTATATGTTATTAGTTGCAAGTGTTGCAACATAGGTAGTTTGTTTTAAGACTTTTTAGCCTCCCTCTTTGTTTAATCTCATAATGGCACTCCCGAATGTTTCTTGATGTCGTCAGTCTATCTAGTCTGATATGATCTGGTAAAAATCGGAACTAATGATGTTTCTTTTACAAGTTTACATAAATTATATGCAGGGTGTATCTGTGAACATTTACATCCCTTTAACCACGTGTCCCTATCAACCATTCCTGGAACACATTTGTTCAACAACTTTTCGGAAATTCATCGAAAAGATTTAGACTCCCCATACAAAATGAACAAGTCACGTGACCGACTTTGTATGGAAAGATGACATTTTTTTATGCAAATTTTCGAAAGTCAATGGTTGGTAGAACACGTGGTTTAAGGGATGTAAATGTTCACAGATACACCCTGTATGAATGTCCATAAGAAAAGGCGGCAATCGCTTACTATCAGGCCTTACTATCAGGTAATCTGTTCTACTTATAAGTTAAAAAAAAAACTTTCATGTCCACCTAATTTTTTATAATTTTTATAGAGGCGGCAAACGAGCAAGCGGTTCACCTGCTGGTAAGCAATCACCACCGCCCATGAACATCTGCGAGATCAGAGAGCTCACTGATAACTTGACGGCCTTTTACGAAGGAGTATGCTCTTCTCTTGGAAGTCCCTAGGTATGACGTCAGGAAATACTGCCGCGGCTAAACCGTTCCACAAAACTGAGGTAATGTACCGTGTTCGGCTTAATTGCTTGAACTGTCCGGCTTTTTGATTTTATGTCCTGGCATCTCTAGGCTGAGAGGCACAGCGATGCTCTTACGTTAGTGGAAGGGTATGGAATTTCTATGTGACGGTATGCTACGTAATTTATCACCTGGAACGACCGGTAGAAGTGAGAGAGATGGTCAAGATATACCTACATAACTACGAATAGAGAAGGTACTTCTGTGATAATTTTTATTCTATGAGGTAAGATCAAAAGTACTGCCATTTAATACCTACTTGCAAACAAAGATTTAAATCATAAATCTTTGCTTGCAAAGGCAACAGTTTTTTACTAGATCACACTAAAAGACTGAGAATAACAAGAAACATGTGGGTTTCAAATGGATAGGCCTGTATGCAAAAGTGGATCAGTACTTATTGGCTGAAGATGATGTGTTCCTAGAGAAATCGCATTCCATCTAAAAACTAGTTTTAACTGTGACATATAAGCTGAAAAAACGTGACACTTGTGCGATGTATTTGACTCATAGCGCCATCTGTTAATTCAGTTTGTAACTGACAACCAAATTACGCCCTGAAACTAAATCAGAGCGGATTATAATAAAATGCTAATTTACCACGGTTTGAGAACACAATACCTCAGAGGAATAATATAATCCGAAGACTAGATAATTTATAACGAAGTTAGCCTAACAAATCAATCGGTATCGATCCTCTTCCCTAAGTATTTTAAATATTCATCCCTTCCTAAGGGATCACTGGGTGTAAATAATAAAACAGAAGAACCGCGTAAATAGGTTATATTTCCCCGCTCTGTGCCTAACTCATTCCACAAGCTGCTAGGTATCTTCGTAGCCATCGGTCAAGATAAATTGGTTTAGTAATGCTTAGTGCTAGAATTCTCTTTATTATTTTCGACGCAATGTGGGTGCAGGTTTATTTTTAACCCTTGTCGTCAAAACGGGGTGTTGTAAGTTTGAGTCTGTCTGTCTGTGTGTGTATCTCTCTGTGGCATCGCAGCTCTCATTGGAGGACAGATTCAAGGCGTTTATTGGGCAAGCCTATTATACCCCAATTGACCACTACCGATGAGTACGCTTACGCCATAAGGCAATTGCACCTACGGACAACAAAATTCCATGAAGATCATAAATAAAATTGCATTGACAAGACCAGCATGGGCTCCCCATAATAATTGTCCATTAGGTAGATAGAACATTTCTTACGTATTGGCTTAAAATACCCCAATCGACCACTATAGGTGAGGGTCATCTGGTAATTGGATTATTGCACCTACAAAGAACAGAACGGAATTTAAGTCTTAAATAAAATTGCATTGACAGGGCCAACATTGAGTCCCCATAACTTTCCATTAGGTAGAACATTTCTTACCTATTGGCTTAAAATGAAAAAAAAAAGTCCGATTTTTCCTTAAGCCTAATTCATTACTTCTAGCAGGTGTCATCCCTTTTTAAGTCACTGCTAAGTGACAAATGTCTCTGCACCACCTGGGACCTTTAATAGGACGTTCATGGTCCGAGTATAAAGTAATAAATTGTCCTTCTTTTCCTTGTATTTTCGGTTAATCTTGGTAGTTTATTTTCTACCAAAACTTGCCCGGAAAGTGTTGCGGTATCTTTTTAAGTCGTTCGGTGTTTGGGGAAAGTAACTGATGAAAAGTTTGTTTTATTTACTTTGGGAAAGGAAAAAGGTGATTCAGTCTGACCACTACACCTTTCAAAAGAGTTTTTATAGGACTGGGTTTGATAACTTAAGGCTTTTATCTTTCATCTTAGCATTTAATTCTCAGCTTTTTTAATAATAATAATATTTCCGTATATTGGCTCACCTCATCATGATGATAAGCAAGAGGAGAGCCCACGTTGCAATTACAACGGACACGATGGCACAGCATCACATCCGTTGGCACTGCCATACTGGCCCGCGAGATATTTCTTCACGCTTAGTCCATATTGTAGGACAGAGAAAACACATAAATTGATTGGAGAGGGGAGGATTAGGACAGTTTGGTAAATACAATGACGCAACCCTTTAATAGAGTAACCAGATCAATGCCTCATGTTTACACGTTCCAGAAACTATCTGAAACGAGAAGATTTTCGCACGATATTTTCCTTCACCACCTAGCAGCTAATGGTAGTAAACACTCAAAGTAATCTATGAGCATTTACTACCATTAATATTGCGTTTAGTAGCATTGGTCCATGCTGATTCGATCAAAAACCCTCTCCGTATAGAAGGCGCGTTCTTCTTCACCACGCTACCGTTGTTCGACCAGGTGCCAAGTACCAGGTATAATAACTTAGTAAACAAAAAAAAACAAAAACAAATTTCGTCAAAAGTTTAAAAGCATCAAAAGGCATACGAAAAATGACACAGTTTCAGTTGGATCAAATAAATCTGGCGCAAAAAATGTGCTCGCACAGAAAAACCTATATTTTTCTACCGTACATTTTACAAATGAAACGAAAATACCTACGGCCGTGACGTCCCTATCATGAAAACACATTCGTTCTTCCAAATAAACAATATGTGTATTTTTTCAGCAATTCCTATGGAATACAATATCCGCTCAATGATGGCAAAGAAAATAAAAAAGTTTTTCTCCATAATCTACCCATGAATAAGTATTAAAGTGCCCAATAAGAAATAAGGAAGGTTCGGCATTGCCTGGGCAGTTAGATATTTTTGTACATGCTTTTTTGCGTTAAGGCTTTTGTATAAGTTATTAGGTAAAAGCAGTGATGTTTTATCTGTAAAATGTTTTATATTCGTACAGTCGAGTTCAAAAATATGTATTCACTTTAGGACCTTGTCACAATACATATTAATAAGAAAGCGGAAGTCGTTTTCTTATACATATGTACTATGTATTAATATGTATTGTGACAAGGTCCTAAAGTGTATACATATTTTCGAACTAGACTGTACTCATGAAAAAATCTGATGTTAAAAATCTGCAGTGTGAAGCAGCGCCTGCGCTGTGTTTCGTCGAGTGAGTGAGGGTACCGGAGGCCTAATTGCGGGGAAAGGGGGTTAAAGGTTGGACGCACTTATGACTCTACTGGTGTTGCAGTTGTCTATGAGCGGCGGCGATCGCTTACCATCAGGTGATCAGACCGTTTGTCAGCGACTTATCACATAAATACTAACTAATCTTTTTATGTGATAGGTAGCAGACGAGCAGGCAGATCACCTGATGGTAAGCAATTTTATTTATTTAGTTATTATTATTCAGCTTACAAGTATGCTTACAGAATACCTACTCCAAAGCGCACACAAGATAATTAAAGAAATTAGAAAATTAATTACATACATCATTACTATAGGCAAATAAAATATACAAATCACACTTGCAACATCAGTGGAGTTACAAGTGCGCTGCCAACCTTTTATCCCCTTCCCCCCCGGGTGGGCCTCCGGTACCCTCACTCACTCGGACAGAAACAGCTAAAGGTTGTATTAACTATGTTTATATCTTCACATGCTGGTACGCCCATTATTTCTAATTTAAGACTGCACGTTTCTTTTCACGTCATCATAACAAAGTAATTTAAAACTTTATTACTTTTTTAAACAAATGATGATAATGATACTTAAATCTTTAAGTGTATAAATATTATTCGAGTGATTAAATATGATAAGATTAAACTCACTTGTATGACGATTAGATGCGTAAAGAAGGCATTGTTTACCTGGAAACAAAAATAGATTTTTAATGAAAGAAGAAATTTGATGAAGTATTAACAATTAAAGAGGATTTAATCTCTATAGGCCAGTTAAATATATTGTTCAAAGTAAATATAGACTTTGAGTTTGTAAACGTCACAAAGTCACTTAGTTACAGGCACAAAATAATCAGAAGGTCGGATTTAACTGATGTTGATATCGAAGAGTTCGTTGACTTACGCTCCACACAATATTATTCATCGTATAAGTTCATGTTTCCTATAATTTCGCAAATTCGGAATAAAATTGGGCCTCCGATGCACTTACTCGATAAAACACAGCGCTGGCGCTGCTTTACGCCAGTCTTCTGTGAAGCCGTGGTACCACTCCGGTCGAGCCGGCCCATTCATGCCGAAGCGTGGCTCTCCCACAGAAAGGTGCGTTCTTATCTAGTGAGCTACCATCTCTCCAAAGTTTTATGTCCCAGCGGCACAGAATACTTAATAGTACATGTACAGAAAGCCCACTCCTAAAAACCGTTTATGGAAATGAAGACTCAGGCTACCATAACATAACGTTAAAATTCCGACCGCCCAGCGTTCAATGCCTACCATTATTCATACCTAGAAGTGCGTTCTCTTTCTATCGCAAGCAACTGTCGCCTGTGCGTCGCCGCTCGTTCGTGATTTTCTACTAATTTGCCCCTCCGGAGGGGACGCCGCATGTACTTGCAAGTTCGATACCTACACGCGGAGTGGGACAGGCCTGCCAGCGGGTAGACTTAATAATCTAAGCACGAAGACAGCTAAGTATTTTTCATTCCCTGAAGCTATTTTCCTTCCACTAAGGCGTCCTTTGTGCCTTACCCCGAAGACAAATAATTATCCAATTAAAATATCATTTACAAATACTTTAATAAAAGGAGATTCTTTAATCACAGTCGTTTTCATACCTCTCAAAATTAATTTATTTTATGTTAATTAACTCTAATAAAAGGTTCCGTAACGTTTTCATGGGAGCTAGATTAAAGTGATTAAAAGGAAATACCAAGAAGAAATGTACATTAAAATGTTATATTCTTGTCGTTTAGTAAATGAGGTTCTGTGAGGTAGAAAATCTAGCAGTTTTATTATTTTAACAGTAGTACTTGATATTGTGTTTTATAAATCAAGTGGCTTTCAGATAGTTTAGTCTTTATTATATTAAAGGTTAATGAACTTCATCAGCAACCCACACTCGTCCACCGCTGGACATAGGTCTCCCCTAATGCACGTCACCGCTCCCGATTTCCGGCCACTCTCATCCAGCCCACACCAGCCAGCCTTCGAATGTCATCATCCCATCTTGTCGCAGGGCGTCCAACACTACGCTTACCGAGTCGCGGTCTCCACTCAAGGACTTTACGGCTCCAACGGTTATCAGTTCTGCGGCTAATGTTGTAATGTTAAAGAACTTAATGCTTTGTATTATCTAAATGCAATCTCTGCAGTAAATGTTTACAAATACACAATGTACAAGCTGATACTTTAGTTTTTTTTATTATTTGCAGAACGTTTTTTTTCTCGAATTGCTAAATAAGCAAGTTCAAATTAATAACAGTGGTATTAATTCTACTTTCATCGAACCACTTGTAATAAGCTAATATTGCGCTATAAACTTGTAAATAAATTACGAAGCAAGTTTCAAACTAATCAGAGAGAACTTTTTGCTGTTTGCAAACTAAATTTATGCTGATCAACTGATCTCATTAAGTGAAGGGTTTGTAACGAAACAACTCACAATTATGTATGTAATAATACTTTCCTTTGCATATTTTGCTTAGTTTCAAAAATATTAAAAAATAATAAAAATAAATTAATGACGTGGAAGTTGGACCTCAGTTCTCAAGACTCTCAAGTACGCTCTATCTAGCGGATTTATCACAAGCAATAGCCGCATTTGGGTTATTTTTCGAAATTTAAATCCAGTCGAGTCCTTAAATCTAGTGTCGACTACAGGCTGGCTAGGAAGCCTTTTTAGAAGAAGTCTTTTTTATATTATTGATGGCTGTCACTCTTCCTTTACTTTTCTTCTTGTACATACGTCTTAGCGGTGGTTTGGTATTTTCTATTATATTTTTATTTAACTATTTAAATCTATCTTTTATTCATACAGTCCATTCCCGTACCTCACATCTAGTGTTACTCAGAAATTACCCTCTACAGTGTAGAGTCTACACAATGCAGGCGCTTATTCTCGCCAGTCTTTCGTGAAGCCGTGGTATCACACCGTTCGAGCCGACCAATTCATGCCGAAGCGTGGCTTTCACGTGGTATGACACAAGTGATATTTACTGGTCAGGGTATAAAGTGTGTCTAGGTACTTACGTAGGTACGTAAGTACCTAATAGCTATATACAAGACTAAGTGTATTAAAACTAAATGCAGAAAAACATAATACTCGTTAAGTACATATATACAGTCTTATTGAGGTGATAGTGAACACTATACTACTGCATCTAAAGACTTACCCACCGCCCACCGTCTACCTGATCTCAATTTACTCCACAGTATGGCTACATTGTAACACAATGTATTCATTTCAACCAAATTGAAGGTAACAAAAACTTTATTACACCAGCTATAAAAGCAATATTATCGGCTTCAGTTTAATTTGGAAAACAAATCTAGTTTCAGTTGAAATTCAGTGAACTTTTACGTCGAGAGGTTTTTAAAGCTAGTTTTTGTTATGGTGGCACAGTATAATGGTCTGCCGTAGTACAACTATGGTAACAAAATATACATTAATCCTATGTGCCTGATAGCATAGATCTATGCACCTTTGAATTTCAGTCATGCTAATCCAGAAGCCCTTATAATAGATAACACAAATAAAACCCCTTTAGCATATTAGAAATTCAAAGTAAAAAACAACGGCTTCATACAAAAACAATATTCACCAGGCAAATAATCTATACTAATATAATCTATACTAATATAATAAATAATAAAAGCTGAAGAGTTTGTTTGTTTGTTTGAACGCGCTAATCTCCGAAACTACTGGTGCGATTTGAATAATTCTTTTTTTGTTAGATAGTCCATTTATCGAGGAAGGCTATAGGCTAAATAACATTACGCTATGACCAATAGGAGCAAAGACAGAGCGGTAAATGTGTAAAAAACGGGGAAAAATTATTCATATTTTTGAAGGCTTTCTTTGCGTGCCGCTGCGAAAACGGTTTCAAGATACACAAAAAATATTGTATGAAAGAATTATTCCTCTATACATGATCTAAAAAAAAGTCCGCGACGGCATATGTCTATCTTTTAAGGTTTTAGTCACAATGACCGTTTTTATGGTACCAAATTTTGGTCGAAATAATTTGTTTAAGTTGTATCAACATAATAATATTAGGGGGTTGTAAGGGGTTAAAAGGGGGGTAAAAAGTTACTTTTCCACGCGGACGAAGTCGCGGGCGGCCGCTAGTTTATTAAATAATTTGCATAGACAAAGCTAATTTATAAATAAGTCAAAAGGACAAAACAAAGTGCGATGCAATCTACATCTAGCGCCATCTATTGCTACTGGTCTGGTCTGGTCTGTTTGTATTGGTCTGGGTGTTTTCTATGTATTATAAGTATGTATTTACAAAAGAAAAGTATTATATGTATATATTTGTAATCCCACTGTTGGTTCTGATATCTGTAACACAGGTGCTTCAGCTACCTATCTCAGAGTCAGACCAATGTATGTGATGTAGTGATGTAGTGGTCTAAACTAAGTCACGAAACTCCAACCGATGTTGGAAGCTGAAAGACCTTCCTTCTGCAAACGAAGTGCAGAACTGTTTGAAATTCCTCGCGACTGGGTGTTGATACAATTTATCTTAATAGACCTGTAAAGTAAATGATGCCGTCGTTTTCATTGCTATCTCGGGACTAAATAAAGTACCTTTGCGATGTGCAATTAACAGAAATTGCAAGGAAATAGAAGAAGTGCTGTTGTTTTCGTAGGTTTTAGCTATTTCTTTTAATCATTAAGCACAGTAAATTAGTTATAAAATATTAAAACGGGAATTAACGCGACGTATATTTTTACTACTTTACGTTTCGGCTACGTTTATTTATTTATGCTAGTCACATGGTTATACAGTTGGTACAAACAATTGCAATTGTTGCAGCAGCCGTGGTCACAAGCGGACTGGCGGTGCTCGGCGTCGTCAAGTTATAATGCAACGGGAAAATCTAAAAACCTGGTAAATTAGTTTCCCAACATAAAATTACATTTTGCTCTTATGTGGTAGATGGCAGACGCGCATACGGATCACATGATGATAAGCCATGGCCGCCGCCCATAGACACCTGCAACACCCAGTAGAGTCACAAGTACGGTGTCAACCTTTAATCCCCTTTCCCCCAATTGGACTTCCGGTACCCTCACTCACTCAATGAAATACAGCGCTGGTCTTCTGTGAAACCGTGGTATCCTCCTTTTAATAAACTAATCTATTTGATAAGATATTTTTCAACTTATTGAATCATAACAAGTTCGTGTATTACATTGTCCATAATATATCTATAAACCAATTAATCATGTCTGAACAAGCGGAAAAACTTGTACGAAAACTCCGCGTAGACAACTCTCCACCATCGAAATTAAAGATGGCGTCTAATAGCATTATGACGTCACACCCCCGTAATGTCTGAAAGTAATATCCAGGTCGAATCCATCAGGGTCCGGTTAGTGCGATGTCACATAAGTATGATGGATCGGTCGTCATGACTTGCTGGACGGTGGAAACATAAAACTGGTATGGGGTTCGGTTTTAGGGAGCAAATATTATTGAAAGCTATAGCAACTAATCTTCTAGAACATTAGGTGAAGTGAATATTGAAACAAACTTGTCATGTAGGCACCCACCGACATCTACACATGAATATTTACAAAACTGTCCAAAATCTAGATAACTCTACTTTATGTTTTTAAACTTTCGCGTTGCATTATACAGATACTTTATATAAATGGGACTAAATACGACGTGATCTATAATATAATAAAAATGTAAAAAAGCTGTGTCTGTACATCTATACATATAATAAAAATGTAAAAAAGCTGTGTCTGTACATTGAAAATATTTATCTCAAAATAACTTAGGACGACTAAAAAACAGTAACAGAACATGAATCAATGATTTTTAAAATTTTTGTCTGTCTGTTTGTCTGTTTGTCTGTTTGTTCGCGCTAATCTCGGAAACTACTGAACCGATTCGAATGAAACTTTTTTTATTGTATAGCTGTAACATCAGGGCAACTTATAGAATATATTTTATTTTGAAGACCAGGCTCCTTGATGTAGAACCATAACAGCCCAGCTAAACTATAAGAGGTAGGTCAATGGCACCTTAATAAAAGTTGTTCAAATTGATGAGCATTTTATGATGCCATGAAAAAATCAAAGATCATGGAACACCTGGTGAAGAACTCTAAGAGCCCAGCTACAACACCATAACAAATATGGAATGAAATGGAATGCAAAATTGTCAAATGTGATGAGCATTTTTGGATGAGATCCGATAAGGAAGGATATTTCGAACTTAAAGGGGGTTCCAAGTTAAGTGATGGGACTACGTGATTCCTTGGCCCAATCTACTATTTAAATAATCATCTTTAAGTCAAGAGTCATAAATTTCACGCAAACGAAGTTGCGGGCGGCCACTAGTTTAAAATAAGTACATTATTATTAGCACTTACTGCTTGACGTTTCGACTGCGTTACAACAGCCGTAAGCCGTTTTAAATATCGTCGCGTTTAGTCCCGTTTATATCAAGTATATGTAACTCTGTGGGTGGGGTTGTAGGCACGGCGCTTAGCACGCTTGGCCGCAAGTGGGTTTACTCCCGCATAGGACTTTACAGCCACGAGCGCTACTGTAAGGTCACACCGCGTGATGCTGCTTAAATCATCTGTTAAAGATGTGAAGGCCTATGATGATGATGATGATGTAACTCTACATTTCCAAATTATGAATGACTAAGCCAAATAATGTAAAGAAAGTAGAAACAAGTAAGCAGTTACATAGACTAAAAAGTAAAATTGATTTCTAATACAGGAAAATAAAATAAAAGCCATCCGCTTTAATATTAAACAATTTCAAAACGCTTAGTTTTATTGACTCGACCAGAAACCAATCCTTACCTTTTACGATTGAAGCCTCGCTCTAGCAAAGACGTAGTTAAATATTTAAGTAAACTGAACATCTTTCCAAATACGAGACGGAAAAAATGGAGAAATATTTTTTGTCTCTATTTTTACACAGTCAACTGAGGTTTCTTGACAAAGAATGGTTTGACATGAGGATAAATAAAAATGCTTTATTTATTTACTGAGTTATTCTTGACATTTTTATTCTCATAATGTTTTATCGATGTCTGCGTTTACAACCGCTTTTAACCAAGGGGAGCCACGCTTTTACTATATTCGCCATTGTTGTGAAAGGTAAGCCACGGCTTCGACGCCGACATAATATATATTTGACAAAGAACTTCAATTATAAAATGCAGAATTTAATGTTATTTAAGTTTATCTGATAATTTATTAGTAAATGGCACTCAAATAATAATTTGAGCACCACGCCTCACAGAAGATTTATTAGCATGACTATTTTGTAAATTTCATGGAGAATGCATTTTTTTTTTTATGTTATAGGTAGCAGACGAGCAGGCGGATCACCTGATGGTAAGCAATTGCCGCCGCCCATGAACACATGCAATAAGTGCGCTGCTAACCTTTTATCCCCTTCCCCCACGATGGGCCTCCGGTACCCTCACTCACTCGGCCAAACACAGCACAGGATCTCCTTCACGCCAGTTTTCTGTGAGGCAGTGGTATCACTCCGGTCGAGCAGGCCCATTCATGCCGAAGCATGGCTCTCCCACAATTAAAATTTATGTTGTACTAGTAAGCTTGGGAAATTATATTACTTCTTTATAAATTTTGAGATTTAACAGACATTGGCAAAGATATCTCATCGGAAAGGGCAGTCGTATTTTAAAGAAATGCAGCGATCCAAACAAAGTAACCCAAGCAAGAATCTCCCTAAATCAAAGCCAGGATTATGAACAACTCAGCAAAAATTAAACAAAGGAAAGCATAGTAAATCAGAGTTACACAAAAAGGAGGAACTTAATTGTAATTTAAGTTCTTTCGCGCCTCGTAATGAGCTAACTTTATATGATGTATAGACATTCTTAAAAGTTAATTTGAATAACAGTTAAAAGTTTAAAACTGTTTTCAACAGTTCTTGGTTGTTTCTGTTATATTTTTCACAACTTTGACAGTTAAACCGTTAAACACAGGAGTGTGTTCATAAATCAAATATGGTTTGTTTCTTTTAGCTTTGCAAGGTGTTGTAGACATGCGATGTGTCTAGGGAATTTTTGAAAACTTGGCGAAGTGAGAAGTGGCGACATTTTTCTTATGTCTCTTTTTAGGATTGTTTTGTTTTGAAGAAAATTGTATTTTTAACAAGTAACTGGCCTGTCAAAGATATTGCGAAATATATCAGATACCCACTCGTCATTTCTTGTACGAAACTACCGTTTTTTATTACAAAATTATGAAAATTGTTCACTTATTTTGTCAGACAATCTTAAGAGCGTTTATCCGTAAGAGTCACACTTAAGTCAAAATCATTGATTTCCGATGGAGAATAAAATGATAATCTATACAGTTTGTAAATAAGATATTGATGTCAAATTATTGCAGATTTCATAATCTAATGCATAATTTCAAAATATTTTCAAATGATCATTTAGTTTTCTCGTTAGAACAGTTTTAATACAATCCCTTTTTGAAACTTGTGGTCGAAGGTCTACGCAAATGCTCGATAATAGTAAAACTATAAACGACAAACTTATGACAATATTTCTATTAAAAGATCAATAACATATATTAGGGCATGGCTACGAAACAATAGTGATTACTGTAAGTTTTCATACAAGAAAAGTGTACTCAAAAGTATCATTGTTAGTAATTTTTCGAGTTATTACACGTATTAGTTTAGGATGAAATAAAAGGTATTCTTGATTTTTTTTAAACCTAATAAATGAAGAAATTTACGCTTTAAAACGTGGTATTTTTTTAACTTTAATAACTTGTTTTTTTATTTTATTATGAATCATTTAGTACTACTATATAATCGGCGCAGAATCGCACCAGCGCTCAGTGCCGGCCGAGGCCTTTCCGAGGTAGGACCTATGTCGCTCCCGGTCACCGCGTGCTACGTAAAATTTTATTTGAAATTGGAGATTTTTTGACGCGACTGAGACGGATTGATACTTTTTGTTTTAAGAATATTAATTTGTTTTAACCAAACAAAATTTTGGTGAGTACGAAGGTAAAGAAATGCAATTCTAGTAACTTCCATAGATTAATATATTATATTCTTTACATTTTACATAATAATATAAAATGTGATATAAAAGGCGCTATTCGGGGAAGAAAAGGAAAAGTTATGGTACTTAATTTGGCCAAAGCTAATGAAGCTAAAACGTAAGTTACCGCGAATCCACTTTTAATGACATAGCTGGTCATAATCTATTCACATTTTTCTTTTACGATGATTTCATTACGTTTATTGCTAAAGGCAGAAAAGAGAAGGTCAAATACATGAGAATACCACCGAAGAATTGGAAATAGTTGAATCGCAAACTACAGAAACATGACTATGATTTTAAAGTAGAATTTCATCATCATCATCATCAGCAACCCACACTCGTCCACTGCTGTATTGGGTTTTGGGAGTCAATGACAAACTTATTTGTTGGTACTAAACGATATCTTTATTAAATCGTTTTATAGGAGAGTACGCATGTTTACAAATGTACAGTTAGCAGAGTAACAAGACTCACAGACAGAGCAAGACTAACTATCTGAGTCAACAGACTCCACAAGACGAACCGGCCGAGTCGACAAGACTCGCTGGCATCTCAAGACTTACTAACATCTCAAGACTTACTAACAGAGTGATCCCTCAGGATTCAAGGTCGAAATATGTATTCGTAAAATGAACCTTATTAACAAGTGCAACAAGAGGAACTCTATTACTATGCAATTAAGTGCAGATTAGCATGGGACGAGTTTGAGTTATTTTTGATGTATTCCAACATGCTGGACATAGGTCTCCTCTAATGCACGCCACTGCTCCCGATTTTCAGCCACTCTCATCCAGCCCACACCAGCCAGCCTTCGAATGTCATCATCCCATCTTGTCGCAGGGCATCCAACACTTAACCGAGTCGCGGTCTCCACTCAAGGACTTTACGGCTCCAACGGTTGTCAGTTCTGCGGCTAATGTGACCAACCCACTGCCGCTTCAGTTTGCTAATTCGGTGGGCTATGTCGGTGACTCAGGTTCTCTGTCGGATTACATCATTTCTGATGCGGTTCTTCAGAGATACTCCGAGCATAGCCCTTTCCATAGCTTTTTGAGCGACTTTGAACCGGGTGGATTAGTCCAGCCACGTCCACGTCTCGGCACCGTAAGTCATGACCGCGAGGACGCACTGGTCGAAGACTTTCGACTTAAGACTTTGAGGGATGGATGACGAGAAGACTTGACGAAGCCTACCAAATGCTGCCCAGCCTAGCTGAATTCTTCTATTGGCTTCTCTCTCGAAGTTGTTTCTGCCTAATTGGAGCGTTTATCTTAGATAGACATATTCCTGGACAATTTCGAGAGGTACTCCATTAACAGCGACCGGTCCCGGATCAACGAGCTCGTTGAAAATGACCTTGGTTTTATCCAAGTTCATCCGAAGATCGAAGTGATTGGAAGATTCAGCCAGGCTGCTCGCCTGTAGGCCATGTAAGGTTTCCGTCAAGATGACGATGTCGTCTGCGAATCGTAGGTGTGACATGTACCCGCCATTAATATTGATTCCGCGCTCTTTCCAGTTTAGCGTTTTGAACAAGTCCTGCAGCGCAGCGGAGACGAGTTTCGAAGATATAACATCGCTTTGTCTCACACCACCATTTTGGATTACTACGGACATATTAGCGACGTTATACAGACACCTCAACACCTCGTGCCAAGTCGATATCGCCAATCGACTTGGCACCTCTGCAAGGCCTCGAGAACAGACCAGGTCTCGACGGAGTTAAAAGCTTTTTCATAGTCCACAAATGCCATGCACAGGGGCTGGTTATATTCTTTGGTCTTCTGTATAACCTGTCTCACTGTGTGAATATGGTCTATGGTGCTAAAACCGTCGGAACCCGGCTTGCTCTGCAGGTTGAGCTTCGTCAAGTCTTCGTGTAAGGCGATTCGAAATGACTCTTGAGAACAACTTATAGACGTGACTTTGGTCGATAGTTCTTCAGTAAGGTTTTGTCGCCTTTCTTGAAGAACAATACGAACAAGCTCCGCGGCCACGCCCTAGGAGTTCTCCCGAAGAAAATAACCGAGTTAAATATACATCAAAGTTCCTTCAACACCGGCTTGCCGGCAACTTTCAGAAGCTCGGTGTGACTCCGTCTTTTCCCGGGGCTTTTCCATTTTTAAGTTGTCCAAGAGCTGCCTCGATCTCCTCCAAGCTGATGTCGGGTAGATCCTCCGTCGCATGGCGTAAAAGAAGGCAAAAAGTTTCTGGCTTTGATGTGACGACTCCTCGATTTGTTTTGGTTAACTTCGACAGGTGGCTCCTGTCAAGCTGTTGTACGAAGACTTTGGACCCCCCTGGTTCTGCTCAATTGCTCTCTGTATTGAGAGTGAATTGGAGCTTCGGAGGTCACGTCTTAACAGCTTGGAGATGGACTTATTTAGAGCCCGTTGTTCTGCCGAAGTGACTGATGGATCTTTCCGCCTCTTGTCCATTAAATCCAGAGTATAGACCGCTTGCTACTCACAGAACTTTGTGCCCTCGTCCCGAAGGATTTCCACCACTTGGTCGAATTCTTCGTCGATATATACGTCAATTGTGGTTTCCAAGGCAGTGAATCGATTTTCCAATTTCAGTTGGAAGGCATCGGAACCAGCGAGTGATTGGAGCAGATTTGGCAGAAGTCGGTGATCACTTCCGGTTTTAAACCTATTGATCACTGAGACATCTCTGAATATTCGCTTAATGTCCGATATATATTATGAAGTCGATCTCATTTTTAGTCATAGTATCTGGGCTCTGCCACGTCCATTTCCTCTGGGGCTGTTTCTTAAAGAATTGATCCCAGAAAGGGATCAAATTGAGGGTTTGCAACTGTTTTATAATGTATAAATACAACTGTTTTATAATGTATAATGTTCTTTTTTATTAAATGATTTATTAAACAAAACATGATATCTTTAAGTATTTAATTGCTTACCTGTCCTGAGTAAAAAAGGTAGGTAGGTATCTAAATGATATACCTATTTTTTTATTTTTCTTAAATCAAAAAATCAAAAGAATAACAATAAATCAACGTTGGATTTATTTTATTTTATTTAACTTGCAATTTAATTTTACAACAATACAGTAATTTACTTTGCTATAAAGCGAAAGGATCAAAATTTGTCAGTCTAACTATAAAGAAAACGTACGCGGCAACTCTATGCAAACAGTAACACATGCTTATGTGTGAGTGAAATTTTGCAAATCAAAACCGAAACATGACATTCCGCACTAGCCGAGAACGCTCTTAATATTCCCACTTATTTTTTTAAAGAACAAAATGATAAAGAATGACGTACAGTCCCAAGGAAAAGTCAGTTATTGTGAAAATCTGTGACATTTTCGTCGCTAGGGAGGAATGAAACAAAGAGAAAGAGCGAGTCCGATTCTCGAGTGGTGGTTCCGCAGACATTACAAAAGGAATGTTTTTATTATTATGTAAATAGCTCTTTTTCAATCATGATTGATTGATCCATGATTTAGCTAAGCACTTGGTTGAAATACCGGGAGATCCATAGCGTGATAGCTTAGTTCAAACAGAAACATTGAGTTAATGCCAGTTACTGCCAGCTTTTTGGGAACAAACCCACAGGACAATACTATCTAGGAGTACCTACCTACTTGGTTCTAATTTTTTATTGTTATTTGGAACTTTAGTTTTCAATAACTATTTTTCTTCTCCTCAGTTTTTTTTCTTTTGTCTGATTAAATAAAAATTGTATTGACATCGAAGGGTTTCTTAACCAATAAAAAAATAAAAAGACCCGTTTTTTTTACCATTAGTCATTCCAGGCAACCATTGAGTAAAGGGCACTTGCTAAGCGTAATTTATATGCACTCTGTCACTGAGGTAACGTTCTTTAATACCTACTTGCATTTTACTCATCATCATCATCATCAGCCTGTTGCAGTCCACTGCTGGACATAGGCTTCTCCAAATGCTTGCCACTTTGATCGATCTTCAGCTACTCGCATGCAGCTCCAGCCAGCCCTCTTGCGCAGATCATCACTCCATCTGGCCTGAGGTCGTCCTGCACTACGTTTACCGAGACGCGGTCTCAACTCCAGAACTCGTTTACCCCAACGGTTGTCAGTTCTGCGGCAGATATGGCCAGCCCACTGCCACTTCAGCTTGCTAATCCGGTGAGCCTCGTTATACTGCGGGACCCTAAAAAATGTGAATTGTGTTTCCTCAATAGCCCTTACCGGGGAACGATCTCTCAATGCGCTTACACATCACTGTGTCAATCAAGGACTCTTGTCTCGAGTATTGTGCGAATTTCCTTTGCTTGTAATCTTACCAGTTGGGAAGAAATTTTGGCGACTTTTAAGGCAGGCAGGGCACACTGGAGACACCAATTGATTTCAATTGTTAGCTGCTAAACCAGATCTATTTTTTTTTTATTCTGAGACCCAGCCTTTCTGCAAATACTAATACTTTATCATTAACTAGTGGCCTGCCTGCTAAGTAGGTTTCAAAACCAATAGATGGCGCTGTGCGTCTTTTACATTGCGCAAGTAGGTATTTCGTGTTCTAGGTTTAATTATAAGCGTTGACGTGGAATACGATATTGATATCTCTATAAATAGTAACAGATAGATGATAATATTGGGCAATTGATCTCAAATAAATCGTCAACTCAAACTTTAGATGAACGCCAAAATTTACCTGAAATCATTATTTCGAGTACTTACAAAAACAGGCTTAAAAGTAATACACAGTACACTTACTCGGCGAAACACAAATGCCATAGCGTGGCTCTCCCATCACAAGTTCCACTGCAGGGTACAGGCCTTCATCATAGATATCAAGTTATTGCTGTGCGAGTAAGAATAATTTTTATGCTCGAACCAGGATCGAACTCAAGACCTTGAGATCACTGCACAGTGCTTCATCATCAGCCTGTTGCAGTCAGCATTTGTATTTATTACTAGTGGCCCGCCCTCACTTTGCTTCGGGACTGTAATTCAGAAATGAACCAATAGATGGCGCTGTGCTCAATTACATCGCGCAAGCGTTTCGTGTTTTCGGTTTACTTATAAGCCTTGTCGTTTTCTATAGAAGTTATCTCTTTATAAATAGTATAGATATAGATATAGAAGATAGTTATTATTCAACTGGAAAATCTAAAGAAATAATAATTATGTCTTTACATTTTCAAGTTAATTCTATGCCAAACCAATTCTGTAAAGGACTGAGCGCTAGTAGAATTGTTACCGTCTTAATGTCTAAAATACAAGACTTGATGAGTCACCGCCGGGTGACTCGTGAATTTAATCCATTACAACCGCTAATGGAGAAATGAGAAACAACCTACATAGTGACTGGTATGTGGTGAGATGAATATTACATGTGGTTTGATTGCCTTGGTAATATACTCGTAGTTTGTAGTCACACTAGAAGGTCACACTTTTTAAGGAAACGGCAGCCCTTGGGGTCTCTAATAGTTCTTTCTATCAAAAAAAGTCTCAGTATCAGTCCGAAGTTGGCAATTTGACTCGTATTATTTGGATACAACTTTTCATACAAAGTCGGTCACGTGAATGGTTCAATTTGTATGGTAAGTAGAAAGTTTCGTAGATCAAAATTTCGTTCGAACAATTGTTCAAAATGGTTAGTAAAAGACGTGGTTAGAAGGATGTAAATGTATACACATACAACCTGTATATAAGATAGAGGGTGACAATTAAATGTAATTACGCCTATGATGTCCATGGGTGGCGGTGATCACTTACCATCAGATGAGCCGTCTGCTCGTTTGTCCATTGTTATGTAAAAAAAAATATGCTAGTTCTATGTTAGCCAGTAGATAGGTATATTACCTATCACCTTCAGTGTTGTGTGATCTATATTCTCGTCTACCACCAATCACATAAAAAAATACCATAAAAATTCGAACCCTTGACCCTTGCGTCGACCAATCGCTGCGCTAAATGGTTCGTCATGACTTTGAATGATTGATGGCGTTTCCGTTTAGAACCGTCATTCCATTATAAAACCCATCATTTTTAAGCAACGCTGATGTCATGTTTTCTTATTACGAAATTTCCGGCGTGCACACACCAGGGTAAGTCATATTTAACCGCAGTTAAGGTGTGAGGGAACCATCGGAAATACCTTTTTTTGTTGACCCATGTGAAATGCCGCCGGCCCGAAGTGCAATGAACCGACGTCGCCACCTTTTGACGGCGCCGTATGCACACCCCTCGGCTGAGAGACCAAGTACTGTTGGGCTCTCCTATGACTCCTATAGTCCCCTCAGCAAGTAGGTAAATAAAACGGTTAAAAGAGCACGGTGTAATATTATGACTCTACTTATAAGTAATTATCATGTCAGTCCACTTATAGTGTCGATGAATCAACTTTATTGGCTGATTATGATTTCTGATCATTCCATAAAAACGTCCTACCATCGTAAAGGAGTACACAAATCTGACGTGTTGAGCTAGGAGGGTTGGATTAAGCTGATACGTTATAATCCACTATATCTCCTTAAACTTAAGATCCAAAATTGAATGTTACCTAATATAAGCCTACATGCTAGTGCCTAGGGAAAATTACTGATTTATGATGTAAGGTGAAGCTGCCAAGATTATGACGTCACATTAAATTAATAATTCTAATGTAACGTTTAGCGGGCTTCTTACGTTCGTGCCAGCCGCGGTGTGGTAAGTGATGACTGGCGAAAAGCACAAGGAGTGTAGATTAAGTAAATGAAATGACTATATTTTATAGAATATTATCAAGTTCTATAGGAAACGGCAAGGCTTATAGTTAAACCGAAAAACGAATCACATGTGCGATGTATGTAATCTAGTCTACTGCTACTGTTCTAAGTTATAATGCATCAAGAAAGTCATGGAGTTAATTGATGGCCATTGCTGCTTACGTCATGTCATTTTCGCAACTGGTCACTTTCGCAGAATGACATTTTCGCAAATGGTCACTTAAGCAAAAGGTTTGGCTTCGAGAATGTATCAAAACTTCACCGTCGCAAAAGGACATTCACATTATTTTTTTTTTATTTTCTCGTACTTATTTTTATACGACGAAAGAATATCAAGCTTAATACCTTGTACTATCGTGACTTCCTGAACATCGGATATTAGAATACTATCACTTACAACAACACTGGCGTGATTTTCATTGTTTGCTGTGTATCCGAACGTCGAGAGAGCATTGTGTGTTTATCCAATCATTTCCGAATCGAAGTGGGACGTGTTTGATTTATATTTGTATGCGATTCGTGTTGACTGTGGCTTGTATGGTATGACTCGATAGCATAGTGTCTAGTAGATTTTATCTTAAAATGATCTGTAGCGCTACCATGAGTTGGCATCGAAAAGTAACGTAACGTTACTACAGTCGATAGCGAGCGAGTAAACGGGCGTCGAATAGATTTCGATTGAACACGTACGTAGGGTTTAAAAACGTTAGCGTTAGCTCGATAGCGAGTGCGTTATTTACGCAGAAAGTGACGTGCTTGTCATCACGCCCTATGTAGCTGTTTCTTTCTAACTGTACTCAAAAGACAGAGTTCGATAGATATACCCAAAAAAGCTTGATATCCACAGCCACGAAATTAAAAAATTAAGATAATCCGACTTATTTTAAATGTCTTATAGCAGTGGGTAAAGCTGATGTTTATGATGTTTTTTAAATTGTATTGGTATTATTTTTGTCAATGTGACAGACTTAGAATAAATTCTAAGATGACAGCATGGGTGAAAGACTTTATTAGGTGAATTTTAGTGGCAAAATTGAAAGTTTAGTTGCTTGTTTTAATCTCTCTCACGTCTCTTTAAACCAGTGCGCCGCAGTGGCGTGGCGTCGGCTGCAAGGACCCCTCTACCATCCTACAGAGCAGGGCACCGAGCTCGTCAGAGTCCTCCCTTGCCTCTAACGCCTCGCCGGCAGCGTAGAAGCTGTTTTGAAGACCCGTCATCCCCCATCCCCAGAAGGACCCGTACACGGATGCAGTCAGATCTAGCAAGGCAGGTTTTTGTCAGACCTGACTGAATGGCGGAATATCCAGCAAGAAACAGAGCGGGAGAGAAACAGGCTAAGAGAAGCCGAAATAAGATGTCTAGAACGATGGCAACAATTATTTGGGCAGTTTTTAGAATTAGGGAATACTTACATTATTATATTTTAGAAATAAAATACTTAAAGAATAGTTAAATAATTTTGTAATGTGTTAATATATTAAAATATTATATCTTTTTATATCTTGTTTCTCTTGAGTTTTTAGTCTTCTTGCCAATTGGTCGCGTAATGCTCTTCCCAATAATAAGTCAGTGGCTGTACTGGCGCTTTCATTTTCTAATACCTCTTGAACAAAATGCCCACCTGAAAGTAAAAATATAATAAATTAATATATCCTAACTAATATTATAAATGCGAAAGTAACTCTGTCTGTCTGTCTATCTGTTACTTTTTCACGCTCAAAACTACTGAACTAAATGAAATTTGGTATGCAGATGATCTAGACCCTGAGAAAGAAGATAGGCTACTTTCTATTGCGAAAAGGGGGTTGTAAGGGGTTAAAAAGGGGGTAAAAAGTTACTTTTCCACGCGGACGAAGTCGCGGGCGGCCACTAGTATTTTATAAAGATCATCTCCAAACAATCTACAATCAACATTAGATTAAATAACGTCTCTGATTGTGGCCGTAAGTATCATGTCCTACCTTGAGGTTTATACAGGATATGTCTTACCTTAGACTCCTGGGAGATTCTTTGCGTGGATGTTAAATCTGTGTAATGTGTAAGTAATACGCCAGCAAATCACACAAATCCTCAAAAACCACCACATTAAGCCTATATTTGTGTTCAAGAGGATTTCCAGCCCACTTGTACATATCAGCTTGAAATTTTGCTTGTGAGTGTCGTTCATCTTGAAATGCAGCCGCCGTCAATATTGTTCCACGCTAGATATCTTTTTTTCCGACATTATACTCAATATATGTTAAATATTTTGTAAAATCAAAACACCTTTTCACACCATATTTGACAAGTGAGTTACTTAACTACAATCGTAAAGTATTTTTCGATACCTAACGTCAAATTTGTAACTCGTGGTATTTCGAAAACTATCGCTTTGTCTCTTTCATTGTAATGCATTTGAAAGAGACAGAGCAATAGTTTACGTTATGTCAGTTTTCAATGTCAACTCGTAGCGCTACGTAAACGTACTCGCTAGCGAGTACGTTTACGTAGCGCGTAACTCGATACTACAGATTTTAGTTTCTCAAGTGACCGCTAGAGGCGCTGTACACTTTTTCATACATTTTTTTTACGCAGACGCTAGCGAGTTCTGTCACTGTAAACTCATGGTAGCGCTACAGATGAGAGTGAAGTGAGAGAAGGAGATCTGAGATGCGTTGGGGAGGACGAGATCAAAAGAACCACCGGGAATCGAATTGCAAAACCACGATCGAATTGCGGAGATTGAAGTAAGTAAACATTATTGTAAAGTATTGTAGTGTGCCTTCGAATGTCATCATCCCGTCTTGTCGCAGGGCGTCCAACACTACGCTTACCAAGTCGCCGTCTCCCTCGACTCAAGGACTTTACGACTCCAACGGTTGTCAGTTATGCGGCTAATGTGACTGCCACTTCAGTTTGCTAGTTCGGTGGGGTATGTCAGTGACTCTGGTTCTCTGTCGGATTACATCATTTAATTTTCTGATGCGGTCCTTCAGAGATACTCCGAGCATAGCCCTTTTCATAGCTCTTTGAGCGACTTTGAACTGGGCGCCGCGGTGGAACTAAACAGCTGATACTTACTTATTCGGTTTGCTTATTTTAATGCTAAAAGCGTTACTGTTTAGTGTTTTCGTATGATTTTTATTTTGCTTATTTGGATCATCGAAACAGTAGTAACATGCTATAGGGGCTTTTTCGTGTTAATATGAGGGCTTCGGGTTTAAAACGACTAAAATTTACTGCTATAAATAAACGAGCTATCTATCTTCTGACGTGAATGGTAGCAATGGCCTCATACAAATACTCCGTGACGCACTACTTTACACCCATGCGTGAGAATAAAGCCATGTGGGGTAGCAATGTGAAGGCTATTCCTATGCACTTGCGAGAACAAAAATAGAACACGGTCACTTTGGACTGCGTGCACTAGAAATATAAGGCCGAGAATCACGCTTTACGGTACTTATAAGTCTTATAGTAGTTACGAGGTTGTAAAAAGTTTTATATCTCGAGTTGTATATTGGAACACAACAAACACACCTTTACATACACACGCGCACACACACACACATAAATTGTTTGTACGATATTTTTTTTATTAGACTAACTAGTGGCCCGCCCTCACTTCGCTTCGGGACCGTAATTCAGAAATGAACCAATAGATGGCGCTGTGTCCAATTACATCGCGCAAGCGTTTCGTGTTTTCGGTTTACCTATAAGCCTTGTCGTTGTCTATTGCAGTTATCTCTTTATAAATAGTATTAGAGATAAAAGATAGGCCAACGCTTGACCACAATCGCACCTGATGGAAAGTGACTATAAGGTCTAGAATGACACGCGTTTGCCTAGAAGATGCCTGTTCACTCTTGTCTTAAAGACATACACAGATAATGCGGATAAATGGAATAGTAATAATAGAATAGACGTTCTGGAAAGGAAAGGAAATTGTATAAAAAACCTTTGATTCCTGAAGTAATTAAAAAAATATTCACACAACATCTCATACATTGACCTGATTCTGTACTAAGTATCTGAAACGTCGATTGTATTCAAGATATTAGGCAACAGAATAATAAGTATAAGTAAGTTATATGAATGTTTTTTTTTTTGTTTTTTTGTTTTTAAACACTTTCTTAACACGTAACTTAGTAGGAAAACATTCAAATAGCTGTGGCATCTCAAACTGGTACAAACAGGTGTGAATTTATATTATGTAACGTTTAATAACACGTTGAGGTAACTGCGTCACGACTCCCCACACAAAATGACCAAGTCACGTGACCGACTTTGTATGGAAAGATAAAAATTTTTTTATGCGAATTTTCTAAAGTCATAGAACAAAATTTGTCTAGAATGGTTGGTAGAACACGTGGTTAAAGGGACGTAAATGTTCACAGATACACCCTGTATATTAGATGTGAGAATTTATTTATTTATTTAATATGCCATAAGCTGGGAACAGTGTTCTAGACAGCTTAGTCTGCTGTAACGTCCTAAGCTACTATGATAGTCCAATTTCAGAGAATATTAGACAGGTACACTGGCGTGGCTTAAGTTAGATATTTTGGACATAATGCACATAAGTCTGTTTACTTAATGCAGTTATGAAGGGATTTTATCACGTAAGAGCAGAGCTAATGTTAGTCGCACAAAACGTAAGTTTGGTACGGGGATACTACTTAGCGCCGGTATTACACCGGCCACCTCCCCTTTTTTTATGTGATAGGTAGCAGACGAGCAGGCGGATCACCTGATGGTAAGCAATTGCCGGCGCCCATGGACACATGCAACACCAGTGGAGTTACAAGTGCACTGTCAACCCTTAACTCCCTTTCCCCCCATTTGGCGACTGCTAACCTTTTTTTTATCCCATTCCCCCCCGATGGGCCTCCGGTACCCTCACTCACTCGGCGAAAGACAGCACAGGAGCTGCTTCACGCCGGTTTTCTGTGAGGCATGGCTCTCCCACAATTAAATCCCCTAGCCTGTTAGGTACGGCCTCTCGGTTGTCCCTATCGTCCCTCTCCCCCAGCCTATCCAGCTGGGCAACGTCTTGCCCACTGTCTAGCCAGGCCCCGTCCGGGGAGGCATGAAGGCTTCGTGCTGGTTACCACGGTCCATCCTCACTTAAGGACGATGAGAGGCTGCCCAAGCATTTTAGTCAGTGAACCCACGCAGCCACGCCAGCCAGGGGAGTCCGACATAACCCATTAGCCGCCCTACTGACGGGTATGTGTAACGCATTTCCATTGGGACATCTAAAAAAATTTGCTGAAGTGATGACCACGACCTACGAATTGATAGATTAGCTCTATTTGTCAGTACATTTAAGGGGATGTGACTGCATACACAAGCCTTAAAAATACTTTTCAAAGCTGATCAGATCACTAATGAAAAAGTAACCGGTAGGAATCCAGACATATCCATTAAGAACTTTACCAGTCGATCACCGGAATAAATTCGGGTTATCAACCTAAAAACGAAGGTCAAACGACAATCGATTCGTCACACTCATTCATCAAACTCTATGTAGAATCGATAATGATTTAGTATTCAATTTATTCAAACATATGACAGTTTTTATTCTTTGGTAAACAAATTCTTTGCAATTACACTTAAAAATCATCAAAGAGTTCAGGTGGGACTCCAACCCACGGCCTACCACATACCTACCGAGTAATCTATTCTCGTCGAACGACGTCGAACTCCGACTAAGCCTTAACTCATGAACTTCATCTTAACTGGTAGTATAATACGTGTAATAATGTTTCTACTGGATGACCTATATTAAACACTAGTGGCCCGCCCTCACTTAGCTTCGGGACCGTAATTCAGAAATGAACCTATAGATGGCGCTGTGTTCAATTACATCGCGCAAGCGTTTCGCGTTTTCGGTTTACCTATAAGCCTTGTCGTTGTCTATAGAAGTTATCTCTTTATAAATAGTATAGAAGATAGATATAAATATAAGAAGAAGAAGATAATTATAGATATGGACGATGTTAAAAATTTCTTCATCATCATCATCTTCATCATTTCAGCCAATAGGCGTCCACTGCTGGAGATAAGGCCTCCCCTAACTATCTTCACACAGACCGGTATTGACATAGTAAGGAGAACAGACGACCGTTGGGGTGGAAATGTCCTTTAGTGGAGGCCGCAGCCGTGGCAGGCCTCCCACCAGTTGGACCGACGATCTAGTGAAGGTCGCGGGAGTCCCTTGGATGGCTATAAATTGTTATTTAACCATAAGTCTGTAAACACTATTAATTAACTAATGTAAACAAACTGCGAACTACCGCGGTAATTAAACCAATCAAAGTCAGTCGTGCGGAGAGTTTTAAATAGATCGCTATTTGTGGCTGCCAGTGATAACTTGTAACGCTAAATTGCAATGTACAGTGCCAAATTACTTCATTAGCATGACATTTGGCAGAAGGTTATTTATTGCATTAGGTCAGTGTTTCTCAAATTGTAGAATATCTTCTATCTATACTATTTAGAAAGAGATAAGTTCTATGGTCACCGGCAAACGTTATATAAAAATTGAAAAGACAAAACACAAGCATGATGCAATCGACACCCAACGCCATCTATTGGTAGTAACTGGAACTACTGTTCCGAAACGAAGTGAGGGCGGGCCACTAGTAAATAATAAATTCACACAACACCTCATATATTGACCTGACTCCGTACTAAGTAGCTTAAGCACTTGGTGTTACAGATATCAAACAACAGAGGAAACACAAATATAATACTTAAATACATGTGTAACACCCAGACACTGAATAAACACAAGTGTTCATCACACGAATGTTTGTCCAGGGTGGAGATCGAAACCACAACCTTTAGCGTATTAGGCAAGGTTACTACCAAATGCGCCATCCGGCCAGTCAAATCAAAAAATCAAAATGGAGTATATTATGTAAAATTTTAGAGATATATTATTGTGCTCAAGTGTGTGCGCAATCACAGGTGCACTCTCTATTCCCCCCTCTTTATTCGATGGGACAACAGTGTGACACAGAGATTGGGCGGAGGGCCAACGGCTTAAGGCTTGTACATGCGCGGATTGGGCACTTTGTGTATGTTTTAACTCGGTAAATCGTTAAGAACGATACCTAAAAAAAATACATGTTATAGACTAGATTTCGATCTTGAATTTCTAACGAGGATTTTTATTTAATGTTTATAGTTCATTAGGAAAAAAATATAACGTAAACATCGATTTTATGCAAAATATTGGATAAACTACGAAACTAAACACTTCAGATGACTGATTTTTTAATATACAGTACAATACAATGTACACTACAATCCCTGACGAGGAATTGTTGTTTCTTGGGTTTATAATTTTTTTATTAGTAATATTCTGTTTTTTCTATACGTGAGCGCGAGTACTCTCTATTCGCTCAAGGCCGTTAGCGCATGTACAAGCCTTAACATGCTTTCCGGGGCACGGGGGTCCACCAACATCCAGACTTCGCGTATGTATTTATATCGCGAATAATGTAACATAAATAAATTCACAATATACGAGTGCATTGGTAAAAGCGGAGCGCTCTTATAGTTTCTGAAAAAAGTAACTGTCACAGCCATGACGAACGTGTAAGGGTTTCGTTTTTTGCCATTTCGCTACGGAACCCTAAAAAGTATGAATCTACAAATTCAATTAGCAATTAATGAACCTAAACCATCATCACATCAACAACTCAATGTGCTTGTTAACTAACATTCAGAATAAAATCAACACATTCCATTCGCCAGTGATACGATCAAACGCTGCCGAATATGTAATTATCCGTCTTTGTTTGATGTACTGAAATAAAAGTTGTCCATTACCAAAGGATCCATTAGCGTACAACTCTGCGAAACTATAGAAACACCTCTTAAACCAATCGAATAAGGATCACATTTGAATAAGGTTGTATACTTACATTAGTGCACACTGTACCTAACAGTTCCATGATTAATTTTCAACCTTATTTCTTTGATATAAGGTCTTCTGTAACAATGGGTAAGTACCTAACACACACTGAAATGGATTGGGCAGTGACGATATTAATTTCCTTTTTTTTCCTATCAGAACATTGGAAATTCGAAATTCGAATTTATTACTTTGTTCGTGGAAGTCGTTACATTTTTTGTCACAAATAACATTTAGGAAAATTATGATTAATTGTTTATGATGATGACGTGTGAATGAAAATTCTAATGAATTAGGGAAAGTTCTCGTAATATATTATAATCGTTTTCAGGGTTTTGAACCTAAGAACGAGAAAACTGAGAACCTTTATACCGTCACAACATTTATTCTAAGACTTTTGGAAATTCGCATTATAATTCAGCTTTTCATATAAACTTGGTCACGTGAATTGTTCATTTTGTATGAGGCACCAAAAAAAAGTTTGATGAATTTCGGGATGTTGTTCATAATGGTTGATTGAATAAATGGTTAATGCACACACATGCACAATGATCTCGGTGTGTTTCGGGTTGAATGACAGAGATTATACTAAAGAGAGACACAATACGATATTATGCTATAACTAAAACGAACTCTTCGATATCAAGGCACAGAATACTTAATAGTACATCAAGGTCACCACGCCCCGACTTTGCGTCTACTTATTTAATGCTATTATCTCACAATATTACGATAAACTACCATTCAAGTAAGAGTTGTAAAAAGTTTCTAGAGTAAACATAATGTTACTAACAAGATAACCAAACAACACCAAATAAAAACGACTTATTTCGCAATCATTACTAATACTATCAAAAACATGTACACGATTATATACCTTATGCTATTGTTATAAGTGCAAGAATGCATAAATCTTAAAACTAATCGTACTTACTTTAATGCGGAAGATTCAAACAACCTTTGACCTCATCATAGAACAAAATCATTGCGAAGTATTATGTAACTTACGCTGTTAGTATTAAGGTCCAACTCAAGAAATGTTACAAGAAATATTTGTTTACTTATTATTGTGTATTTAAAGATTATTCTATTGTTTCTTTAGAAATAACTACATACTTATCTACGAGTATACTTAAGTTACAGCGTTGTTAAATTAGGCTCGATCGGAGTGAAATCACGGGCCTCACAGAAGACTGGCGTGAAGTAGCTACTGCTGTGTTTGTCGAGTGAGTGAGAGTACCGGAGGCCCAATTGTAGGAAAGAGGTTAAAAGTTGACTGCGCATATAATGTTTCGGATTTTTCAAACATAACTTGAGTTTGTGATCACCAATCCACATTGGAAAAGCAAGGTGATTAAATCTAATCCCGTCGTAGTGGCGATAACTTGATTTCTATGATGGAGGCCTTTGCCCAGCTGTGGGACAGTATATAGGTTGATACTTTTACTTTTATTTTATAGGTTAAATTTTTAACTTCAGTCATTTAATCTCAATAGTTCAATATTTATTTACACAGATGAAAATTGTATTATTTATTCACCGATAAACGCGTATAATATTTTGTGTCTGTCCCATACAATTTAATGTAATTATATGGTATGTTTAATCAGATGCTGTCCGTGTCATTATTTTAATTTAACTGCAATTTTAACAATAAGATATAGAACAGATGTGACGTCATTTAAATCAAAGAATTTGCGATTATCAAAAGAAATAAATTATCGTATTGATAATTATTTATTTGATTAATACAAAATAAAATTATTTACATTCTCTTTCTGTCTACCAATAAATTAAATAAATTAGTTACACAAAAAAATTTTTTTACGGATTTGACGAACTGACAACCAAGTCTAATAAACGTTCCATCTTTTTCTTTTTAAAGTACGGAACCGTTAAAATAGAAAAGTCGGGATTCATCCATCGTATCATCAGTATCAGGTAAGATTACCTGTACTATTTTAAGTATTGTATATGTGTAGTATTTATTATATAGATTTTCAATTGTTTATGCTGTACATATTACACCCTATTAAGATGAGAAGTGCTAATTTTTTTTGGAAAAAGTAAGTAGGTACCTAGTCAAAAAGGTTTTATTTGACGTTAGTGATTCAATTAATAAATGAATAAGTACGGTTCTAACTAACAAAACCAAGGGCGTCCCTCAGTACGTACAACAAACATGTTTTTCGTTCAAAAAGTTAATTTTTTCATTTCAAAGCCGATTTATTCGATTAAATTCGATTCCTGGGCTGGGTTATTTCTGTTTGAGTTTCCTGTTAATACATTCTCAGTGTAGCAAATCCCGCTCTGTGAAGGTTAGGTACCTACAATTATGGTCGATTTTTTATGTGTTAGGTAGCAGTCGAGAAATTGGTCCACTGTACACTTGAAAAACCAGTGGGATCACACAAGATTGCCAACTTACAGAAATGAAAATTTGATGAAATGGAATGAAAATAGTTTATTCAATTTAGGTCCATACAGAACACTTAAGAATGTCATTCCCCATTTGACATTGAAGGGATTAAAGATTTGTATGGATGAATGTATGACATCTCTTAATTCGACTTTAATGTCTAGTGCGCTACAATTCCCCCCAGATCTTACTTGAGTTTGGACATCGAGTATACCGAATGTTTTGAAAGGAAGTCTAGTTAAACGCAACCACAAAATAAAGACTTTGACACAGAAGGCTATTTCAGCCTTAATTTTGAATTTAGAAGAGTTCGTCGACATAAACTAGGGTTGCTGCCCGGCATGAGTATGTACGGTGGCCTGCACATCAAGTTACTACAATCTGTCAAATTTCTTCAATCGAACCTCACTTTTATGTCAAACGTGTTTGGTTCAATATCAACTGAGGAAATTTGACAGATTGTAGTAACTTGATGTGCTGGCCACTGTACATAAGCGCGCGGCCTCTACCATAGACCTCAACAGTTTGACAATCTTATGTCATAAGTTAGGATTAATGTGGTCTAAAAGGCGTTTTTGCCCGTTAGTGCGCATGCGTGAAAACATGACATATTTTTAGCTCTTAGTGGGCAGTCAGCCTTCTGTCTCAGAGTCTTTATTTTGTGACGCAACTAAGGAACCACGGCAATATAAGCGTGTTACTGGCACAAATGACGTGACTTGCGTTCTCAATCATTAAGAAGATTGCGCCAATTTATAAGTAGTTTGTTTATAGCTGAAGAATTTTAGTGGTTTTTATTCTTTTTTTGTGCTACATAACTTAAAAGGAAGCAAAAAAGAAAAAAAAATTGTACGTCGACTCCAAAAATTGGATTACACTTTAGAACCTTGTCACAATACATATAATAAGTAAATAGGAGTCGTTCTAATTTCTTATGTGTATTGTGACAAGGTCCTAAAGTGTATGCATATTTTTGTAGTCGACCATACAATACCATAGTAGGTACTATTTACTATGTATATAAAAGGTAAATATATATGCAAAGAGGAAGACCCTCTCCTCTCCTCAAGCAAACAAAACTGGCACTTAACCTTAGACTAGTGACGGTATCGTTAAGTTAACAAGTAAATAGTTAATGTTCTAAGAAAACTATTTTTTGTTTGCGGACCAACATAATACTATATAAATTGAAATACTTACTAGCAAACAAAGTAGATCTATGGTATGTAACTAAATCATTGAATTATTAACAAAAAAACGAAACGGAAGACCCTTTGTTTCAGGAAAGGGTGAAAGTACCTATGTAAGTATCGAGTTGAAATTTATACCATCTAATGTGAATAGGGTTTTTTAAGACGAAGGGTATGGCACTCTAGCGCCGCCAATTGATTTAAATTTATAGCTAAGCCGGATCTATTATTACCTATCACGGAACCCCTGCCCCTTGGCCAACACTTATACTAATATATTTATTGAATAACTGTGCACAACTCTCAAAAATTTACTACAACTCGAAAAAAAATATTTCGAATACAAAAATAGGCCAAAAAGTTTTGCATAGTTATTCAATAAATAGTATACGAGTAAGTGTTTGCAGAGAGGCTGGGGTTTAGTGATAGGTAATAATAGATCCGGCTTAGTAGCTATAAATTTAAATCAATTGGCGGCGCTAGAGTGCCGTACCCTTCGTCTTAAGTTTAAGAAATAACTCAAACTCTAACCTTTCAAAGTAGGTATACTTTAAGTTCTAGCTAAAATCCCTAACATCCATTAAATTTATTACGAGACGAAGTCCATATCGCACTCTTAATAAGATAATGACTCAATTCAAAATTGCTAAGTTTTGGTAAATGGCAAAAAACGATTTGTATTTTTAGAGCATAAACATTAAATTGCTATAAAATTTGAATTAAGATGAGTAAGAAGAAAGTAAAATTACGGTTTTAAGCCTGTGAATATATTCTTTTAGATTTAGCAAAAAAATGAATGAATTTTATACACATAATAATAAAAAAACATTTTTGAAAAATCTATTTTGAGATGCGTCATTATTTTATGAAATCCATCCAGAAAATTTATGACGTAATTAAAAATAGGTCAATGTTTTACCCAAACATTGACAAAATATTCTGACCATCTTTTACTTAGGTCACTGTTTTATTAAGTTTTTGATACAAATATAAGACTCAATTCGGAAATAAGTGTAGGTACTTTTGACTTAATTAGAAAAACAACAGTATCGTTTAAAATGTTTTATTAGAAAACGTTCACGTAAAAAAGGAAAGTACAAATTAGCATAGGTGTTGATTCAACTAATAGTTATAATGTTAAATTTACTCTCAATAAGTTGTATATTTTAAGAGTCTGAACTACTTAAGTATTTATTTCTTAAAATGTAGCTCTAAAATGTATTAAAATCTAAAACAAATCTTTATAAAAACGCACTAAGTGCAACAACAATATTTTTTTATGATATAGGTGGCATACGAGCCGATGGATCACCTGATGGTAAGCGATGCAACACCAGTGGTGTCACAAGTGCGCTGCTAATTATCCTAACTTATTAATATTGTTCTAATATCGCCTTAATTGCACCAGAAGGTAGGCATATTTGTACTAGTCTTAGGGATTAAAAACAGAAAAATATTGAAAGTGTCATATTCGATTAAGACCCCGGACATTATTTTTAGGTATCGATACTATACTATAAATAATGAGCTAATAAACAGGTAGCAAACCAAACAAAAATAAAATAAAGATATTTTGCGATATTAACTGTACCAAAAAGAAAGTAAGTAAACAATAGGCGAACTTAATGCCAAGAGGCATTCTCTACTAGTCAACCTTTGGGTCAGAAAAGAAGGTGCTGCAAAAGGAGAACTAAGTTAATATTTAAGTGGTAACTACTTTTTATCTGTAATTATTTTTCTTCAATATCTTTAATAAATTATTATAACCCGGTTATACTCAATAGCTCAGAAGTTACTGTTATTCCATCTTCGTTTAAAGATTTTAATTCACCGGACCATGCGCTATCATTGTCTACCTCTGCACCTGATCAGCATGAGGCTCAACCAGAAGTAGGCAAGATTTAGATACAATCTCAGAGTCTCCTAGTATGGTCATACCAAGCGTCGCGTCTCTTATTACCATATCGGAATGTAATTCTTCACCTATGGCAGTATCCCAATCAGTTGTAAAAAAAGGGGAAATGTACCTTTTTTTAAAATATACCTCTAAAATAAAATAAAATGATGTTGTGGAGTATGTACGCATGTGCATACTTCTGTTGAGGTCGGTTGAGGTCTGGTGATTGTGCAGGCCACGGCAGAACGTTGTTACGAGCTTTGGCAAGAATGCGTGTTACAACTCTAGCCGTGTGTGGACTTCCACACACCGCACTTGCGTTGTCATGCATTAGTTGAAAAGAATAACCCAAGTGGCCTCGCAAAGGGTTGATTACATCTGATACAATCCTTTTTGCGTAAACTTGAGCATTGAGGTTACCCCTGATCCAAATGAGATCGGTTCTTCCGCCGAGCCAAATACCGGTCCATATCGTTATTGATCCCCCACTTTAAAATGGATGAACTTCCTGACAATATCTCAAACGTTATTTACGTCCAAATGTTCACCAAACTCGAGTACGTCTTTTATCCGGTCTCATACCGAAAAGCACACATAGCGCCAGTCTTCTTCCTCCCAGTTTGTGTTTTCGCGGGCGTATCGTAAACGGGTCCTGCGATTGCAGGGTGCAATAGATGAATCGCAGACCCACTTCTCGTAAACGATTTAGGATTGTTTGATCGCTTATTAGCAAACCTGTGGCGCCTCGTAAACAACATCATGGTGGTCATGATACGATAACGTTGAGCAGTATTTTGGATATACCGGTCCTGTCTCCGAGTCGTGATGCGAGGCCGCCCTTAACGTCGCCCGACCACGTTGCCCGTCATGCAATAGCGCCTCCAGAGGCGACTTATGACGCTCAATGTAGTGTTAAAAGCGAAAGCCACAGCACGTTGCCTGGAACGAGCTTCCAACATTCCGACGGCTCGCATCATCTCTTCTCGGGTAAAATGATGTAGTGTTTCCATAATAATGTAAACTGTATCGGTTCTGATGCAGATATTGTAATGATATTGTCAAACCGCTAGTACTGTTTTATACAAATTCACATTGACAATCGATTTTCTTCTTATTAACGGATTTTAAACAATGTTTCTTATTTTAATGTTAAAACTCACTGAAACAGCATTATTAGAGATACAAAAAAGTTAGTAAAATTAACCATAATAGCAGCAATACTCTTAAACGTACTTGATCCCTAGACACTTTTGATGTGTGTACTTACATTGATAAACTCATGTCGGTAAATCCTAAGACTTACAAGTAAATCTTATGATTTACCGTACTTCGAGCTTTTACAGTAACAGCTTTATTATGTATATTTTATATTTTAGAATATAATTTTACACAATACAATAAATACTTTACAACATCATCAATATTTTAAGAATATTGTTTTTATTTGCTGGTTCTCCATTATGTCTGTTATCTGAAAAAAGGAAAAATATGTAATTAAGTATTAGTAAATGTTAGTTTGAATTAAAATACTAAGTTTATAATTAGCATTATAGAGTTGTCAGTTTAAGTAATAGATCGTTTAAAACGTAAATAATAGGACTTGACTATTTAATTTAACGAATACAGCCATGGGTGTTTATTTAGCCACCATATTTTCAATAACACCACCAATTACGTACCTGCATACAACTACTGTGTGTGGTAGACACAAATTATCACACTCATCACGCGTATGCGGTGATACGCACAGTAAGCAAATCAACGTAAATGGGCACTTTTGCATGGTTATATTAATTATCTAACATTATTCCAACTTTATACGAACGGACGCGGGCGAGGTATACCTACGCCTTCAGATCTTGACATGAAACCGCGCGATTTCAAGGCCGTGTCCGTGTCGTTGAAATCCGTACGATATTATTAGCGTAAATTTAAAATTCCAGCGAAAAGCTGAGATACGAAAGAATAAACTTAAACAACACAGTGACTTAAATTAAAATTCCAACCTTATATTTAATACTACAAAGACCTATTTTTAATTGTAACTTCGATTTGTTCAGTTTTTTTATGAAAAAAAGACCTAAATTCAAACATTACAAAACATTTCGTATTTTTTAACAATACAGAGACCAAATTCGATTTGAGTTATATTTCGTGAACGATTTCAAATAAAACACAGACCTAAGTAATAATTTGTCATTGATCCTACAGTACATTTAATAAAATAAAGACTCAATTCAAGTTGAGCCTATATCAACTGAGAGAAAGTTACTGAAACAAAGACCTATTCCAAAACCAGTCAATATTATAATGATAAATATTTAACAAACTTACCGATTTGTTTAGTAAAACACTGACGCATCTCCAAATCTGCCGGCGTTTGACACAAACCTCGCGCGCAACCGCCGCCCCAAAACTGAATTGGTCGATATTCGATGAACGAACGAAGTGTGCGGGGCGGGAAAGATAGTGACTCATGTATTTATACGTTATTATTTACAGAATAAAGTTGATTTTTAAAGAAGTATGCTGTGACCCTTGGTCTATAAGGTCGATTTTTCACCAAAACTCATTTTTCCGAAATTTTGAGTTAGGTCGTTATCTTATTAAGAGTGCGATATTATTTAATTCAACAAGTGAACATTTCGTTATAAACTCGAGCTAACCTGCATTGAATATTTGATCCGGACCTTTGACTTGGTGGGCCTCAAACCGTAGCTGAATTTATAACGAGGCCCTCAAACTAGGACAATCATATGTAGGGCATTGTAGGGTCGCCAGAGATGGTTTATGTTATGGACTGAGCATCAAGTGTAAATAGGTTGGCGGCGCTAGTTTCATTCGTACAGCCCCTTAATTCTATGAAAAAAAATCTATCAGTTTTTCTTCTTTTATAAATAAAGCCCCATATCTGGAATCAAAATAAAAGTAACTGAACCCAAACCTGACTTACGAGTATTTGTGCCACAGAAGACTACTGACGCGTAATCCATTAGTAGTTGATCTAAGGTCGACCCATAATATTACGGTGTAGTGAGCGGTACAAATCTTCATTTGATTTGACCTTTTGGTCATTCTGTATTCCATTTTACTATAAGGAAGGGATTTGTATTGACATTTATGTTATTTACGAACATACTGTGGAACTGAGCGATCTTCTAGTGTATTTGATTTGTTCGCCCGAAGCGCGAAAGGTCCCGGGTTCGATTCCCGGTCAAGTCAATTTAGGAAAACTACACTTTACAAGTTTTTTGGATCTGGGTGTTCTAGGTTGACGCCCCCTGTTATCGTCATCTGGTACTCATAGGTACAGGGGTCGCCCTAGTTTGAGACCTGGTTGATTGGTGTGATTGTCTGGCGCATTTATTTATTTATTAATGCCCTATCCGATAATACGGCTATGGCGGCCAAACTGCCTTCGACGCAGGACATTTCTATACAATTCTTGAGCTTGTGGCCGAACCAAATATAAAAGGCGAGACAAAGTCATCAAGACTGGCTTGGTCACATTATGAGAATGGAGACAGATCGAGCTGCCAAGAGGGCTTACCTGGGCCGATCTTCCGGGAAGCGCCCAGTGGAGCGCCTCAGATATCGCTGGATGTATCAGGTCAAGGAGGATCTTGGTCACCTTCAAAGGCCCGATTGGCAAGAGGTGGCTGAGAATGGAGCGGAGCGGCGAACTTTCGTGGCGGAGGCCAGGATCCACTTCGAGTTGCTGAGCCAGCGTAGTAAGTAGGGGAACCTGTGTTACGTTGGACAGTGTTGTACCTAGGACATTTTTAATTTTTCGAAAACTCCCACGCTTTAAAATAATATTGTCTATGGCAGTCGAAGCACAGTTTGTCAACTTTAACGTTAAGTTAGTTGTGATTCGCCGGCGCCGCTTGAGTGCAGATATAAGAGATCATTTATTATTTCTTGCTCAAAAAGTATGTTTTTCGGACTGTACTTGTTGCCCATTTATTTAACGTGATCAACATTTATCAGAAATCTCTTATTCTCAATTTAATCTCAGTATATGTAGGTAACAGATAGCATTGGTGTTCGAAACTGATCTCAACTTTAAGTGTGTTTATAAAAGTGGTTGATAGAAATTGTCACGATGTTGTACCTTGGCCTCCTAACTAACTGCGTACCTTGGACACTGGCCAAGGTACATCATATTGGTTGTACTTAGGATGCGAAACCAATAAATGCTTTTTTTTATTTATTTTTTTTGTGTAGGAAAAATGCCGCGAAGCAAGCAAAACAAAAAAGAGCTCCATTAGACACCGATAAAATTGAGAATGCAATCATATTATTGAAGGAGAAGGAGTTAACACTTCATGGTGCTTCCAAGCACTCTCAACGCTTGTAACGCTGGTGGAGAATTATTCCTCCAATGCTTATATTCCCGAGAGTTAATTTCAAAGACTTAATGCTTCATGGAGCACCTTAGGGCTCCTTAGGTGCTGCAAATCCATCAGGATGGTCTAACGAGACCATATTCGTAATGTTCATGCATCACTTCATAAAATTTGCAAGATGGGTCTTGAAACTAAAGAAAGTCGTGCCATTATTTTGGATGGATAACCATGAAAGCCATATTTCCATTCCACAATTCGCCTAGCAAAAGAAAATGGTGTCATTCTAGTTACCCTACATCCACACACAAGCAATAAAATGCAACCACTGGATAAATCGGTCTTTGGGCCATTTAAAACCTATTTACAATCATGCAACTAACGAAAAAATTATCGCAGACATTAATATAATTAAAAGGAGTTTAAGAGGGACCTTTCCCTGTTAAACTCCTGGCGTTTATTTTCATTTGAACCTAGTATGTCCAAAGTACAACTCGTACTGTCTAAGGTACATCAGGTCTGTTGTACGTTGGACAGTTTTCCCTTTTTTTTTCTAGCGGCTTTTTTAGTCAACTTTATGAAAAATTCACAGATTTTATTAATGAACTATATAGTTAAATAATGGATCTTTCTATTATATGCATATTTGGCAGGTTTTATTTACACCATTTATTTTAAAATACGAATATGTAAAAAACTGGCCTAAGTACAACAGGTTCCCCTAAGTATGCTTGGCTCAAGAGGGAACGGGCACGGCACATTGCGAGGAGAACAAATACGGTCGTTGAGGTCAGAAAGGTCCTTGAGTGGAGGCCGCGTGTAGGGGGCCGCAGCCGTGGTAGGCCTCCCACCAGGTGGACCGACGATCTAGTGAAGGTCGCGGGACTCCCTTGGATGCGGGTGACACAGAACCGATTTGTGTGGAGAACGTTAGGGGAGGCCTATGTCCAGCAGTGGACGTCATTTGACTGAAATGATGATGATGAAGTATAATATTCTGGATGAATATAGGTACTCGTATGTGTAAGTGACCCATAAAATATGAAGAAAAACAAATCAATATTGCCGTACTCCGTAACATACCCGTTTGTAACTTAACGCATTTTAATTAATATGTCACGTACATTATCGGCTCGTTGTATCATTTTATCTGACAATCAGGCGCGCACGGAAGCGGCTATTATTGTCAAAAGATAACAAAATATTGGTTCATGGAAATATTTCGGCAGTTACTCGTATCCGAACGCGTGAATGTATGAAGCGAGTTTTGACAACGATCGTTTATTTTCGCCTGGCTTCTATTTCACCGCTCTCGTATGTGTACCTGACGACCCGTTTAGCGCAATGGTTTGAGCGCCGGTTGAGACGCGCGTTCGATTCCCGCACCGACACAAATGTTTGTTGATGAAACAGATATTTGTGTTGGGTCTGGGTGTTGTGGTTCCTTCGTTGTTTCTGGTTTCCATAGCACAAGGGAAAACCTTAATTTGGGACCAGGACAATGTATGTGTTGTTGTCTCAATTTATTTATTTATTATTATTTATACCTTTTGGGCCATAATAGCCACAAAGTGGGAACAAAACGGGACCGTAGTCGCCCAGGATCGTGAAATGTGGAGGACGGGTAGGGAGGCCTTTGCCCAGCAGTGGGACACGACGGGCTTTTAATAATAATAATAAATATGTAGAAAGCGTCAGTACTACACACGGCGAGCTATTGTGAGCTACACGTATGTACACCACAGAAAACTACTATCGTCAGGCAAATAAGACTGTAACTCTACACACATCATCATCATCATCTCCCTGCCCTGTTCCCAGATTATCTGGGGTTGAGCAGTAGTTAAATGACTGTAATTTACAAAGTTATTTTGTATTTGGTATTGTCAAATAAACAACAAGGAAAATAAAATTACTATAAATTAGGCTACAGTGACATCTAGAGTGGAAGTATAGATAACAATACTAGCTTTTTGCCGCCCCGCGCTTTGCGCGGGCGCGCCTTCAAGCTAGGTCTGCGACGCTCGGCCGCTCCGGGCTGCGCCCTGCGCGGCGACGCTACGGGCTTCGCCCTCCGCGGAGCTCGGCCTTCGGCCTCGCGAGACGCAGCTCGGCCTGCGGCCTCGCGAGATTACATGAGCCGGTTTTCTGTCTGTGACGGGCGTTGCCCTTGTTCTTTTTATGCCAACGGAAGGATAAATCAAACGTGTGTCCTTGGGCAGGTTGCGCCCCGAGTGGCGCTCGGCTTGGTTTTGTTGAAAAGACTTATGATGAATGGCCGCTCTGGGCTACGCCCAACGCGGCGCTCCGCTTGGTTTTTTGTTGAAAATAGTTGTGATGAAATGGCCGCTCCGGGCTGCGCCCTACGCGGCGCTCCGCTTGGTCCTACCGCTCGACGTAACGATGAAAAGGCCGCTCCGGGCTACGCCCTACGCGGCGCTCCGCTTGTTCCTGCAACTCGATGTAACGATGAAATGGCCGCTCCGGGCTACGCCCTACGCGGCGCTCCGCTTGGATCTGTCGCTCGATGTAACGATGAAATGGCCGCTCCGGGCTGCGCCCTACGCGGCGCTCCGCTTGGTCCTATCACTCGATGTAACGATAAAATGGCCGCTCCGGGCTACGCCCTACGCGGCGCTCCGCTTGGGTCTGTCGCTCTATGAAGCGATGAAATGGCCGCTCCGGGCTGCGCCCTACGCGGCGCTCCGCTTGGTTTTGCCACTCCATGTTACGATGAAATGGCCGCTCTGGGCTGCGCCCTACGCGGCGCTTCGCCATTGCTCCGTGTTATTACATAGAACACAATGATAAATTCCATACATGGTGTTAGAAGGCCGCTCCGGGCTGCGCCCGACGCGGCGCTCTGCTATGTTTTCGCAATGTTCCGAACGATTGAAATGGCCGCTCCGGGCTTCGCCCTACGCGGCGCTCCGGTTGGATCTGTCGCTCTATGTAACGATGAAATGGCCGCTCCGGGCTGCGCCCTACGCGGCGCTCCGCTTGGTCCTGCCGCTTGATATAACGATAAAATGGCCGCTCCGGGCTTCGCCCTACGCGGCGCTCCGCTTGGTTCTCTCAGTGCAGGAATCGATGTAATAGCCGCTCCGGGCTTCGCCCTACGCGGCGCTCCGCTTGGTTCTCCCAGTGCAGGAATCGATGTAATAGCCGCTCCGGGCTTCGCCCTACGCGGCGCTCCGCATCCATTTTCCGGCGTGCCGACATAGTAGTGGCCGCTCCGGGCTTCGCCCTACGCGGCGCTCCGCCTTTAGTCCCGGTCTTGGTAGGAAGTTCAATTTCCCCATACAACTCCCTAGGAACCCTCACCGAGCCAACTCCAGTACTAAATGTATGGACAGGCTTCCTACCAGGTCGAAATTTTTGTTTCTTTTTTTTTCAACGCCAACTACACGAAGACGCTCTAATTGGTCCAAAAGTGACATCAAACGTCAGTTTTGTACAGGACCTCATACTCAGAAATTGAAAATTTGACACTTTACGTTTGGGGGTCGATTCTCCGAAAATATTCAAGATTTTTGAGTTTTTTTTTCACCATTCGCGTAGCTCTCGTCAGCCCAACAACAAAGGTCATGTCAAAAAAGTTGAAAAAGTGGCGCCATCTGCCCGAAAAACCTGCTTTGAAGTTTTTTGAAAACTGACTTTTTTACAAAATGGCCGCCCAACTCGTCCGCCATTTTGGAAATTTCAAAAAATTCGTATTTTTCCCATATATTACATCTATTACAGGACCGAATGGCATTTTTAATTTTTTTTTAAATAATACCAGAGGGCAAATAACTATCGCCGAAAATGACCATGTCGCGAAAATGTTTTTCCCAATCACTCCCAGTGTTGCCAGGTGACATTTTTAAAAATGGTCAAATGTCATTCGGACTGGCCCATTTGACGGCCTCCTGGGATTATTTTCTCCCAAAAACGGCTATTTCGATTCGTCACTATTTTGGGCCCTGACGTCCAAACTATCAAAAAAAGCAAAAATTTTTTTCGACATGGCAACACACGCAAGCGAGACTCACACCCGCCCCATACATGCAAACTCCCTCAAGTGTCGCCATCTGTCAAAAAAATCACTTTGAAATTTCCAAAAATTTTTCAAATTCACAAAATGGCCGCCAGCCCGTCCGCCATCTTGTTTTTTTGACAGCGCGTCCCCTGACCATAGACTACATCATATAGCGCACCAGAGACAATTTTTATTTTTTTTCCATCTATGATACTCTCGTCCCAGGAGCCCCTCAAAGCCAGCGACACCCGAAATTTTATTTCCGCCGCCGTTTCCAGTGTTGCCAGGTTTTTTCCAAAAAACTACCCTGAGGACATTGCGAGTCTCAATAGCTACCAAACTGCATACTCGGATTCTGCAAGCATGGCAACTTTTTTTTTCTACCATTCGGGGCCGTGGCCCAAAAACTACCATGAATTTGGTAGAAATTCTCAGTCGTGGCAACACTGCAATAAATTACCCCCCGACGGTCCGAACATACCGACCCTCTCCAGAGTTGCCATCACCCCGCAAAATTCGTTTGAAAAACACCAATTTTTTTCTCCAAACAAAATGGCCGCCAGGGGCGGCGCCATCTTGGATTTTGGAAAAATGCAACTGACGTTTGAAAATAGAACATGTCCGCCACAGATGCAAAAAAGAATTTTGAAAATCGAGCGGCGCCCCCCCCAGCTACGATCCCGTGAAAAGTGCTCGAAATTGAATTTTCAATCCAAGATGGCGGCGCCGCCATTTTGTTTTTTCAACTTTTTTCCCCCTCCACTCGCACAACTCCAACGGGCGATTCTCAGACACTTTTCAAAACATGACCATTCGATAGAAAAAAAAAAGTGAATATCGCAAAAAACGGCCGCCATTTTGTTTTTTTTTTTTCCATCTATGATACTCTCGTCCCAGGAGCCCCTCAAAGCCAGCGACACCCGAAATTTTATTTCCGCCGCCGTTTCCAGTGTTGCCAGGTTTTTTCCAAAAAACTACCCTGAGGACATTGCGAGTCCAATAGCTACCAAACTGCATACTCGGATTTGCAAGCATGGCAACTTTTTTTTTCTACCATTCGGGGCCGTGGCCCAAAAACTACCATGAATTTGGTAGAAATTCTCAGTCGTGGCAACACTGCATAAATTACCCCCCGACGGTCCGAACATACCGACCCTCTCCAGAGTTGCCATCACCCCGCAAAATTCGTTTGAAAATCACCAATTTTTTTCTCCAAACAAAATGGCCGCCAGCCCGTCCGCCATCTTGTTTTTTTGACAGCGCGTCCCCTGACCATAGACTACATCATATAGCGCACCAGAGACAATTTTTATTTTTTTTCCATCTATGATACTCTCGTCCCAGGAGCCCCTCAAAGCCAGCGACACCCGAAATTTTATTTCCGCCGCCGTTTCCAGTGTTGCCAGGTGACATTTTTAAAAATGGTCAAATGTCATTCGGACTGGCCCATTTGACGGCCTCCTGGGATTATTTTCTCCCAAAAATGGCTATTTCGATTCGTCACTATTTTGGGCCCTGACGTCCAAACTATCAAAAAAAGCAAAAATTTTTTTCGACATGGCAACACACGCAAGCGAGACTCACACCCGCCCCATACATGCAAACTCCCTCAAGTGTCGCCATCTGTCAAAAAAATCACTTTGAAGTTTTTTGAAAACTCACTTTTTACAAAATGGCCGCCAGCCCGTCCGCCATCTTGTTTTTTTGACAGCGCGTCCCCTGACCATAGACTACATCTATTACAGGACCGAATGGCATATTTAATTTTTTTTTTTAAATAATACCAGAAGGCATTTAACTATCGCCGAAAATGACCATGTCGCCGAAAATGTTTTTCCCACTCACTCCCAGTGTTGCCAGGTGACATTTTAAAAATGGTCAAATGTCATTTGGACTGGCCCATTTGACGGCCTCCTGGGATTTATTTTCTCCCAAAAACGGCTATTTTCGATTCGTCACTATTTTGGGCCCTGACGCCCAAACTATCAAAAAAGCAAAAATTTTTTTCGACATGGCAACACACGCAAGCGAGACTCACACCCGCCCTATACATGCAAACTCCCTCAAGTGTCGCCATCTGTTAAAAAAATCACTTTGAAATTTCCAAAAATTTTTCAAATTCACAAAATGGCCGCAGCCCGTCCGCCATCTTGTTTTTTTGACAGCGCGTCCCCTGATCATAGACTACATCATATAGCGCACCAGAGACAATTTTAATTTTTTTTCCATCTATGATACTCTCGTCCCAGGAGCCCCTCAAAGCCAGCGACACCCGAAATTTTATTTCCGCCGCCGTTTCCAGTGTTGCCAGGTTTTTTCCAAAAAACTACCCTGAGGACATTGCGAGTCCAATAGCTACCAAACTGCATACTCGGATTTCGCAAGCATGGCAACTTTTTTTTTCTACCATTCGGGGCCGTGGCCCAAAAACTACCATGAATTTGGTAGAAATTCTCAGTCGTGGCAACACTGCAATAAATTACCCCCCGACGGTCCGAACATACCGACCCTCTCCAGAGTTGCCATCACCCCGCAAAATTCGTTTGAAAATCACCAATTTTTTTCTCCAAACAAAATGGCCGCCAGCCCGTCCGCCATCTTGTTTTTTTGACAGCGCGTCCCCTGACCATAGACTACATCATATAGCGCACCAGAGACAATTTTTATTTTTTTTCCATCTATGATACTCTCGTCCCAGGAGCCCCTCAAAGCCAGCGACACCCGAAATTTTATTTCCGCCGCCGTTTCCAGTGTTGCCAGGTTTTTTCCAAAAAACTACCCTGAGGACATTGCGAGTCCAATAGCTACCAAACTGCATACTCGGATTTCGCAAGCATGGCAACTTTTTTTTTCTACCATTCGGGGCCGTGGCCCAAAAACTACCATGAATTTGGTAGAAATTCTCAGTCGTGGCAACACTGCGATAAATTACCCCCCGACGGTCCGAACATACCGACCCTCTCCAGAGTTGCCATCACCCCGCAAAATTCGTTTGAAAATCACCAATTTTTTTCTCCAAACAAAATGGCCGCCAGCCCGTCCGCCATCTTGTTTTTTTGACAGCGCGTCCCCTGACCATAGACTACATCATATAGCGCACCAGAGACAATTTTTATTTTTTTTCCATCTATGATACTCTCGTCCCAGGAGCCCCTCAAAGCCAGCGACACCCGAAATTTTATTTCCGCCGCCGTTTCCAGTGTTGCCAGGTGACATTTTTAAAAATGGTCAAATGTCCGCCAGGGGCGGCGCCATCTTAGATTTTGAAAAAATGCAACTGGCGTTTGAAAATAGAACATGTCCGCCACAGATTAAAAAAAGAATTTTGAAAATCGAGCGGCGCCCCCCCCAGCTACGATCCCGTGAAAAGTGCTCGAAATTTAATTTTCAATCCAAGATGGCGGCGCCGCCATTTTGTTTTTTCAACTTTTTTCCCCCTCCACTCGCACAACACCAACGGGCGATTCTCAGACACTTTTCAAACCATGACCGTTCGATAGAAAAAAAAAAAGTGAATATCGCAAAAAACGGCCGCATTTTGTTTTTTTTTTTCACCAATCACAAAAACCTGCTTTGATTAAAAAAACACTCAGGGCTGTCAAAAAAAAACCCGCAAAAAAAACCCGCAACCACCCCAAAAACAGCCCTGATCAGTCAGTGAGTCAGTGAGTGGTAATCTAACTTTATATAATATAGACTAGCTTTTTGCCGCCCCGCGCTTTGCGCGGGCGCGCCTTCAAGCTAGGTCTGCGACGCTCGGCCGCTCCGGGCTGCGCCCTGCGCGGCGACGCTACGGGCTTCGCCCTCCGCGGAGCTCGGCCTTCGGCCTCGCGAGACGCAGCTCGGCCTGCGGCCTCGCGAAATTTCACGTGGCGGTTTTCTGTCTGTCACGGCTGCCCTTAATCTTTTTATGCCAACGGAAGGATAAATCAAATGTGTGTCCTTGGGCAGGTTGCGCCCTGAGTGGTTTTCTGCTTTGTTTTGTTGAAAAGACTTAAGATGAATGGCCGCACTGGGCTTCGCCCAACGCGGCGCTCCGCTTGGCTATTTTTTGTTGAGTATAGTTGTGATGAAGTGGCCGCTCCGGGCTGCGCCCTACGCGGCGCTCCGCTTGGTCCTACCACTCGATGTAACGATGAAATGGCCGCTCCGGGCTACGCCCTACGCGGCGCTCCGCTTGCTCCTGCCGCTCGATGTAACGATGAAATGGCCGCTCCGGGCTACGCCCTACGCGGCGCTCCGCTTGGTCCTGCCGCTCGATGTAACGATGAAATGGCCGCTCCGGGCTACGCCCTACGCGGCGCTCCGCTTGGATCTGTCGCTCTATGTAACGATGAAATGGCCGCTCTGGGCTGCGCCCTACGCGGCGCTCCGCTTGGTTTTGCCACTCCATGTTACGATGAAATGGCCGCTCCGGGCTGCGCCCTACGCGGCGCTCCGCTTGCTCCTGCGACTGCATGTTACGATGGACTGGCCGCTCCGGGCTTCGCCCTACGCGGCGCTCCGCTATATCCAGTGTGCGTCAATTGGGATGATTTAGCCGCTCCGGGCTGCGCCCGACGCGGCGCTCTGCTTTGTTTTCGCAATGTACCGAACGATTGAAATGGCCGCTCCGGGCTTCGCCCTACGCGGCGCTCCGCTTGGTTCTCCCGCTGCATGTTATGATGAATTGGCCGCTCCGGGCTTCGCCCTACGCGGCGCTCCGCTTGGTTCTCCCGGTGCAGGAATCGATGTAATAGCCGCTCCGGGCTTCGCCCTACGCGGCGCTCCGCGTCAATTTTCCGGCGCGCCGACATGACAGTAGCCGCTCCGGGCTTCGCCCTACGCGGCGCTCCGCCTTTGGTCCCGGTCTTGGTAGGAAAGTTTCAATTTCCCCATACAACTCCCTAGGAACCCTCACCCGAGCCAACTCCAGTACTAAATGTATGGGACAGCTCCCTACCAGGTCGAAATTTTGTTTTCTTTTTTTTTCAACGCCAACTACACAAAGACGCTCTGATTGGGCAAAAGTGACATCAAACGTCAGTTTTTGACAGGACCTCATACTCAGAAATTGAAAATTTGACACTTTACGTTTGGGGGTCGTTCTCCGAAAATATCAAGATTTTTGAGTTTTTTTTTTCACCATCGCGTAGCTCTCGTCAAGCCCAACAACAAAGGTCATGTCAAAAAAGTTGAAAAAGTGGCGCCATCTGCCCGAAAAATCACTTTGAAGTTTTTTGAAAACTCATCTTTTTACAAAATGGCTGCCAACTCGTCCGCCATTTTGAAATTCAAAAAATCCGTATTTTTCCCATATACTACATCTATAACGGGACTGAATGGCATTTTTAATTTTTTTTTTTAAATAATACCAGAGGGCAAATAACTATCGCCGAAAATGACCATGTCGCGAAAATGTTTTTCCCAATCACTCCCAGTGTTGCCAGGTGACATTTTTAAAAATAGTCAAATGTCATTTGTACTGACCCAGTTCACGGCCTCTTTGGGATTATTTTCTCCCAAAAACGGCTATTTCGATTCGTCACTATTTTGGGCCTTGGCGCCTAAACTATCAAAAAAAGCAAAAATTTTTTTCGACATGGCAACACACGCAAGCGAGACTCACACCCGCCCCATACATGCAAACTCCCTCAAGTGTCGCCATCTGTCAAAAAAATCACTTTGAAATTTCCAAAAATTTTTCAAATTCACAATATGGCCGCCAGCCCGTCCGCCATCTTGTTTTTTTGACAGCGCGCCCCCTCACCATAGACTACATCATATAGCGCTCCAGAGACAATTTTAACTTTTTTTCCATCTACGATACTCTCGTCCCAGGAGCCCCTCAAAGCCAGCGACACCCGAAATTTTATTTCCGCCGCCGTTTCCAGTGTTGCCAGGTTTTTTCCAAAAAACTACCCTAAGAACATTGCGAGTCTGAATAGCTACCAAACTGCATACTCGGATTTCGCAAGCATGGCAACTTTTTTTTTCTACCATTCGGGGCCGTGGCCCAAAACTACCATGAATTTGGTAGAAATTCTCAGTCGTGGCAACACTGCAATAAATTACCCCCCGACGGCCCGAACATACCGACCCTCTCCAGAGTTGCCATCACCCCGCAAAATTCGTTTGAAAATCACCAATTTTTTTCTCCAAACAAAATGGCCGCCAGGGGCGGCGCCATCTTGGATTTTGGAAAAATGCAACTGACGTTTGAAAATAGAACATGTCCGCCACAGATGCAAAAAAGAATTTTGAAAATCGAGCGGCGCCCCCCCCAGCTACGATCTGTCAAATAACGGTCGAAATGCAATTTTCAATCCAAGATGGCGGCGCCGCCATTTTGTTTTTTCAACTTTTTTCCCCCTCCACTCGCATAACACCAACGGGCGATTCTCAGACACTTTTCAAACCATGACCATTCGATAGAAAAAAAAAAAGTGAATATCGCAAAAAACGGCCGCCATTTTGTTTTTTTTTTCACCAACCACAAAAACCTGCTTTGATTAAACCAATAATGTTGACAGATTAAAAAAACCCAAAAAAAAACCCCGGCAACCCCCCCAAAAATAGCCCTGATCAGTGAGTCAGTGAGTCAGTGGTAATCTAACTTTATATAATATAGACTAGCTTTTTGCCGCCCCGCGCTTTGCGCGGGCGCGCCTTCAAGCTAGGTCTGCGACGCTCGGCCGCTCCGGGCTGCGCCCTGCGCGGCGACGCTACGGGCTTCGCCCTCCGCGGAGCTCGGCCTTCGGCCTCGCGAGACGCAGCTCGGCCTGCGGCCTCGCGAGATTACATTTGGCGATTTTCTGTCTGTCACGGCTGCCCTTACACTTTTTATGCCAACGGAAGGATAAATCAAATGTGTGTCCTTGGGCAGGTTGCGCCCAGAGTGGCGCTCTGCTTTGTTTTGTTGAAAAGACTTATGTTGAATGGCCGCTCTGGGCTTCGCCCAACGCGGCGCTCCGCTTGGTTTTTTGTTGAAAATAGTTGTGATGAAATGGCCGCTCCGGGCTGCGCCCTACGCGGCGCTCCGCTTGGTCCTACCACTCGATGTAACGATGAAATGGCCGCTCCGGGCTACGCCCTACGCGGCGCTCCGCTTGGTCCTGCCACTCGATGTAACGATGAAATGGCCGCTCCGGGCTACGCCCTACGCGGCGCTCCGCTTGGATCTGTCGCTCGATGTAACGATGAAATGGCCGCTCCGGGCTGCGCCCTACGCGGCGCTCCGCTTGGTCCTATCACTCGATGTAACGAAAAAATGGTCGCTCCGGGCTACGCCCTACGCGGCGCTCCGCTTGGGTCTGTCGCTCTATGAAGCGATGAAATGGCCGCTCCGGGCTGCGCCCTACGCGGCGCTCCGGTTGGTTTTGCCACTCCATGTTACGATGAAATGGCCGCTCCGGGCTGCGCCCTACGCGGCGCTTCGCCATTGCTCCGTGTTATTACATAGAACACAATGATAAATTCCATACATGGTGTTAGAAGGCCGCTCCGGGCTGCGCCCGACGCGGCGCTCTGCTATGTTTTCGCAATGTACCGAACGATTGAAATGGCCGCTCCGGGCTTCGCCCTACGCGGCGCTCCGCTTGGATCTGTCGCTCTATGTAACGATGAAATGGCCGCTCCGGGCTGCGCCCTACGCGGCGCTCCGCTTGCTCCTACCACTCGATGTAACGATGAAATGGCCGCTCCGGGCTACGCCCTACGCGGCGCTCCGCTTGGTCCTGCCGCTCGATGTAACGATGAAATGGCCGCTCCGGGCTATGCCCTACGCGGCGCTCCGCTTGGTCCTGCCGCTCGATGTAACGATGAAAAGGCCGCTCCGGGCTACGCCCTACGCGGCGCTCCGCTTGGGTTTGTCGCTCTATATGTAACGATGAAAAGGCCGCTCCGGGCTGCGCCCTACGCGGCGCTCCGCTAGGTTCTCTCAGTGCAGGAATCGATGTAATAGTCGCTCCGGGCTACGCCCTACGCGGCGCTCCGCTTGGTTTTGTCGCTTTATGTAACGGAAAAATGGCCGCTCCGGGCTTCGCCCTACGCAGCGCTCCGCTTGGTTCTCTCAGTGCAGGAATCTATGTAATAGCCGTTTCGGGCTACGCCCTACGCGGCGCTCCGCTTGGTTCTGTCGCTTTATGTAACGAAAAAATGGCCGCTCCGGGCTTCGCCCTACGCGGCGCTCCGCATACATTTTTCGGCGCGCCGACATGGTAGTGGCCGCTCCGGGCTTCGCCCTACGCGGCGCTCCGCCTTTGGTCCCGGTCTTGGTAGGAAAGTTTCAATTTCCCCATACAACTCCCTAGGAACCCTCACTCGAGCCAACTCCAGTACTAAATGTATGGGACAGCTTCCTACCAGGTCGAAATTTTGTTTTCTTTTTTTTTCAACGTCAACTACACATAGACGCTCTGATTGGGCAAAAGTGACATCAAACGTCAGTTTTTGACAGGACCTCATACTCAGAAATTGAAAATTTTACACTTTTCGTTTTGGGGTCCTTCTCCGAAAATATCAAGAATTTTGAGTTTTTTATTTCACCATCGCGTAGTTCTCTTCAAGCCTAACAACAAAGGTCATGTCAAAAAAGTTGAAAAAGTGGCGCCATCTGCCCGAAAAATCACTTTGAAGTTTTTTGAAAACTCACTTTTTTACAAAATGGCCGCCAACTCATCCGCCATTTTGAAAATTAAAAAAAACGTATTTTTCCCATATACTACAACTATTACACAACCGAATGGCATTTTTATTTTTTTTCTAAAGTAATACCAGAGGACCAATAAGCTTTCTCGCAAATTACCATGTCGCGAAAATGTTTTTCCCAATCACTCCCAGTGTTGCCAGGTGACATTTTTAAAAATGGTCAAATGTCATTCGGACTGGCCCATTTGACGGCCTCCTGGGATTCTTTTTTCCCAAAAACGGCTATTTCGATTCGTCACTATTTTGGGCCCTGACGTCCAAACTATCAAAAAAAGCAAAAATTTTTTTCGACATGGCAACACACGCAAGCGAGACTCACACCCGCCCCATACATGCAAACTCCCTCAAGTGTCGTCATCTGTCAAAAAAATTACTTTGAAATTTCCAAAAATTTTTCAAATTCACAAAATGGCCGCCATCCCGTCCGCCATCTTGTTTTTTTGACAGCGCGTCCCCTGACCATAGACTACATCATATAGCGCACCAGAGACAATTTTCATTTTTTTTCCGTCTATGATACTCTCGTCCCAGGAGCCCCTCAAAGCCAGCGACACCCGAAATTTTATTTCCGCCGCCGTTTCCAGTGTTGCCAGGTTTTTTCCAAAAAACTACCCTGAGGACATTGCGAGTCCGAATAGCTACCAAACTGCATACTCGGATTTCGCAATCATGGCAACTTTTTTTTTCTACCATTCGGGGCCGTGGTCCAAAAACTACCATGAATTTGGTAGAAATTCTCAGTCGTGGCAACACTGCAATAAATTACCCCCCGACGGCCCGAACATACCGACCCTCTCCAGAGTTGCCATCACCCCGCAAAATCCGTTTGAAAATCACCAATTTTTTTCTCCAAACAAAATGGCCGCCAGGGGCGGCGCCATCTTGGATTTTGAAAAAACGCAACTGACGTTTGAAAATAGAACATGTCCGCCACAGATACAAAAAAGAATTTTGAAAATCGAGCGGCGCCCCCCCCAGCTACGATCTGTCAAATAACGGTCGAAATACAATTTTCAATCCAAGATGGCGGCGCCGCCATTTTGTTTTTTCAACTTTTTTCCCCCTCCACTCGCACAACTCCAACGGGCGATTCTCAGACACTTTTCAAAACATGATCATTCCATAGATAAAAAAAAGTGAATATCGCAAAAAACGGCCGCCATTTTGTTTTTTTTTTTTTCAACCACAAAAACCTGCTTTGATTAAAAAAACACTCAGGGCTGTCAAAAAAAAACCCGCAAAAAAACCCCGCAACCACCCCAAAAACAGCCCTGATCAGTCAGTCAGTGAGTCAGTGGTAATCTAACTTTATATAATATAGATAACATTAATACAATATAAATAAATAAATATGTATCAGTAGGTAATTCATTGCTTAAAGACTTCAATTCCTTACTTTTACAAAGGCAAACAGTTTATATTAATGTTTAATTACTTTTAATTGCTATTTACTTCCAAAATTCACAATCAATATTGCGCAACATTTTTGATTTTGAATAGATGCAAACCTTAAAACTTTCCTTTCCCGGATTGGGCCTCCAATACCCTCACTCACCCTGCGAAACCAAGTACAAGTAGGTACCTACCTTTACCTTTGGTTATTTGTGAAGCCTTGATATTACTTTAGTCGAAGCTAAGTGGTCCATTCATGACGAATTGTGGTTTTCTAGGTTAGCACGAATACAAAATTCGTACCACAAAAATCAGTGGAAGTTACAGCATGATTCTGCTTACTTCAGCTAGCCTTTTATATCTTTTATACCTATACCTACTATTTATAAAGAAGTAATTTCATAAGACAACGACAAGGCTTATAGGGAAACCGAAAACACGAAACACTAGCGCGATGGAAGAGGCACCCAACGCCATCTATAGCGTATAGTTTGGAACCACTACAAAGTATAGATTCGGGTCCCGATACAAAGTCAGAATGGGCCACTAGTATAAATAATAGGTCTTATAAAGAACCATACATCTATAAATGATGAATACGTTGAAGATTTGAACTTTATGTCAAAGACCAATGACATTCCACCTACAATGGACTTCGCATCTGCGCCTTGTGAACGGAACTTGAAAATTGTGCTTAAGCACACTTTTGATTAGTCGTGTGTCAATGATAACTATGGAGTCGCTCTTTTGTTAGTTTTTTTCACCCGAGCGAGATTATGGCAGGTCACTAACAAATTTACGATAGCTGTTTTTTTTAGCTTTCCACTACCTACTTCCATGAGATTATGAGAGAGAAGTGGCGCAAGTTAGTTGTAATGGAAAGTTTTCAGGTTCCAGTTTTTCCCCATTGATATCATTAAAATAAATTATTACGCACAAAAAAAGTAATTTTATTTTCGCAATAACAAATCCTTTTATTTGATAATGGGAAATGCACAAAAAGTAACTATACTCTAAACTGGAATTCAAGACCAAAAAATCTACGACAGATACGTCACTGTCAAATCTGTTAAAGTCACTTATGTCATTTTTAAGTGACGTTTTTAGGTTTCGCCAACCTTTTTGGCATTATTTTTCTCATTAAGCAGACTAAACTATCAGAGTCAACCAAACCAAAAAATATATCAAATGTTATTAACACCTGAAGTATAAAATAACAAGCATGAATGAAGTATAATATAATATAACATAACATAACAAGCTCAATACCATCTTTGAAAACTAAAAATACGGATGGTTAAGTTTTTATAAAAGGGTCTTGTATTTACGTGAAAAAAAGTAATTAAAATATATTTTTTTTAAATTATAGATTCAAAATTACCCATAAATAAATTAAATCAGCGAGTGTTTTTAGAAAAAATGGGTACACTATGGTACAATTATTTTATTGCAGTAGCAACATTGTAGTAGATTTCTTGGTCTTAAATTCCAGTTTTGGGTATAGTCTGCCATCCGGAACCGTTCACCATATTGGATTTAGCATGACATTACCTACTACCCGTGCGGATAAACGCTGGGATTAGAAATGGCGGCGCAACTATTCACCTCTCGCTCGCACACTATTTGCGTCTATACTCGCACACGTGGGTACAGACTGACAAAAAAAAAGCTGCGTTTTAATAAAAAAATGTGAGCTAGTTTTTCCGTGGTTTCGAACCTTTCGTTAGTCTTGTTATATTTTGTTAGAAAGGTACGTTATTCCTCATTACTATAGGCTATGTATGTACCACGGGCGAAGCCGGGGCGGACCGCTAATAAATGTATATTTTTGTGAGAACAAATTCGTTTATAAATGCGATAATTATAAATTATTATTGGTTTATAAACAATTTATTTTTAGGAAAAAAGAATTTATCGCAATCTGAATTATTTTCATAGATTTTTTACATAAATACAGTAAAAAAGACTACTTACAAAATAATAAAACCTATAAAACATACTTATATATTATTTGAATTAATAAAATAACAAAACATTTTCAATGCTAACGATATTTTCTAGGATTTTTCAGTTTACTTATATTTAATTATAATTTTACGTACTTAGTATGCTGACGGTACCGACTCGTCGGTCCGCCATTTCTAATCCCAGCGTTTATCCGCACGGGTAGTAACTTACCATCTCAATGCAAAATTTAATTTTAATCGGGGAAAACTGATACGATATGACTATTTAATACATACAAAAATTGCAAGATCAAAAAAGTAAAAAAAAAATTGCGATCTAGGTACAATAATTTGATAATTATAATTTGTTCGAGTTACGGATCATTTCTTTAAACAAAATCATGGAATCAGTTACCTATACAAGGTGTATCTGTGAACATTTACATCCCTTTAACCACGTGTTCTATCAACCATTCTGAACAACATTTGTTCAAAAACTTTTCCAAATTCTTCGAAAAATTTTTTGCCTCCCCATACAAAGTGACCAAGTCACTTGACCGACTTTGTATGAAAAGATGAAAAATTTTTCAAAAGTCATAGCACAAATGTTGTTCAGAATGGTTGGTAGAACTCGTGGCTAAAGGGATGTAAACGTTCACAGATACACTCTGTATATACATATAAAAATATAATTAAATTCAAATGAGTGCACGGCGCACGCAAACCGATAAAATACCTATAGTAGATGAAATAAATAATAAGCGTTGCGACTCCGTGTATTCCTTGCTCTGAACTTTTCCGTAAATCACCTTATGCAGCTTCGATTGACACGTAGTTATACATTACTGCTTTAACTGTCAAGATGTTTACACATGCAGGTTTGTAAACAGCAGTGTATACACAGATCAGTTGAAGCATAATAAGGTAAAATTTGGAGCATGTGCCATCTTCGCGCTTGGTTATTGTATGGCGTGCTATGTCCATTGTAGGTGGAATGTCATTGTCAAAGACCATAAAGACCAGAACTATTTACAGAGTCAGTTTATGGGTTGATAAAGCTGACGGTACAATGCAATTAGATAGACGCAAGGCAGACAAAGTTGTTCATTCCACGACAAGTTTTAATGAGTGTGAGTTGCTTGGCATCTTAGGAGTTTCAGGTGCCCTAGCGTCGGAATGTGTACGGAAATACGAGCCTTATTACAATTACCTTTATGCGATATTATGCTATACTAGCTCACTTTAATATTGTTCTATTTTGTAGGTACCTATTATACAATTAACGATATTATATATCAATGCACCTAAGGTGGTTCTACGTAGATTTTAGTCTGTCATTTAGTAAACTTTAACCCTGTTTCCTACTGACAAAAGCTATCGTTATTATTTCATCCATGTTTAACAGTGGGAGAGCCTCGCTTCGGCATGAATGGGCTGGCTTGACTGGTGTAATACCACGTCCTCACAGAAAACGATGAAGCAGTGCATGCGCTAAGTTTCGCTGCGTGAGTGAGGGTACAGGAGGCCCAATCCAGGGGAAGAGGGGCTAAAGGATAAGCAGTGCACTTGTGACAGTACTGGTGTTGCAGGTGTCCATGGGTGGCGGTAATCGCTTACCATCAGGCTATAGATATATATATATATACAGGGTGTATCTGTGAACATTTACATCCCTTTAACTACGTGTTCTATCAACCATTCTGGACAACATTTGTTCAACAACTTTTCGAAATACATCCAAAATTTTTTCGACTCTCCATACAAAATGACCAAGTCACGTGACCGAGTTTGTATGGAAAGGTGAAATTTTTTCTGCGAATTTTCAAAAGTCATAAAGCAAATGTTATTCAAAATGGTTAGTAGAACACGTGGTTAAAGGGATGTAAATGTTCACAGATACACCCTGTATATATATATATATATATATATATATATATATATATATATATATATATATATATATGTATATATATATATATCCATACTAATATTATAAATGCGAAAGTAACTCTGTCTGTCTGTCTGTCTGTCTGTCTGTCTGTCTGTCTGTCTGTCTGTCTGTTACTCTTTCACGCCAAAACTACTGAACGGATTTAAATGAAATTTGGTATACAGATAATCTAGACCCTGAGAAAGAACATAGGCTACTTTTTATTACGAAAAGGGGGTTGTAAGGGGTTGAAAGGGGGGTAAAAAGTTACTTTTCCACGCGGACGAAGTCGCGGGCGGCCGCTAGTATATATATATATATACATATATATATATACATACATCACTTTCATTTAGGTTATAGCAGGAACGAAAGATGGGTATTGCCGGCTTCTGTATTCCCAGAGAGCTACATTTTGGGTATCTTTAAGTCGAGAGTGAAATGGCTTCTTCTGGGAAAACACGCTACATCTTATACCTCATTCTCGCTCTCCATCTGGCGAGATGAGGTCAAGTACAAACCCATTTATTATAAAAAAAGTATAACAAAAATAGTGCAAAGGAAAATTAGTGTAATCATGTTGTTAGACAAATACGTTTTTTGTATTGCTACTGGATATTCTTCACACTGCGGTCGAGCTGGGCCTACTTATACAGGTGTATCTATGAACATTTACATCCCTTTAACCACGTGTTCTATCAACCATTCTGAACAACATTTGTTCAACAACCTCACTAAATTCTTCGAAAAAATTTTCGACTCCCCATACAAAATGACCAAGTCACGTGACCGACTTTGTATGGAAAGATGACAATTTTTATGCGAATTTTCAAAAGTAATAGAACAAATGTTGTTCAGAATGGTTGGTAGAGCACGTGGTTAAAGGGATGTAAATGTTTACAGATACACCCTGTATATCTAGAATATCCAGTAGCAATACAAAAAAAACCGGCCAAGAGCGTGTCGGACACGTGCATGAAAGGGTTCCGTAGCCATAAGATGGGCCGACCTTATTTTTTCATAGTTTTTAGGTAGTTATTTCCATACATTATCATTTAGTTACGGCAACTGCACGTGAAAAGTTGGTCAAGTTGTATTAAAACAACTATGTATGATTGGGTAAGTCGTTTTTTTTTTATTTCAAATTAACTTTTCGCTGTATAGGGTGAAAAATAAGTATTTTTCGATAATTTTAAAACCATTTTTTGGATTATCATTATACATCTCTCCACCAATTTTGGTGGCAATCGGCGTAGAAACGGCGGAGAACCAAGACAGACAGACAGACATGACAAAACCAAAAGGGTTCCAAGTAGACTACGGAACCCTAAAAATGTATTCTTTTTTGTATTACTACTGGATATTCTTCACACTGCGGTCGAACGGGGCCTAGTTATAAGCGAAGGAACTGTTTATTTATTCAGACCTTTTGAAAGGGGTTACAGCGAAGGTTATGAAATTGCTTTCACTGTAATGTTGACTTTACAGTGAGTTATGGGTTGATTAAAAATGAACTGCGTTAATAGACTTAGATACATTTTCGAAGTTTCATGTTTCCATTTGCAGACATTTATTGGGGAACAAGATTATTAGTCTAATATTAACCCTCTAAAATAAGAAATATAGAAATAGAAATATTCTTTATTCAATTTAAGTCCTTATAGAACATTTATGAATGTCAAATATTATGCAAGCTACCGCTGATTCGGAAAGTTGATTTCTACCTGAGAAGAATACCTATATTATATAAAAGTACAAGCGCTGGTAGCTTAGAATAAGTCGTATTTTTTTAGAAATTGGTACCTACATAATTTTGTTTGGTCTTTTAGATTATATTTTTAAATACTTGTAACTGGTTGCTTATGCCTGTAGGCACTAACATCGACTATTTTACCGATTGTGTATGTCGGGCCCTTCTCCGGTTGCGGCCGGAAACTCTGTCGGTCTGATTCTTTCACGCCAAAACTACTGAACGGATTCGAATTAAATTTGATATACCTACAGATGGTCTAGACCCCGAGATAGAATACTTTTTATTGCAAAAAGGGGGTTGGAAGGGTTTAAAATTATTAAATAATTAAAAATGCTACCCATAGATAGGTACTATTCCACGCGGACAAAATCGCGGTTAACAGTTAGTTTAGAATAATCGAATTACTAATCAGGTCATCCGTCTACTGCTTCATCATACTAAAATGGTCATAAAAACAAAAAAATACATTTAATTTATTTATTTTATGTTAATAAAAAAGTATTCTACTTACAATATCTTATGAACTCCTCAAGTTTTTTTACGATACGTACTGACGTACATACCTGTAACAAAAAAAAAGATTATTTCATTTAGTTTAAACTTTATTGCAGAAACATGAATTTGTGAACTTAATGCCCTGACTGGGCATGACCTTTGGGTCATGTAGAGAAGATAGCCATGGTGCGAAATTACTTAATAGAAGCTTAAAAATAAAATTAATTGACAAAGGTTTAAATTTTCGCACCTAAGTATTGATTTGGAGGGTTCCGGTGACTGGTACCACAATGAACTCATACCGCGGTACCAGTTGACGGATTCAATAATTTTAATATTTTTCTTCCGGCGACTGGCACCGGCCAAAAAATATTAAGAAATATCCATTGTTAAACGTTCTGCGTACAGTTAAACACATAAATATTTTAAGAAAAACTCGTTGATTCAAAAATAATTATATAAGTAGTAACTACTTTTCTGTTACTTAAAAAATAATATAATGACGTTCATGTTACTTGCACATGAA